>JACAXG010000234.1:32797-620440 GCA_018881555.1 Amblyornis subalaris
CCTTTCCCCCCGACAACTGTCAAGCAGAGAGGCTGCAAAAAAAGCTGAGGAGCCACTGCAGGCTGCGCAGCGCTGGGAGCTGTCAGCCCCACGCCACTGCAGTGATGTCAGCCGCAGCCACAGCCACTGCCACCCCCAGCCCCTGCACACACGCGAGTCGCAAGAAGAAGAATTCATAATTACAGTAGCGTAGCCATGAAACCAGCAGTGCTGGGGGTGAGGGGGTGGGGGGAGAAAGCGAAGCCTCGGCCAAAATTGGTACTTTCATTTTTTTTTTTTTAAATACCTTTTTTTTTTTTTTTCCGCTCCCCCTGCAAAGCTGCACCCAGCTCTGCAGCATCCTTTCTCCGCAGCGGGTCTTGGGGGGGGGCCAGGGCAGGGGGTTCCCCCCCGCGTCCCCCCCAAAGCGGGTGGAGGGTGCGGGGGGCTGCGGGGGGAGCTGGGCAGGGCTGGAGGCTCTTTCCCCGCGGGTCGCTCCTTGTTTTAAAAGGCAGCATTTCTGCGGACAACACCCGGAGCATCTCTGCGGGAGCGGGGCTGGGGGCGAGGGCTGCAGCCGCCTTGTTTGCGGCGCACGGAGTCAGCAGCTGGGATTTTTTTTTTTTGGCTGAATAATCCTTTACGGGGAGGGGGTGTGCGGGAAAAAGGAGGGGGGGGGGCTGGGGGAGGRGGGAGGGAAAGTGGATCAACATCACCGAAGGAGGACAGCGAGCAAGATTAGGGCTGGCTAATGATAAATGAGAAGGCGCCGCTGACAGCTCCGCGCTCCGCGCAGCGCCCGCCCGGCTGCTCCGCGCTCCCTCCGCACCCTCCGGCCGCCCGCTCCGCTCCCGCCGCCGGCCTGGCTCCAGCCCCTCCTTCCGTTTTCTTTTCTATATATATATTTCATATATATATATAATTTTCACCTCCCTCCGCATAGCGCGGGGGGGCCACATCCCACCCCCTGCCTCCCCGAGCATCCTCCGCGGGATTACGCGCCTGGCCGCGCTCCGCACCGGCTGCAGGACGGAGGGACCACGGCGGGGCTGCCGCAGGGGGTATTTCCTTCGCTCCTCTTCTTGGGGGGGCGGGTTTGGGTTGGGGTCGGGCCGGGAAGGGGGGGTCGGATAGACAGGGCACCCCTCAGCACCCCACGGGGGAGGGGGGGGATGCAGTGGGGGCTGCGCTCCCACCCACCCCTCCCCGCGCCCTTTCTTCCCCCCTGGAGGGCTGGGGCGGGGGGGATGAAGGATGAAGCCAGGGCGGTTTATCCGTGGGCTCTGCCCGCCCCCCCCCCCCCATCGTACCCGGGTGACCTTTCAAATCAAAGCCCGGCTCGTACCTACCAAGGTGCATTGGGCAGCAAGGGCTGGGGGGTGCTGGGGAGGGGGGGGGTGATGCACCCGGGCTCTCCCCCTCCCTCTGCCTTTCCCCCTCCCTCCCTCCTCCCTCCTCCCTCCCTCGCTGCTCCCTCCCTCTCTCTCTCTGCTGCATTTTGCATGAGCTATCTAGGTCATTAGCATTTTAGCGTATGCAAGACTTGACAAAGCTGATGAGAAGCCAGATGGGCCCCTCTCCTCTTTTTTTTGCACCACTTGGGATCTGAGCGAAAGGATTGACTGCAGCAGGCGAACGGGGGAAGGTTTATTGCGCTCCTCCAGACCCCCCCGTTTATAGCAGCGCGGCGGGGCTCGGGGCAGGCGGCAGAGAGCGGGCAGCGTTGGGCAGAGACGGAGGGCAGGTAACGGGGCCCCCCCGCCGCCCCCCACCCCACAGCCCGGGGGTTCTTTGATTTGATAGAGGGTTTTTTCCGGGGTGGGGGGGGGGGGTTAGGTTGGGTTTTGTCCCCCCTCCCCCCCGCCCATGGGGAAGGGCGCGCCGAGCCTCCGCGGGGCGCGGAGAACAAAGGCTGGGCTCCGCGGGGTCCCTCTCCCCCCTCCCCTCCTTCCCCCCTCCCTTTTTTTCTTTTCTTTTCCCATTTCCCCTTCTTCTTCTATATATTTTCTTCCTCCCGAGGAAAGGCCCCTCTCTCCGTGTTCACAGCGGACCTTGATTTAAATGTCCATACAATTAAGGCACGCGGTGAATGCCAAGAACGAGGCTGACCAGCATCGAGGCCGGAGGCGGCTCCGCGGCTCTCCGCACAAGCGGAACCCCCCGCACCCCCTGACATGCCCCCCCCCATCCCCCGAGCTCGGCCGCGGGGCGCGCAGGCAGCGCTGCGCACCGGCGCAGGTGGCACCGCAGCGCGGGGAGGGGGCGGAGAGGGATGCATGGGCTGCGATGGGATGCGATGGGATCGGGGCACACGGCAGCTTTCGGGGGGCTCCCCGGGATGCAGGAGAGGGGGTCCCTGCGCGCACAGGCGCCCGGGGTGTGAAATCCGGAGCTGTCACTCGGGGGTGCCCCGCGGGTGGGCCCCGGGGGGACGCGGCTGCTGCCCCCGGGGGGGTCGCGGCTGCTGCCCCCGGGGCTGCTCCGCTGCCGCCGCTTTGTGCTTTGCCTTTTCTCTCGCCTTTTCTCCGCAGAGCGATGAGTTTTTTCCTTGCTAAAAGCAAGGGCAGGTCTTGGGGTCACCGGGGCTCACGCTGCTTCCCCGGCTAGGGGGGGAGGATGCTGGGGCAAAGCTGCTTTTTTTCTTTATTTTTTAAAGCTTTATTATGATATATTATTTTTTTTCCGGTGGCTGTTTGTGTGTCTTTCCCCTCCACCCTCCCTCTCCTTTTAATCCTTATAATTTAAATCAAAAGTGCCGGGGAGAAGAAGGGGGGGAGCGCCGTGTCTGCAGGGCGAGGCCGGGCGTAAATCTCTTGGAGGGATAAACATGTCATTTGTTCCCTTTGTATGGTAATGCTGTCCCCCCCCAGCTGCCCCCCCCATACATCCTCCCTACAAAAGATCCCAATTACCCATCGGCTGCCTCATTATACTCCTTACACAGCCCCGGCGAGAGGCGTGTGTGTGCGAGGAGCCGAGGGGAAGGGGGGTGGATGAAGGGGGGAGAAACAGCACCTGAATTATTCAGAAAATAAAATAAAATTCAAAAATCCGGAGGCGGCGGGAGGGAGAGATGCCGCGACCCCGGAGGGATGCGGCGACCCCGCGGCCTAACACGGAGCAGGTGCCCCCCAGAGCCTCCTGCAGCGCAGGGGCTGCTTCCCCCCCCCACCCCATTGGTTTATTTCTCCCCTCCTTTTTCACGCTTTTATTTTTATTTCTTTTTTTTTCTCTCCACCCTTTTAGCCATCACCACCCCTNCTCCCTCTGCCTTTCCCCCTCCCTCCCTCCTCCCTTTCTTCCCCCCCGGAGGGCTGGGGCGGGGGGGATGAAGGATGAAGCCAGGGCGGTTTATCCGTGGGCTCCCCCCGCCCCCCCCCCCCCATGGTACCCGGGTGACCTTTCAAATCAAAGCCCGGCTCGTACCTACCAAGGTGCATTGGGCAGCAAGGGCTGGGGGGTGCTGGGGAGGGGGGGGGTGATGCACCCGGGCTCTCCCCCTCCCTCTGCCTTTCCCCCTCCCTCCCTCCTCCCTCCTCCCTCCCTCGCTGCTCCCTCCCTCTCTCTCTCTGCTGCATTTTGCATGAGCTATCTAGGTCATTAGCATTTTAGCGTATGCAAGACTTGACAAAGCTGATGAGAAGCCAGATGGGCCCCTCTCCTCTTTTTTTTGCACCACTTGGGATCTGAGCGAAAGGATTGACTGCAGCAGGCGAACGGGGGAAGGTTTATTGCGCTCCTCCAGACCCCCCCGTTTATAGCAGCGCGGCGGGGCTCGGGGCAGGCGGCAGAGAGCGGGCAGCGTTGGGCAGAGACGGAGGGCAGGTAACGGGGCCCCCCCGCCGCCCCCCACCCCACAGCCCGGGGGTTCTTTGATTTGATAGAGGGTTTTTTCCGGGGTGGGGGGGGGGGGTTAGGTTGGGTTTTGTCCCCCCTCCCCCCCGCCCATGGGGAAGGGCGCGCCGAGCCTCCGCGGGGCGCGGAGAACAAAGGCTGGGCTCCGCGGGGTCCCTCTCCCCCCTCCCCTCCTTCCCCCCTCCCTTTTTTTCTTTTCTTTTCCCATTTCCCCTTCTTCTTCTATATATTTTCTTCCTCCCGAGGAAAGGCCCCTCTCTCCGTGTTCACAGCGGACCTTGATTTAAATGTCCATACAATTAAGGCACGCGGTGAATGCCAAGAACGAGGCTGACCAGCATCGAGGCCGGAGGCGGCTCCGCGGCTCTCCGCACAAGCGGAACCCCCCGCACCCCCTGACATGCCCCCCCCCATCCCCCGAGCTCGGCCGCGGGGCGCGCAGGCAGCGCTGCGCACCGGCGCAGGTGGCACCGCAGCGCGGGGAGGGGGCGGAGAGGGATGCATGGGCTGCGATGGGATGCGATGGGATCGGGGCACACGGCAGCTTTCGGGGGGCTCCCCGGGATGCAGGAGAGGGGGTCCCTGCGCGCACAGGCGCCCGGGGTGTGAAATCCGGAGCTGTCACTCGGGGGTGCCCCGCGGGTGGGCCCCGGGGGGACGCGGCTGCTGCCCCCGGGGGGGTCGCGGCTGCTGCCCCCGGGGCTGCTCCGCTGCCGCCGCTTTGTGCTTTGCCTTTTCTCTCGCCTTTTCTCCGCAGAGCGATGAGTTTTTTCCTTGCTAAAAGCAAGGGCAGGTCTTGGGGTCACCGGGGCTCACGCTGCTTCCCCGGCTAGGGGGGGAGGATGCTGGGGCAAAGCTGCTTTTTTTCTTTATTTTTTAAAGCTTTATTATGATATATTATTTTTTTTCCGGTGGCTGTTTGTGTGTCTTTCCCCTCCACCCTCCCTCTCCTTTTAATCCTTATAATTTAAATCAAAAGTGCCGGGGAGAAGAAGGGGGGGAGCGCCGTGTCTGCAGGGCGAGGCCGGGCGTAAATCTCTTGGAGGGATAAACATGTCATTTGTTCCCTTTGTATGGTAATGCTGTCCCCCCCCAGCTGCCCCCCCCATACATCCTCCCTACAAAAGATCCCAATTACCCATCGGCTGCCTCATTATACTCCTTACACAGCCCCGGCGAGAGGCGTGTGTGTGCGAGGAGCCGAGGGGAAGGGGGGTGGATGAAGGGGGGAGAAACAGCACCTGAATTATTCAGAAAATAAAATAAAATTCAAAAATCCGGAGGCGGCGGGAGGGAGAGATGCCGCGACCCCGGAGGGATGCGGCGACCCCGCGGCCTAACACGGAGCAGGTGCCCCCCAGAGCCTCCTGCAGCGCAGGGGCTGCTTCCCCCCCCCACCCCATTGGTTTATTTCTCCCCTCCTTTTTCACGCTTTTATTTTTATTTCTTTTTTTTTCTCTCCACCCTTTTAGCCATCACCACCCCTCTGCCCTGCTCCCCGCTGGGGCCCTTCACCTCCTTTCCCTTCTCCCGTCCCTCTCCTCCCTTCCCTTCTCTTTGCAGCTGGAGGCCAACCGCCCCGCATCCCTTCATCCCGGCCCATCCCAGTGCTCCCAGCAGGTGCCTGCCACTGGGGAAGGACAGGCCTTACCGGAGGGGACAATCCCCCACCCCTCAGGGCATCTGCAGAGCTGTCCCMAATTTGGGGGGCCCTTGGTGACGGCGCGGGGGGTCCATCTCTCTTTGCAGCTCCGCTCACAGACCCTCACCTAYGGAACGGTGCCCTTGGGAACATTGACAGCAGCTCGGGGTCCCCGGGACGCCTCTTTGCACCCCACCGAGGGGTTCTGCAGGTATTTCGGGACATCCCTCCCTGGGCTCGCGTCCCGGCCGGTGCGGATGCCGCAAGGAGCCCGTCGGGTCGTGCCAATAAAGCTCTTTCCTTGCGGGTTCCCGCATCCTCTCCTTTGTTCGCGGAGGTTTCTCGCCCGTCTCTTTCYGGCGGCGGAGGCAGGACCCCCCTGAAGGACCCGCACTCAGCACCAGGTGGGGGATGAATATTGAAATCCRCCCCAAAATAAAAACCTTCAACCTTTCAATTCGGCGGCCCACGGTCGCCTGCTCAACCCTGGGCGGGCGCCTCCGCATCCTGGACCTCCGGGAGAGTCTGAACTGCCAGAGGGCTCCTGTTTAKTGAATAAAAGGGGGGAAAAGAAAGAGATTTGGGGTGCCTTCTCTTTGGGATTGCCTCCGTCCCGGGCAGGCAGATCCCTGCCGTGCCGCACTACGCGCCGAGCATCCCTCTGCGGCACCGCCGGCCCCACAGCACCCGGCCCTCACTCACAGGATGGATTTTCCTTTAAAGCTGCGGCATGGGAGAGAAAAGCAAGACCTAAATAACCCCAAATAAATAAACAACCTGTTTCTGTCTTGCGAAATGGCCGGGATGAAGAGACGCCATGGCCGYGCATCCGAAGGCCTGGTACCCCCGCCGGGCCCGGCTGCCTCCCTCGGGCTCAGCCCGGAGGGATGGAGAGGAGGGGGCACGAGGCTCTTATCAATACTAATCCCAAGAAATATTGCTATGCCCTGAATAAATCAGGCCGGAGGTTCCTCCAAGACCTTTTCCCCCTTGAGATGAGCTGCAGTGCGGCCCCTCCTCTTCTGGGTGGACACTTTGGGAAGGGAAATGGTGCGGGTTGGGGGGTGGGGGGGAGGTGGACAGATGCGTTTGGTTTTTTCGCTGAGGGATGGAGGAGGAGGTGGCACGATTTTATTCCAAGCACGTCAGCTCCCCCCTCCCTCCCTGTCCCCTCCTTCCTCCCTCCACCCGCAGTCCGATGTAAACATAACGGCAGAGACCTGCCAGGCTCCATCCCCACTTGGATTATAGGGGGGAATTAAGCAGCTGTGATTAACACGGCGATGCCCCCGAATAACCTTCAGGCGTCTGGCCCTCAAGGTCATGTGCTGGAAGGGGACGGGGACAGGGACCCTGGGGTGCCCATCCCGTGGGCAGCGGCAAGGGATGGATGGAGCRGATCCGTGGGGAGCGCAGATCCCTCCATCTCCGATTTTATGCTGGTTTTATTTCTCCCTGCCCACGCCCACCCCTGACCGATTTGCTCGCCACTGCAGCGCTGGTTGGGCTGGAGATGCTCTGGCTCCAGCGGGGAGGTGGAATGGAAGATGTGGGAAATTCCTCTATTTCCCTCATTTCCTAGATCTCCGCGGAGTGCCAGCCCCATCCAGCTCTGCTCTTCACCCAGCGCCATGAAGGGTGATGGTCTCCATGGAAAGGTCTTTTCCTCCATATCCCCRCAGCATCCAGCTCCTTTTTTCCGTTTATTTTTATGCTGAGTGCCTCCTTGAACCACAAACCAACACATCTCCTAGCAGCAGCAGTCAAAGTGGGCGTTTTATTGGGAAATCTAATCAGGTTTCGAGGGGAAAATCCTTTCTTAATGTCTCAGCTAAGCAACAAGCTCCATTAAATTGTTTAGACTATAAAAAAGGCCAAGAGTYCCACATCCTTTTTTCCTCCCTGCTCTTCCTGGACAGCGCCGTCATCCCCGCGCTCCGCTCCGCCGTCTTCAAAGCCCAAACAAGCCTCAATGACACAGGACTCACATGTCATTCCCCGACATCCCCCCTGCCCCGCCTCCCCCCAGCAACAGAGTCACAAATCATCTCAAACACACTAAATTTAGACCGGCAGCGCGACCACGAGCAGGGATTTCAGTGACATCACTGCTGGAAATTAAGGGGTCAAACAGGGAAGCTGAACGCGGCGCCCTGAGGAGCGGGGACAACGCTTCATTGATTCTTCCTCACGCCGAGGGCCACCCTGTCTTGAGACATCTCCAAGCATCCCCTCAAAATGTATTTCTCCCAGCACCCAAAATGCCCAGAGCTGGCCAGCCATTAGATTAATTCCCATCAGGAGCTGGGCCCCAATGGATCGGCACTGCTGAGATGCGTGGTGTGACCGGGAGAATCCAAAGGAGCAAAGCCGATGAGCTTTGCCTGGTGCAGAGGCCGGGAGAGAGGGGACTCACATCTCACCCTGGAGCTGGAAGGTGGGTCCAGCATTCCCAGCGTGGCTGGTGATGGAGGATACACCATTTCCATGGCACTTGCACGGTTTGTGTGTGCACACAGTCCACAGTCGTGCTGTGGTTACGGGGTGGGGATGGTACTGTGGCATCCCAGTGCCTGTAGTGCTTCCTGCCTGCTTTGCTCTGCAGAGCCAAAAAAACCACTTCACATCAGGAAAAGGGAGTCAGGGCTGAGTCCTGAGGTGGGAATGGGGCTGCTCTGGAGTGAGAGGTCCAGTGTTCCAGAGGATGAGGAAAGAAGAGAGATTCCCATGCCTCCTATTGTGCTGCCGTTGGAGCGGCAGAACCTGAGCTCCTCAACAAGATTGGATGGATTCATAGACTCACAGAATCCCACGCTGGTTTCAGTTGGAAAGGACCTGGAAGCTTATGTAGTTCCAATCATCTAGTTGCAACCTCCTGCCATGGGCAGGGACACCTTCCACTATCCCRGGTTGCTCCAAGCCCTGTCCAATTTGGCCTTGGACACTTCCAGGGATGGGGCAGTCACAGCTTTTCTGGGCAACCTGTGCCAGGGCCTCGCCACCCTCACAGGGAAAAATTCCTTCCCAATATCCCACCCAAATCTCCCCTTTTTCAGTTTGAAGCCATTTCCTCTTGTCCTGTCCTTCCAGGCCCTTGTCCAAAGTCCCTCTCCATCTCTCTCAGAGCTCCTTTAGGCACTGGAAGGGGCTCTGAGGTCTCTCTGGAGCCTTCTCTTCTCCAGGCTGAACAATAAATTACTGCTTGGGGGCCATAACCTCTTGGAAAGTCATCCAAGAGAGGCTGAGATGATACTTTTAGAGGTCTGTTGCTCCYAGCACCTACACCCTTTTGTCATCAGCGACCCTTCACTTCTGCTGTGGTTTTTTGGCAGCACAAAAAGGCTGGAAAATGCTGCCTCTGCCCTTTGAATTTCATGTTCCCCTTGCCCCAGTGGTGAGAAATGAAAAATAAACGAACAAGCCAATGGCTCCTGCAGCATCAATTCCTCCTACAGGCACAAAATACTCCATGGTGGGGGAGAGGGAAGAGGTTGGGGACTAAAATCTGACCTAAATCACTTCGGCCACGGCAGCACACGAGGATTTCTCCATCACTGACACACGCAGTGGCAATTCTATGAATGTTTGCTTATTTTTATGGAGATTTTGCCTTTCAAACCAAGTGTTTCCATGTGGCACCAGCTGTGGGGATGAGCTAATGCAAAGCTCAGTCATTTCCCCGCTCACACGGGTCTTCCTCCGCAGCCGCAGCCGCTCCGATAACATCTCATCCAGGGGAAGACAAAAGTAACGCGTGTGCATGTGTAATTTTCAATGTCAATGCGTTCAGCGAGGAGTTGGAATCATGAAAGTTATTTCATTTATTACAATCATACATAAAGCCTCTTAGAGCTGCAGACTTGGAATAGGCAATTATGCCCATAGGTTAATAACACGCAGCGATTTGACTGACAACTGGAATTAGATTTAAACACGGCAGAGTGGCAGCTAAAGGCACTTTATTAAAACTGTGGCTGGGGATTTGTTCAAAATACCAGTTGCATACCTTTCCTGGTAAAATATTTATAGGTAGCATTATATTGTGGCCCATTATATTGCGTTTTCTTCTCCTTTCCCTTGCTACTTTGAGCTCTGCCGTACAGCGAGGAATTTACCYGGTCAGATTTTCCTGGAGAGAAGGCGAATGCCCGAGGTTGCTTCAGTGATGTGATGGGATGTGATTCGCAGTGGGAAGGGGCCATATAGCAGTGATTAACTCTAGGCCTACGAGGGACCTGAACTTACCTCTCCATCCTCTCTCCTTATCACTCCCCAGTGCAGCATCCTCTTAACGCTGCCCTCGTTAGCCCAGAGTTAATGATCCCAACAGCCCAAACAAAACCAGGATCAGTGACTGGTACAGTCAGTAAAATAAATGTTGTTTGATTCTGTTGATACTGGGAGTTTTTCCTGCTACCAGGGAAGTTTTTCCTTGTGAGGTTAGTTTAGCAATGGATTACCTGCAACCAGGATGGAGTCCCTGCTCCTGGGAAGTTTGAATACCAATTTGGAAAAATGTGTGTCAGGAATGACAGGAGAAAACACTTGATCCTGCCTTGGGACAAGGAGGTGGGTTAGAGCCCAGTATTTCCCATCATTCCTGCAAAAAAACACTAAATTGCTTTAAAATAATAGCTAAGGACCAGCTGGGGCTGGGCCAAGTGACATCCAAAGGTTCCAACCTAACATTAGTCCATGAGTCCAGATAACCTGGAAATGAAGATTGAAATCCCAAAGGCTTTTTGTGTGCCACTGCCATCACTGGCAGCCAATGGAAAAGACAGGTGAAATCTGAAATGCCCTTAAAATTAACTCCCAATTCCCACATCTCTCTTTCTTGCCTCATTTGTGTGGTGTGGAAAATATCTATAAAATAAGAGCTGCCTTGCAGCCTATTCCAATGCAGCAGCCATCCATGGGCCAGGGGTTAAAAACCAGGAGCACTGTATGGGATTCAAGGATTTCACTTGAAAATCAGCAAGTCCAAAATCAGCAGGGAAGAAAGGGCAATACAGTGTCTGGAGAGGAAAAAGTGACAGTTCCTGTTTTTAGTTCACTGAAGGACGATACAAGTAGATCTCCAAGCTGATGGCCAAATCCAGGAAAGAACAAGGAGGATTACAGGTGGATTTAACCGAGAGAGAACTTCTCACCCAGGACATCACTGGCAAAACAGAGTCTGTAGTCCAGACCTCCAGATTCCCAGTCTTCTGGAACAAAACTTAATGGCTCAAAATCAGAGTTTAAGCAAAAACATTTTCTTTAGTTTCAAGGAATGGGAAGCTAGAGGTGCACCTGGCTGAAAAAGGAGCTGGAATCCACCATTCCATTGTCATTCCCTGCCTGGCTGCAGCGTTTCCAGACCAGCAGCCATCCTCTGGCTGAAGATGTCCCAGCTCATTGCAGGGGGCTGGACTAGGTGAACTTTAAAGGTTCCTTTCCAACCCAAATAGTTCCGTGATTATCCATGGGCCCTGCAGTGGTCCCTGCTCACCAGGATGAAGAATAGGCTCCAGCAAAGCTCTAGCTCCAGATTTTGACCCTACAGACCTCTCCTACCAACCAAGGGACCCCAACCCTTCATTTTAAACCCCTTATTATGCAAGAATTAAAATGAAATGAAGCCTGAGAGCACCACCTATAAAAAGATCATCCCTGTGCTCCTCATGCATTAAACATGAAGGCTCAGAGCCTTCCTGAGATGCCATGGCAGGAGAGCAGCTCCCTGGGCTSGCATTACCTGGTCCTGATGCCGTGACCTTTCCCCAAAGGCCAGCCTGTGGAGCAGCTCCCCACGAGGTCAGCAGTGCCCACACACAAACAGACACACGTTCCCAGCAGCTTTTCCCAGCAGATTTATGGAGTGCCAGTGCCAGTGGCAGTTTTGGAGKAGAAAGTGCCAGGAGATGAATTAACCAGAGGCGTGTGCAGGGCACCGGCTCAATCCTGGGGCAACCCCCTTTGTTAAAATGCCCAGGGGAGGAGACCTCCTATTTTTTTTTTTTTTTTAATACCCTGGAAGATTTATAACCCTTTTTGTCAGGTTCTCCCTCCTACCAGTGATAAAACTCACCCTGGCACAACTTGAGCCCAGGATCAGCTTTTAAAGCGTGGCAGAGAAAACCTCTGTGATTTAAAGCAAACATCCAGTCCTTGGCTGCAGCCCAGACCAAATTCAGGGAGTATCTCAGTGTTTCCAGACTGAGAAAGGGGGTTCATGTGTGAAATCCAGAAGGGATCAGCTCAACTGAGCCCAGCCAACATTTACCCTGTCACCCCAGTCCCTGGTGCGTTGGGTGTAGGTGATTTGTCTCAAAAAGATTCTTGTGTCACCAGCTTGTGTAATTTTACCATCCATCTCATTTTATGAGGGTATAAATATCTGTAGGAACACATATAAACACATATATGTTGTTTTTCCTAAAGCCCTAGGCCCTAGAGGCAAAACTCAGTTTTTAAAAACCTCGACTTTTCAAAGGCTTTGAGGGATGAGCTGAGTTTACTCGAGCAGCTAAAAAAAAACCCAGAAGGCAAACCCAAAGTACATTAGAAAGAGCACTAAAAATACCATCAAAAAATTGGAAGCAATTTTGTGATCTGGGGGTTTCTTGCTGGGTTTTCTGGGTGTTTGGGGTTGGAGATAATGGCTCTGGAAGTGGAGGGCGGCGTGGTTTTATTTCAGGATCAATATCAGGGTGGAGCAAATGATGTATTTATCTGCAAGGCTGAAAAGATCTAATCGTGCCCTGTTTTGCACTAATGCAGCTCTGTGGCACCACCAGAGAGTACCAGAGTACCCAAAATGTGCTTTGTTTTCCAGCCCATCCCTGGTTTTTGTCGTGCATCCTGTCCATCCTGGTCTCACCCCAGTGGTTTTATGGGTTATTTCGAGGATGCCCAAATCTCTGCTCCATCCCTCATGCTTCAGGGTGGAAAAATGGGACTACCATCATCCTGTAGGAGTTCCCACTAGGTAATAAGGCCTTTGTGGATGATCTTAGCTGGGGGGAGACTTCAAGGACATACCCAGAGATACCCAGGAGCAATAATTGCACAAGGAGATGAGATTCCCAGGGAGACCCAGCCCAGCCCCACGGACATGAAACCACAATTGTCATCTGTGATGAACAACAGAGAGGGGAACATACAGGAAACAGCAATTAAACCATTAAAGTCTTGGGCAGCTTCCCAGTGACCAGCAGCCCTTAGATATATAAATATCTCCCATGGCATAAAAGGAGCTGTTCTCTACCCATTACGTCCCCAATGACCTTCAAGAGGGACGAGTGGGTTGGGATTGTCACATTGAACTGGCATCTTCTGCTCCATCTGCTGAGTGACACATCCAGAAGGGAGTCTGGTTCCCTTTGGACAAGGAGCTCCTGCTCCCCTACAGCAGTGCTTGGCAATCCCAGTTGAAATCCAGCCGAGATCCCAGCTGAAATTATCCTATGGCCTGTTACTGCCCAGATCTGCTTCCTGTAAATCCCTGGCTGCGAGGAGGGAAATAACTGACCTGGAAGGTGGCAAACGTGCTGCTGTTAACACTTTTCAGTGTTAAAATAGAGATTTCCATTGTTAACCTGAATGTTTTGTGCTCGTGTTTTGTATCACCTCCCAAACACCCCGGGGGATCAGCCCAGGGCACAGAGGGTTTCTGGACTCCCAGGCCTTGTGGCTCAAGTTTACTTTAATAGTCAAGCTGAGTGAAATGCAAAATATCTCCATGGGTGCTGAAAAATGTGGTCAGTAATTACAAATGGTTGTCCTTTAATTAGCCAAAGGAACAGCCCTGAGACCGAGAGTGGAACCGAGATAACCCAGGGAAGATCCATGATCATAAAAGACAGTGACAGCCTAACTTTTCATCAGTCAGAAATCATTCTTGGCATGTGCTGCTTGTTGGGAGAAGAGTTTTGGGGACAGATATCAAGACTGATTGCTCCATTCAGTCTGGATGGTTTTTGTTAAAACCACCACCAGCAGATTTAGTGATGTTTACATTTAAATAATCACCCTGGGTTTTCAAAGCCCTTCCTGCTTTGACAGGTCTGGATCTACGACTCCAAGATGAGCAGTGCTGCACACACCTCCGGGTGTCAGCAGAGCCAGGCTGGGATATTCCCACCGGGGAGGCTCAAATGTGCTGTTCTGGTGGTCCCCAAGCAGGAGGAAATGCTCCCCTGCATCCCAATACCTGCATGACATCCCCCACTCGGCCAGAAACCCTCACTGTCGGTACCAGGTTTGGTGGTTTAACCCCGAAAAGGGCTGCGGGGCCATTCCTGCTGGCTGAGCTCCATGGGGATGGAGAAGTGGATATGTCGGTGGGAATTCTGCTGCACTTTTCCCTTCCCACCAGCCGTGGAGGCTTTCCCTGCCATTCCTGCTGCCGCACGGAGTGATGCTGCAGCAGGGAGCGTCTGCAGGATGATGAAACGCAGAGGGGCTGTAATGAGATTTCAACTCAAGCCAGCTTTTCCCCTGGCATGTCTGGTCTGGATAAATCCACACTGTTGGCAACGCAAAACCCCCAGGAAGGAGAAGCGCCCTTGACCAGGCGAGTCCCAGACAGGAAACCTGACACAGCTCTTCSCATTCCCACCCCTCCCTGCGGATCGGGACGGCAAATCCCGCGCTGCAAACAGCTCATCCCGATCAAGGAACAGCGGGAATCGCCTCAACGTGGCCGAACCCCACGCAGCAYACCCCCGGCACAAGGGGGGTGTGTGCTGTGGGTCCCGCTTCCCATCCCGCAGGATCCACCGGCCTCTGGCACAGGATCTGGTTTTGGCACCGCTGACCATTCCAGAGCAGAGAGCTCGGCGCATCCCTCAACATTCCGGAGCAGCAGCCGCTAGAGGGGGGCTCGGCACGGAGAGAGGAGCTCGGAAAATCCCTGCAGCCTTTGGGAAGGAGGAGCAACTCAAAACTCTGCGTGGAGGGAGGCGGGAGGCTTGGGGAAGGATGGATGCAAGAGAAAACCACACCAAAATGCCTGTACGGCTCCCCATCGTGCCATCGTTTGTTAAATATTCCYGCAAATCTTTGTGGAAAGTGATGCCCCTCTAACAGCACTGAGGGGCTGCAGGGCTGGAAGGAGGCAGAAAAGGGAAAGAAACTCACACATATTTTCCAATCGGAGAAACACAGCCACAATTCGCTAGTTTTAAAGAAAGCTGCCATAAATACCATGACTGCACCCCTGTAGCCAAAGGTTTTTAGTTTCTATGGAAAAACAAGTCTGGGTAATGGAGAGTTGCCAGGTGAGCCACATGTTTAGGATGCTAAAGCTGCATGGATGTGGGATGGACATATCCAACATCTCGATCATTCCTGAGGTCTCTCTGCCCCTGGAGGGTTTTTGGGGAGCCAAGCAAGGTGCTCCCCTGTCCACCTCCCACCCTGTCCCTGCCTGACCTTTCCATCACTTCCCATGGCTTGTAAGGAAGACGGGAGCAAACTTTTTATTAGGGTTTGTTGCTATAGGACAAGGGGTGATGGTTTTAAAGTTAAAAAGGGTTGGTTTAAGCTAAATATAAAGAAGACATTTTTTATGATGAGGGTGCTGAGGCACTGACACAGRTTTCCCARAGAGTTTGTAGATCCTCTTCCCTGTGAACATTCGAGGCCAAGGTTGGATGGGACTTTGAGCAGTGATCTCTTTGAAGATCTCCCTGCTCACTGCAGAGGGGTTGGACTAAATGAGCTTTAAAGGTTCTTTCCAACCTGAACCATTCCATGACTCTGTGACCAGACACTTGGGGGCCAAGGCTGCACCTMCAAATGTCCCATTTTGCTCCTGCTGATGGAAATCCACACTATCCCTAAATGCCTCCCTACGAGCCAAAGCAGTGATTTTTCCTAGAAAGGCCAGGTCTGTCCATCTCCCATCTGTTTCTGCAAAGCTGAGGTTGCTCTCGGCTGGGAGGGGAGGGATGGGATTTTCCCAGGTGGAATCGTTGCCRCAGGACAAAATGGTACCCACGCCATGGTATCCTGGTGGTGGTGATGCTGCTGGTTGCTACATGGATGGAGGTTGCTTAGCAACTCCTCAGCACTGGAGAGGGAGCACAGGAGCAGGGAGAAYGGAAGGGCCACTGCTGCTGATGTTTGTGGGGCCGTATTTGGAATTCCCCCAGAGCACCCAAGACCTTGCTCCCAAAAGTTTCRTGGCACTGGTCATGGAATCAAAGAATCATTAAGGCTGGAAAAGCCCTCTAAGATCACCAAGWCCAAGCGTTCCCCCAGCACTGCCCTGTTCACCACCAAACCGCATCCCCGAGTGCCACATCCACACCTTTGGAGCACTTCCAGGGATGGTGTTTCCACCACAGTAGTCCAAGCCCAACTGGTCCCAAACACACCAGCTCTGGGACACACGTGCCATGAGGGTGCAATCCACGGTCAGCCGAGAAATTAGGTCCTGGGACACCCCCAGGAGCAGTGGAACAGGGAAAAGCAGCTCCAGCTGGAGAGTCATGGGTGGGAAGTACCACTGGCAGCTCCAGTGCAGAGCAGCACCTGGATAAATGAGCTTATTTGGAGAGGGAATGTTCAAAAATCACTTAGAGCCTGTACAGCTTTGCTGGGCTGGATTACACTTTTGCCAACACAAATCTGAGTTTCCTGAAGTTATCCCTATAGAGCTCTGCTGCTGGAACCTGCAAGGACACAGGCAGGGAAAACTTTGAAATTTAAATACAGTTTAAAACAGGACTGTCTCCGTATCCAAGGAAATGCTCAGCCATGGGTGTTTCCTGCTCCTCCAAGGCCTCCACAGCCTGGGTTTTTCCAGTTTTTCTTGAGGACTGAAAATTTTCCTCCTTTTTTCCCAGCCCACTGAAGTCTGTACATGGAAATCATATCTCTGGTCTGGGAAGGAGGATCAGGTACACACACCTTGTGCTTCTACTCTTCCCTAGACATCACCTATGACCACTCTTGGAGATGGGATTCTGGGCTGGATGGACTCCAGCCTCCTCTAGGATAGTCAGTCTCGGGATATGGAGATCTCCTCACTGGAGTGAGGAACAACATCCCTGTGGGTACTGCTCTTTTTATCTCCGTTTTAACACCATATATACATTACTCTCAGGCTGAAAAGGGCTTTAAACCATGCAGTCCCCCCTGAGTAAACTTTCTAATTTTGTTTATGTGAATGCCCAGCATTTGTGTTTCTCTTCCAGAATTAACATGCATTTTCTAACAGCATACGCAAAGAAATTTATGCCACTTTAATCTGCAGATTTCTTAACATTTATTTATCTTTACACCTTTTCTCCTCTGTCTGTTTTTTCTGTTACAATTTTTTCAGACTTCTCCTGAAAGGAGGAAGCTCTTTAAGGCCACAGCAATGCCCTCCCCTCCATCACTTCCCTTCCCAGTGTTTTGCAGATTCCCTGTCAATCATTGGATACTCTGCTCTGCTGACTGCTGTCATCAGACTCTTTTTCTGTCCCTCATCCTCCTGCCACTAAATTATTTTGGTGAATGTATTTTTTTTTCTCAGATAATATTTATTTGCATTAAAATACCCACAAAGACACAGTTGTTTGCAGTAAAGTAATTCAATATTATGTTATTTAAGTATCACACCACCTCTCCCATCCTGTGCCTTTGTTCAGGGATGGGGTTTGGATGGGAATGATTGTAAGCTGCAGGATAATGTCCCTCTGCATTTCAATCGCTCTATTACATTAATTCTTGTGGGAAAATTTGTTTTCCTTTCCATCAAAACACCACAGGAATAATGTTTTTTAGGACCACAGTCTCACTGTTCAGTGGAGCTTCTCTACATTTAAGTTTTCTGTCCTAGATTTTTATTTGGGGCATTTTTCTTTCCAAAATTTTGCCTTTCCTTTGTTGTTTCTATAATTCTACATAGGGCTGCTCTTCATTTATATTTTTTTACTTTCCACCTCTCTGAATTTCTGCTTTCTGAACATCATTCCCATCAGTGCAACAGACAGATCTTCACCCTTTGAACAGAAACACCATTTCCTGAGACAATTTCCAGTTTATCTTTTTGAGCTTATCTTTACATCAGGTGCAGAAACAGCAACACTGGGAAGGATTTGTCCCCCATGTAGGCTGAAACCCATCCCTACTCAATGGGATGTTTTCCACGGGCAAGCTTGCACTGTAGTTTCAAGTAAAATTTAATTTATACCTCAGCATCCAAATCATGTGTAATAAGAATTCAATTTCTATTTTGGGGCTGATTATATTCCATATTCTCCAAATTCCCACTTCAAGGCATCTCCTACCAGCTGAGATTTACAGCTCCAAGTCCCACTACAGCCTCAGATTCCTTCAACCCTCCAAACCTGCACGTTATTTTCCCAGTCTCAAACTTCTTTTTGTGACCCAGATTTCTGACACAGAGCCAGCAGGTGGGTAGTGCCACTAATTCCTTCTTTCAGGAAGAATTTCTTGCCAGGAAGAATTTGTTTTCAGGAGGAATTTCTTCATGGAAAGGGTGGTCAGGCATTGGAAGGGGCTGCCCAGGGAGGTTTGGAGTCTCCATCCCTGGAGGTGTTCAAGGAATTCTTGGACGTGGCACTCAGTGCTCTGGGCTGGGTGACAAGGTGGAGATAAGTCACAGGTTGGACTCGATGATCCTGGAGGTCTTTTCCAGCTTAAGCGACTCTGGAATTCTGTAAAGAATAGCACAGATGGTGTTAAAACCACAAGTCCAAAGAACTTCCTTGCTTTCAAACTCCTGAGAAAGAGCAATCAAACCTTTTATTGGAGAAAAGCCACGAGAAACCCATCCCAGGGGATGAACCGTGGGGGTTCTCAGAGCTAAAATGAACTCTCAGGTTTCCCTGGATGCACAGGCATGGATCAAAATGTTGGTTATAGGCTGGAGAAGGATCTGTGACTAACGACATGCCTGGGAGCCTCTCTGCTGAGAAAAGAGTTGAAGGGGGTTTGGGCAGTGCTGAAAAAGCCTCCCCAGTGCTTTTATTTAGCTGCTCATCCAGAGAGAAGCTCCCAACAAAAGCCCAGAGCTTGTTTAACAGTTTAACATTCCCGTGGATCCTTGGGAAGCATCTGACACACTGGTTCTGTACAAATAACCACAGCAGCACTGTACAGATGATTTATTTGGTTTCCCAGTGGGTGTGTAAGTAAATTAGCAAGAAATAAATGTCATGCGGCAATGACTTACTCCATTTCTAAAGGCTCTGTTTTCCCTCTGTATTTTTGTTTGTTTAACAAGTTCTTAATTAAATTCTGTTTTCCAGCATTCCGAGCTGACGTGATGGCACGAGATAAAGTTGTTTAGAATTCAAATCTTCCTTGATTTCTCACTGTGGCAAAGGAAGAGATAAGAGCAGCCGGGACCTGCCTTTCCCTGGTCGTGTGTGGCTGTAGGAGCAGCCAAGCAGGAGCTCCCGGGGCTCCAAACTCCCTCCTGCTCGCATGGGTTTGTCACTGCTTTGAGAGGATTGCGCACAAAAAATAATGCGTGGGCTCCCCCTTCTGCCTGAGAACATCAGTGCCTGGAAAAGGACCGGAGTGATGGAATGGTTCGGGTTGGAAGGGACAGTAAAGCTCATCCAGTTTCAACCCCAGCAGCTCCCAGTATCCTACGTTGCTCCAAGCCCTGTCCTACCTGGTCTTGGACACTTCCAGGGATCCAGGGGCAGCCACAGCTTCTCTGGGCAACCTGTGCCAGGGCCTCACCACCCTCACAGGGAAGAATTCCTCCCCAATATCCCATCTGTCCCCGCCCTCAGGCAGTGGGAAGCCATTCCCCTTGTCCTGTCGGTACAAGCCCTTGCAAAGGAGGGCCAGGATGATTTTCTGAAGTGCCAGATTCCTGTAAAACACACCAGGAAGTGCGTTGAGCATCTCTGAGAAGCTGGATCAGCCTGTGCCCAGAGCCACACATCTCCCTGATAACCATCCTGGTGCTGGGAGGGTAGGAGAAGAGCGGCTCCACAGGGTCCTGGAATGTTTAGAAAGAGGGCAATGATGATCACCACAGATCCGCAACCTTAAAAATGGAAGAGGTTGTTTGGAGTGGGAGTCATTTCCCTTTACTTCACCAAACTATAAATTAGATCCTCTAAGTCTTCACCAGGCAGCTCAACCCTTCCTGTGCCCTGGAGAGAGACCAGCACCAGCATCCCAGGTATCTTCGATATTCTTGAAAAGGAAAATTGTCTTCCAGGTTCTTTCTTTCCTTCTCTTTCCGACTGCAAAGACAGAGGAGATGACAAATGTCATAGAACTGTAGAATCTTTAAGGCTGGAAAATACCTCCAAGTCCGACCATCAACCAGCATCATGTTCACCATTAAACCACATCCTCAAGTGCCAAATTCACTTATTTTTAGAACAATTCCAAGAAAAGTGACTCAACCACTGCCCTGGGCAGCCTGTTCCAAATCTTTACAACCCCTTCTGTGACTGGATGCTTCATTTTTAGGAGCTGAAATAAGTCAGAAAGGTGCTCTCCTGTTCCTATCCAAGCCTTCGGCAAGTTTCAGAGCATCCCTGTAGAAAATAGAGGATGGAGTGGGAAGCAAATGATCTCATCTATTTAAAATACAATTTAGACCATGAAGGCAGAATGATCTGAAGGCTGGGATTAAAACCAAAACTGACTCAAACTGGAGATAAAGCACCAGCAGCTCTGATTCTGGAAAGAACTGAAGATTTAGGGGAAGAATCAGTGTGCAAATTCATTATTAACGTAGAGCAGAGGGGTCAGACCTCAGTGGTCTCTCCTGACTCTAGGATATATCATTAAAGACAAATCCTGATTTGGGATAAATCTGGGCATGCCCTGGCCTGGTGTAAAATCCACCACTCCAGTATTTCTGGTTCTGCTGCCAATCAAAGTGTGCTCCTTTTGCAGGGTGATTTGTTTAGGTAATTCATGTGAATATTCAACTTGTAGGTGTCTATTTTAATTTTTTGTACTGCCCTGAGGTACTTGCACAGCATCACCCACAAACTCAGACCAGTTATATGTTGGAAGAGCAAGGGGTGGGCCCTTCCCACACAGCAGAGGTGTCAAAAACTGGCCAGGAAAGGATTATGCAAACCTGGAAGTAAAAGACCTCCCGTGCAAGTCACTGGGAAAAAATCCCACTAATTCGTGGTGAGCAACACAGCTTTTCCTCATTTTTTTAACGCTGGTAATTCATCCTGATTTGACCATAGATGAGCAGTGACTGAGCACTGGGAGCACGTTCAGTGAAATATTTAATGCTACACGAGATCTCTGGGATAATTGGAGGCAGGGAAGGTTGGCTGCATCTGGCAAAGCCCTGGGCACATCATTTCCAAACACAACTGTCGTGAGACATCTGGATCAGCCCTTGGACTTGTTAGCTCCATTGATTCTTCCCGATGCTTCACATTTTGACGCCT
Organism: Amblyornis subalaris; assembly: GCA_018881555.1. NCBI lineage: Eukaryota > Metazoa > Chordata > Aves > Passeriformes > Ptilonorhynchidae > Amblyornis > Amblyornis subalaris. Next base: position 53,666 of record JACAXG010000234.1, read on the forward strand.
TTATTTGGCTTTTCGTTATTTTCATTTCACGAGGGAGAGAAAGAAACAGAGAAACGCAGAGAACTGAGGTTCTGCATCGAGGCTGAGCAAGGGCCTTGGGGCTGTGGATTTCTGAGCTAAGGATTCTGAAAACTCCCTTTTTGCTGCGACTTCAGCAGTGCCAATGTTTCGTGAAGGGAAAATGGAGATGGAGAAGGGAATGGATAAGAAGGAAAGCCAAAGGACAGCCTGTCACAGAAGAACCTGGGGGACATTTTCACTCTGGAGCCACTTTCTCCAGATGCAATTTTTTTATCTGGTATTTGCTGATTGTTGAGAGCAATGTTGAAGCTGTGAAGCTGTTTAATGGAAGAAGGAGGTTTGGATGTTTGATTATGGAGCTGGGGAAGGGGCTGGAGCACCAGGAGTGTCTGAGGGAGCTGGGGGAGCTCAGCCTGGAGAAAGGGAGGCTCAGGGGGACCTTCTGGCTCTCCACAACTCCCTGAAAGGAGGAGGTCGGGCTCTGCTCCCAGGGAACAAAGGACAGGACAAGAGGAAATGGCCTCAAGTTGTGCCAGGGGAGGTTTAGGTTGGATATTGGGAACAATTCCTTCCTGGAACAGCTGCCCGGGGCAATGGTGGAGTCCCCATCCCTGGAGGGGTTTAAAAGCCATGTGGATGTGGCACTTGGGGACACGGTGATGCTCATAATAACGTGGTTCTTTGCCTTTCTGAAAACACTGAAAACTTCTCGACACAAAAATGATGCTCCTTCCTATTGCATTCAAGAGAGAATTTCATTATTTTCACTCAGATGTTCCCGCTTTTTGAGGGATGACATTTTTGTGTTTCCTTAATTTTGCAGCCAGCCATGAGCGAGGGACCAGAGCACAAAGATGTGTCTCTCCAACTTCCCTCCCCTGCTCCGTGTTTTCTATTAGAAACAGCATCACCCAGCTCCTAAATCCAGGTACCAGCAGCACCAGGGAAGCAGAGGACTGGAAGCAGAGCCAGCAGCAAGGTCCAGGTATCAGAGCTGGGCTTCATCTTCCCAGTAAACTGAACTGGAATGCTGACACCCAGAGCTCAGCCTGAGCTGCCTCTGTTTGCACACTGAGATATGGATAAGGACCTTAGGGAACATGGAATATCACGGCTCTCCCACACAGCAACGCCACAGGGACTTTGATTTAGGAGCCAAACCATTTGTTTGTTCCATGGGCACATTTCCAGTGGGGCCTGTGACACCAGCTCTGAGCAGGGCTCTGCCAACACTTGACATTTATTAAAGCCACAGCTCAGTGAGTGATGTAACTACCCGGGCATTTCCAATTTCATTTTTAGTTATTCCAAATGAAAGTCCAAATAAAGTCCATTTCTCACCAAAGGTTACTAATTTATTTCTTTTTTAGCACTCTCCTGGAGGTATTTAACCATTCACAGTGCACTTCAATAACCACTTAGTGAAGGGATTCAGGTTACATCCACAGTAGTAGTAAAAAAAGCTGTTTTATTCCTTTTGTGCCATAATTTTGAGTGTATGATAAACAATATCTAGCAGGCACAAAGCAAAAAGGAGCTCCCAGGTATTCACCTCTCTTTGATAACTGTGCTACTGAGTTTCTTGTCAATTTAGATGAAACATGGTTAAAATAAATCCCATCTCATGTCCTAATGACCAAGCGGGTAGAAGTACATCCCTGTGCCAGCTCTTCCTTGAAAATCAGCAGGAGAAAAGCAGTAAATGAGGAGAGAAGAAGGGAACATTACAATTAGAGCTGATTTTATTTTGCTCCGCGGCCACCGGGTGTCACTCTTGCCTGTGGAGTCAGAAAGGATTTTTTGGTGGCTGATAAATCCTATCTCATCCATCAATCCCGCGGCTCCCACTGGTGACAGCATCATCCCCATTTATCACAATTTCCCAGGTTTCAACATTAAATCACCAGCTCATTAAATCTGGGGGGATCTGGAGCTGGCACTTTAGCCTGCGGTGCTATTTGCCATACACATTAAATTATTTTTATTATTATTAGTGTAAATGCAGCTGGAAAATTTAGATCTGGGTTTAGATCTGGTGGCTGGATCACCAGGACATGCCTTGAAGCTTCTGGAGAGAGGGAAGGTGATGAAGAGAGAAAGTGGGGATGGGTGAAAAGGCCAAAAAATGTGGCTTTTGCAGGTGTCTCCTTTGCAGCAAGAAGAACATGAGTCAGCAGATGAAGCTGTAACACATTCCAGCCTTTGAAGTCAAGGCAGTTCGGGTCTCACCGATCCTGTATCTCAGAAGTACAAGGAGATAAAGGCTGCAAACATTACACAACTCTCTAAATATGCATTCCTCAGAGTATCAGTGGCTGCCCTTGTGTTGGGGGGTTTTGCTTTACTTCGATAACAAACTTGTCTTGCAACAGCTAAACCTTCTCTCCCGCTCAATTTTGTATTTTTCAAGCGCTCTAGAGATTCCCCATTTCCTCCGAGGACAGAAAATCTATTTTATTTTCACACAAACGAAATCCAATGTGGAATCTTTATCTGAGGAAAGAACCACTCCAATAAAATGCAACATGACAGGTAAAACCAGTTGCTTTGGCACGCGCTGTATCAGCAAACTGAGCAGCTGATAAGGATAATAAAAATTTTTAGTCAACAAGAGGAGAAAATTCACATTAGGGGCTTCATTCTACCAGCACATAAATTGCTGATATTACCTGGGCCTGTGTTGCTGCCAGAGGTAGGAATTTATATTGGAATCCCACTATTAAAGCCCAGCTATAGGGAATTGCTCTTCCATAAACAGGGCATGGATGGGATTTATGGGGACATCAGAGCCTGGGATTCCCTCTGGATAATGTAGGAAAGAGCATCACATCCTATAATGCCATAAAATTTATGACCAGGACTTCGAACTTGGGAATGACTTTAAAAAAGTGGGAGATGTCTATAAAAAGTTTGTTTGGGGCTTTACTCTGTCATATTTTGCTGCAAGAAACATCGAGAGTTCATTTATTTATCTGGGGATACTGTTCACAGTGAGGGCAGGAGGTCACACCCAAATACCTTTAAAAATCCATCTCGGGATCAGTGTAATTCAGTTATGAATGACCTTGGAAACAATCAATCCTTCAATTTTACAAAGTTCCTATTAAAATAATACAGCACAAAAAGCACTTTGCAAAAATTAACGTGAATCTCCTGAACCTACACATTTGCACGAAGTGTTGTGTGAGAAATTTCAGCAATTCCTTGAAAAATAGATCATTTTTTTTCTTTTATAACCAGCAGAATTTTGACACAACTGATTTGGAAAAATGGTTTTTCTGCTTTATCCAGATTTTTTTAACCTGTTCTTAATACTGATTTCCCTTGGCACTTTCATTCTCAATTAAAGTTGAAATAAATTTATAACACACTTGTCTTTTGTTTTTGCCTGTGCCTACAAATTCCTACTACATTTATACATTCATCTCTTCAGACTGAAAAACAAGATAAACCGGAAGACAAAATTAACATATCACAATAAAACTCACTACCCCAGGGACTGGAGAAAACAAAAATCTATGAAAAATACACAATAGCAACAGGTCTTATTTTTTTAAATGTTTCACCAGATACTTTTGTGCGGAGGATCTGATCAAGGAAGGTGCTAAAGAGCTGCTGGATGCCCTGGATGCCTCCCGGTCTCTGACTGGGACTGTCCCAGTGGTGCTGAGCTTTTTGCCAAAGCGGTGGCACTCCAGGGTTTGCCTGCAACAAACTAAACGCCGGTGAGATCCCCTGGTTTGGTTTTCCAGCGCCTGAATGATTTATGGGCACAAAGTAGGTCTACAGCAAATCCATAATTGATGCCTCTCCTTGGGTGCGCGGCCGAACAAACGGAAAAGCGGATTTAAAACGCGCTTGATTTGGTGCTTGTTGCGGTTTGGAAGAAGAGACATCCAAAGGACTGGCATGTTTTCTGGCTTGCCCGGAGATAAAATTCTTTCTAGATGATCTGAGAGCTGAAACATTCAAACCTTCATCTAGATAAAAGCAAAAACTCCTTTCCCGGCAGCCGGGTGATAGCGCACACCCCGGGCACCGCAGTTCTGCGGGACACATGTAATCGCTTACTTCTAAACAAAATCAATCACATTTAGTTGTTTAAGAAAAAAAAAAAGAGATGAAGGACCTGTTTTTCTCTCCTCCCCATCCCTGTTCGAGCCCTGCCACAACCAGGTGGGCACAGCAATGACTGTGGCTCCTCAACCTGATGAAAACAGTGTCGCATTCAGAACCGCGATAAATGAATGGGAGGGACAAGTAGTGCCTCCCCCCCCCAGGATGTTTTGTTAATTAAATTAGCATTTAAATAGCCCGAGCTAATCTGGGAAGTCAGCCCCTCATTACAGTAACTAGGAAGGGGGAAAAGAGCTGGAGACAATTCCCTACAAGATGGGGTTAAGTTGGCGTTTCACGAACTATTTGCCCAGCCTGTCCCTCCCAAGTGAAAGCTGCCACCCCCCTTCTTTCCTCCCAGCATAATTAGCATGTTCCAGTGCTGTGAATGGAAACAATATCCTCCCTCCAAGCTGTGCCCCTCCAGGGAGATGCTTCCCACAGATTGTGGAACACTGAGCCAGGGAAAGGGCTTGTCGAGGAATTCACAGTGGGGTAATTACACGGAGGTAGCTTGTGCCAGTGCAAGAGGAGCTGCATTGCTGTAATTCATCGCAGGAAGCAGGGAGAAGCAGAAAGGGAAAGTCCAGAGGCAGGACTTGCGGAGAGCCAGGAGAATTTATTGCTCCCGTGCATCTTCCCAGAGCTCCGATCAAAAGCATCAAAACTCCAATGGTCCTTTTGGCCCTGGGGATGTCTTTGAAGAACTCTAAAGAAAGTAGCAATTATTATAAGTGAATCTGGTTTCTCTTTGGCTATTAGAACTGAAGGAAGGCTAAAAGAGGGATTTTTTTTAGATTTTCAAAAAAGTTTTTCATTCCGAGTAAAAAACTGGAGCAAAGCTTGCAAGAATTGTGTGATTACATTCTTTTATTGTCCACGTACATGGCACTTAAAACACACTGGCACCTCTTTGGAACAAATAAAAAGGTGGTGTGTGATCCTTTCCCTGAAAGATTTACTCTTTGATTTTGCCTAAACCCAGTGATAACTGATACAGGAGAGGACATGCAGGAGGAAGGGCTGGACTTGGGTGACACCAGCAGTGTGCACATCTGGCCCTGGGCTTCATCCCATTCCTCTAAACCAAATTCCAGGTGACTCAACCTGAGGTAAAAAAGACCCACCCTCCACTCACTGCTCGTGGTGCCCAGCTGGGAAGTGGGGATTAAATTTATCTCCACGGCCAAGCACTCGGTTTCAGCAGACGTTGGTGTGGTTTTGTCGAGGCCCCAGCTGGAAAATACCACAAGAAGTTCAAAGCCGGGTTTCATCCTGTAATTGGAGCCTCAAGTTCACAAGTGCAAGGACCAACTGTGCCGGCTCGAAGTGGGACGTCCCCTCTCCCAGGGAGCTGCGGGGCTGCAGAGATGATGCTTTCCCCTGCTCCGGATAAAAACTCAATTTTTGCTTCAAGCTTTCACCACTCTGCTTCACATGACCTGTTATTTATCTTTTTTTTAACATCAAGACATCTTCCCAACCCTCATGCTCGCTTGGAATGCTCTTTAAAAAATGGACATTAATCCCAGTGTGACTTAAATGCCAACTTAATATTCGTTCTCTCTCTGCTTTGACAAGATCTTCCTCAGGTCAGACAGGCATGAAATGATAAATATTGAGTGCAGTTCTTCTGGGCAAAAAGTGCCACCTGCCAAAATCTTATCTCGAAACCACTTGGAAATGTGTTATTTATTTATTTCTGTCACAAAGCCTCATTCGATGTTGGAAAGCCAAAGGATTACAATTGTGAATTTGGGGCCTTTTTCCTGTCCTTGCTGAAATCTGGCCTTTCAAAATAACAGAGAGAATCCTTGTTTTGAACTGAAATAGCAGCTGCAAGGGTTTTCAACCATGACCATTTAAATGAGGTTTGGGGGGGGGTTTTTTGCATCTTTGCATTAGGGTTTCGTTCTCGGTCTTTGCAATCGGTGGCTGTGGTTGAGTGGTTGAGGGGTTTAGTGAGGATAAATTGTGATATTGTTCAAACTGTCTCTGTTTATTCCTGTTGAGGATCTTCAGTGAGCTGCCTTCGCTGAGAGAATCGCACCAGACCTGGCAGGAGCAGTCAGGGGGTGCTCTGTGAAACCAGACCCAAAATCACCTGAACTCACGGTCTGTTCCTTGGGTTACAGCTCATGATGGTTCTCTGGGATCCGTGGCACAGGAAAGACCTGTTGGAGTAAAACCAGAGGAGGCCACGGAGATGCTTCAAGTGCTAGAGCCCCTCTGCTCTGGAGCCAGGCTGGGAGAGCTGGGAGTGTTCACCTGGAGAAGAGAAGGCTCCAGGGAGACCTTAGAGCTCCTGCCAGTGCCTAAAGGGGCTTCAAGAGAGCTGGAGAGGGACTTGGGACAAGGGCCTGGAGGGACAGGCCAAGGGGGAATGGCTTCCCACTGCCAGAGGGCAGGGTTAGATGAGATATTGGGAAGGAATTCTTGGCTGTGTGAGGGTGGTGAGGCTGCCCCTGGATCCCTGGAAGTGCCCAAGCCCTGTCCAACCTGGCCTTGGAGCAACCTGGGATAGTGGAAGGTGTCCCTGCCCATGGCAGGGGTTGAAATGAAATGAGCTTTGAGGTTCATTCCAACACCAACCGTTCTGGGGTTCTGTGATCATTAACTTGATGTGAGCTATAGAGGTGGGTGACCCTGAGCCCCCTCCACTCTACACCACCCCCCACAAATGCCATTTCAGGTGCACCCCCTCACAAATCCCTCTGTTCTGGAGGACTACACATCTGAGCATGCAACGCCTGGGCCCCTCACTCCAAGAAGGACATCGAGGGGCTGGAGCGTGTCCAGGGAAGGGAACAGAGCTGGGAAAGGAGCTGGAGCACCAGGAGCAGCTGAGGGAGCTGAGGGGGCCCCGCCTGGAGAAAAGGAGGCTCAGGGGGGACCTTCTGGCTCTCCACAGGAGACTCCCGGACAGGAGGGGGCAACCGGGGGGAGGTCGGGCTCTGCTCCCAGGGAATGAGGGACAGGATGAGAGGAAATGGCCTCAAGCTGTGCCAGGAGAGGTTCAGGTTGGACATTAGGAAGAATTTCTTCACTGAAGGGGTGATGCCCATGAAGTTCCAGCTGAACATGAGGAAGAACTTTCCTGTGCAGTGACTGAGCACTGAACAGAGACCAGAGAGGATTTGGAGTCTCCATCAGTGGGGATATTCCACAACCATCTGGATGCAGTCCCGTGCCATGTGCTCTGGAATGACCATGCTTGAGCAAGGGGGTTGGACCAGATGTCCCACTGCTACCCCTTCCAAATTGACCTATTCTGTGATTCCTTGATTAGACATTGGAAGGGGCTGCCCAGGGAGGTGATGGAGTCCCCATGCCTGGAGGTGTCCAAGGAGCGACTGAACGTAGCGCTCAGTGCTCTGGTCTGGTTGACAAGGCGCTGATGGGTCACAGGTTGGACTCGATGATCTTGGAGGTCTTTTCCACGCTAATTAACTCTGTGATTCAGCGAGTCCGCGTCCCTCCCAGCCGCGGACTACAGGCCGAACTACCGCTCCCAGCGCGCCCCGCGGCGGGCTGCCGGGAGCTTCGGGGCGGGGCGCGGCGCGGTGCACGCTGGGAGTTGTAGTCCGGCCGGCATTGGCCCGGCGCAGCGCCTCCCTCCCCGGCGCTCCTCCCCGCTCCAGCTCTCCCTCGGCAGACGGAAGCCGGGCAGGGACGAGGGAGCCGGGAAGGCTGGAGCGGCAGGATGGGGGACTCCAAAGTGAAGGTGGCGGTGCGTGTCCGCCCCATGAACCGGCGAGGTGAGACCCCCCCCCCCCATTCCTCAGCATCTCCCTCCCCTGTCCTTCCCGGGCGGGCGCGGGCCGGGGGTGCCGGTCCGAGGGGACAGGTGTCCAGCGGGACAGGTGTGCCCCAGTGCGGGTGTATCGGTGCGTGTCCGTGTGTGCGTGGTTATTGATCATGAATAAACACACTCTGGATAGGTGCAGGCGGGTCTGTGGCCGCAGCCGCGCTGTGCTCACCCCCCTCTCCCGATAGCCCTTTTCCTAAACGTGCCCGGGTTTATGGCTTTATTTTCCTTGCCCGCTTCCCCGGGGAACAGCCCTSTCCACACCTCCTGCACCTGCTTTACAGCCGGTTCCTGCTGGGAGAGCGCTTCCTTCTTCCTGCTGTGCGGTTTTGGGGGGAAATGCCTCTTTTTCTGCGTTTTTGTCCCGTGCTAATTCATCCCGCCGCTCTCCAACCCTAATTCCTGCCCCTCGGTGCTGGAGTGGGACGCTGTTAACCAGATGACAGCGACACAAGGGCAAAAACAAGCAAGAAGATACAGAAGAGGAAGCGAGAATTGACAAGAGAATTTTTTTTGTTGTTGTTTTTGGGTTGTTGGTGGTTTTTTTTCCCCCTCAACGAAACTTGCSTAAGGGTTATGTTAATCAGACCGTGGTCTGGGCAGCTGTTTGAATGTTTATTACTCGTCTTAATTAGAAAAACTTGCTCTAGATGATGAGGAAGCGAGTATGAAAAGGCAGCTTCAGCCAAGGAATGGGAAGGTGAAGAAGGCAGAAATCCAAGAAATGTGTAGGGTGGTTTTGTGTTTATCCCACATTCTCACAGGAGTATGCCAGTAATTCCTTTTGGGGAAAGGGAATCCAGTGAAGTCAGTTTAGTATTTGAAGCAAAGAAGGAGGGAGAGGGAAAGCCCTTTATCTTTGACATAAACTGAAACAAAATAACTTACTAGTCCTTTTCAATTAAAAAAAAGAGAAAAAAGGTTAAAGTATTGAATACAGTGTTTCTGCACCTTTTAAAATGACAGCAGGGGAATATTCCCTGAGTTCACAAGGGCTCCTGAGTCCCACTTCTAGAACAAGAGATGGAGTTGATATCTTTACAGTCTGTTGGTTTAGGGACATAGAGGATGTTTTGACCAAAACCTGCATTTTGTTAAACTTCAAGTGTCAGCTCTCAAATCTGAGGAGGGATCCATCCTTGTGGAGAATTGCTTGGAGGAGATGGAGTGAGAGTGTGGAGGCGTTGGCGGGAGCTGGGAGAGGAGCTGGAAGGTGGTGCTTGGTGTCAGTGACAGACTTGGGCTTTCCTCTTGCTCATGTCCCTTTCCTGACATAGGTCATTTCCTTGGCTGTGTCCCAGATGTCTCCTGACTGCTTGGTGCTMCTCACCCCCGGGATTAGACAATAATTCAGGTTGGATTCAGAGGAGATGAGGTTGCACAGGGCCATGCTCAGTGAAGTTTTGAATCTCTGGAGATGAGTAATGCACCTCTCCCTCTCACAAATATCCTGCATCTGTTCAGCTCTGAGTTTGTCCACGTGTCCCTTTCCAGCCAGGGACTGAGTTCTGTAGGAAATATATGTGGGGAAGAAGAGAGGGAGCTAAAGGAATCTAGAGGAAATCTAGATTGTATCTTGTTATTCTCTTTCATAGAATATCCTGAGTTGGAAGAGATCTACAAGTCCAACTTCTGTCTGTCTTTTATTCTGTATAAACTTTAAAATGTTATGGAGAGGATGACTCCTGTCAGGAGGCTTGTCCAGGAGTGAAGGACATTTGAGGATCAGTTCTTGATGCTTATCAGAGAGAAGGGGGCCTGAACCCCCAACTCTTGGCAGTCTGCAGCTATGAAACATCCTGATATTTGTGAGTGATATCTAAATCCATTTAAGTCTAGCCTAAAAGATCCATGTCTTTTTCTCCCTCAAACAAAATGTCCTGGAATTGTTGGGGTTTTTTTCCCAGCAGATTTTTTGTCACAGTCCAGATGTTTTGGTCAGGTCTAAACAGCTGAAACCTCCATGTGGTATTTCTGATGTACCTAGAATTTATAGAAACAAACAGTGATGTCGAGGCTGCTGTTTGTCTTACCTATTTAATGTTAAATTTAAGAATTTGAGCCACTGATTTTCTGAAGAGTCATCCGCTTGCAAGACTTCTGTGGCTTTGCCTTTTTTAATAGGCTTTGAGGCAAGAGGCAGCTTTCCTGGAAGCTCTTTCATACCCATTTTGTTCTGAGCAGTATTTGTATGGAGTTCTGGGGCTTTGGACCTGAAGCAAGTATTTGTTTTCTTCAGGATCACGAGTAATGTTCTTTCCTTTCCTCTGCACCGAAGGGCTTAACATTGCAAACCTGTCAGATGGCTGAGACTGTGGAAAGTTAAGCTTTGAAATTCTTAGTGTTTACTTGTGGTGGTGGTGGTTGTCTTTGGTGTTTGAGTTATGAATTTCTTAAGGCGAGGGTTTATTAGGTTAATAAAAGTGGTGTGCTTAACTGTTACTCGTTTTTACAGCTCATAAAAGTATAATGGGTTCCTGGCCTGCGTGTGGAAGGGATTTCTGTATCAAATAGTTAGGTATTTATAGCACTCACATTTCAAGGTGTTTGGATTGAGGGTCCTGCTTCATTCTCTTGCAGAGTGGTAATCTATAAACTAAGTTTACAGCACTCATTTTTAGTGAGGGGAAGCATTTCTAATTCGGTTTCTTGGGGATTTTTTTTGCATCTAGCCTACTTTATTTTGCATCTTGCTTCAAATTAGACCTCAACTCTACAAAACTTATGTGGAAACCTTGCGTTTATAAAACTGCTGCTGTGTCCACATGTTTTGCAGTGCCATGTCTGAAGTTGGAGTATCTGTTGGGTGGCAACAGAGGTGTCTTTTTTCACATCCTTTCTGCTTTGCAAACTGGGATCTCGATTAACAGGCTTTTATGAATTAAATAATTCAGCACTGTTTTGTTAGATAAGACTCTTAGTCCTTTATTTTCTTGGCTTTGTAATTCACTAAAGTATTTCCTAGTGCGCTGGGTTATTCAGATGGGGTTTGATAACAATCAGGAAGTTCTTTTGCTGTTTTAGTTAAGAGTTGCAGTGGATTTCCTTTTATGAGTGTCGTGTTTGACTTCCCTTAGCAGATATCCCTTATACTTCAGGTAAATGCAAATCTCAAGCCGTACCATGAAGCAAAGCAAATGACAGCTGGAGGCTTTTTAATTAAGACTTTTCTGATTGAATACTTTGTTTTCAGGTGATGTTTAGGTACAGGCAGCACATAAGTATATTTAAGTCATTGTGTTTTCTTGTGCCTTTGAATCAATTCAGTGTTAATTAGTTCTGCTGAAAGTTGTTCTAATTTAAAAGAACATGATTTATGCTCAAGGATATGGCTGATGACACTTAAGCCAGTCCAAACTGCTGTTGTGGTACTACATCTCACTTGGGTCAATACTTTTTGAACAAGAAAGGCAGGAAAACAACTGCCTGTGTTCTGGCAATGCTGCTGGATTAAACTGTTCCAGGATTGTAGTGTAAGACCTACAGCTCCAGTTTAAATATTTGTAAATACACAGTCAGGTATCTATTATGTTGGTATATATATTTATCCAGACAAGTTTCTGTGTTCAAACAGAGATCTTCTCATGCTTTGATGATAAAAGGTTCTGTTTCCAGTACTTGTAAGGAAGGAATTTGCTTCTGTATCTGTACAAGCTTCTGATCACCCTGTCAGGTGGTAATTTTATGTCCTCCTACTCTTTTTGGAGGAGGTTTCATTTCCAGCCACTTGAAATGCTTTTGGGGTTTGAGGTGAGGAGGTGGGGGTTGTTCATGTGCTCTTGTTTGTTTGTTTTCCCATGGAGATTACAACAGAAACAATTTAGCTATAAATTGGAGTTTGTGCAAGCGGGTTTATAAGATTAATTACGGTATTAGAGTGGGTGAAATGGCACCTGTTGTATCCTGATGTCAATGTGCAAACCACAGGACTTTTCTTCACCATTATCCTTGTCATACACGAGTGCCTGGAGTTTAGAATATTTCCTGGTGATGGTTGATAACCTGTAAAATAGAGTTTGAGCTACGAGCAGGATTAACCTCGAGAGACGGTGCCAAATGGGTAAAGGATGCAGAGTTAATGTTTCATCTGGTGTTACTCAGTGAGGCAATTGTATTTTAAGAGCTCTTAAGGTGCTACAGCCTAATGCCAGAGCCAGAGACTCCCAGTCATCCAACGTGGATGCCACAAAGGCAATTTTAGTGGTAATTACACCTTCCGAGCTCCCAGCGCAGGGTGAGGTTACCTTGCTGCTCTGGTTTCAGGTTGGCTGCTCCCCCTGAAGATCAGATACCCTTGGAATAGCTCTGCCTTGGTTTTTGGGTGCTTGGTGGCAGAGCAAACCCTCTTGGCATTTCATCCCTGTTAACTCCAGTGTTGAACTTCCTTGGAGCTCTGTGAAACACCAGAGTGATCGCACTGATTGATTTACTCAGGAGCCAAGGGGTGTTTGCAGCACCAGAACTGGCTGTGAGAAAGGTCCATGTCCAGATAGAGAGTGCCCTCACTAGAGCTGTTTGGGCAACTCTCTCCTTGCAGAAAATGAAGCAGCAGAGGACAGAAGACGTTTTTGAGCGTTTGGACAAGGTGGTGTTAATGTGAGAGGGCAGCTCGCTCGTGTTCCGTGTGCTCAGGAGTTGGAGTTGACTTCCACCTCATGGAAAGCTTTGATGGCATTATGTGCCCTCSCAGATGCACTCATACATAGTTAATGATCTTTAATTGCTGCAGACTGAAAATTTCATGAGTGATATTTGCCCAGTTTGTGTGACAGAGAAGCTTGAAAGATGCCTGTGTGTTTGCAGATGTAAAGGACAAGTCGAATGCCTGTATTTTTGCCAGAATGTATCATCACTGTGCCTTAAGATGAATGCCCTAAAAGTGCTCTTACACTCTTTTTTCCATATAAGCTCCTAACTTCCAGCTACATGATAATGCTATTTTCACATTCACTCGTCTCCTCAGTTAGTTCTTCCTTTATTTGTGTTGGCTCCTACATAGCAAAGGGCAAAGAGAAAAGTCACTCTGGGGAAACAAATATTGGCAGGGAAACTGGAGGACTTGTTGTCTTTGAACTTGCTTTCACATTTCTTTTTCAAACAAAAAAACAACAGAAAACCCCAAACAACAGGCTCTCATTTTTTTAGTCGGCATTTAATTGAATTCTGTGATAAACAAATATTTTTAAGTTACTGTTTCAACATGTCTCAGTGTTATTGCCGTTTGATTTTCCAGACCAAGAAAGGTATGAGAAACCAACTGTAATTTCTTATCCAATGCAACTTGACGGCTCAGGCCACAACATTCCAGGTCTAACCTCCAAGGGAATGTTAATCTCCTGAAAATCTACTGGCAATTTAAAATACAAAATTTCTATCGTCCGTCTTTACAGGAGATTATTTGAGCTTTTGTATTTGGGGCCAATTTTGGCTTATGAGCTTAGTACATGCACTTTAAACCTTTCACATTTTATTTGTTATACTTCAGTTGGCTTTTCCAGCTTTTGTGAAGCTCCACAAAGGCAGTTGTGCTGGTTCCCAGTTACTCTGTAAAGCCTCCTGTCCTTCTCCAAAGGCTCCTGAGGTGTCACTGAAGGTACAGCTGCCCTAAAACTGGCAGTGGGACCAGGAGGAATCTGTCACAACTTTTATTGGACCTGTGCTATAACACCAGGTTCATGTCTCTGTTTCAGTGGGGTTCAGGATCAAGTGGTATTTGAAAGGGCTGGAAAATTGCCAACCTTCATGAACTATTTTCCTAAATTGGGATCTAATGGGAAAATTTGTGTGGAGATAAAAGCTCTTGATTAATTGGGAGGTGCTTTCCCTTCATTTGTAGAATCTCAGAATGGTTTGGGCTGGAAGGGACCTTAAAGCTTATCCCGTTCCACCCCCTGCCATGGGCAGGGACACCTTCCACTATCCCAGGTTGCTCCAAGCCCTGTCCTACCTGGCCTTGGACACTTCCAGGGATGGGGCAGCCACAGCTTCTCTGGGCAACCTGTGCCAGGGCCTCACCACCCTTGCAGGGAAGAACTCCTTCCCAACATCCCATCTAACTCTGCCCTCTGGCAGTGGGAAGCCACTCCCCCTTGTCCTGTCACTGCATCCTCTTGTCCAGCGTTCCCCTCCAGCTCTCTTGTAGCACCTTTAGGCAGTGGAAGGTCACCCTCTTCTTATACAGTGTGAAAAAATAGTTTATATAAAAAGGGAAATATGGAGGGTCGTATAATTTGTAACAGATTTTTCATCTATGCTGGCTGTGGTACTAAAAGCTGTTACAATGCTGCGACCCCAATCACAAATTAAAAACCTTGCAGACCCCCTTATTTACTGTATCATCATTCGTTTTAAGATTGTTTCAAGCTGCCCTGTACAATCTGTCTCTTAGGATCATTTTCTTTGGTTCTGAAATGCATTGACCCTAAAGCAGGATGTTTTTTAGGGTCATGGCTGAGGAAGCTGCAGTGTCAGTGTGTGGCAGTTCAGGAGTTTTTGTTATGCCACCTAAGGCAGCAGAGTTGGGTACAACATTATCCAACCTCTGCTGTCAGTAGTTGCAGCCAACCCATGAAAACAGTTCCCTACCTGATCCATAAACAAAGACAGAAATTTCCCAGAGGTGAAAACATCCAACATTTTCCAAAATACCTCTCTCCCCTTCCTCCAGGATTCACATACACTCCTTATCTCTGCCCCAAACCTGATTGGTACAATTTCAAGTGGCACCTTTGCCTGGGTTTCCTAACCCTGTTATGGAAAATCTGCTGTGGTGAGTTTGTCATTACCAGCCACGTGACTGCTGTTACAGAGGGAATGGAAACTCCCACCTGTGGTGGGAATGGACCAGTGCCTGCTGAATCCGCTGTTCCTTGCAGTGCTAGGCTGCTCCTGGGTTTGCTTTTCCAGCTCTCCCTTGCTTGCTGACTTTTCCACCCTGTTTGAAACACACCAGATTTCTTAGTGAAAAAGCCCAAAGCGTGTATGGGGAGTATGAATTATTGCTACAACACCCATAAGGCTTTTATCAAAAGTAATTTTGGGTTTACACGAGTGTGATTTCTGCTAAGGTCTACACTGAATCCCAGTTTTAGAAAAGTCTTGCGAGAAGCTGAAAATCAAGGGGAAAGGGAAGGAGAGTGGCTTCCTTCAACCCCTGCATTCCAGTTTCACAAGTAAAAACCCATCCAAGGAACTCTGTGAGTAGCCTTGGACACACACACACATGTAACAATTACGGTTGCACTCAGCCCAGCTTTGCTTAACACTTCTATGGCTGTGAAATGTAAATGTGGATAAGTGACTCAGATATGTGTTACCCTTTTATTATGGATGTCACAGCTCTCTTACTCCAAAGCTGTGAAAGAGATTTTCATTCCCTGCGATAAATGGTTCTTGATGTTAAGAGTTTGAGTTTTAATTCTTCATAGAGCAATTAGCTGATTAGTTTCTGGATTTGATGAAGCAAATGAGTAGTTGATTGTGTTTGCTCAGTAATGACTGAAGGTATAAGCTGGTTAGCAATAATAAGAGCTGAGATTTTATTTTTGTTTGAGGCGCAAAATTTGGGATAAATCTCCAAGGTTTGACAGTGAGCCAGTGTCATCTTTAATTTCTAAATTTCTTGCTGCCTGAAAAAAACACACCTAAGTAGTTGAAAAAAATAATACCAAGCTTCAACAAGTGAGTCCTTACTACAGGATGAATTAATTGGGGTTTTTGGATGTGCATCCTTATCACCTTATCTTGGTGCATCCTAATTTTGCTTGTTGTTCAGGAGCAGCAAGTACCCAGCTCAACTGGGAGACACTGAAACTAGTAAAAGTAAGGGTGGAGTCCTTGCGTGATCATATCCAAAAGAGCAGGCAGATAATTTGACTATAAGGCCAACCTGCTTTAGTGATATTAAAAGCTTAATGAGGTGGAAATGATGATGATATAAGTTTCAGCAGTGGCTAATGTAGGATTCATCTCTCATCATCTCTCACCGGAAGCATTAAAGAATTCAGAAATCTTCTAAAGAATGTAATGGAGCCAGAATTTGAAGAAAGTGAATGATGTGCTGTTCAAAGAGGATTTAAACTGTTTCTTCAGCTGAGAGGAATTGCCATGTTAGCCTCTGGCCAAGGTAACTGGGATAAGCAGCCTTAAGGCTGTCTGGATGCAGACCCAGCTTAGAGGCTCAGTGTAACTGTTTCTTAGGGGTTTATTTCATGCAGCACCATAAACTGATGGAGCAACTCATCTCTGCTGGGACAGGGTCTGTTCCACCTTCTCTCTTCCCTCTGTACAAGTCTCCCCACCTGTTTGTATGGCCAAGCTTTCAGTGGGGATGGAGCTTTCCGTAGGGTCTGGATACATCCATTTTCCATGTTGGGTAATTTTCTGCTGTTGAAATAACTTGAGTGAGTTCTCAGAGGATCTGCTGAGCATGGTAGTGGCAGAAGGTGAGCAACAGGCACAGGAAGGAAGGAAGGACTGGAACTTCCTTGTTTGGCAATAGCTGCTGGTTTGGCTCACCACATCTTCCAGAACCGTGCAGCACACCAAGGTGAGGGCTTTTAACGTTCCCTGTGTGATGGTGATAGTCAGACAAGGTGTGTTGCACAGGACAAATTGGCTTTAAATCTTTTTTCCTGTGAGGACATTTGACTTTAAGGAGGTCTCTTATCCCGCCTGTGTGCTTTCTTAAGGGCATTTCACAAAGAGAGGTTTAATGAACGCTGGTAAGACTGAGTTCACTGGGCAGTCACGGATGCAAACCCTGCCGTGGGCGTTCTCTCTCAAGAGCTGCATTAAAAAACGTGACGGAGACCATGCTGCTTGCAGACCTTATGCTTTGCATGAGGCAGGTAAAACCCTTCCTGAGGAGTTGGGAAAAGCAGGTCACTGCAATACAGAATGTTAATCACTAACCAGCCAGACCAAGATAAAGTGCCTTGTCGGATATGGGACGGACGAAGAATCTGGTTTCATCTAAGCAAGCATGTGTTGCATATTAATGATAGGTAAATTGGCTTTCAGGGTGTGGGGAGAAATTAAAATAAACACTGGCTTCTGGAACTCGTCTGGCTCTTCCTCCTGCGAAAGCACAGTGTAATAACAGAGGAGCAGTTTTGCTCAGAAGGATTTCGGTTTCATGTGACTGCCTGCTTTAGTCACTGATCTCTTTGGCTTTCTTTGTTGCGTGTCAGGTAGCAAAAGGCTGTAACATTTCTTTCCAAAAATGTCCATGGAAGAAACTCCCTCTCATGATGTCGTTTGTCAGGAGCAAGAAGTCTGCAAGGTGCTGTGCCATAAGTAAGATCTGTGGTCTCTRCCTTGAGAGGTTTCCAGTCTGAGTTTATAAGGTGCTGTGAGGTGAAAGAGCAAGTACAGGTGACCGAGGAAGAAAGAGCAGAGATGAAGGAGGATGAGGATTATAATTAACATGATTAGACACGAGCGTATTTGGGTGATTCAGCTGAGGTGCTGAACCCTGTGTGGAGGTTATTCGGCATAGCCCCTTGTCATGCCGGCGTGGGAGGGTGTGAACAGCGTGTCATGGCCATTGGAATCAGCACTTGGAAGCACTTTTCAGGGGCAGTGTCACAGTGCAGGGACGTGTTTGTGTCCAGGCCCCACGTCCTGGGTGTCTATGGCAGCAGCTCTGGGTGCAGGCCGTGTGCTTTATCCCATACCTAACCCCGTTTGTCACTGGGTGGATACTTTGGACTGCTGTCAGTGTTATCTGAAGCTTTTATTTTGCTTTCCCCGCCTCTCTGGCCGAGAATTCTCACAACACTCCAAATATCCTCATTACTCATAGTCCACGTCCCACTGCTTCGCGTCACTCGGGAGAGCTGGACTTCCCGGGAGCCTGTGGGGGAAGGACAAGCCCTTTTCTGCGTGCTTGCACCTAAATTATTTTTGATGGGACTTGAATTTCTGCGAGCAGGTGCCCCAGGACTGACAGCTGGCACCGTATCACAGCAGTGGCCGGGGAAAATGTGCTGCAGATGGCAGGGGCAGCTTTCCCTACAAGCCTGTGAGGCATTGAGGGAGCAATAAGAAGAGCTGTCAAAGTGGTACCAAGCCTAAATGGTTCTTTTCCCCCCCAGAAGAAATTTCATACTGCCCTTGTATATGCTGATTGTCCTCCAGTGAAACCCGAGCACCCTTTCTTGCTTTGAAAAGAGGGCTTGCTTTAAAGCTGGACAGGATCCATCCCGTCAGAATATCCCTAGAAGTGGAATTTGGCAATAGTCCTGTTTCTATTCTCTGGCTGATGGGTGGCTGTCAGGCTGCATGAATAAATTTGGTGTCTGGAGGAAGTAATGGTGTATATAATCCCAGTGCTTTAGGAGCAGCACTTGACACTCTCTCATTTCTTTATAGAGCTTGATCTGCATACAAAATGTGTGGTGGATGTGGATGCAAACAAGGTTATTCTTCACCCCGTAAACACCAACCTTTCAAAAGGAGATGCCAGGTAAGATTTTTGAATTGGGAAGGTCAGGTTGCATAAATTAAATATGAGTCTAACAACCAGGAAATGCAGGCCTTGATAAAAGGCTTTTAGTTTAAAAAGTTACATATATTCTTTCCGCCATGTAATTGCCACCATCCATAAAATAAGGCTGATTTTACCGTGCTGGAAAGCTGCTTTGAAAATCTTGTGCTTCCTGCATTTTCTTCCTGCTCTCAACAATGTGTCAGTGGTTAATGGATCCATGAACATTCATTTTTTTTTTTCTCATGTGCTGTAACTGAAATCTGCAAAACAATTTGAGCGGGGCACAGTTTGTCATTTTGGAATGAAATTAATTTTCACAGTCATTTTCTTATAATGGGTCATGGTGCAAGCAGGGGAATGGGAACATTCTGAAGAGGTGTAGCTCTAGGAGTTTCTTGACAGTGGGGCATTCCATGCATCAAAAATCCATGGAGAGGTGGCTGAGGGTAGGGACCAGTTTGTGTCGGAACTGGCGTTAATCTGTTAAATTACTGTGAAACTGAAAAGTCATGTAATAAGTGATAGAGTTAAGCTTGTGACTGTTTAATTTATCGCTGGGTTCAAGGGGAGGAAATGAAAAAATATATGCATGAAACAAAATATGAGTGCGGGAAAAGGCAAAACCTGTTGCTGGATATCTGCAGTCAATCATCTTTTACAGGAGGGAAAAAGGAAGAGGTCTTAAGAGTAACAGAAAGGAGAAAAATTCAGATAAACACATAGAAGAGCTTTGTTTAAATTTTCATGTGAAGCTGAGCTGCATATCAGGGGTCAGTATTCATTAACTGATCTCTGACGATTTAAACTCCTCAAACCCACGTGGTAGTAAATGGACAAGCAAAGAGATCATCAGGTGCAATGTTTACCTTCCACTGTCATTAGCTGGAAGATTTATTACAGACAGTGGGACTAAAGCTTTAATAAGTTACTTAAAAGCAAGCAAACTGTGTGTGGGGGTGTTTTTGTTTGCATCAATATCCTCCTCCTCAAGGAACACGTGCGTTGTTTAGCTGCCAAAACCCTACGTTGATTTGAGCCTTTAAAACTGCTGAAAAGGGCAGGAAATTGAGATTCTCAGAAGCAGAGTCAGCCACAGCTGGATTAAAAATGTTGCTTATAGTTTCTCTAGAACATGGCAACGAAACCCGTGGTTTATAGTCCCTAATATGTGTTTGAAAATGTTCGTGGGGCAGCCACACATCATGCAAATCGTGGCCCTTGGCAGGGGAGGGCTGGGTTGGCAGTGGGCTGAGGTCCCAGACAAGGTGGTGAGCTCACTGTGAGAATCCAGCGCCGGAGCGAAGAATGCTTCATTTGCATCCTCACAAATAGCCATTGCTAATCCAAGCAGGAAGCAGAGGAAATTTATATGGGGTGGTTTAATGGAAGAGGGGAAGGTGGAGGCCCATTAAGTGCACTGAGGGTTTGCCTGCAAATGGTGAGACGACATTTCTCCAAAACACAGTTGGGGCAGTGAGGGTTTGGAACAGGGTCCTTTTGGAACAGGTCACACCCTTGGGAGGCTGCTGCTGAATTGTCTTGGCTTCTGCAGCTCCATCAGAGGAATCTTAAATATCAGCTGAAGGAAAAGGTTAGTCTTAGTTATAGTTTTTCTAAGTCTGGGGGTTAATTTATGCTCAGGTTCTGCTTCCGCTTCCAAATCCGCCATCAACTACTTCACCTTCTGTTACAAAATTAATGCCTTTTGATTTCCGTCTTTTCTGGTGTCTCAAGTGAGCTGAAGGCATTCTGACAAACCCTTTAACTATGCAGGAAAAAGAGAAGCAAATAATACTGTAAATACACTGTTTAGGTGCTCACAAAGCAGGGCAGGTTTCAAAACCTCCAGAGCTTTGCCTCATTTCTCATTGAGATGCCAGGGTCAATTTAGGAACTGGGAACAGAATTTTAGAAACAGAGCTCTGTGCTGTCACATCCCCACTTGTCATGACTCAGTTGTGCTCTGGCATGGAGTGACATTTGGAAAAACAACCCATGACTTTTGGATATACGCATTTTTTTCCCACTTGCATCCTCTCTGGAAGAAACCAAGGCTGGGGGATGGGGAGATGTCAATAAATCCCCCAGCCTGAGGTGTGTGGGACCTGATGGTTGGACATAGCAAATTGTGTCCATGTGAAATGTGCCACTGAAATGTTTTCAGGTCTTCAGAAAAGTGTCTCTAGTTGTTTCAAATTTGGCATTAAAAATTAAGGAATGTTTTGAAAATGCAGGTGATAACTGATGGAACTCACTTTCTCCTCTGTCTACAAACTGAATATATTATTTACACATTTCTCTAGAGACTTGAGGATTAATAAGTACATGTAAAACACTTGCTCTTAAAAAAGAAGTCTCTCTTCACATGATTTAAAAAAATCTGGCATTCTCCTGTTATTCCTTAGCCAAGAAATGACCTTTCCTGAGCTAGACAGAGGCATCAGTTCTTTTATTGAGCAGTCCTTAATGGTGGCATGCAGGTTTCAGTAACTTGATCACGTACAAAAGATCAATTTTAAAATCCATGGGATGACCTCCAGGCTGGGCAGGCTTTGCTATTAACCTTGGGCTGCTGGGGGGGGGGTGGGTTTGGTTGGGTGGTGGTTTCTTGTGTTAAAATTAAAACTATACTGTGTGGAAATGGTCACCTTTTCCTTTAGCTGCTTTCACAAAATTAATTGTGACACAGCTTTGAGTCCTGTCACAAATTTCCCCAAATGACCTCTGTAAACCAAAATCTCCCCTCAAGGATGTGCGAAGCTCCAGGGATTCGCTGGGGATGGATAATATCATTAGCATGACTTGTCCCCTCTTTTGTTTGCCTTCCTGAGCTGTCTGCTCCCTCTGCTCTCCCTGTTGCAAAGGTCAAGGCTGAAGTTTCTTTATCAACTCGGGATTTACTCTGTGCTGCAAAGATTACTCACAGCATTCTTGCTCGGTGGCTGAGGCTTGGAAGAGGGTGTGAACTCATTGTGATTGAAGTGAATAGATAAGTCCTGGGCAACAATTGGAATGTTTATGGGAATTACTTTTTTGGAAGATCTCCAAATTGATTCTAATTACTCCAGGTTCCTTTATAGCATTTTATTTTTTTTTCTTTTAACTATCAATTTGCTCGTGCTGTAATTTTACATTTCCCAAACAAGACTTGTTAAAAAGATTTTTTTCTCTGACAGGTCAGACAAAGGAGGTTTATTCCGTCTTGCAGACATAACTGTAATTGATGTGTAACTGATATGAGCTCAGAGATCAGTGGTGTATCAGTCTGGCACAGCCCTGTGAATCAGCCTGTGGTATTTGTAAAGCAAAGCATTCATTAAATCTGCCCAGCAAACCACCTCTGAGCCTTTTTATTAAGGGAGGACTGCTTAAAAATGAACCAAGTGCTGACTTCACTGTACTTTTGTTGCAGTTGGTGGTTTCTAGCTGCTTTCCCTCTTGTTTTGCAGAACAGAGAGATTCCAAAGACTGGCTCAGGGTAAAAACTCCTCCAAGGGAATGAGTGCAGCTAACTGGAGCTGACAAGTGTGTTAAACCAGGCTGGGTTTTTCCTTTTCAGCTATTGTAATGTCTTTATAATTAGTGCTTTGTAGTAGATAATTCAGTAATTGAGGATCTTTATAAAGATCTGCTCTTAAGGTATCAATTTCTGGATTTAAACCGGTTTACTTTCCTACACCCACACAGACAATTTATTTGCTCAAGAAGTTGTGATGTTTAAACTCAGTTTGATTGTTTTTAAGGAGTTCTGGAAATTGAGAAGGGGTGTCTTATTATGCTTGAGGATTTTTGTAGGCTTGCAGCAGCTGAGCTCAGTGCTTTCTGCTTTGATGAGGAACTGGGTGAAGCCCAAGTATATTTTACATAGGAAAGAATATTTTTAGAAGATTTTTCTGCCATTCCAATTCCCATTTTCTTTCTGAGACACATGACAGTCC
Organism: Amblyornis subalaris; assembly: GCA_018881555.1. Taxonomy (NCBI): domain Eukaryota; kingdom Metazoa; phylum Chordata; class Aves; order Passeriformes; family Ptilonorhynchidae; genus Amblyornis; species Amblyornis subalaris. Next base: position 76,041 of record JACAXG010000234.1, read on the forward strand.
TGAAGGTTGTGGGGAGGTGAAGCTTGGAGCATCCTAGTTTAGTGGRAGGTGTCCCTGCCTATGGCAGGGGTTGGAATGGGATAACCTTAAGGTCCTTCCAACCCAAACTATTATTCCAGTGGGTAATAAATTGCTGATTTCAGGTGCAGGATGGACTTCAGGCAGTGGTTGGGTTAAAATGAACAGCCCAGTGTGTTAAAACTTTCCTTAGCTTGTCTTGGGACTGAAGCTTTTTTCTTCTTACAAAGCTAAAGAAGCTTTTAATCCTTTTGGAGAAGAAATGAAGATTAGGACCAATTCAGACAGAATTCTGGCAAAGATTTAACTACTGCAAAAATGCCACCAAAAACCAAGTATCGGGATCTCAAGGACTAAGCAGCATCAGTTCACTCATTTTGAATTAAGTGTGCAGTGGAGGAATGGTGACAAACACACGTGACTTTAGATTTAAAAACAAACAGATTGGTTGCTACAAACCAGAATGGGGTGTTCTTGCAAGCCCACACAAGCTCCCTGTGCTCTCCATTAGCCAGGAATCCTGTGCTGCGGAGGCAGGAGCRTGTGGAGAGGCAGGATAAGCTCCAGCTTGGCACAGCCCGAGCAGTTACACAACGCTGGGTCTGCCCAGAGCAAGGTGAAGCTGCCTTTCACCTGCCTGGGGTGTGTGGGTGACTCCTTAGCGTGACTCCAGAACTCCCCTTAAAGCTGCTAAAAGCTGAAAATAAGTCGTGACTTAGCAGCTCTTGCTGTGGGGAGTGTTCCAGACCTCGTGCTCCCTCAATCATAATGGGAAATGCTAATTTTAGGGTGGAAGTGCCTGAGTAGTGAGGTGGTAAAGCTGCGCATAAATCGATTTATTTTGCAAAAATTATATGTAAGGGAGYGCGTTGGTTGGGGGAAATGTACATTGAGTGGAAAAACATTATTATAAATTAAAAAATATCTCTGTGATGTGACAAAGTATATATATCAYGTATTTCAGTGAACTGTCCAAATAATATATGTGTAATGACAGGCAAAAAAATCTCAGATAAGGAAGGGTTTGGTGAAAGCTGAACACATCATGATCCTGTTTATCTAGGTTCTATACCTTACAATTTTTGCACAGTTATATCCATTTGCCTCATGCAGAGAGTGAAGATGCCTAGAGAGGAAATGCTGACAGGATTACAGAGGTGTTCTTGTATATGTAGATACTTCTGAACTGGAAAAGCAGACTGGGAGGAGTAACCAAGAAGACTTTGACTTTTAAAAAACAACTCATGGTATAACAGGAGCATGTTGAGGTGCAGCCCTCACTTCTACCCTAGGAAAGAATGTGCATGATCAGAAAAGGAGGCAAATGCATGAAGGCATTGGTGTTGGTGGATTTAATCTGCAGAACTCCACRCTCCCAAGAAAACAGGCGATTACTGGTAAATAGTCATGGAAAAATGCCAACGTTTTCTTGAAAATACCCCAGGATCCTGCCTGATGTTAGGCAAGAACCACTTGGAGAGCTGCCTCATGTCAGGCATCTGTGTCCCCAGCTGTTCCTGCATTTGACAGAGGAGTCTCAGCTGTTGGACACCACCAGAAATGGAATATTGGCCTCGCTGAACCATTTGCGTGCTGTGGTACGGTTGCTATTTGACAGCAAAGCAATTTAAAGGGAGAAATATTATTGCTTTTGAAGATGGGTGAATACTAATTGCATTGCCTGTGCCTTTGCTTCTCCATATCTTTCCTGGCATTGTATTACTTCTGTATAAACTCTTGGGGATGGGAACAATTCAGATTAGGATGTGTGGAGGGGACATACAGTTATACTGAGCAGGAATGGCTCTCATGGCTGAGGGCTCACACYGGTGCATAAAACTCTGAAATGAAATTAAATTAAATTTCTAGGTTATGTGTTAGTTCAGCATCGTCTTCCAGGGAACAGATTTGTGCAAAGTTTCATATGCAGCAGTTCCAGGAAGTTGGGGGAGGCAGGGAGYGTGTGTGTGTGTATTCCCAAGACCGAAAGCTGACATCCAGAAGAAGGAGAAGTCTGCCCCTCTCGACATCCAAACTGGTGTTTTGTGGGCACAAAGCAGCTCACAGGAAGTTCATGTTTGCAAAAACAGCACCATGAGATTTTCCTGCGCTGCCASCTTGGCCTCTGTTGCATCTCTGTGGTCAACTCTCACTTCAAGCATGAGCTTGTTCTGTAAAATTGGAGTTGTTTCTGCTGGTTTTTATTGGTCAGGTTACTGAACAGCCTCAAGAAGTTAAATGGGGGAAAATGAGCCTCATTTAAAATGGACAGAATAATTTAAATGTGTGAATGAAATTATGTTAAAAACATTCCTTTTTCAGTCTGTTGTCAGGGTTTATTTTCTAGGAAGTTGTATTAAACCTGTATTATGGAGGTGAACTTGTGACGGGGGAGGTTTAGCTTGGATATTGGGAATAGTTTCTTCAGTGGGAGGGTTTCAAGCATTGGAACAGGATGCCYRGGGCAGTGGTGGAGTCCCCATTYCTGGAGGGATTTAAAAGCCGTGTGGCCACTGCACTTCCCGAGGTTTTGGCTGCAGAAGGGAGGAATTAATTTGCACAAGGAGGTGAAGGCTCGCCATATAAAATCTTTATCTTGTGTAAAATTGAGAAGTGGGAGTTCTGCCAGGAGAGAAAGGGGTTGCTGCCCTTCTGAGTTGTGCTTTTGAGGAAGTGTTTGCTCCAGCTCACGTGCTTTGACTGAAGTAAAAGTGAAAATCCCTCCACTGATTTTTGTGGTGGACAAAAAGTAAACAGAAATTTGAGCTGTGCTTGTGTGTGTCAATCTGCTTGAAACAGACCTGTAGTTTATTTTGTATTGCTTAAGAAAATAAATGGTGAGACTTGTGTTAATGATTTCTGTTATAGCCAATTCCCTTCCCACCAGCTGGGTCACACCTATTTACTTCTACCTTTCTCATGGCAAACAGAGTCATAGCTAATTAGGATTATTTGTTATTTATGAGCTCTGTGCCCATGTGGCAGGTGAAAACTACTTTGACATGAGCCATACCATCTTGGAGTGAGAACTCAGTGGCCACTGGGAATCATCCTTGGCACYTTCATGTTCCCTGGATGAACATCAAAGAAGCCTTTTTGATGTTGTTGCTCATTTGACCAAGTTGGTAATAACCTGCTGCATTTGAGGGAAAGAGCAAATAGATGAAGAATTAAATTGGTTCRTGTCATGTGATCTGAAGTACAACCTTCAGCTTGTGCTTTATTGGGTCCTAATCTCTGGTGCTTTCTCTCCTTAAAACCCAAAGCATTTGCAGCCTTAATTCTTCACTAAATCGAAGGTTTTTCATAGACTGTGCAATGTAACAGCAAGTTTTGGAGTACCCTTGGCATTGCTGACCTGCTTGCAGACAGCATTTGGAGGTTGGTGGTGATTATTGCTCAGCATCCTGTCCTTCAGGAAAACTCCTCTGGAGCTGGCGAAGGCTTTTGACTGGGATTTCTCCAAGGAGTGGACTTCTGCTGCAAACAGAAAGTAATTTCTAGTCCCCTCCCTCAGTGGTAGCAACAGTAGGGGCCAGTTCCCAGAGCTGGGTTGTTTTCTYGAAAAAACCTCAACACAGCCACGAAACAAAACCAAAACCCCTCTTGGTGCCATGTTGAAGCCATTAGAATGTGTTTAATATTTGAGTGGAATGTAACCATTTTTAGACGTTTTGAGGGAACTGTCAGCAGTTTTGATTTCCAAGCCAAATCTGAAGCTTCCTATATCAGATTGTTGAAACTTCAAGGACACTGTGATATGTTAATTGTTTTTTCTTGACCTGTTAAATCCACAAGCTAAACCAGACAAATTCATTTGCTTTAAGAGGAGTCTCTCTCTCTCTCTCTCTCTCTCTCTCTCTCTCTCTCTCTCTCTCTCTCTCTCTCTCTGTGTGTGTATATATATATATGTGTATGTTCAGGGTTGAGCATCTGTGGCAGGACATGGTTTGACACTCCTGAGAAGGTGGATAAATACCTCGTGTTATCAGTGATTGTATGGTCAACCAGAATACATAGACAGATAATATCCCATATAGTGTTCTGATTTCCTTAGGGTTTGGAAAATGGAATGTAAAAATTGTCARGGTTTGGTTCCTAAATGATTTACAGGCTTATTATGAAAAGTGAAGAAAARGAGAAACCTCTTAGTGTCTTAGACTCATTGTCCTGAGGAACTTTGAACAAGTTTTTAGAGTTACTTGAGTGCATCAGTTTGAGGTAATTTTTTTGTTGTGGTGGTGAGGTTAATTTTAGGATGGGACTGTTGCACTTGATGCTCCCTTACACTTAAGGGGTTTATTCAGATTTTGCCAGTAGCTCTGTAAATCTGAAATAAAACTACCGAATGCAGAGGAACTTGGTTTTGTGTGTCTTTGTTATGATAAGGTGGGAAAATTGAGATTGCTGTAGCACCTCCAGATTTGCTTCAATATTTGATGCTCTTTTACCTATTTGAATTTCAGTAGATGGGGGAAAAACATSACAAGGCCTGTTTGTTCTTTTCCTCTGAGGAGAAATCAACAATCAGCATCTTGTAGGTATTTTTGGTGTTTTGTTTTCCATGAGCTTGGCCTGCAGGAATGCAGCATCTGCTGCTCTTGCATGGACAGCACCCTTCCCTCTGCTGGGAATGCCTGTCCTTCCTGGAAAGCAGCTCTGGAAGTATGGCTGTTTATGGCCTCCTCCTAAAAGGAGCACTACATGTTTTGTTGTTCGTTGCAGTTTTAGAAGTACCAAACTACCTTGCCCTGGTTGTGGTTTGCATTAAAATAAGCTATGTGTTTGTCCATTTGTTTGGTGTGGAGCAGGACACATTCTGGGGATGGGAATTTGGCTTCCTGTGCACTGCTGTGGGATGAGTGTTSCATTCAGTGCTCTGGGAGTATGTGAAATAAAATAACATTTTAATTAGTGCTTTAAAGTTCATGGCAGCCTCGATAAGCATAAGGTTTGATAAGAATATACTGTCTTACAAAACTRCAAAGCCTAATTATCCAACTGGAGCTCCTTTGAGGAGAGAAGCCATCAGGGTAATAGTGATTTTTTGGCTAAAGGAAGARGGTTGGACATGAAGGATACCAGGAGAGAAAAGATGGACTTCACTAAGAGCAGTGGCTGCACAAGGGAATTTTGGTTTTGCCTCAGCTCCTTATCTGACTGTGGACTGCAGATTCCTCTCTTCCATTTCAAGCCTCTGAAATAAATCTAGCATTTTTCCCATTTTTTTGGTTGATATGTAGTCCAAGAAGCATTTTATTGTGTGGGAGGGTGGCTTTTTATTGTTTGAGTAGGGTGGTTTTTGGTTTGTTCTTCTTGTTATTTGTTGTCGTCTTGGGGTTTTTTGTGTTTGGGTGGGTTTTTTTGCCTTTTATTTTTTTTCAGCAAGAAGTTTCCTGTGCTGGTGTATAATTAATTAGGTCACATCACTCAGTGGGACCAGAACTCAGGGCYTCTATATTGTGGTAGTGACGTAAGGAAACCCTATATCTTAATGTGTATTGTCTGAGGTTCTTAGGCTGGTCCACTTACTTGAATTTTCAGCCTTTTGGAAAGCACAATACCATTTTCTTCCTTTCTCCTCAGGGTTTGTAGGCTCCTGCCAGCATTTTGTTCTGTCCCTCAGCAGTTGTAGCCTTACTGTGCTGATCAGATAAATGMAGTGAAGGAACAGGATATCCACCCAGCTTTATCTGAGTAGTCCTGCAGTGATGAGCACTTCCAGCTCTCTGGATTTTTTTAAAGCATTACTTGCATGTGTTTATGGTCGGAATTTTATCTATACTTGGGAGAAAATATAATCACTTAAAAATACTACCTAATATGAATAACTCTGATCAAAATTTAGCTGTCATCAAACTGCCAGAGGTCAGGGTTGGGTGGGATATTGGGAAGAAATTCTTCCCTGTGAGGGTGGGGAGGCCCTGGCACAGGCTGCCCAGAGAATCTGTGGCTGCCCCATCCCTGGAAGTGTCCAAGGCCAGGTTGGATGGGGCTTGGAGCAACCTGGTCCAGTGGAAGGTGTCCCTGCCCGTGGCAGGGGGTGGAACTGGATGAGCTTTCAGGTCCCTTCCCTCCTAAACCATTCTGTGATTCTATGGCAACTTTCATGTGACAGCCCATGGAATTATGGTTCTTTCCCAAAAATGCACCTAGAGAGAATGACTTTGCAGAGTTTGCAGCCATGGCACCATGGGAAAGGGAGAATTACAATGTGCTCAGCAGAAACTTCAGAGGTGTGAAGAAAAAAAAAAAAAGGCAAAAAGACAAAGAAAAACCACATGCAGATTTTGTGGCAGAGAAGAGAGAAACAGGGATGGTTCTGAGAGGAAGCAGTTTTCTGATTGCTGAAACCACATTTGCACCAGCTTACAAGAATCTCTACTGCCTTCAAGTTATTGTACTTAAATACCTGCTCTAAGCAGCAAAGAGGTTGTGAAGCAACTTCGTGCTGAAACCTCCCACCCTTGCTCTGCTCCAGCCTGTGCAAATCCTCTCTGCAGAGTTTCACATGTGGTTTCCGTCTCTCCCTGTCACCACTGAGGTATCTTTCTTTGCTGTTAAGAGCTTAATTGAATTGCAGGAGGAGCACTGGCAAGTCCCTTCACAGCATTCCCAGGGCAGGAATTATRTGGGATTAGTAGAACCATGGCAGGTTCACACTGCACAGGAGTGCAGGTGATACAGAGTAAGCTCAGTTCTGAGTGCTGAGTGATTACTGCAGCACTTGGATGTAGATTTGGAAGTGGCCACAGGATGGTCCTCCRTGACCCAATCTCTGGTGATAATTAAGAATCTCATGGTTATGTAGGGARGTGTTTTACTTGGAAGGTGGCACAAGGTGAAACTGGTAGAGCTCTCTGATAGTGTGTGATATCCTGGTACATCCTCTATATCCTGGTACAGCTTCTTCTGAAATGATGTCAGTCTTTGGAATCACAGAATGGTTTGGGTTGGAAGGGACATTAAAGTTCATCTTGTTCCAACTCCAACGCCTTGCACTATCCCAGGTTGCTCCAAGCCCCGTCCAGCCTGGCCTTGGACACTTCAGGGATCCAGGGGCAGCCACAGCTTCTCTGGGCAACCTGTGCCGGGGCCTCACCATCCTCACAGGGAAGAATTCCCTCCCAATATCCCATTTAATGCTGCCCTCTGGCAGTGGGAAGCCATTCTCCCTTGTCTTGTTCCTCCAGTCCCTTGTCCYAAGTCCCTCTCCAGCTCTCCTGGAGCCACTTTAGGCACTGGAAGGCGCTCTGAGGTCTCCCCGGATCCTTTTCTTCTCCAGGTGAACACTCCCAGCTCTCTCAGCCTGGCTCCAGAGCAGAGGGGCTCCAGCCCTTGGAGCATCTCCATGGCTCCTCTGCACTCACTCCAGCAGCTCCATGTCCTTCCTGTGCTGGAACTCCCAGAGCTGGATGCAGTGTCCCAGGTGGGGCCACACCCGAGTGGGGCAGAGGGGGAGAATCCTCCCTCCCCTGCTGCCCAAACCGTGGGATGAGCCCAGGATAGTGTTGGCTTTCTGGCCTGAGACTGTTGTGGCCTCTGTAATAAAACATTTCCTCATACCTTTATTTTCCTTGTCTTCCAGTCCCTGTTCAGGTTTCTCAGGTGACGCTTTCTCAGGTCAGGTCATGCCAGGAACCCCTTTCCAGAGGCCGTGGCTGAGATTCCATGTACTCCTAGACAGCCGTTTTGCTGAGCAGGGAGATCACCTGGCTGCCTCCAGGCTGGAGATCTGAGAGGCAAAAAGGAGTCCTGGAATACTTTGGAATTGCTGCTGGAGTGATGGCAGGCTTACTCATGGCAGTCTTAAACACAGGGATGTGCCTGTGGAGTCGCAGGCTGGATGGGGCCTCTGGAGGTATCTGCCCCAACCCTACCTGCTCAGCTGTTTACCCAGGATTATATCCAGATTTTTTTAAATATCTGCACAGATAATTTATGTAGCCCTCTGTACATTAATRAAACCGTAAGTTCTTTGTAAAACCATAAGTTGTTTGTATACTGTTGAAGAGCAACCTGATTCCGAGTGGAATTTGGATTGCACCTGCCTTGCTGAGATGTGGGAACTCAGGATAAATACCAGCTGTCACTGGATAATTGTGTCCATAATTAATATGTTTGAAAGTGAGAGAGACAAGTTCGTTTTCAAGGCAGTAGTGATGTCAGCAGTTAATTGTGGCTTCATCTGTGAGGGGCTGTTGGCAAGCTACAAGTCCGTACCTTTTGGTAAATTATATTCAGCTGAACATCCATCCAGAAAGTATAAAAACTAATCACAATTATCTAAYGTTCGGCTTGAATAATTATCTTCTAATGAGAACTTAGTTGATACCTCATGTTGAAGTGGTACCAAAGAAATTCCAATTCAAGCAGTGCTGGGTTTTTCTTGTATTTTTAGCTGTTGGCTGCTTTGGCTTGTGTGGACATAAACCTTTGTCCTAAAATATCRAGGTTTTTTAAATTATTTTTTTCTTTCCTTCAGTCATTTGTTCTTTAGGGAAGATCTTGCCTGAGTTTTGGGGTAATTCTGGGATGTCRGTGAAGTGTTTTTTAAGTTTTCTATAAGGAAACACGTTGGATAGGAGAAGGTATAATTGGAACAGATTAATTCAGACACTGCAGGTAAAGCAGAAAGATGAGTATTTAGGAGCTCATGGGTTCTGGTTGCTCCTGTGCCTTGTACATGCTGCAAATTTTGGCAGATATAATTCCAAAGACTTCACTGGCACTAACAAGTTCTAAAGCTGTTGCCAAGTTGCATGAAAGTCATTAAGCCTTGTTTATTGTCAGGATTAATGCTTAGAAAGAGCTTGATTCCTTAGGGGAAAGTATTGAAATCCATCCTTGCAGAAAAATGAAGTTAATCTTTATCACAAAAGAAAGTAACTTCACAACTTAGTCTCTCCTGGCATCTTTAGGCCAACAAGAAACTAATTACAGCATAATTGTGGTTTCTCCTGCTGTTGTCCCATCTACGTWCAGTGGTTTATAAAATATTACAAAAATGGATGAAATGGCCATAAATTAAAAATCTTTGCTGTTTTGCAAATGATTGTGCTCAGAATTATGACTGAAGTTTTTGAGCAAGTTTTTAATCTGCATTTGCACGAGACCTAAGGAAAGATAATGAGTTTATAGTCAGACTTGAAAATCTATTTATGGGAACTCAAAAAGGAGGAAAAAATCTTATGCTGAAACAGTTACTAAATTTTTAATTGTGATTTGAAGGATGTCATTTGGGGACCTTTTAAAACCTATTTATAAATCAGATTCATACAGTACCAAAGGCAGTATGGAAAACGAGTAATAATGGCAGGAGTACAGTATAAGATATTGTTCTCCCTTAAAAGGAGATATCCAGTTTATTATTTGAATTCCAAGTCGCTCGAGCCTGTTCTTATATGAGTCTCTTGCCACTGATGCTTTATAGGGGATTTTTTTTGTTGCTAAACCAACTGAATATACTCAAATTACGGCTTCTCCTGTAAAGCTTATTTGTAGCCTTTTTTTATTACTGCTAAACAGTGTAAGAAAAAAATCACACCAATGGTGAATCTGAATTGGAGGGAGGGAGGGTTTCCTCTGTGTCTCAAACCTTCCCTGTTTAAGGTTTTTGAGTGGCAGATGGGAAGGGACCCCAAAATGGCCTTGAAAATTTAGAGTGASCTCACCCTGTTGCCATGGTGGTGTCTCTTCCCAGGAAGGGCACAGTGCCCGAGACAAAGCAAACTTGTCCAAATACACAATTATCTATTGCTACAGGATTTGTGCAGAAGACCTGTAGTGATCACAAGGGATAAAGAACAACCAACTGAAAGTGATTTTTTTGCTGTCAAGCCAATGCTTGTTCAGGARGTGCCTCTTCTTCCCCTTCCCACTCTTCTCCTTTCCCTTTCTTCCRTCATGTTTGTGATGTACAAACATGGGTGAGCAAACTGTTGGCTTGATCAGAGTGGAATATATTGAATTATAGAATGGTTTGGGTGGGAAGGACCTTAAAGCTCATTGCATTCCACCCCTGCCACCCCAACCTTCCACTGTCCCAGGYTGCTCCAAGCCCTGTCCAGCCTGGCCTTGGACACTTCCACGGATGGGGCAGCCACAGCTTCTCTGGGCAACCTGTGCCAGTGTTTTACCAATTTTGAAGTATTTTGGGATCAGTGGAGAGAAGTGAGTACGTGGCAGCTTTGTCTGCTGGCTCACAATTCTCCCTGAAGCCATAAAACAGCTGCAAGTCCTGGAGTTCTGTTTTAACCCCCCTGGAAGGTTTACCTTGCCATTTATCAATTGAAACAATGCAGCCACGGAGAACTTCAAAGTCACTTTGCTTCACAGCAGTGATCCAGGCAGAGCAGGTTCCTTCCTGTAAACACACACTCACTTTCCATGGCTCAAAGTCTTTGTATTTAAAAGCATCTTTATTGGGAATCACCTATTACTGCTGTGTCCAGGAGTTTGACAGTTGCATGATCCTCCTGTGCTGTGGGAAACTACAATCTTTCCATGTTCTTAGAAAGCTGGACAGGGTGGACTGAATCGGGGTTTTTGTTGATTTTTTTTTTTAATGTTTCTACATGCTATAACTTTTTATTCCTGGTAGTTAAAGGTAGACCTTGCACACAGAACCAACAGTGCATATCATGTTTATCTGATGAATCACAGCTTCAGAATAGCTTATTGTATTTCATCAGATTTTTAATTAGCAGTGGTTGAGGATCTGATGCAGATGGAAATATTTTTGATCATCTGGGACTGCTTATTGCAGTGAGAGTTTTACTGCTGATAATTATTGGTGGTGTCAGCAATAGAAGTGATGCTGGTTTGACACTGCTCACTTCAACTCCAAATCCTGCAAGGTAAATAGGAGCCAATTGAGTTGTTTGAAATGACAGAGATATTTTCTAGTAGTCTCAGTGATTAATTATTCCCTGCTCTTCCTTCTGTCTCACTTGTTTGCTGATATTGTCAGCTCATGTGCTGGCACTGGAGGCTGTTTTGATACCATGGAGATTTTGGCTGAGGATCTGTGCTGCTCTCATGTGGGGATCCCTCTTCAAGAGGAGTGTGTGTGTGGCAGTTTCCTTGACAGAAACGTGAAGTGCATATTGATAGAGTTACGCTTTTTATTTAGCTACAGCCAAAAAATAGAAAGAATTTCAATTTCTACCCTTTAGTGCTTGAAAATTTGGCTTTTTAAATTTTTTTTTCAGTRGTCATTCTGTGAAAACAAGACCATTTTCTGTGCTGTAGCTTTGGATGTTTGCTCTTTGCCCTGGCATTTTTCATTCTGGGCTTTTATTGGAATAATTCAGTAAAATATCTGTTCCCATGATACAAACCAGAAAGTCTGTCTCACTTCCTCTTAAAGCCGGGAGTATGGAATGGCTTTAGCTGCTTATCCTGTTTCTTAATTCTTGATGAGGAGAGCTCATGGAAAGGTTTGGAAGACACCTTAGGGTAGGACTGAGGATAGAATGTGCTATTTTGTGCTAAGAGATGYGCTGTCGGCCTGTAGTTGTCACATGATTGAAATTACTTTGTTTTGCTCAAATACACCTTCACACCACAGGCTTTAGAGGCTGAGGGATCATAAATAGTGAATATTTCATGTGCTGGAGCTACCAAAGGACCTCAGTGCTGGATAGAAAGGGCTGCAATAGTCTTGGAAACCTGCATTGTGAGAAGGGATGGGTGGCACAAAGACCAAGTGTATGAAAGCCTAGAACTAGAAAAATACAAATTAGACGTTTATCTGAACCATTTTTAAGGACAAAGGTTATGAATTAGTGGAACCATGACAGGTAGCGGTGGGTTCTTTTTTGCAGGAATGAGGATATTTTTCTGGAGCTGTGATGGCCTAGCACTTTTTTCCAGGTTGAATATCTGAATATTTAGAGGACACAATGGTAAGACTACATGTGGTGCATGCTTGTGGTACAGGTGTAAGACATTAATGACATACTGAATTTATTCAGTTTTAGCATACTCGAAGTTGTTTGTAGTTGCATTTAATTCAGGTTTTACAAGGGCTGTGTGACAGTGTCTGATAACCTCCTTGAATCCTAGAAYGGTTTGGGTTGGAAGGACCTTAAACCTCATCCAGTCCCACCCCCTGCCATGGGCAGGGACACCTTCCACTATCCCAGGTTGCTCCAAGCCCYGTCCAACCTGGCCTTGGACACTTCCAGGGATGGAGCAGCCGCAGCTTCTCTGGGAAASCTGGGCCAGGGCCTCCTCACCCTCACAGGGAAGAATTCCTTCCCAATGTCCCATCTAACCCTGCCCTCTGACAGTGGGAAGCCATTCCCTGTGTCCTGTCYCTCCAGGCCATTGTCCAAAGTCCCTCTCCAGCTGTCCTGGAGCCCCTTTGGGCACTGGAAGGTTCTGCTTGTGTTGGCAGGAGCAGCTCCATAAACAAACCTCAGTTAATGTAGGAGAAGAGAAGGAGTCATCTGGGGAAAGGCAGGGCAATACTTTGCTTTTGGGGCTTCAGAARGACCATCTCCCTCTTCTTGCCTTTTTTCTGAAGGCCTTAAATGCTGAACAAAAAGACTTGTGCTGTGAAATTCTCTTCCTTGGGTTGGCATGACAGGCAATAAAACATGGAGCAGGGAGCGGGGGATAAGGAACACTGGGCTCAGGCTCTGCTGCCAACACACATAGCCTTGGATAAGTTACTGTTCCCCTTTGTCATATCCATGCAGTGAGAACAATGCAAGAGAGTCATGATTCTTTTATGTTGYTTAAAAAATTAAAAGGAAAGTTTCACATTTATTCCATCTGCTTTTGAATCATCTGTGTGTTGATGGCACAGGTAGCTGAGCTAATGCCAGTGAACCAGTGGGCAAATGCATTCAAGAACCCAAACCCAGCCTGATATAAGTTTTATAACATTTAAACGTAGATATTTTTTAAATATCATGCTGTGGTAGTTTGATAGGACATGTTTAGGAACATAAAGCAAATCAACTCACTGGGCTTGAAATACTGCCTGCTTTGTTGTATATTGGTAATTGATAGATCTCTGGGCTCATTAGTTAAACTAAGCAGGGTTATTTTCATTTTATTTTATTTGCATCAAGTACAGGGATGTTCATGTGTGTACTTGTGCATGGTTGTCTTTCTAATGAAGGGTTGTTTCCTATGAAGGGTTGTGTCATTTGAAAGGTTTTTGTATTGAATCTTTCTTGTAAGTGCTCACAAGTCATTGGAAAAAATTACATTTAGCAGTTGAATTTAAAAAACCGGTTCCATTGGAGAAGAATAAATAGGAGAGGATACTGAGAGATCTCATTTTTTTTTTTCCCTGCTAATTTCTATTGGGTTTGCTCAGTGATTTTTAGGCAGGCCAAGTCCATTCCCTGATTTCTGAAAGGAGCCTTGGACCTGACACAAGCCAGGACCCTTTGAAAGTCTCACAAAAGAGCTTGAGAGTTTAAAAATCACTCTTTTGGTATCTGAACCCACTTCTGCTTAAAAATAAAAATCATACTAGGTATTCCTGAGGTTTGTAATGTGTGTAGATTACAAAGGAGCTATGGGGAATTGCAGCACTGGCAGCCTTTCAGGCAGCCACTTACATTACAGCTCTATGCCTGTAACATATTTTTCTCTTCCTTTCTTTTTGCAAGTCATGTTTTAAGCACATTTCTTTCCTTTTCAACTCTGGAAGGCAAATGTACTGTTTGAAACGCTGTGTTGTACTTGGAGGGGCTGGATTTTCCTCTTATTCTGTGAAACAATAAATGGAAACTTGCATGTTTGGAATTGCACAACCCAGCTCTTCCCCTGGGAGCGTTCGGTCATTAGATTGCTGATGGGAAAATCGAAGTTCAAGGGTAAAAATAGAGGTGTAAGGAGGGAGATGTGCAAGGAAAGGTCTTGTCAGGTACTTGCTTTTAACACAAAAACTGTGTTTTGAAGCTTTTCTGTGTGACCCAAGTGTTGGAATTCTTTCCAGCTCTGATTCTTGAGAGTTTCAAAAACCTGTCTCCTGTTGGCACCAGTTCTACCCAAAACCAGGAGTCAAGTGAGGCTGCATCCCAGTGCTGCTCCAGTCTTGCATAATTTATGGATTATATGTTGGAGGAGGAGGGAGAAAACTGCACAGAAGCTCCCGCTCCACCCCTTTTGTTTTATAATTGTACCACTTGTACAAAGTGCTTTATTCCCTGGAGCCTGATTTCCTGGACGCTGTGACCAGCACAGCAGCAGTGCTCTGCTGTCACCCCTCAGTCCAGCCCTGCAGGGACCAGAGCCAGGACAGGTTGTCCCCAGGGATAAATCCCCTGTACTCACCCTGTACGTGTTGGAGTCGTGAGGACTCAGGAGAGCAAACCCCTCTTGGTGCTGCTGTCCAGCAAAGCCTGATAAGAAGCTGCTATTGATTAATCAACCAAAGAAATGGGGTGTGATGACTCCACGGTGACAGTCCATCTTTAAACGTTCTTTCTTCATGCTGTGCTTAAAATAGCACCTTCAGTTTCTGCATGGCTTTATTTTTATGGGAGCTGGTTGAGAAATCCTGGATTACATGTTCCAAGAGCATGGACAATTCTAGCAAGGGCAGTACCTGTTGCTCCAATACCTGTAGAGAGGAATTTTCTCACTGTGTCCTGTTTTTTTCTGGCATCAGATGACCAAATTGAATATCCAGCATCTTTTCTGTGTTTGTTGTTATGCTTGGACAGACTCATTCAATCAGCTGCATGAATGAGCATTTAAGGATTTCATAAGCCAGAATGGACAAATTATGGTAATTAGACATCTTGTCTATTTTGTTATCCTGGCTGCAGAACAATAATGAGGTTAAAGGAATACTGTCAAGGTGACAAAGGTACCAGGCTGTCTTAGCTAAAACCTGTAATTTTCTGCTGTATATATCTGAATACTTTGATTTTAGAGTGTTCTTTCTGCCTATATTTAATTTCATGACATTCAGAGGCAGAAAGAATGGGCAGAATGGGTCAAATGTGTGTTGTGAAAGCCGTATCAGCTTCTTATTTCTTGGAGTTTGTCTCTTTTAAATGCTGTCAAGTAACTTGATCATCTCTAAAGTTAATTTTATACAATGAGTCACATRTAATAGTTCTAGAAATTCGTATGTCTCTACTGAATATGGCAAACATGCATCTAATATTACAGAAAACTGAATACAATAGAGAAATGGGTAACTCTTTTTAGGATATTGCTGCCAGTGTCTTTTCTATGGGCTTTGCTAAATAATTGTGTTTACGTGGCCGAGAATTTGATGCTYGTACTTAGAGCTGATTAAACAACAAAAAAATCCAACCAGGTAAAAAACAACCAGTTTAATAACACCAAAATTGGGTAAATTAGATGGTATCATATGTTAAAATCAAACCTGTGCTCAAGAAGAAGTGATAGCAGTAGCCAAGGACAGCAAGGCTGGGTCCTGAAGGCTGATTTTTGAGGAACTCATTCAGCCGGAACCTGTAAAGATCTGATCTTTACATCAATATCCCTTTGCTTCTCCTTCCTCTCCTGTACTGTGTCAAGCCTTTTATTTGGTTCTTATGGTGTCACAGGTTTGTATCTGAGAGTCTGATATTCATTTCACATATATTAAGGTTTTGGGGTTTTTTGTCAAAGTCCTTTCCCTTTGCAAAAAAAATACTGAGGGAAAGAAACTTCTTTTACCCACCACTGTCAGGGCTGTGTTTTGGGGAAAACTACTGTTAACAAATCAGGGTTTTTTGCAACACAGGCATCATCTTAGAGCAGCTGGCCTTGGATAGTCTCCCAACCTGCCTGCAAACTGAGGACGACTTCTTTCTTGGTTCCTGTTGGCAGCAGGAGGAGGAGGATAGCCTGGTCTATCCAAAGGAGTTGGTTCCAACCTGTGTTTTTAGGACTGGCTGTGGGAGGGGGCCACGGATGTCCTGTGCTGTCACTGAAGGGTCTGCAGGAGAAAGTCTGTCTGTAAATATAAATTTGTTCATTTTGGCCTCACAGGCTCTTCAGAAAATTGTGATGGTTCTGTTAAATGGGGAGAAAAAAGCTGAAAAACTTTTGTAGATGGTGTAACAGCTAAAAAACTTCTGTATGAGTGTGGCTCCAGCCATGGGTTGTGGGAGACAGTTGCCAGCAAGAGCAGGGAATGTGGAAAAGGAAAGTGTGTGGGGGACTGTTCAGAGTGATTTTAGCCTGATGTCTGCACATCTCCCTGGCCTCAGCCCTGTGCTCCAGATGAACAGACCATGTGGTGATTCTGAGATAATTTTGGCTGTTGATTCTCCCCTCCTTCCCCGTTCAGTTGGGCAATATTGGCATCGTGTCTGTGTTTTCCCTTGTGCAGCATATTTTCAGTCTGTCTCTTTAAATCTACGCTGGCTGCTGGTGTACAGCAAACTTCTTTGAAGCTACCAGTTTGGGGATAAATATTTTTCCCCTCAGTTACTGTTTTTATGAGTAAACGATGGTTTATGGTTGTGGGCAAAGTGTGGAGCAGTTAATCCACAAATACTCTGTAGTTTATTTTTAATGAGACTTCTGGTCAACTTTCATGCAATAACTTTTCTCCCTCTGTGCCAGAGGGTCTTCCTTCCCATTCCCACCCCACCAAAACAGAGGTTGGCCTTTAAAGATAATATTTTCTTTAGCAGCTTGTATGTGTGGGTGGTTTTTGTTTCATAAGGAAGCAACTGAGTTGATACATCTGCACAGTTTGGGGGAGTTACAGCCAGGAAAACATCCACATGGAAATGAGGATGGTTGAGTTTATTTGATGTACGTGGGCAAGGAATTCTTGTAACAAGGAATTTTTGTTACAAAACATTTTGTGTGGTAATGATACAAACGGGAAGGAGAAGAGCCGACCTTCAAATTCCATATTACATTCCAAGTGGGATTGGTGGGTTTTTGCAGTGACTGCGAAGCCACTTTGTGACTCTTGAGAGATGCAGTTACCAGGGAACCCAGCAGGACAGTTTGAGAGGAATAATTTGATTAATGATTCTTGTTTTGTTGTTCCAGATGAAGAGTTGTGTTGAGTATTAGATGGATAATCTTTATTGGAAAATTTAGTATTTGGGTTTCAGTTTCTCAAAATGATCTGATGTGCTTTGGATTTAGAGGAGCAAAATATGGGTGGTCATAAGGGCAGTTGCTTCATATTGAGAATAAGCCAGTCCTGTTCATCTGATAAAATTCCAGTATCTCCCTGTTTATCATCATAGGTTTTCATAGCTGCTGTTTGTAATTCAGGATTAGCTTCAGGTATTGTTGAGCACATTTGTAACCTCTAAATTTCATTTAGCCTTAGTAAAAATAATGCTTTTCTTGGTGTTTCAAATAATTAAAAAAACTTCTCAAGATACAAGTAGACACATCTGCTTTTATTCTTGTTTTAGGGCTCTGCTGTTTCAGTGCTCAATCCTGATAGTGTCCCATAAAGTGCTTTTGCATATGCTGTCCCATATGAAGCACAGTCAAGCAGGCAACAAGTTGCATCTAAAAGCGAGATATTTTTCAGCCAGAAGAGACAAGCAGCAGGCAGCCTGGGAGTTCAAAGTTAGAATTCAGCAGGAACCATCCTTTGGCTCCGTTCAGTGCACATGAAAGCCTCACACCCCATCCCTGTTTATGAATACCAGCAGCTTGCTGTGGAGCCCACGCTTGCAGGCTAAAAATAACTTCTTTGCAATGCAAACTTGGCATCAGGAGCTGACAAGTTATTTGGTATCACCTTTAGGTGGGTTTTTTTCTGGGAAATTAATGGCTCCTTTACTGTGTATGTGAATTATCACACTGTCTAATCACTGAGACCACAAAATATTCAACTCTTTTCCACATGGCACGTACAAGAATTCATCTCCCAAATAGATCCTTGGAAAAGGAAAAGAGAAGTTTTAAGTGAAGCCAGCTGCCAGCAAGTGTCTGGTGCTGGTGGCTACTGTGGAACAAAAGAACAGCGTGGGGGGGTAAACATAAGTTCAAATTTGGGGTTGGAGTTGATTTTTTTCTTCGTTTTAGGTTTTTGCGCTTCCAGGGTTTCAACTTTTTGCAGGGAGTGTTGTSCCCAAAATAAACAGAACTCACGTGGAACACAGGCTGCATCTGCATTCCCTTCATACTGAAATGACAGAGAATTTGCATATAATTGTGGTGTTTTAGTGATGGTAGATTATTTTTAAAGGCTGCAAAAGTTGCACAACGCCCTGACAGGAGGTTCTAGTGAGGTGGTGGCCGTCTCTCCTCTCAGGTAACAAGTGACAGGATAAGAGGAAATAGCCTCAAATTGCACCAGGGAAGGTTCAGATGAGACATTAGGAAAAATTTCTTCGTGGAAAGGGTTGTCAAGCACTGGCACAGGCTGCCTGGGGCAGTGGTGGAGCCACCATCCCTGGAAGTGTTCAAAATCCATGTGGATGTGGCACTTGGGGACATGAGTTAGTGGTAACCGTGGTGGTGCTGCTGGTTGGACTCTATGACCTTAGAGCTCTTTTCCAATCTTTATGATTCCAAATTTAGGTGGAAAATTTAGAAGTACAAACAAGAAATTCCCTCAGATTCCGACAAGGAAATGTGGTTGCTTTTCTGGGTTATTAGGGGTTTTTCTTGAATTACATTGCTTTCTGGCAGAATTGACTGGTGACAATATTTTGCAGGGCTACAGCGTATGGTCAGTGATGAGAATGGAGATAATTCTGTGTTTTCCTCAATGCCTGAGCATTCATTTAGTGTGAATCATTCCTGGCAGTGGGAACCAACACACAGGTCCCAGTTTCTGGATGATGGATTCCTCTGTTCACTAGGACTTTCTATAAAACCAGTTTATTATGGTGATGTTCACAAAAAAGCCAAACAACTGTTGTCATCATCCAGGATGGACACTGTAGATGCTTTAATCCAGAAAAAGCTTTGGAGTATTGAATTCCCGACCTTAGATCTGTCCTGCAGTTGGAGGAGGGTCAATTTAGATTAGATCTAAGAGGGTTTTTTAAAAACAGGGTGGTGAGGCCCTGGCCCAGGTTGCCCAGAGAAGCTGTGCCTGCCCCTTCCCTGGAAGTGTTCAAGGCCAGGCTGGATGAGGCTTGAAGCAAGCTGGGATAGTGGAAGGTGTCCCTGCTCACTGCAGGGTTGGACTAGATGACCTTTAAAATGTCCCTTCCAAACCATCCTAAAATTCTGTTCACAGTGGCTGCATGAGACTCGTTCACACGCAGCCCTGGGGCATCATTTCTCGTTATCCAGCTCTGTGATTCCCTGTTCTGTGTGTTATTTTCCCTATTTTCAGCCCCTTTGTATTGTCTAAGTGAGGGGTAGGTACTAAATAGCCACAGAGCTGCATTTGTGCAGCACAGAACACTTGACCATACAATGAACTTTTAATTGGCCTGAACTGAATGTGATCCAGCACATGTGTAATGTCCTGAAAAGGACTTTTTTTAATATCTACAACCACAAACAGCCTTTGCTCCAGAAACAGTGCTGTGGAAGGGCTTAAGCCTCCTTTTGGGGTGGCTTTTTTGTTGGAGGAAGAGGTGTTGAAAGGGATTTCAAAAGAGAAGGCATGCTGGGGAGATAAACAGCTCTGGGAATGAGAGCAGCACAGGAAGCGAATCCATGGTGTTGCTTGTGGGAAGCTCTTAGAAGTAATTAGTGATAAGAGTGAGGCGGGAGGAAATCTGGTTGGCAGCTGTGGCACGTTCAGCAGCAACTCTGACCTTGGCTTGGAGGTGCTTCGAGGCTGCTGGGGAAGGATTTGCTGCCAGAGCTCCTGGGTTTACCTGAATTCCCTTGGAAAATCTGCCGGCAGCCTGCAGGGTGTAATTTCTCATCCCGTGGCTAAAGGACCTGCATCCCTCCTTCAGGCACTGCAAAAATACGTGATAAAATTTGCTGATCGACCAGAGGACTTGTGTTTGCACTTTTTAGAAGCCTAATCTAATCCTGGAGCACCAGGAGCRGTCTACAGGGTGGGAATTGCATCCTCCTTCCGAACACTTCTCTGCCCTGCCCTGGGACAGCATGAGAGTTGGCAGGAGCCAGCGAGTCTCTGGCCAGCATCCAAGCCCAGGAGATTGGTTGGCAGCAAAGTCCGTGGTGGGATTTAGTCTGACACAATTTCCTTGGCTGAAAGGGATGAGCGATGGTGCAGGGTGCGTGTTTCACCTTGTTAAATATCTGCGTTCTGCTGCCAGAGCATGAAACGATAACTTAATCCCTGATTGCTGCTTGCAGCCCTGCAGGCCACAGTCTCTGGAGGAATGTTTGTCAGCCAAAAATGATGTGTAGCTTCACCAAGCCCAGTTTCAGTGCCTTTTCTAGCTAACTCACTTCTGAATTAATTTGGGGCCAGATGCTTTTGTAGCTTAATGTTGTAGCTCCTGCACTTGGTTCCACAGCCACACTCCTCTGCTAATGCTTGTTCCTGATCTCTATTTTCTTCCCCAGCATGAATAAATCACCARTAGTAATGAACAAACCCTTCAGCAACTGCCACATTGGTTTTTGGGGTGATGGGTGTTGGTACAAGTGTTTAGTGAAAGAAATTTTTGTACACGAGAATAACTAAATATCGTTGGAACAAGAAGTAGGGAATAAAAGCGTATTCAAAATTATCTTCCTCATTAAATTCTTCAGGATTCTCTGATTGCCCAAATGAGAGCTTTCAGTTGGAACACAATGGGCATGAAAGAACTGCAGTGCTTGGAAATAGTTCTATGCTGTGTTGACTCAAGAACAGTTCACAAAACATTTCCTACACTTAAAAATGACCACAGCCATTCGCTGAGGTGGGAGGGAGTAGAATAGACAAAGCAGATGGGTAAGTTCATCATGTGGCCAAAAGATGAATTGGGGAAATTTAGGGCACAGAGGAATTCTACAGTGAGTCAGCAGCACCTATTTAGGAAGAAATAGTTGGGGTTTTTCCACCAAATACTGAAGAAATCTTTATTTCTTCAGTATTTTTTCAAAGCCTGGGGTCTCTCTTTCCTTCTCACTCAAAAGATATTATTTTTTGTCTTCAGAACAACTTCTCGATGCAGATTTGCACACTCTCATGCAATTCTAGGTTTAAGCAAATATTTAATTCTGCCTAGAGCACTCTGACATTTTTTCAGCAGTCTGGAGCCATTAGCAGGGCACATCCAGGACATGGGAGCCGAGCTGTCATGGTGAAGCCTTGCCTGTAATTTTCATAATATGCTGTATTTTCCCTTTGCTTTTCAGCAAACAGGTCAATTATAGCTTATTTCTCATCCTCGTGCTGGGAAGGAAAAACAGCTGATTGGAATGGTGCACTGAGGATAAGGATTGCTTTTCTAGGTCAGGCAGAAGAGAGCTTGGTGTGAAAATGTTACCCTGCAAAGCAGTTCTTTCTGGTCTTGGTTTCTCTGGGACAAAGTTTGTATTTATCTCCTCATGCCAGGTACTCCTGTAGTAAGATTTCAGTGTGGAGGGTAGGGCTAGATGGGATATTAGGAAGAAATTGGAATTAYAGAATTGTTTAGGTTGGAAAAGACCTTTAAAATTGAGTCCAACTGTTAACCCAGCTTTGCCAAGCCACCACTAACCCCTGTCCCTAAGCACCACATCTCTACATCTGTTCAATCTCTCCAGGGATGGTGATGAAGATATTGATTGCTGCCTATTTTTTTATCTCTGTGTTATCAGTAAGTGTCTTAAATGGATTGGAGGAACAGAGACAGCATTGAAAGAGTTGATCGGGGAGGGAGGGTACAGAGTCTGTGCTCTCGGGAAGAGCAAAAGGCAGCATGACAGATTATTCTTTTTTAGAGCTATAAACATGAATTTTACTCTGGCTGAATGTTTGAGGCTTCTAATGCACGTCAGGATTTCACTGAAGTGCTCTTTTTGAGGTGCCAGTGCCTTGACCAGCTGCTGTTCTCGTTTGCAGCGTGGTTCGGGTGAGCTGTGCTGTTCTTTGCCCWCCCAGGCTCCTTGGATGCTGAGGGAAGGTTGGAGTTGGGAGTGCACAGAGGTTGTGCAACAGCCCCTGGGTTATCACTGCGATCATGGAACGTGGATGTGCTGAAGTGAGGAAATTCATACTGAGCCATGGAGCCGAGACAAATCGCTTTCTAATGCTAATGAGCAACCCTTCTTGCCTACAGCTCTTATCTTCTCCCTCCTCCCCATCTGCCAGCAGACCAACATCATTTGTGGTTTGCAGTGTGTGTTTGGTTTTAAATACTGCTCGAGTCCCTCGTTTGGAGTTGGATCCAAACCAGGCCATGAATAAACTTCACCACAAGAAAATAACACTTTGCTTAGCAAGCATCTGGTTCTGAAGGTACCAGAAATCACTGAGGTATAAATTTTGGCACTATGCATGCACCCTCTTCATCAGCTGGAGATCCAGAGGTGCTGAAATTGCACTGAGATTTAGGGAGTGACTGGCTGCTATATCCAGTGAAATTCCCAACGTTGTAAATGCCCTGTGCATACACAAGATTAAGATTGTTGCGGCCACATTTTGTAAAGAAATCAATGTTCCCTTTTGAACTGCTGCCACTTCAAACCTTTCCTACTTGCTTAATGCCTGGTGGGTGTGCTAAAGAAGTTGGAGAACCGAGTCCAGGCATCTCCTCAAACAGGCATCACCCTTTCCAAAGGGAGGAGGGTGGTACTCTGCACTGGAAGACAGGGCAGACCTATGGAAGCAAAAAATAATGTGAAGGAAGCAATTTGATTTATTAGTTAGGCCTCCAAGCTGGAGGGTGTCTCCTGAGTTGCAGTCTGTGATTATSTAACACAAAGAAGAGAGGGTCTGAAGGAGATTTTAGGGAGAAATGCTTCCCTGTGAGGGTGGTGGGGCCCTGGCACAGGTTGCCCAGAGAAGCTGTGGCTGCCCCATCCCTGGAAGTGTCCCAGGCCAGGTTGGATGGGGCTTGGAGCAACCTGGAATAGTGAAAGGTGTCTCTGTCCGTGGCAGGGGGTGGGATGGGATGAGCTTTGAGGTCCCTCTCAACCCAATTCTATGATTCTTTTGTCAAAGGATATTGGATACACGTGTTTATATTTAGGTACAYGAGTAAATATAGCAGAGTCCATGGAATCTCTGCCAACTCCCAAAGTGATTCTGATTGATGTATTTGTGTTTTCAAGGAAGTCAGATGAACTCAGACTCAAACTGGTTTAAGGCAGAGGCTCTAATGAGTTTATGGACTGGCTGATACAGCTGGGTGATCTACCCAAGGTGGAAAAACCAGCCTTGGTGGACCTGAGAGGGTTCTTGAAATACCCTTTCATGGATTTAATTCCTTGTAGTGCCAGCCCTTTGCCTTCCATAGTGCCCAGGAGATGATTCTGGGATTAATCCTGTGTGCCAGTGGCTTGGCTAAAGGTTATCCTGGGTGTGAATGCTGAGTGTGTTGATCCTGTAGCACAAGATTATCATATATTGTATATTTTCCTGTACACGCTGTTCCACCTGCCATCATTTTTCRTTTGGGATCTACCGGAGGAGTTAATTGGCTGCCACACGCTAAGGGGTTTTTCCCCTCCCTCCCATGGTTATAGAAAGGTAGCTACAGTCCACCCTGTKGCAAAATATTGTAATTCATAATAGCAATTGAAAGTTTGGGGACTGGCTGCTCACCAGACATTCTCTAGAGCACAATAGCATCCCGACATCGGAGTATTTACAAACAAAAGGATCAAAGTTGTAATCCCCTTTTCATAACACCAGCTTTATGGGATCCATGCACCACTTGAATGTGGTCGGGACTAAGCAGATTATTGTACCAACAATACAGAAAATTTAGCTCCAAGTACAAAATACCCCAAACCCACAAAGCTGCTGCTCAGCCCGAGTTCTTGGGGTTTGGGGCTTTTTTTTTTTTTTTTTAATTGTTTTGAGTGAGCTGGCAAAAATTAGTTTTGTCAGTAGAAACTAAGTAACCGCCAACTACGCCTGGAATGCCTTGGAGCACTGGAGGAATTTTCCAAGGAACAGTGATTACCTTTGTTCCTTTTAGCTACACAAATTTAGGCTTTGAACTGCGTATGCTCTTTCACAGTTTTGTTTTTTTTTTTAATGTATTTGGGGATTTTGTCTATTAAGGAGGCTGTTTCTGATGGCAAAAAACCCTTTCCTCAAATAGGGCAGTGTGGTTTTCTCCCAGAGAACTCAGTATTGCCATGRAAGTAAAAATGAGACTCTGTGAGAATAATATTAATTTGGAGGATATCATCAAAAATTGGAGTTTGGTAGGACTCAGCGTTTTGATTCCTCTTGGCCTGCATGTAAAAATGGGGTAAAAATATTTATAAACTGTTAAACAACTGTTAAACTCAACCACCTTTAGCACTTAACAGTCTGAAATATTCTGAGAAAATGGATTTCTAAGTATCATAGGATAAAGCAGCTTGAAGTGATCAGAGCTGATTTAGTCGRCTTTTCCTCTCATTGTATACCTGGCAGCAGCAAAATGGGTTACAAGTTGTATTTGTCTGATATGCAGAAAAAGAGGAAACAGCTTCTCAAAGAATTCTACTTTTTCTTATCAGCTGTCATACTGCTGTCTCTCAGTTATGTCTGTGTTAGTAAAATAATTAAATTTATTGTCTGTATTTTATTTCACCATTGGCTGGCGCTTTTTTATGCCAGGAAAGAAATTCTGCAGCTGAAATTTAAACAATAAATCTCTGACCATTGCAGTGCTGGCTCTTCAGAATACCTTATTCTGAGTCCTTTTTTCATACAGGAGAAAAAGCCCCATCAAGCACAAATTAAAGGATCTGCTTCACAAAGATCACTGAGCTCCCAAACTTAAAACAAGTGCAAGATCTTCCTGATATTTTTTCGTTGTTGTTTTGTGCCTYCATTCTATCTGCTGTGCCTGAAGTTGTTGGCCTTGAGACTTGCTGGTGCTGGAGCTCTTCAGTAATTCCTGCACCACTTACCAGCTTCTCCATCCTAGGAAGGTTCTGTAGTACAGTGAAGGATAGGGAAGCTTGGAAATCGTAAGCCCAGTCACTTCAAAATAGAAGACTCTATTTAGAGTAGTGGTTTGTTAAATCCCCTCTCCTGTTCAGGCAGGTGTCTAATGCCAGGGCAGAGAGAGCACTTCCTTTGGAATTCCACTCACCTATGCCCAATATTTACCCTCTGAGATATAGCCAGGTGTCATAAAATTATAGAAAATCCTGGGTTGGAAGGCACTCACCAGGAGGATCATCCAGTCCGACTCCTGGCCCTGCACAGACACCCCAATACTCCCACCCTGTCCCTGAGAGCATTGTCCAAACACTCCTGGAGCTCTGGCAGCCTTGGGAATGTGACCATTCCCTGGGCAGCCTGTTCAGTGTCCCAAGCACCCTCAAGACTCAAAAGTCTTGTTGGAAGATGAGTTTTCTTGAGAAACTCTTCAGTCCATGAAATCCATGTTTTAACTCACTGCTCTTCAAACAGAGCTTCATTTYGCTTAGCAAAGCTCTGTGCTAAGGTGCTGGGAATGGGATATTTGATGTTTCTGAGGTGTTCCTGACACTGCTGTGTTTGAGTAGGGAAGCTCATGGCAGGTGAGTGAGAAGGAACAAGGGAAAACACCTTTCATTCTAGGGGAAGTTGTCCCTGCCTGTGGCGTGGGATTGGATGTAAGTGATCTTTAAGGTCCCTTCCAACCCAAACCATTCTGTCATTCCATGAAAACACTGTACAGGAGCCACAAAAGAAATTATGGTTCAGGGTTTTCCATGCCAGTGCTATTTTGGGCCATACTTAACCAGAGAAAGGAAGGAAGGAGAGMTCTGTGGGGACAATTAACTCTGCCCAGTGTAGCTTTAGTTCTTTGATTTCGTGGAACAGCTGAGAAATGATGCAGTTGTGTGTGTCAGAACCTGCAATGGTTATTGTACTGTTTCTATCTGCAACAACTTATTAATAAAATCCCATAATTCCAGAATGACTGGATCCAAAGGGTAAATTATTGTTACAGATAGTGCCAAATTTATTTTTAATAGTATTTTTTTAACTCAGCTGTGAGCATAAAGGTGTGGYCTTACAGAGCGATCTCTCAGACACCTTTACACTCGTAAACCCCAGGGAGTTTTTCCCCATCAGTTTGTTTTTTTAGTTGCATTTTTATCTCCTTCCTAGATTTTGTGCTGAGCAGTTTCTGCTGAAGGACAYGAAATAGCACTAATTACACTGGAATTTGATATGCTTGTTTTTGCAGTGGTTACAGAAGATTGAAAGTGGAAAGCAATAAAAATTTCTGGACTCAATAAAAATTTCCCTGACTCATAGTTGGAATTGTTGCCTCCTCTTCTTTTTCTTTTTTCTTTTAACCCCTAAATTTGTATTATATTCTGCCATTCATCTGAAAACAGCAAAATGTTATGTTTCAATTCCCTACATCCAGCATAGCCTTGTGCCACTTGGCAGCATCAGTCAAATGTAAGGTTTGGATGTTGTTGCAGTCGCCGTTGGCACAGGAAATGTTCTTTTTCCAAAAAAATACGGAGAAGAAACGCCATGCCTGGCGTGTCAGCTCCTCTCCTCCAGCTTCTGTAGCTCTTCTCCCTGCTTCCTGCCTTGCCACCTCCCACCTTTCTCCTCCCTTTGCCCCATCTGCCTGTTTGTGCTGGAGACAAGAAGGGAGATGTGCTGTGACTGATTYAGAGCATGTGCTGATTTGCCAGCTGGCTGCTATCTCGGAGCTCTGGGGTCAGCCAGACAGAAGAGATAAGGGCTGAGCTCTCCTCGCCTCTCCCCAGCCGTGGTTCACCTCTGCTCGTGTGCTGGGGTGTTTTCCCCTGGAGATTTGCACAATCTCAAATATACTTAAGCTCACGAAACCTKCCTTCCTCTTTTGAACGTGGAAAAACTGATCTGGGCTGTTACTAAAATGCCACTAATAACTATGGTTGAACAGAGTAGTTTATTGTGTTTGAATATATAATTTAATTATTCTATTCTTCTTTAAAAAACTGAAGCAATAGTGGTGTTGCACATTTGCTGATGGTCTCAGCTGGGACCTGCTCTGATTTTATCCATCTTTTTAAACTGTGCCTGAGATCTGTGGAACCACCAGAATGTTTGTAGGAAAGCAGATGGGCCCTGATCAAGAAGCTTGATGAGGACATGCTTACACTGTGTAAGAGGTACTTTGAAAAGAAATTATTATTCAGCCTGCATGTCTTCATTCACTCTCAAAACAGCAGATATATTCATGGAATCTTGGAATGATTTGATTTGGAAAAGACCTTAAGGATCACCTCATTCCATCCCCCTGCCATGGGCTGCAACAAATAAAATACTGGTAAATGAAACAAATAAAATACAGTTGTTTTAGGGTATTCTTCCTCCTTTTTTAATTTTAGAATTAAATTAGATACATTAGATTCCCTCTACTTCTGTTTGACATTGAGCTGAGCAGAGATAAAAGAAGGGACTTGGCGAATTCCTGTCAGACTGGATGTGAGTGAAAACAAGTAGCTGGGAGCATCTCAGTGACATCCTTTAGGAGCTAAGAGATAAGTTTTCCCTTCCTGCCCTGGATGCTTCTGCTGCATCCGAGATAGATGTGAATTGTTGGCTGTGAGCCGAGGAGCTGCCTGCACCTTGGAATGGCAGCATCCTTGGGGATAGAGAGGGGCTCTGGACAAGGGCCTGGAGTGCCAGGACAAGGGGGAATGGCTTCCCACTGCCAGAGGGCAGGGTTAGATGGGATATTGGGAAGGAATTCTTCCGTGGGAGGGTGGGGAGGCCCTGGCACAGGTTTCCCAGAGAAGCTGTGGCTGCTTCATCCCTGGAAGTGTTCATCCCTGGAAGCTTCTCTGTTCCCAGGGCCTCACCACCCTCACGGGGAACAATTCCTTCCACATATCTAACCTAAATTTCCCCTCTTCCAGTTTGAACCCATTCCCCCTTGTCCTGTCACTCCAGTTCCTGATGAACAGTCCCTCTCCCTCTTCCCTGCAGCCCCTTCAGACACTGGAAGGTGCCGTGAGGTCTCCACACAAACCTCTCTTCTTCAGGCTGAGCAGCCCCAAATTCCTCAGCCTGTCCCCATAGGGGAGGTGCCCCAGTTCTCTTAACAACCTCTCATGGTCTCCTCTGGACTTGCTCCAACATTTCCATGTCCTTCTTATGTTGGGGACAGCAGAACTGTGTGCAGTATTCCAGGTGGGGTCTGACAAGAGCAGGGTAGAGGGAGAAGATCACCTCCTTGTTCTTCGCATACATTCCTGTCATCCCTGTTKTGTTGTGGGAGATCCTTCCCTGCTGTGTAGGTGATGCTGCTCTTGGTATTTCCCTTTTCCTCACCTCTGAGATGGACTGTGGCATTTGGCACGAACACCCAGCGCTCCCAGTGCGTCTTTGCAGCTAAACCAGGCTGCTGTGGGTGCTCCATTTCTCCATCTCTTCATTTCCCAAGGGATTTAGAATCGGGCTGACAAAATCTTTTCATGGCTTTGTGGGCCCAGCACGCAGCTGCAGCGTTAATGGGCTCGGGTGTGCACAGCACAATGCTGTGTGATGCAGGCTGCACCCTTAATGCTTTCCTTGGGGAAACGTTTGTCCCATTTATTCTCTTCGTGGTCAAAAGTGCATCAAACAAGCTGCAGCTCTGCGTTGCTGTGCTGTATCCCAAATGCTGCACGCTGGGTTTTGTGGGGCTTTCGTTCCCTCACATTTGCATTAAGCAAAACCCAAGACCTGGGCTTGTGTGTTTGTGCAGCCCTACAGAAAATGAGATGCTTAGTTCAGACTAAAGGTCTTAAATTAAGCTWGATGATACATAGCCCAGCATAATCCATCCTCTTAAAATTGTATACGTGATAGAACTTCTCAGATTAGATCCTTATGGCTGCTTTAACCCAAATGCTCAATAATACACCCTGTATTGAGGGCTGGGGAGATCAACTGGGTTGTTGCAAAATAATCCTGCCTTGGAATTGTACTGGGGAGTGTGAGCAGGGCTGAATGAGGAGCAGTGTCACATCTCTGAGTGCTAAGCTCACGCTCCAAATCCAGGCTTGCTGTTCTCTTGGTTTTACAAGGAGAATGTTCTTGTAGGAATAGGAATTAACCTGCCCTGTAAGGAGAGCTCCCCTAAAAGCCACTTGGCAGTTTCCAGTCCTGCAGCAAAATGCTCCATGAGCATTTCAGAGCACAGAAAGTCGTGAAAATGCTCCTGTCTCTCTCTTAAAGGAATCCAGAGGGGCTCACTGGAGTGTCTTGTGTCCCAGTGGAGGAGATTCCCTCCATCCAGGAGGCACACTGGAGAGTCCACACCAAGCACSCTGCCAAGGACCTTGGGAGAACTTTTATTCCAGCTTAGCCGGATGGCAGGGAAGAAAGGGGTCATGTTGTCATTGCTGACTTGGATGACCCTGTGACATGGGGTGACCTTGACTTAAATAATCATCCTGCTCTCTGAAGTCACCGTCGTTCCTGTTCTGTCAAACAGATACACACAGCAGATCCAGGCATGAGTAAAAAGAGGTGATGGATTTGCTTAATAAATAATTATTTTTGAGAGACARTGTTCAGAAATGACTATTTTTAAAYTTGYTTCTCAACCCCTGTGAGCGGCAAAGAGCTCTGAGGGTAATCCTGTATGGCTCCCCTGTCTTTCTCCTGCTCTGTTCAAAAGAAATCAGTGTTGCTTGTCACAAGACTTTACCCGTTGCTGATGTCAAGAGTTTCCTAATGTCATTTGGAAGGTCCAGGACAAGGGGAATATGAGTGCTTTGTTGAGTGTTTACTGCTTTTCTCCAGCCTCTGACGTGGGGAGGCCACGTAACCTGCAGTCATGGACTGGTGCCGTGCTGGTATTTTAAAGGTCACTCCAGTAATTTTGTGCTTGTTTAAAAATAAACAAACAAAACCCCCCAAACTTCGAAATTCTGCACATAACAGACTGGAGGAATTGCTGTTCTCTGCTCATTCTTTTAGGGAAGCAAATGTTTGCTCTGCTGTCCCAGCAACCGTGAGAGAGTTGGGCAAGCCCAGGAGCTGGACTCTGAAGTTTCCTCTTGAATAACACTCCTGAAGTTCCTGTTCAAGTGGTTTTGGAAATTTTTACGTTGCTTGGGTACTTTGTTTTTAAGAGGCAGTGACACCCACAGAGAGAGAGAGGTGTCACAAGAAAAATAAACCTGTGAGAGAATAAGGAAGAGGAAAATCAGTGGCTTTGAATTTCAAACCAACTTAGAGCAGCATCTCAAATCTTGCTCCTAGAAAGCTTTATAAAATGACTTGGGATCTGTAAGCAAGGAGAGTTCTGAGGAGAGAAGTGAACTTTTTAAATACAGCATTCCTATGATTAATTGTAGCACAGTTAAGCTAAAATCACCACAACTAACAGTCCTTGTTTTTCTTTTGTCTCTTTTTTCTTCCCCTGACCTTACATCAAATCCTTTCTGCTCCTGATGTGTTGGGGAACAGCAGGACCCAGCCAAAGGTAAGGGCTTTTTTCAGTGTGTGAGAACTGTCCTATCACTTACTCAGTCTTGGGTTATCCAAATATTAAAAGCATTTTGAAAAGCTGATCGGTAGATCAGCTGCTGAGTAAGAAACTCCAAGCATCTCCTTGCTGCAGAAATGCTCTGTACAGCCTGTGCCAAGAAATGAGTCACAGGAACAAATGAGAACATACACACTCAGCATTGCAGACTCTGAATGGGGGATACTTGTTCTTTGTGGGCTTTTTAAAAAGCATTTTCTGGTATTTGTGTTAAAGCAAACTCATTTTGTTTTTATGATCCCGTGACTTTGCAGTTGGTGTGGAGACTCTGCCCTGGCATATCAGGGTTCAGCTCTGTGGCTGTGGTCATACAGCCACTGATGTTATACTACATGTTCTGAAGGCTTGGGWTGTTTTAATAGTATGTTTAGTTGTAAAATAAATTCAAAGGAAACAAAAGCAAGCATCTTAATTYCAAATAAGCAAGCTGTTGTTTTCTCAATTAGAGGATATAAAATAACTACTTTTATCTCTTGATGCTGGGACTTCAGTGTATTATAGGGGGAAAAACAATGTATTTTTGAAGATAAGTTATTTAAATTTCAAGGATTTTGCTGTGTTAAGCATTTTCATAAATGTASTGTAGTCAGCAGTGTAGCAATGCAGGACATCCAAAGGGGAAAGAGCAGCTCCCATGAAGCTTAGAGGGGAAATCCACAGCCRAAGAGCCCCACATTGCACTTCCCTTTTGCCACATGCTACAAAATAAATTTTGCCCATGTGAATGTAGGTCAGACATTGCCCTAATTAATATTTTTCCTTGCAGATACATACCCAGGGGAGCTGTTTTTGCAAACATCTGTCCCAAAATATACATTGTATTATTTCGGGTCATCTTTCAGGATGAAAGGTGCCCRTGGACCTTTCAATGGATTTATGGCA
Source organism: Amblyornis subalaris (assembly GCA_018881555.1). Lineage (NCBI taxonomy): Eukaryota > Metazoa > Chordata > Aves > Passeriformes > Ptilonorhynchidae > Amblyornis > Amblyornis subalaris. The sequence goes on from JACAXG010000234.1 coordinate 107,414, forward strand.
AAATTGAAACTTTTCTATTAAAAAGATGATAGTGCTGCTCTTTTCCTGATAAAACTGATTTGCCTTTATATTATTCTTGGCAAATATTAGACTTTGATGGCTTCTTTGGTTTGTCATGGTATGTAAATAAATACATGCTCCTCTCATAGGGAAAGAGGTTCCTACCCTAAGGCTTGTTTTTAATTTATGCAGACAAGAGGCACAGGGAGATGGGAGGCAGAAACAGCTAGAGGACATCTGTCAGTTTGCAAAAGAGAAACTCTGGTGAAAAATGAATTGCAMGGATRGGTTTGGAGGGAGATAGGGAGAGGTCCTTGACATCCACTTGGTTGGCACATGGAGAGCTCTTGGAGAGTGGGGAGTAGGGTTGGCCCAGAAAGGAACAAATAGAAACAGGGAACTAATAAAAGCATACAGGAAGATGAAGTGTTTGGTTAKGCTTCAAATTCATAAAAAATAAGGAATTTAGTGGGAACGTCTATAAGTTCAGAATGTCAAAATGTGAATAATGTGTTGGATTTGGTAGTTTTTACAAGGTGTCCTTATCAAATCTGRTTGTTTCCCTACAGGTGTTTGCTTACGATCACTGCTTTTGGTCTATGGATGAATCTGTCAAAGAAAAATATGCAGGTAATAACATTTCCTGTGGCTTTGTGCTTGTTGTCTCCTAGTGGGAGTCATCTGATTAAAATACAGCCCTTGCTACAGGGCACAGGCCATATGGCACAAAGTGCTGTCCCCTGTGTGGCTGTCTGCTGTCAAAAGGAAAAGGGAAGTCTTCAATCATTCCAGTTTCTCTTCTCTAAAGATAACAATAGGAGTAGGCACTGCTGCCCATTTGCAGTGTAGGGAATGGAGAAATCCATCACAATGATGCTTTACTCATATTTACAGCTTTATTTAAAATACTGCTCCAACTCCATCATTTTAAAAGCATCAAATCCATTTATTTCCGGGATTTCAGGAGCATTGATATGTGTCATTTCGTGTTTCTCAGTGCTGATGGGAGTTTGGCATCATAGTATCATTTAATAATGGAATATTAATAAAAGCCTAATTTGATGTAAGTGTATGTGAATTCAGGTGCTCTAGTGAGAATGTGGAATGTATTTAATTAAAAATTTTCTATATATTAATATAAAACATTTTGGGAAATAATCATGGTAAAATATAAAATATACTTGGACTTAGCACTCCTGTAATCTATTCCTTTCATGCTTTTTATCCTTTAAAATTAGGGATCAGTTGAGCTTTTTAACRTTTATCTTCTAAAACTCATAAGAAAAATCAGACACATACATTTCTTGATTTTAATTCCTTTATTAAATAACTAATGAATAATAATTTATCAAGGAGCTGAGAAAAATGCAACACTTTCAGCCATACAAATTACATTGGAATGTTACATATTTTGTTTATCAAACTAAAGGTGCTGCCTGTATAACTGATATTATGATCTGTTTGATCCAAACCCATTGCACTGTGCTGAGCCTGGCACAGCTCTTGGTCATTTTAATGGGGAATTTAGCATGGATTTGGCTGTAAAGGTGTGAACTTCAGTGCAAGAAAGGAAGAGCTTAAAGGAACATTAACATGTTTGAGAGGACTTTTCRTTCCATAAGGTCCTGCCTTGCTCAAACTTTAGTTCTTCTGCTTATAAAAGTAATTCTGAAAACAGAGGTTTTAGTTTCAATAATTACTACCCAAATATTTTAAGCCTTTCCTTCCTTTGCTTGGAAAAGGATCCAAAAGCTCTWAAGTTCAATTACAAAAGAAGTGATACACCCTATTTTTTGCCAAGGCATATCCTGTACATATCCATATCTTCCACATAATTGTGATTCCTTCTCTGCAAAAATCTCCTCACAGTATTATTCAGTATCTTATACAGTAAAATTATCCAGTGCTCTGCTGATTCCTTTAGATTAAAATCAACTGAATGTCATTAAAATGTACAGGGTGAGGATATTTTGAGGAGCTGTCATTCCCCAGCAGATGAAATTCTGCAGCTGGTGGTAGATTCTCTGCTGATGAAACTTCTGAGTATGAACCTTGATAGGATGTTGCTTTAAGCACATACAGGTGTATCCATGATAATCCCAGCTCCTAATTTTTTACAGCAGCACAAATCTGGAGCACATCTTCTGGTGCTGATGGTCTTGTTCCTTTGCAGGAGCAAATACTGGATATTATTTGGACACCAACAGCAGGAAAACACTCACTGCTTTTACCTTTTAATTGTCRAAGAATCCAAATCAGGGAACAAAAAGCTCTTGCTGTGTTACACTGTTGGCTTGTGTGTTTTATTTTCTAGGTCAAGATGTTGTTTTCAAGTGCCTTGGAGAGAATATTCTTCAGAATGCCTTTGAAGGCTACAACGCTTGTATCTTTGCCTATGGGCAAACGGGTGAGTCCCAGAGCRAGGAAGAAGTGTTCCCTCAAAAGGTGTTGTGTTCTGATTGGAGGCTCTTCCCATGGCTCTCGTGACATTGTTTCAGGAGAAATGCCTTCTAACCTAGATAAGAAATGTTTTCCTCTTTTGTGACATCAGATATGAGGTGGGCAGGACGAGAAGTAAGATTTTGTTGCTGCTGGCTRCCCTTGTTTCTCACACTTCAGATTATAATCTTTGGCATGACTACGATCGTCCTTGAGCTCAGAGCATTGCTCAGATTTTCTGCCTCTGCAGTTAAAATAATCCTGAATTGTCATTTTTAAATGTAATATTTAAAGAGTAATATGAAGAGTTTTCTCATTGTGGGTGTTAATGGGTTGTTATTTACAGTAAGGCTGTAGACTGTCATTTACAGTTAAGACCTGAAAAAGTCTTTTCCAGCAGTCTGAACTAAATTTTTTGTTTTCCTTTTCCTTCTAATTAAAATAGTCTTTAGCTCAGTGGTGTCTTGGTTACTTTAAAGCAGAAAACTGAACAAATATCTTTCAGTGAAATGCCAAAAAAAATTTTTTAACCTCTTSTATTTCCTATCAATGTTCTGCACAGCAGGAACCTTTGTTGCATGTACATAATCACAGCTTCCCTCATACAGGATCTGGCAAATCCTACACGATGATGGGTACTGCTGACCAGCCCGGATTAATCCCTAGACTTTGCAGTGGACTCTTTGAAAGAGCACAGAAAGAAGAAAATGAAGAGCAGAGTTTCAAAGTGGAAGTATCCTACATGGAGATTTACAATGAGAAAGTCAGAGATCTTCTAGATCCAAAAGGGTACGGAATTTGTGTGTGAATGGCACTGTAGTATTTGTCCTACACTCCTCCTTTCCATAGCCAGTTTGCCTTAATGGATCCCATCTAAAGCATTTGCCTAGGATGGCTTTTGCTGCTTCCTGATCCAAGCATCCCCTCATTTTAAATCAAAATAAAGTAGTAACACTAAAAGCTTGGAGTAAACTCACCTTTTATGAAGTGACAACACTGTCTGTGTCAGCTTTTTATGTGTTATAAAGCTTTTTTGTTTGCATTGTCGTCCTTGCTCTGTGCTTCAGTAGGTGAGACCATCCTGTTTGAGATGTGTCAGTGAGAASTTGACTTTGTGTAAATGTTGTCTTAAGTCAGTCATGTGCTTAYAAATCCCTTTTTTTTCCCCCCAACCAGAAGCCGTCAGTCATTAAAGGTTAGAGAACACAGTGTTTATGGCCCTTACGTAGATGGCCTATCCAAACTAGCTGTTGCTAGCTACAAGGTAAGGATCAACTTTATGAAAGGCTTGTCTTGACATCCTAAACACCAGGTGCTGTCCCTTAAGATGGACAGAATTATGAAGATACTCCTAATCACTAATCTTGGAGCAAGAGAGCTGTAGATTGTGGTATTGTGATCCCTGGGGAGAACAGGGCTAAGAGCAGAAACTTCACTTCATCCTGTGCTGCTCAGTAATTCTGGAAGTGATTCAGCTGTTGAATGGAACAGATTTCCTCCCAGCCTTAAGATGAGTGTAGACTGTCATGAGAAGGTGTTCTGTGATTAATTAGAGGCCCAGGATTAGGCAGAGACAGGCTCTCAGTACCCCACTGTGTCACTTTTTTTGCCTGTCATGCACTAGTCAGTAATTTCCCTTCTCAGTAGCACACACTGGAATTATAAACTAATGGTTGTTTACAAAGCAAATACTTGAGAACATGACATGAAACTTGCTCRCAGGATAATAAATATTTATATATGCATTCACAAAATGCCCTATTTTTTAAGAAGCATTAACTTACTGTGTGAAAAATGGGTAAATATGGGGTGGAATTCTGTCATCTCAACCAAAACATGAAAACAGTGCAATTCCTCCTATCGCAGTTTCTCCAGGTGTTCATCCACCACTCCTTTCTAAGCTAAGACAGGACACATTTCATGCTTTGCCTTTCCATGTTGCCCAGCAGCTTTGTGTAATCCAGAATTTGGAGTCAGTGGTCTGTGGTGGTCCTTTGTTTGACTGTTTTTTCGAGTTGTTTTACCATCACCCAGCTAGAGGTGCAGAAATAGGAGTTTAGCCCAAGACTCCGAGGTTTTAGCTATTTTACAGGATTGCTGTGAAACCCCAGAGCAGGGGAGCTGCAGCTTTCTCGAGTATCACAACTTAACAGATCGAAAGACTTGATAAACTCTTAAAATATGGAGGAATATAATGACCTGTTCAGCATGGTTCTGTTTTATAAACCTCTGAGCCTTCTGTCAGTATTCCAGATTCTTCCAGATTCCAAGATCATGTGTTTGACAACTGAGGCTAAAATGTGACAGGGTTCAAACACGAACTGCTGTTTCCTCACTTCTTTCCTTGCTTTTGAGTGTTGCTGTGTGCAGCCAGGTGCATTATTTTTGTTGATAATTCAATATCTAGGTCAAGGAGTGGATGAAGTCATGGCACTGTGGAGTTTCTAGGTTTTAAAGAGGGGGATCGTGTTTATTGTTTCCTCACATTTTCTGAATAAACAAAAYGGGAAGCTTAGTGAGAAAACGCTGTATTTRACCAAAAACTAGGTGATTTTTGGAGGTAATTGAAAAGAATGTTAATGCAGATATGCTCATGGCTGTGAAAATTGTATTTAGGACATCGAGTCCTTGATGTCTGAGGGCAACAAATCCCGAACAGTGGCTGCCACCAACATGAACGAGGAGAGCAGCCGGTCCCACGCAGTCTTCAAGATCATCCTCACCCACACCCTCTATGATGTACAATCAGGGGTAAGAAAATCAAGTTACAAAGTCCAAATGTCAGGCTGGGATGTGTCTGTTGCTTTAATGTATTTCATAGAAAAGAAACACTTCTTKGGAAGCAGCAGTTTGTAGTACAGGSTAAAGGTAAAATGYGTTGGTGAAAAATGGAACACCTGAGTGTACCTCTGGTGTTCCCCTTCCTGTGGTTATGCCATGCAAATTTGTATAAATTATCAACTTAATTGAAAAAAATTACTAATTTCAGACATTTTGCGTTGTWTGGCATTGATACTTTTATGTGTATATATTAAACATCTAAAAGACATTTAAATCTGAAAGAATTTTGTTTCCTTATACCTGAATATGGCTTGGAGGGGTGTGTGAAGTACATTATGCCAGTATTATTTAGTCCCTCACAGAAAATGGTGATAAACCGTAATTGAAATAAGTATCTTTAAACTTTGTTGATGAGTTCTGTGCTTGGGCAATTCTTTAATATTTTTGAAGCTTTGAGGAAACTTTTAGTGTCCATGGAGCAAATCTAAGACTAAATATTGAGTAGATTGGGAAGCATAATGAGCATTTGGACCTTTTTCCTTCTTAYTTCTCAGTTTCCACTGATCTTATCCACACCATTTTTCTCATTCTTTATTTGGATTGTTTTTCCCTTTGCACTTCAAATCAGCTGAATTCCTTGATTTTCCATAGTTTGTCATTCCAATTTTGCTGTGGCTCTGCTGCATACTTGGCCATACATGGTTTTTGTGTGGTCCTGCTCAGCCTGGATGCAAAGTGATCGTTCTGACTGTCCCATCTTCTGTGCACCTTCCAGTGACCCCTGTGTGAACTTCTGGAACAGATTCCTCTGTTCTCCCATCTGCTGSTTCTTTGAGTCCTGGAAATGGCACGTTTCACTATGGCTTGATGATCACACTGTATTTTGAAAGGTTTAGGGTAACATTTTTGAAAGCATATTGATTCTAATTATCCCATTCATTCCTGCTTTGCACTGGCGTACTGAGATGCTGAAGGTGCAGATGTTGCAGAAGAACATGATGTGAGCAAGCTGTTCTCAAAGACAGTTGGCTCTTCAAACTGACGTAGAAAATTCATGGAGTGTTTCAGAATGTCATTTTGGGTCAAAAGAGATAAAAGGATTTGTAACAAAATCAGCATTACAGGTTTAAATACTCCCATAGCTGGGATTGTGTTCCAGGAGGCTGAAAAGTATAAAGGAGATTTTGCAAATACAGTAATTCATGTAAATTATAACATGCTTCTCATCAGGTTCATTCCTAGTCTCTGAAAAACAGAAGAAACCTGGTATAAAATCTGAGGATTTTAGGAGACTGTTTTCAGGATGGGATTGTGAACCCCATATATCTGRTTGTGACTCCTTTCTGTGTAGTAACTCTGAAGTTTTTGTGGTTCAACACTTCATTAGTGTGCCCTGTGTACAYCTCTGGAGATTTCTGAGATATCTTGGAGATATCATTGTACCTGACTTCACATCCTCCATGACTTTGCTGTTGTTTCTGAAGCAGCAGGTGATGAGTTAGCACAGGACRCTGTTCAAATCCAGCAATTCCCAAAGGGGTTAGAACAAGAATCTRCACCAAAAAATGAAGCTCGATTCTTGTTACAAAATACATCAAACAGTGTGACTTGGTTTAAGTGAATTAACAGTGGCTGTTCTCTGGTTCCTTCCCCAGACATCAGGTGAGAAGGTGGGCAAGCTGAGCCTGGTGGACTTGGCAGGCAGTGAAAGGGCAACTAAAACTGGTGCTGCAGGAGACAGGCTGAAAGAAGGAAGCAACATTAACAAGTAAGACTTGCAGATTATTTATTTTCCTTTTTTCATCAGTACAGTCATGACTGCTAAATACAGCCTACTTGTAAAATAGGATAAAGCTCCTGTAGTCAATTTTCTTCTTTCCTTCTCTCTGCTTCTCTTTCTGACGTGCAATACTCTTAGATATGGGAATGRGATCTCCATCTATTTAAAAAACACTTGTGTTCCTACAACTGCTACAAATTTCATTTGAATTTGAATTAAGACTGAAAACACACTGAAAAAAAAGGAGTGGAGCTTTTGTGAAGAAAGAATAATCAAAACTGTACTAGGAACTTTTTCCTCAGAGCATGGTCTTGGAGAGAAAGTCACTGTCTAAATATGCATTTGACTTATGAATATTTACCCTTGTTAATAACTGCTTGTGTTCTCTGGGCAGATCCCTCACAACTCTGGGGCTGGTTATTTCTGCCCTGGCAGATCAGGCTGCTGGCAAGAACAAGAACAAATTTGTTCCATATCGTGATTCTGTGCTCACTTGGTTGCTTAAAGTAAGTGGTTTTTTTTTTTTTAATCTTCTTTTTTTTAAAGTGAAATAAAAGAGAGGAAAAGGGGAGAAGAGTCTCATTCAATGAAATCAAAATTCTGTGCATTCTGCCTCATTTTCTGGATTAGATGTTAACCATAATTGTCTTTGGAAAATGAGCTGGATGTAAKCCATTAGTACCTCTGCAGACTAAATATGTTCCCTGTCTTCTGCTGACCTGCAATGGCCTAAGGATTAAGGAACTTTAAAAATAAAATTAAAAGCAGTATCTTTCATGGGTCAGTGTAAGTACAGCTTCACACACAACCTTGGGGCTAATTTAATTTGGGTTATTTCTCCATGCAGCTGAGTTTTACATACTGGCATGGGTAGCTCTGAAGATGCTGGTTAAGACTATTACCTTTTCTTAATTGTCYGATTTATTCGTTACGATATTCTACTTTGGTCAGCAGAGGATAATTGCAGAGCATTATCCCAGCTACAGTCTGAGGAACAGGTCAGGAGACTTTGGAGATGGTGTTCATGTGAAATGAGCAGTTAAATCATTTTCTGAACTGCGTAGGACTCTTATTTGGTCTTATTTTGGGGGAAAAGGAGCGTATCACGATGGCACTTGGATGAATATCTGTATAGTCTAAATGAAAAAACCCCAAATTTTTAATATGAGATTTATATATGTAGAATTTCTTTTTTTTTTCCCCTTGTGCTTTGTTTAATTGTTATCCAGGAGCAACTAAGGATACCTGTTGGTAGAAAGAGATAATCTGGGAACAAACTGGGTTTTGGCATCACCAGCCTTTCTTTGTCCTCTTACTCTGGTTACCTAGCTCTTGACTGGGTACATGGTCTTGGCTTCTCCACCCTTTCTTAGCAATGTTTTTAGGTGTTGTTTGAATTTCATGTCCCTGTGATTTAACTGCACATATGGAAAGAAAAACACAAAGTTACTTGCAGGTTATACAGGAATGTGGAGATAAAAAAAGGAAGTTTTCCTTGCAGAGATTTGAAAACAAAGTTTAATTCAATGCTTAAGTAAAATAAGATCCCTACCCATGTAACTCTTTGACACACAAACCTTCATTTTTCTCAGTGTTGCCTTTTAGTGAATCTTTTAGCATGACTTGTGAAGTGATTTATCTCTGTTCCTGGTGTAAACATCACAGATACTGGACATGAAATAGCCACGTAAAAATCCAAATGGCACGACAGAAACAGTGTCTGAGTAAAATAAGCCCTCACAGGACGGTGTTCTTGCACTAAGACTTTTTCAGTGTTTAAATATATTTTTGCCTCTATATTTACACTGAGTTTTCACTCTAATTAATAAGAAACAAGTGATTTTTTGGCTCTCTGCAGGGATGGGAACAAAGCCGCCGCGCAGCTTGGGTTCGCTCCGGTGTGCTCGGGGTTCCTGATGTGGCTGCAGCAGCCTGAGCGAGCAGGGTGGAAACCTCCCTAATGAATTTCCAGCGTTGTTGGAATTAGTTCTGCTGCTCCATCTCTAAACAAATCCAGGGAGCAGACTGCCATTCCTGTTCAGCACCTGTCCGAGGCATTGTGGCCGCGGTGCCGACGGCCGGACGCGGCGCACAAACGGGAGCCCACTTTTGTTCTGCCTCCTTTTCAAGCCAACCCTCTTTGTGTCCAACATCCAGCTACGTTCAGTGCCAACAAAAGGCTTGGGGCTTTGGGGTTTTTTACAAACAAGCTCATTGAAGCTTTATCTCAAAAGGGGGAAAATTTAAACATTTTTTTAATTGGAGATCAAAGGAGGGATTGATTCGTTTAAAGAGGCCTGTTTGTAGAAGCCATGAGATGGTGGGCTGTCTTTCTCCCTGGCTTTCAACTTCTAATTATGATGCCAAAGCAGACTAAATGTGTTCTGACTGCAGGAATATCTGTCATACAGATCTCTCCAGAAATCTGAGAAACCAGTTCAGGAGACATCAAGATCTGACACTTCTTGCTTAATTTTGTTGAGGATCTTTAGACAAAAGTACCAGGTGAAAAATATCATTGCTTGAGGAGCGGCAGCAGGTTATGTGTAGGGACCAAAATAGCTTTGTCAGTGCTGTGACTTCTTGATTTAATCAAATTGTATTGGCACAAACCTCTTGTTTTCCTGTGGTAATCAGAAGTCTGAGGGCTGCTATCAAAAATACGATTTCTGAGCTCTACGTTTTAAGTTGTTTTCACAGTAATCTTGGTGCTAGAGAAGACAGAGCTAGTTTATTCTTAGAAATAACTTATTTATTTCCACTCTAACACATGCAAGCCCAGCCTTGTCAGGGTCGTTTACGCTCTCTCTTCACTAATGAGAGGCTCATTTGCTATTTGTCCACCTTTCTTGCTTAACATGTAAGAAACCTGTGAAATCAGCACAAGGTTTTGATACATAAAACTTTATCAGACAGTCTGGCATTGGGCTTGAATTGCTACAAGAGGGACTTTACCCAGTTCATAATGGGTGTATTGTGTGTTCTGGTGTATCACTGTTACAGAGTTCTCCGCTGCCTGTAAAGCAGAGCTGCAATTCAAATAATGAATTAATCCTATTTTGGGGCTAATTAATGCAGTGAAGGACATTCCCAAATTGCGAACTGTTTAGGGTTGGATTTGGAAGGGGAGTACCTGGCCAGCTCCCTGCCAAACTTCGTCTTTTTATGCAGAACAGGGATTGCGGTTGCAGGGTGTCATTCCTGATTTTTGGCCAAGAAATCCCATGGAATGATTCATGTGTTCCTGTTAGGCTTCTTAAAGTTTTCAGTAGAAAAACATTTCTGTGGTACAGAGTGGCCCCTCCCAAGCCATGCATTTATTGGAGTAAACATTGGCTAATCCTTGGATGAGAAAACCCACGGTGGTATCAGTCAGAAAGCTGTTCTTTGCAGCTGATTTCTCTATAAATACTTAACCTGCCTGTGCTGGCTGTGTTAAAAACTATAAATATATATATATATTTACATTTCATATGACTTCCATGCCCTTTTGCATGACTAGAGACAGCCAAGTGCTGCCAACAGCCTGACTGCTGTCAAACTGGTTTAGGCATCACGCAGCCAAAAAGAGAGTCTTGGGGAAATACTTAAAGGGGCATTTTAATGATTGCTGGGGAAAGTTCCACGTGTGCTTTGCAACTGAAATGGTTTGACAAGCAGCTAATGCAGTCAGATTGTTCTAATGGCAATGCCTGACCTACATTTCATGGCTTATTGAAGATGAAAATTAAGAGTGTGGGTCGTCTCAGAAAGGGATATTGGGTAAAAAACAAACAAACAAAACCTCCCAAAATTCCAAACAAACAAAAGAAACCAAACAGCCAAAAAAAAAAAAAAAAAAAAACAAACAACCAAATCTGCTGCAAAATTTAAACCAGAATATTTTATCTTTTGCACTGGTGAAAATTGTAAACCACAGTTTTATGATCAATAAAAAGATTGAATCAATCCTTGTTTAGTTCCTTGGTTCCTTCCTTGTTTACTTCCTTGGTTTATGCCCTTCTTCTCTGTCAACCAAATTCCAGGAGGGTAATTTCTTACATAACTCAATTTAGATTTGTGAGCTGTGTCAGTGGGGGGAAGGGAAGGGCCCCATTCTGGAATGTTTATAGGAATAAAATGGGCTGTATTGTTTATGGGGAAATATTTCAGTAATTTATTTATTGAAAATGTCTCTCTTCTAGTCCTTAAAATGAGATATTCTGAATTCATCGTGATCTTCCCTGAGCTCCCTCGGTAGTGTCTGAGACGTTCAGTGCTGAAGTGTTAATATTTCTGATTTGTAAGCAGGAAACACAGAAGGAAACCTTTGAAGCCCTTACCAGGCCCCGTAAAGCCCAAAACAGGGACCTTTTTTCCATTCCTGTTGAACCTAAAAAAGCCAAGAAMGCTGGAAGCCGAGAATGACATTTCCTAAAAGTCAAATGGAAAATTACAGCTTTTCCTTGGCTTAAACTCTTGAGCGTTGAACCGCCAGCAAACCCGAAATAAACCCGTTTCGATTCTAACCACCCACCGCCTTCCAGGACAGCCTCGGTGGCAACAGCAAGACCGCCATGGTGGCCACGGTGAGCCCGGCGGCCGACAACTACGACGAGACGCTGTCCACGCTGCGCTACGCCGACAGGGCCAAGAACATCGTCAACCACGCCGTGGTCAACGAGGACCCCAACGCCCGCATCATCCGCGAGCTCCGCGAGGAGGTGGAGAAGCTGCGGGAGCAGCTCACCAAGGCTGAGGTACGGTCTGTAAMTCCCGCAAAACCCCCCCAGGTCTCACCCGGCTCTCCGAAGGTAATGCCACGAGGAAGCGTTGCAGGGTGTTCAGGGGACGCGTCCATGTCTCTTTGTATCATTTTTTTCCATCTTTCTGTGCATCGGTCTTGGAAAACGCGTGTTCGGTGAGGTGCTGGACACCTTGTTGGGCGTTTTTGGTTTTCCTGTGTGATGCACGGGACGTGGAGACGTGGAAAGCTCCAGTAAAGATTGGATAGTTTCTAGGCAGAGCTTTGCTGGTATATTTTAAAAATTCAGTGCGGCCACATCGTGTGAGATGTGAATTCAGTTAAACAAAGTCTTCTTGCTTCTTCACGGCTGTTGAGTCTCTCACAGGCACTAGGCAGGATTTGGAATATCTGCATTGCTTCCTCAGTGAAATTTTAGGAGGAGCATGGTCTAAATGTTAGATGAAGGCCAAGAGTTAGTGTAATTCTGAGTTCTGTTCCCAAATGGGGCGAAGCAATGGTGATGTAATCCCTCTGGTTTGCAGTTCAGGAAAATTATGATTACACCATTTGCATCATGAGGTATGCAGGGAATGCTGGCTCTGATACTACAAATGACTTCTGCATTTTGGATTCTTCTCATTTGAGCTGCCTAATATGCTGAACATCCAGTATGTGTCTGTCAGTTTCTGTGAAGTATCTCAAGTTAAATATATAAATGTGAAATATCTAAAAATTCCTCTACACTATCAACCACAGACTTAACAGCACTCTGAGAGTTTCAAGTAATCCCCATTTGTTTTTAGCATTACTCCCAAAATAATGGCAGCTGTCCAAAGTAATGAAGTAGTGTTTCCTGAAGATGAAATAATAAATATTTCCTTTCCCAAGTATTAAAATCCCACCCTAGTTGTCATCCTAGTGGCATTGACAAAGAGCAGGGAAAAACCAGAGCAATTTGCTGTTAAGAGGCTGCACAGTAAAGGTCAAACCCCACATTCACAGCCTTGTGCTCCTTTCAGTTCATTACATTTGTTGCCCATCTAATTGTTCTTACAGAAATGTGCATAAATAACTTCCTTAAGTGAACAAAAGCACTGACTCATTATGACAGGTCACATTTTCAAAGCTCATTTCCAGACATAGAAGTTGCCAAGTTGTGGCTTTCAGGTTTTTTTGCCTTTTGGTGTCAGTGTCCTTTTCTTTCCCAAACAGCCAGGACAGAACTTGACAGTTGACTTTCCCCTCAAAAACTACAGAATTATCTTCTTTTCCCCTTTTCTTTTATAATCCATTCCTTCCCAATATCCCATCTAACCCTGCCCTCTGGCAGTGGGAAGCCATTCCYCCTTGTCCTGCCCCTCCAGGCCCTTGTCCAAAGTCCTTCTCCCTTTCATCCCATATTTAGGTGTTTGAAGCAGAAAAAGTCCACACAGGACACATCAGCTGACAGTTCTAGACTGTTGTGTCTTGAGGCAGAGGAAACTCCTGTCTTAAAACAGGATTTTCCAATCCTGGYGCTGGCTCCTTTTCTTGAACGAGCTGCAGTGTAATGAGACCACTCTTTGATCTGGATTCCTGTGAGGAGTTTTGGTTTTGTGGTAAGGAATGTTTGATGCTGGAGAACGATGCTGCCATTGTTTAATTGGCATTGCATAAATGCCAACTGGCCAAACCCATTTTCCTCGTTAGCAGTAATGGAATAATGATACAAGGAATCCCACAGGCTTTTTGATCAAGGTAGTAGAGGAGAAAATGCCAATATGGACATGGAAGGAAGTAAATACATGTACTATAAAAATCATAGARTAGTTTGAGTTGGAAGGGACCTTTTAAAGCTCTTCTAARCCAACCCCCTGCCRTGGGCAGGGACACCTTCCACTATCCCAGGTTGCTCCACGCCTCATCCCACCTGGCCTTGGACACTTCCAGGGATGGGGGGATGCTGATATCCTTTCAGTTTCTGGGGTGTCTCATGGATGTCAGTGGGGTTTTGTCTTATTCTTAAGTCAGTCCTTGCTTGGAACATGGGCCTTTGAATATTTCACAAGACAAAATTAGAGCTGTGGCAAATTAGCAAGAAAATGGAATTTCAGCATCCAGGAGCACATTCTAAAGCTTTTTTTGATGTTCACTCTGTAAACTGCATCTAGAAATGGTGGATAACCAGAACACCTGGATATTTTCTATGGAAAAAATATTGCACGCATTGACCCATATAAAAATGAACAATAAAAATATTTTGGTGACATGGCCATTTACTGAGATGGGAGGTGTCATTGCGAGGGTTTGACAGCTGAGGGGATGTAGCCAGAGCAGCAGGATCTTGAGCAACAAGATTGGTTTTGATATGAATCATTTGGGGATGAAGACGTAAGATGAGTTTGTGTGTGAGTATCTTTTGTGCAAATCTGCCAGTATCATGTAATTGGTTTGTGTTGAAGCACATAAACTCCACGTTAACATCTGTACTTGAAACTAATTGAAAGAAGTTTTTAATGGATTCTGCCTTTACATGCAACGTGTATTTTAAAGATCCCTTTACTTACTGCTAAGTGTGCCTGGCAAAATGAGTCATGTTGCCTTTATTCYCCCATCTGTGTGGCAGCAAAGGGAAAAAACCACGAAGCACAACAAGCTTTCTTGTTTCATTTGCTTTTATTCCTGCAGGCTATGAAATCACCAGAATTAAAAGAACGATTGGAGGAATCGGAAAAGTTGATTCAGGAAATGACCGTGACCTGGGAAGAAAAATTACGGAAAACTGAGGAGATAGCTCAGGTTTGCTGCTTTCTTTCCTCCTTCCCTGCCCCCATTTTTTATGAAAAATAGGTTTGTTTTCTTTGTCTGTCAGTTCATAGAGGTTGTCTGAGTCTCTCCCCACATTTATGGGTAAGTAGGTCACGCTTGCTGCCCTTTTGAAAAGCTTCACTTAATTCSTGTGATAGATGGGTGCCTCCCAGATTACCATTCCAGTGACAATAATAAATTGTCACTGTATGCAAATGGAGAAGTTATTTAAAAAAAAAAAATAATAATCCACGGATGAGAGGATTACAGGGATTTTATATTCTTCAGGCAGTAAAATTGTTTGTGATGAGGGACGGGAGCAATGAGAGCATTCAGTGCAAGGTTGTGGACTGAGTGCCTCCATGCACAGGAGCATTCAGAATGATACAAAATAGAGCTGTTCAGGATCTCTGGGTGTTTTAATACCTCTTAAACTGATCTTTAGGGCCTCAGACCATAACTGCAGGTGATTACATTGGGAAAATGATGCAGATCACCACGATTGTTGCATGACACTCCTGGTTCTTCCCACACAAATGCTGATGTATGTATTTGCAGAGGGGAGCTTTGGAGGGGGAGGACGGCTGGAAGGTGATGAATAGTGTGTAATAAATAAGGAGAGAAGGGAGCCTCTGGTACAAAGCCCTCTTGTAGATGCCACAATCAGAATAGACTGTGTTGACTTTGGTTTTAAAGATCCATTGTAAGAAGTGCTGCTCGTGACCACGAGGGCTTCCTGCCTTTCAGTGCAATTCCTCCCTGGGTATAAGGGTAAAAAAAAATAAAATAAAAAATAATAATAGTAAAAAAATTCTTTTCTCATCCTACACAATAGTTCCTAGGCATTTAGTGTGTGAGGAGGTTGAAAAACTGGACTAATGGGCCCAGCTCTGTAAATGCGCCTTGATGTTTGCATGTTGGTGCTTTAGCTCTCTTCCTCTCTGTCTCTAAATTCCCAGCCTGACAGGATATTTCCAGGAGCTGGGAGTTTCACGAGCCTTGAAAAAGGGAGATTTTTTTTCAGAGGAGGGATAAGGACAAGTGTTTGTGCAGCACAGGCTGTTTCAGGACTGCTTGGAAGCCAGTGGAAGCCACTCTGTCACTCCCCTCCTCACCTGGACAGGGGARAGAAAATGTAACAGAAGGTTCCTGGGTCGAGATAAGGACAGGGAGAGATCAATCACCAATTACTGTCATAGGCAAAACTGATCTGACTTGGGAAAATGAGTTTAATTTCTTGCCAATCAGATCGGAGTAGGGTAATGAGAAATAAAAACTAAATCTTAAAACATCTTCCCCCCCTTCTCCTTTCTTCACAGGCTCAATTTCACTCCTGATTTTCTACCTCCTACCCCCAAGTGGGACAGAGGGATAGGGAAAGGAGGCTGTGGTCTGTTCTCCATATGTTGTCTTTGCTGCTTTTTCCTCCTCAGGGGAAGGACTCCTCACACTCTTCCACTGCTCCAGCTCCCCTCCCATGGGAGCCAGTCCTCCCCAAACTTTTTCAGCATGGATCCATCCCTTCCATGGGCTCCAGTTCTTCAGGAACTGCTCCAGTGTGGGTCCCTTTCCATAGGGTCAGTCCTTCAAGGACAGGCTGATCCACGTGGATCCCCCATGGGGACACAAGTCCTGCTAGGACCCTGCTCCAGCCTGGGCTCCTCCCTCCACAGGGACACAGGTCCTGCCAGGACCCTGCTCCAGCCTGGGCTCCTCCCGTCACTCCCAAAACCTGGCCATACAAACCCAATTCCATAGACTTAGGCAGGTCCAAGGCTAAAGAAGTTTCTCTCATGTCTCATCAAGTGATTTTATTTCTGGCCAGCGTCCACCAGCATGTGTCTGTCAGATGTGTCAGGGTAGACAGGTAGGGTGGAGAGAGAATTGTAAATCTCCRAGGAAAAGATGATTCCTCATAAAGAGCGAGGGCCATCGAAGAGGCATTTGTAGAGATGGATCAACAGTAAGCGTTCAAAGCCTTAAACACCAGCTACATGAACAGGCAATTTTTCACATTTTCAGTGAGTATTTGACATAGTTTTGATTTTTTTTCAATGTTTAAGTTAATTAACATTAGGTCTTGAGAAAAAAATGAACAGGAACTGGCTGGTTTTCTTTCAGTTAATCCTGTGAGATTCACATTGTGGGCCACATTCTCCTGAGGGCAACACAGTCTTTATCTTTGTAGATAATAAGGATTTTTGTGAAGTTCAGAGCCTGGCACTGGTGATCGGAAGAGAGATCTTTGACATCACACTGCAGTTTCTCCTCTGTTCTTTGTTTTCTCTCTCTCACACATGACTTTTCCTTACAAGGACATTATGTTGGATTTGTAAATGTGTGGGGAACAGAAAATCCAGAGCAAGTTGTGCTATTCTTTGCAATTTCAATCTTGATTAGACCTGGTGCAACTCCAGTGCTGAACAGAGAATGAGACTGAATAGCATGACATACTCAGTTTTAAATATAAAACACACTGATAGGTACCTTAGCACTGATCAGAACCTTAATAAACATTCCAGCATTATTCCTACATTATCTAATTTCATATTTTTAAAAAGTCTCAGCAGCACGAGCAAAGCACTGAAGGTCTTTAGTATTTTTTTTTACTTATTAGTTTCAACCTCTCCTGTGTCTGCTTCCCCCGGTAATCCTGTGAGAACCTTCCCGTATTTATTTCTAATTTTTTTTTGCTGTTGTGGACAGTGAGTCTCACTTCAGTTTCTCTCTGATCCTGGGAACAATCCTCAACATTTCTATCCCAGTGGTTTTTTTTTTTTGTAGAAGAATCCCTTTCTGTTCGTAAGTCAGAAATGTTTAATGTTCCCCTTTCACTGCTCTGGTCTCACCCAAACACTTCCCTTTGAGAGATGTACATTTTTGCACAGTAATGCTTTGTTGGGCATTTCTATGAAGTCTTTTGACAAGAACAAAACACCATCCAAAACGCTGCTATTCTTGTTCAGCAGGAAGTGTTCTTTGCATTACTTAAATAGCAGGTTGCCAGTTTTTTGTCATTTTGATTGCTCTGGAACAAAGGATGGACATGGAGCTTGGCTTGGCAGGGATTTAACTTAACTTGTTGCTTTTTAGCTCGAAAGAGAGAATAAAGGGCTCTAGAGATGGCTTTGTGGGAGCGTTTTGCTGTTCCAGTGAGGTCATGGAGAAGCTCTGCAGTGCTGCAGGAGGCTGCTCCYGGCTGCTTTCATTTCCCACTGGGAATATGGAACTGTGGGGGACCAAAGCACGGAGCCCTCCGGGACCATGGAGAAATCACAGATATCCCTGACCGAAGGTTCCTAGAACCGAGGCTTCTGTGCCTCACCTGTTGGAGAAGGAAGAGTTTCCTGTTCTAGAAGTACCAATCCATCGTTTTTGTCTCGTGGCTCTGGCAGATGGGAATGGATTTCCGAAGGGTTGTGCATCCGTCAGCTTCATTTTGATGGCTGCTCTCTTACAGGAGCGTCAGAAGCAGCTGGAAAGCCTGGGCATATCCCTTCAGTCTTCTGGAATAAAAGTTGGGGATAATAAGTGCTTCCTGGTTAATTTGAATGCAGATCCAGCTCTCAATGAACTCCTGGTATACTATTTAAAGGTAAAAATACATATTTATATATATACAACTTTTTAATGTTAGAAGGGGGCCTCATTCGTTTGGCAGAGGTGTACTGAGTAACTGTATATCTAAAAATGTTAAAAATATATGCATATTAAAATTTATATCAGTCCAGCCTTTTTATTTCCAATGTTTTCATAGCAGAGGAAAAGTTTGGGGATTTGGTGTTTTTGTTTGATTTGTGTTTTTTTGAAAGAAATTTAGACATGTTCTTTTTGAGAAACTGTCTCCTCTTTTGGGCTGAGGTTTTTTTGTTGGTTGGTGTTTTTATTTCAACTTTCAGAAGCTTTTACCCAGAAAATTGTTTTACATAAAGATTGGACATATCAGTAATCAGCTTCTCCACATGCAGTCCAAATTCTGACTGCTGTCTTCAGTTTTYAAAATGYATTTTTAATCCTCTTTGTGCAACTTGCCAGGAGTGACAATCAAGTTCTGTTCTGCCTGAGCACTTCTGATGTGCAATCCCTGCTGCTGATATTAACCATCAAACACATGATGTGACTTTTGGACTCTGTGCTGAAATATTTGGGCAGTTTGTTGTGGTTTTTACAAGCTGTAGATGGAGGACTCAGGAGGAGGAACGAGCTACAACCATTTTAAAGTCACATTTCRGAGTGCAAGTTCCAAGCTTCACATTAAATCATTCTCTTCCCTTTGAAGTGGGGTAGTAGCTCTCAAAACAGCCACAAAATCAGCAATTAGGCTGAAAGATGGTTTTGGTTTAGTCAGTCTTAGGAAATACGTGATCCTCTCTCATATCAGTCATCATGGCTCTGTGATATCTCAATAAAAATAMGGGAAAGAACTTTTTCCGTGTTGTATCTGCTAAAAAAACAATAAAAAGGAGAAAAGAGCTGAGGTTTTTGGAGAAGTTGAATCTTTCCCAGACGACTTGCACATAAAAGTCCAGAGTGTGACTTGGCTGCTAAATCTCTGACAGATATTGGGGCAGATCCCACCTCTCACAGTGGTCACTGGGAACAAGGACAAGAGCAAGACAGAGGCAAAACCTGCTCAGAGAACAGTCCTTGGCCCATCTGTGCCAGCAGGGAAAGTCTCAGGTGGTTCTGTGTCCCTTTTCTAGGGAAAACTCCTTGGGGTAGCTTTTGTCTTCTTCTTTGTTAGTTTTTTAATAATTCAAATTTGTCCTGCTGCTGGGGAATTTTGGTGTAAAAATCCCCATGCTTTGAATTATTTTGATACTCGAACCTGTTTTTCCTGAAAATCTGAGATTTAATTCCTTTGTTTCTCAGAGTATTTGTCCACGTTCTCTTCGATGCTGAGCTGTGTRTGCACCAGGTCCTTCAAGTACTGAAGAACAGCTTGAACTGACCTATCTAAACTATTGTATTTCCTTCTCAAAAATTGCTTAGAGATGCCTAAGAAAGAAATTTCTGCCCCCAAAGGGGTGTCCAGCCCTGACTGTAGTGGRGTCCCCATCCCTGGAGGGATTTAAAATCCATGTGGATGTGGCACTTGGGGACATGGGGCAGTGGTGGCCCTGACAGTGCTGAGGGATGATTGGTTGGTCTTAGAGTGGGTTTTTCCAACCTTAGCAATTCCATGTGTGGAGTGATCCTTTGCCTGCCAAAYCCCTCATGCCTTGAGTAGCCCGGGAATTTCCTAAACTGTTTCTGATGGAACCTCCATAATCACCATGGATCTACCACTGTGAACCTCCCTTAATTCCTCCTTGAAATCCTTTATTCCTTTGGCGTCTCCAACATCCCGAGGCACTGAACTCCTCAGTTAAATTATGAAAACCTCTTCATTTTGAGATTTAACTGTTGCCTGTGTATTTTCCTCAGTGCATTATGAAAACCTCTTCATTTTGAGATTTAACTGTTGCCTGTGTATTTTCCTCAGTGCTCCCTGCTTGTTGTTGTAAGACAAAGCATTAATTTGCTTCCAATATTCCCTTCTCCTTTTTCCCTTCATGGGAAGTATTGAACAGCTGTCAAATTTTGGGACCAGATGACAYGATACACCCAGAAGGAGCCTGGGTGAATTAGACCCAGTGAACTTTTGCAATTCATTGCTAACATCTGAATTAATTTTCCCCCAGGAGCACACRTTGATAGGCTCAGACAACTCTCAAGACATCCAGCTGTGTGGAATGGGAATTCTTCCTGAGCACTGCATCATAGACATCACCCCAGAAGGCCAGGTTATGTTGACCCCTCAAAAAAATACCAGGTAAAGAAACAAAATGCAGCTCCAGCTGTTTAATAATTGTCACTTTATCTAGTATTTTATGATTAGTGGTGCACAAAGATACTTGGGAAGCAAATTTTCTATCTATTTTGAAGTAAGAAAAATTCTGTTTCTTGTATCCTGCTTTTATATTTTGTCACCTGCCCCTCTGTCAACCCATGTTTCATTCCAATGAAATTTCTCTCAGAGAGGGTGTTTGTAGCCCAAATTTTCAAAGAGAGGATGAGTAAATTGCACATGCTTTCAGCAAGTAGATACTCCCTGATTTGCAGCTGTGTAGATGTAACTCTATCAAAATTTGAATTAATTTTCTAGGGAATCTGTTGATATGCAAAGAGCTGCTGAAGCATTTGTTGCTTTACTCAATTAAGTAGCACTACTTGAAAAGCAGATGGCATATTCAAATTGATCACAAAATGACATGCAGTGTCAGCATCTCCAGTAATTTATTGTTAATATGCAAAATTCAAACTTTTCACATTTACCCTGACTTGTGGCTGATCCTGCTGGGAGCAGATTGGACTGGATGGCACCCTGAGATTCCCTTCAAATTTGAGTTACCCTACAATCCTATTTTCAAACTTAGTCTGACTCTGAAATAACAGTAGTTTCTGATTATTTTAATTAGTGTCTTTAAGCTGTTTGTGTAGCAAAGGTGTCTCTTGTCTTATTAAAACGTTCCTATTTGGTGTCTGTATTTCAAAGTCTTGTGAAAGTGGGTTTTTTCTAGACCTCTTTTTTTCAGGCACCTCATTTTTAAGGTCTAATTTTACTCCCCAGATGCATCTGTTTTATTGTCTAACTAAATGTACTGAAATTCATGAGCTTAAGAGGTCAAAAGAAGCTGAGTTTGAGGAGTGCACGAAACAACACAGGGTAGATCAGTGAATTTTCTGGGGATGTTTTGCCTGTTTGAAAACCATAAATTTGTTCTCCTCCCTTTCCTTCTTCCAGTAAAGAAAGTAATGCTGTGAGGGGGAAAAATTAAGCTTTATGTAGATGCATTTGCTTTAGATTTTTGCCTTTTCCCAGGACATTCGTGAATGGTTCTGCTGTCACGTGTCCCATCCAGCTCCATCATGGAGACAGRATCCTGTGGGGAAACAACCACTTCTTCAGGTACAAAAGTTCTTAAAGGAATTGTAAATTGACACCAACTTAGTTTTGTGTCAAGGTGTGAGGAAAGATTGGGATTATAAAAGCAATGCTGATGTTGGACTGGTTTTTAATGCTAAAGGTTACAAGGTCACTGTGCTCTCTGTTCCCTGTAGTTCCAGTTCCAGCCATACCTGTGACCTTCCTGTATCAGACAGGATCACTGGTAGATGTTTGCTGTGAAAGATTGTGCTTTGAAACCCTCTGAAATACCTTAAAGATCAGTGGATTTAAATGGAAATCTAAAATTTCCTTGCTTTCTTTTATGCTTGAAAGAAGATTCCRTGTAAAAAGTGAGATATCATTGTTGCCTCTAAATTATTTGGATGTGGAATGATTTAAAAATTTCATGATTATCTAAACTGTATTATTGGTAATATCAGGTAATTGATTATGAGAGTGCAGAATGGATTAGTTAGTTTACCTTTTACTCCCCTTTTTTCCCTGAGGAAAACTACACTCACAGGAGTGAGAGAAGGGGAAAAAAGGGAAAAATCTACTGATTTGGCTAATCTACTGAACTTTAACAATCTTTGAAAGCAACCCTGTGTTTGAGAGTTGAGCGATTAACAGTTCTTTAAAAATTTTCCTCTTATTTGAAGGCTGAATTTGCCAAAGAAGAAAAAGAAGGCAGATCATGAGGATGAGGAGCGGGACAACTCCATGAAGTGCAGTAACAGCGTGGAGCAGCTGGATATAGATGGAGACAATTCCAGTGAAGTGTCCAGTGAGATTAATTTCAGCTATGAATATGCCCAGATGGAAGTCACCATGAAGGCTCTTGGTAGTAACGGTAAGGAGCAGCAGAAATTATTGGGAATATGTACAGAACACGAGGATAACCACAGACTTTTTCCCTCATAACTTCCTTGTGGAGAATTTTTCTTGTGAGTGACTCATCCCAGCCATTTTTGTACTTGAGGCAGGAAAAATAACCATGGCAGACTGTTTGGTTTGGCAGTTCCTGTGGAGGGAAAAGCCAAAACTGGAATACTGGTGGAACTGCAGTCTCAAATCAAAGTGTTTTCACTTTGCTGTTTATTTTTCTTGTGTTRTGTCTCACTCAGGCATTAACTGCAGTGATTTCTGTCTCTGCAACTGTGTTTTTGAATTTTTGTGGTCTTATGTAGCTGTCCCAGAATGACATTATTTTGGGAAACAGGAGGACTTTTTTTCTTTCAGCTTGGGCTTCCTCTTTTCTTAATTCTCTTAAATCATCTGTCCTGTAAATGTTTGTTTTGCTCCAGAATGCAGCAGCATTTTTTAATTATGCATTCCAACAAACAAAGGGTGTCTTTCTCTTTTTACCTGATAACTGCGCTCACGTCACGCATCCGGGATGCTCCTCGGCATGGATTTCACTCTTCCATCCTCTTTATTTCCAACCTCTGCTTAGACCCAATGCAGTCAATCCTGCAAAGCCTGGAGCAGCAGCACGAGGAGGAGAAGAGGTCTGCCCTGGAGAGGCAGAGGCTGATGTACGAGCACGAGCTGGAGCAGCTGCGGCGCCGCCTCTCTCCGGAGAAGCAGCATTTCCGCACCATGGACAGGTTCTCCTTCCACTCCCCCAGTGCCCAGCAGCGCCTGAGGCAGTGGGCAGAGGAGAGGTGGGTAACCAAACCTCACCACTGTGAGTGCTCGGTTGAATTTCTTCAGTGCTGGTGGATTTGGGGAGGTTTTAATTGCGTTGCAAAGCTCCGATGAGTTTCCGAGAGGACTCRTGGCGGAGTTTGGGGAGGACACGGCCAAAATATTTGGCTAAGAGTTGTAGAATGATAGAACAGCTTGGGTTGGAAGGGACCTTAAAGCTCATCCAGTTCCACCCCCTGCCATGGGGAGGACATTTTCCACTCTCCCAGGTTGCTCCAAGCTTCATCCAATCTGGCCTTGAACACCTCCACAATAACCAGACCTAAAATGGTAGAAAATATGAGAAATAATGAGTACCTGCTTTGTTATAAAGAAGAAACTCTATCCTGATCAGCAACAAATTTGACTAAAAATGAAGTGATTGGATGAAATTTTGAGGCTCCTACATGAATTTGTTCTTTCATGGGTCACTACTCAGCTGCTGGAAGGATGTTTTTCCCCTTGATTTGGATCCCTTTGTCTGACCTGGGCAGGTCCTGGCAACCAGAAGAGTGTAGAAAGAGAAGGGAGTAAGAGAATGATACAAAGAATTTTAATCCAGAGCATTGCAAAAACCATTTAATAACCAGAGAGGAGTCACTGTCAACTCTGCCTCTTCCTGGGGGATTGCACTGAGGTTATTTACTTCATGATCTTGTCCAGTATTGCTGTCRAAAAAGAGCAGCTGCAGGAGGAAGATGAAACCCTAAACAAAAGAGTGTGGTAAAGACATTGTCATAAAAAATACAAATCTAATATATATGGCTAGAGAAGCAACTTTAGAAGTAAAAAATATTTAAGACAGTCTGACAAGGTGTTAGCTGTGCCTGGGATGTTTTGTGGAGCCAGATTGCTGTSCTGCACAGTTGACACTCTCTCTCACACTTGCCAGGAAGGGCAGTGAGCAAGTGGGTCATGTCTGAATAAACCTTTCTCTGTAAGATGGAACATCCACATCTGTGGTGGGAAAACGCTGGAATGAGCCACACAATAGCTGCCTGTTCAGCAGATGCATGGAGAGTTCTCCAAAGCCAGCAGCATCCTAATTTTCTTACTCCTAAATTCTTACAGATAATTTTTTTTTTCCCAGAAAAAATGTAATTTCATTCACCTGATTTTTGTGTTAAAAATGATAAAATGATTTGGGTGGGAAGGGACCTTAAAGTTCATCCAGTTCCACCCYCTGCCATGGTCAGGGACACCTTCCACTGTCYCAGGTTGCTCCAAGCCTTGTCCAGCCTGGCCTTGAACACTTCAGGGATGRGGCAGCCATAGCTTCTCTGGGAATTCTATCCCAACCCCTCACCACCCTCACAGCCAAGAGTTCCTTCCCAATATCCCATCTAACCCTGCCCTCTGGCAGTGGGAAGCCATTCCCCCTTGTTCTGTCCCTCCAGGCCCTTGTTCCCAGTCCCTCTCCAGCTCTCCTGGACCCCTTTAGGCACTGGAAGAGGCTCTGAGGTCTCCCTGGATCCTTCTCTTCTCCAGGTGAATGCCCCCAGCTCTCTGGAAAGGCTCATCCATTCAATATTTTTAGCAGACCCCACCATGGTGTCACCTGTCCCTTCCCTCCCTTTAATCCTGACCCACAAGCTCTCAGTCAGCTCCTCATCCATTTGTTTCGCTTTCAGTACATAAACCTCATGATTTTTCCTGTCTCCCCATCCCAATTCCCTTCTTTCAGGGAAGAAATGCTGACCCACAGCCTGAGAAAGCTGCGGGAGCAGATTGTTAAAGCCAATTTGTACGTGAGAGAGGCCAATTTCATCGGAGAGGAACTGGACAAGAGGACAGAGTACAAAGTGACCCTCCAGATCCCAGCTTCAAGCCTTAATGCCAACAGTAAGGTACAGTCACCCTGATTGGATTAAATTGTTTAGTGAGTTTGTGCCTCATTGTTCAGATTTCTTTTATTCTGCCTGTAATGGTTGAGCTAATTTTCCAGTCCACTAACCTGCATTAACTAAGGTTCTGTAGTCCATGCTGCATCCTTATTTTATTTTACACCACAAAAATCCTATAATGTGGCCTAAATGATCAATGTTTTGGTGCAAGGCCTTTCCCCTGGTGTTGAAGTTCACACTTGCTGCTGTTGCAGAGTGACAAAGTCTCTGCAGGTTGGGTAACATCTGTTTCAAGAATTTACCATCACTCTGTGGACATTGGACTTTGCATCWTCCCTGTGAGCTGTGAAAATTCTGCCATCCCCATTGTGGAAGGAGGAGCTGGAGCAGGGAGGATTTGGATTATTTGTTCCCAGGCATTTCAGAAACTTTGGAAGGAGGGAGCTGAATGCAGACTTCATGTCTCAGGCTGGCTACCTAAGCTGGTGTTATTTCTGTCCTTGAAGCCAACTCAGTATTTTGGTGATACTCAGACTACAGTAGATGGATTTTATTCCAGGATTATAATTTTTATCAGTTTTTTCAGAAGTTTTTCTCACAGTCTTCTGGGGAAGACACATCCAGGATGATAAAGGGGGTTAAGTGTCTGCACTAGTTGGAAGTTGCAGGCAGTAGTAACTTTAACTGGAACTCCAGGCCTGCTGCAACTTCAGGATATTTGTGAAATGCTTAAGTGTTCCCATTTCTAACACTTATGCAAGGTGAAAATCCACGGAAATCAGTGCCTGTAGCTGTGATTAGACTTCCCAGTTAAARTGAACACCAATATACTGTGACAGCTGAACTCAGAGCCTGTCACGCTTGGATTTGGCTGCTCAAGCCAGAATATAAAAAGGAACAGACTTTTCCCAAAGATCTTCTCAAGTTCGTGTTAGTTTTAAACTATTTTTTCACTCTTGCGGCATAAATTCCTTCTTGATATCCCTTCAATTGTTTCTCAGAGAGGTGCAATTCTCAGCGAGCCTGCTATCCAGGTGAGGAGGAAAGGGAAAGGCAAACAGATCTGGTCACTGGAAAAACTGGAGAATCGACTGGTGGATATGAGGGATCTTTACCAGGAGTGGAAGGACTGTGAGGAGGACAATCCAGTAAGTAAAGAGTACTCCAGGAATGAGCTGATGGAATTTACTGTTAAATTTTCATGAGGGCTGCTGGGTGGAGGTGGGGAGGGAATATGCAAAGAGCTACGTTTTCCTGAGGTTTTGCTTTTCCTAGTACTGAATTGATCCTCAGCATTTCATTAACCCTTATCTTGTTGCTGTGATCCCTGCTTGCATGCATAGTTTGGTGAGGGAATGGAGCATGAGGTAAGTAACACAATAGCAGTTAATGTTCAGGAATCTGACAAAGGGGAACTTGCTGAGAGCAGGCCTTATCCAAAGTAAAATTCATTTCCATTCTTCTTGTGATCTAATCTGGCCTCTTGCTTGAGTCCCTTTTTCTTTCACTGGGCTGCTTGTGCAACACTTTGAAAAGTGTTTCCTGGAAAGTTTGGGTTCCTGACATGGCTCTGAATTGGCTTGCAGGTGATGAGAGCTTATTTCAGGAGAGCTGATCCATTCTACGACGAGCAGGAAAACCACAGCCTTATTGGAGTAGCCAATGTTTTCCTTGAGTGCCTGTTCTATGATGTGAAGCTGCAATATGCTGTTCCAATCATCAATCAGAAGGGAGAGGTTTGTCATCTTTTATAACCTACCCTTAGCCAACTGTTTAATTACAGCCTGTGGATCTTATTACCAGGATAGAGTAGATAATTTCCAGTTTCATGTGCACAAGTTCTTTGCTAATAATGGGGAATTATGCAAGTCCCATAATACTTCACTGGAGTTTCAGGCAGCTCTGAATCCCAGCACGGTGATTGTGAAAGGAGAAAGCTTCCTGAACACTTCTCTGAGGGAAATAGCCCCAAATAAATACTCAGTATGAGCTATAGCTCCACTGCTTTTGCTGACTGCCATCAAGAAAATAGGTTCTTAAATATATTCTGTAAGAACAACTTCAAAAGCAGCAGAGCACACCAGGCAACATTCTCTGTGCTCTGCATCACGTGTGCACTTTGCAGACTCTCCAGAGGCTGGTTTGAAGGTGAGATTGTTCCCAAAATCACTCCAGTGGCTGATTTCTTTATGGTTTTCACAACAAAGGCTCTTTGATTCTTGCTCCCAAGGGTTCTTCATGTGGTGCAACAGGAGCCATGCGAAAGGAATAAAATGCTGGCTGTTTACAGACTGGGAGGGGATGAACCTGTCACTGTTTTCTGGCACACAAATAATTGTGAGTCCTTTCTTGCCAGGTTTCAGGTCGTCTCCACGTGGAAGTTGTTCGAGTGAGTGGAGAAATCGATGACAGGCTGGTGGGAGGTGAGGATAGTCCTGACTATTCCAATGAAAATGACATCCAGGAGAGAAAACTTGTCTGC
Source organism: Amblyornis subalaris (assembly GCA_018881555.1). Taxonomy (NCBI): domain Eukaryota; kingdom Metazoa; phylum Chordata; class Aves; order Passeriformes; family Ptilonorhynchidae; genus Amblyornis; species Amblyornis subalaris. The sequence continues at coordinate 134,870 of JACAXG010000234.1, forward strand.
AGGGTGAGTTCCAGGTGGATCCCAACCTCTGAGCAACCTTCTGTCTTGACATCCCGAGTCAGAAAGAAATCCTTGCCTTCTGGATGTTGGATGTCCCTTTGTAACCTTGCTTTATTTCTGGAGTGGCTGAAATAACACAAGATTATGAGAAGGGGTTTGCTCTTTTCATTAAATTGTATTTATATGCTAAAATCTCACCCCAGGAAGTTTATTGGAGTCTTGGAAGCCATGGAAGATCTGTGTACTAGGATTGGCACTCCAATATCTAATCCAAAAAGAGTCACAGAATCTGATAAACTCCCATCGTTCTATGAATCATTGTCTCTCAATATTTGTTTCTCTCTGTCAATATTTCTTTCTCTAAATATTAAGTATTTTGTAAAATATATACAGTGTGTTTATTACTGTTAATAATAAAAAGAAAATTAGTAGGAAGTATTTTCTAGCAGTTCTGTCTTGTAGTAAAACTACAAGCTACAGGTGAGAAAAGATGGAGGAAAAAACATCAGAGGGAATGGTCCCCAGCCTTGCTGACTTCTGGAAAATATGAACAATTTGGGAGAAATTGTGCTTTTTCCCCCACTTTTTGTCCTATCCCATAGAGCTCCATGCGCTTACAAGCAGGATGGGGCATTTTGGCAGAAAACATTCCTGCCAAATCTTGAGCATCTTACTGTAGAAGTCTACCTGATTTGATCTTAATTTGACAAATGGAGAATAGAAGTTTATTACATATATGTCAATGTGATGGCTTTGTTTAGATCAGAATGAGAATTCACAACATTTTATTCCTATTTGGCCTYGATTTTGAAAAAGGGGATGGGCTATTTTTGCATTTTAGGGGTTGGTTTTGTGTTTGCAGCATCACAGAGTAAGGAAAGAAGTGTCTTAAACCAYGGATTTTTGAAGAATAAAGGAGCCAGTGGAAGTATGAGATTTTTATTGTATTCCTCTTCAATTACAATGGTTTTGGTGCATTTCACCATTAAAAATGAGCAAAATTTTACTCCCGGGAAGTATGAGCCTGGTGACATCTAGTGACTGGGCTCAGCTGCTGCACTCCAGATGTTGTCTCCAGTAACAATGCAGAAATTCTGTTTTCTAAATTGTTTTTGGTTTGCTGCTCGTACTTTTTTTTATTATCCTTTGTTCTAGTAGGAGATATTTTTAATTCCATGCCTAATGAAGAAGTGCTTTTCATTTGTTTCTCGCCTCTTTTCCAGATTAAAATACTTCAAGCTACAGGTTTGCCACAGCACCTCTCCAACTTTGTGTTCTGCAAATACACATTCTGGGATCAAGTGGAGCCAGTGAATGTTGCACCTGAGGTGGATCCTTCCCAATCTTCCATCAGCAAGGAGCCACGGTGCATGGTTGTCTTCGACCACTGCAATGTAATTTATTTTTCTGTTTTACTAATGAAACTGTAAGGCAGACAAAAAAAGCAGGTTTAAGCTTRTGTTGCAGTTTTGTCTCCCTCTTTGCTCACATTATAGTATTTCATGAGGTTGATGCCCTAATATCATTTTTAATTTCATGATGCTGATACCCCAATACCATTTTTAATAAGAATTTGAACATCTCCAGACTCCGTTTAAGTTTTGATTCTTCTGCACTGTTCACCTGTACAAAAATCACTGGAGGTGAAGAAGTGGATTAATAAAGGAAAACATCAGTTCATCAGAGAAACTTACATTGGGGTTTTTCCACAGTGAAATTCACTGTGTGAATGGATGGATGACACTCCTCTGAGGACATTTAATGTCAGTAACTGAGCTGATCACTCTAAACTCTGATGAAATGGAGAGAAATGGCCCAATTCTGGGACATGGGGCCTGTTACCCTGCTGTAGGTAGTGAAGTTGGGTTATTAGAAGATAGAACAGACTATTTAGGACAGACTATTTCTTCCCACTGGCTTTGGAGCAGCTGAGTGGAGGCATCTCTTAATAGGGACATCTAAAGTCAACTTGGATGAATCCCAGCCAAATCACCCCAGTTCTCATGGTTCTATCATTTCTTATTACACTGAGCAATTTATGCCACTTACCAGTGGTGAAATAGATGTGACACCTTCTGATGAGTTTTGATTTTCTGATTCTGAGCATTAGAACATATGCTTTGATTTTTTTTTCTGAACCATTGGCTCAGGGCTTGGAACAGCCTGTGGTCATTTTTCAGCTCTTTATAGACTTCAATCTTTAGGAAATCACATACCTTTGCCTTCCCTCCTGATTTTACAAGCTGAGGCAACACTTCCCTTCCCCTGGATTGTGTCTTGGGAACCAGGGGGACTTTAATAAAAGCTTTTATTAAAGGCAAGACAGCAAAATCTCACAGCCTGAGCCGTGCACTCACAGTTCTCAACTGATTTGTCCCTTCCAGGAGGTTTCTGTAAATATTTCTGAAGACTTCATGGAACATCTCTATGATGGTGCTTTGGCCATCGAAGTTTATGGGCACAAGCAGAGTGGTGACCGCAAAAACCCAGCCCTGTGGGATTTGGGAATAATCCAAGCCAAAACACGCAGCCTTCGTGACAGGTAAATATGGACAACGCATCCTTAGGTTGGAATTGTGGAAAAATCACTGCCTGAGGTGCCCAGTTTGGAAGCAGGTTTGARGTAAGGAGTCAAATTTTGAACTGAAGGCCACTGAGTGAGTGGAATTCACTCCTGGCCCTGTAATGCTTCCATTGGGAGAGTTGTATTGCTTATTGCTTCAATTGGAATAAATATGCAACAGTATGGTAATTTAGATTGAAAGAGGGGTGGTATTTGGTTGCTGGCAGCATTTGTTGTCCCCAAAGTAATCTTATTTTCTTAAATGTGAGTTGTTTTGCCTCTCCAATTAAAAGGCAGCTCTGCATCTTCATTTATTGACAGTTACTTCTCTTTTTACTTCCAGTTTAAGCTTATGCTGAGTATTAAGCTGCATATAGGGAAATTTAAAGTAAAAGTCAGGGATATATGGCAAGGAGGAGTTGGGAAAAGGATGCCATAAATCAGTGACTTATGTTTGGTAGCTGAGTAGTGAACACCTCTCTGTCCTTTTTAATTTTGAAGTTCTGCAAAAGTGGCTATTTCTTATTAGGCTCTGGGAAGAATTGGAGAGAAGGCAGTGACATGATGGAGGTCAGGAAGGTGCTCTGAATCTTGAGAGCTTGTGAGACAATGTCATATTTCATTCTTCTGTCTTCCATCTCAATCTGATTGCCCTGACAACCCTGGGCTTCTGTGGCAGGAGTTGAGAGCAGAGTTTAAATGTGGAATTGGGGTTTGTATTGGAATCAGGAAAAGGCTTATTTCTGATGTTTGACTAAAGTAGCTGTCAGGAGAATTTAGCAGCACTGCACAACTGGTACCTGTGTGCTCAAAAATGGTGCATCTGTTACAGTGGTCCTTGGCTGCTTCAAGCTGCAGTCTGAGCTCAGACRTTGCTTTGGTGTTTTAATTCCTTTTCCTTTGGAAAAAAAAACCAAAAGAAAACAAAAGAAACAACCCAGTGTTTGATTTGTTTTGCAGGTGGAGCGAAGTGACCCGCAAAGTAGAGCTCTGGGTTCAGATCCTGGAGCTGAATGAGAATGGGGAGTACTGCCCAGTGGAGGTGACTCCTGCCAAGGATGTCAGCACGGGAGGCATCTTCCAGCTCAGACAGGTGAGGTGGCTTGTGCAGGATTCCAGCTGTGGGAAAAGCACATGAAAGGCTGAGGAGCTTTTCTTTATAYGGTAAAGGTGTCCAAGGAAGTGTCAAGCTTAGGTACAAAGTGTGATGTTGTGGAAAACAGATGTAAAGTGGAAGAAAGTGGGGTCCCTTCTAGGGAGACAGAGCAAAACTCAGCATAAAGGTGATCCAGGGCTTCCCTGTAACCTTTTTTCTCTGTCCTGTGCCCTGTTCTGTGCCAGCACCTGGTGGAAGGGACATCAGTCTCCACTGAACTTAATTGTTTTTTAAAGAAGTCCAGGGTTGCCCTTTATTTGATCCTTCCAGCCAAGCACTCCTTTGTTCYTTGAATTCAACCCACGTTAAATTGTTAATGCTTAACTGAATAGTTCACATTTTTAAATGATAAGCTATTGATAAGCTATTGCCCAAAGAACACAAGGAATGAGTAAAGTTACATACAGGCTGCTCCTCTGACCTCGCCAACTCCTTTGATTTTTATTTTCATTTTATTTTTTTAATTTCTTTTTTTTTCCCCTTATGTTTTTTCTAAAGAGCAGTTGCTTTGCTGCACTGATACCATCAGTGGGTCAGAATTTTCAGCCAAGGAGAGCAGAGTCAGGAAAAGTTCACTGAAACTCCAGTAGCTCACCRAATTAGACTATTTGCTCTCCTCTTTTGTAGGTGGGGACGAGATCCTATTTTCTACCTTCAGAAATATTGAAATTAAAATCCTTTAAGTGTATGTTTGAGAACCCTCCAGAAGAGTAAACTGGGGAGTTGCTGAATGCTGAACTTTTCTTTTTCCCTGTAAATACACAAATCCTGTAAACATAAATCCGTGCAGCAGGAGGGAGATCTCTTGAACACTGGGTCTTTGGGATTGCAGTATTCACCACTTTGTTCTTCCCAAAATAAAAATACGAAGTTCCTTGCCAATGGCTGCCAGTAGAGGTCTCTCTGGAATTAAACTTTCAGCGCTTTATATTCCTTTTTTTTTTTTTCCCCCCAAGCATTTCAAATTGTTCTTTTGGACAGGGGCAATCTCGACGAATCCAGGTCGAAGTGAGATCTGTGCAGGAATCTGGGACCTTGCCACTGATGGAGGAATCCATATTATCTGTTGGCATTGGCTGTGTTCAAATAAAACATGTCAAGTCACAAAATTATCAGGTAAAACTCTGAATAGTTACTGTCAGCTGTTTCCAAGACATTCAAAAGCATGAAGTGATGTCCTAAGCATGTAGCAGTTGGAGTCAACTCCATCCATTTCAAGCTTTAGTTTGGTTTTGGAGGATATTTTTTGAACCTACTGAAGTCTATAAAGCAATGTCAGGGAGAACTGTAAGAATTGCTTTGATGGTGGGTTTAGGGATTGCTCAGGGTAGTTTAAATCTAAACCTCTGTCTTTCAGAAAGTGTTGTGGAAGATCTTCCTCTTAATCAAAAATAATTTTCCATGGCAAAAATAACAGTTGGAAGATGTTCTGTGTCTCTTCTGGTTTTGGTTGGGTTTTTTTCTTACCTTTAAAAGCAGCACAGCCTTAACATACCACTCAAAGAAGCAAAGAAAATGCCAATGTTCATAAAATTTTTTTCCTGTAGATATTACTTCAAATATTAGACATGGCAGCAATATTAAGTAAGTATTCAAATTAAAATAAAACAATGGAACATACATTTAAATAGTGTGCAGTTACAAATGTTAGAATTGCATGAGTTGTGGCCCACAGTAGTTGTTGGCCAGTTTTGACAACCTCACACACCCTGCACCTCGTGTTAAACTGCCAGTATATCCATCTTTTTTTAGGAGTTGTCTTCTTGCAGTGCTCCTGTGAGTTTCTGGTGCACTTTGACTTTTTCCCCAACAGATAAATTAAAATTCAGTCACTCTCAGGAGCTGGCAGGCCAAAATCTGGTGCAGCAGAACAAGTCTCTGAACTTGTTTGATTTGCTGCCCTGCTTGAGACAAGGCCAGCTAAATGGAAAAGTAGGAGATGTCCTAAAATATTTACCCTATTGACAGAGTGTGATTCAGTCCACATTTACTTCCCTTTTTTTGCTTAATCAGGATGGATTTTCTTTTGAGCTCTGAAGTGCTTGGGGTTTTTGTTGTCTCCTAACCTGAGCAGTCTCTTCCTGTCGTTTCTCAGGAGTACAAGAAGGGGAATTTTTTTCCACCATTCCAGCAGGATCCTGGTAGATTATTCCTGTTATTCCCTGTTATGCTTCTGCCAGTGCCCCTGCCTGCAGCCTTTCCATCACAGCACTCCCTGATACCCACAGTTCCTTCCTACAAAGCAAGAAAGCTCCTGAATGGAGCAAGTTTCTCCCCTAAGACAGAATGATTGATTGATTGATTGATTGATTGATTCTTGCAGTTTTTCCTTGACCCACAATGTACAAGTGCCCCTTTGAGCCTTTTTTGCAGGGACAAGTCCCAGGGGAGCATCCTGTCTGCCTCACCCTGTTTCTTCCCCAGTGAATTCCTGATCTGTTGACCAGTTCCAGCCTTATCCCCCAGAGCTGGCAATCCCCAAAACAGTACATTTTGTCAAGAAGAAAGACTTAAACTCCACTGGGGAGAGAAAGACTAGTGAGCTGTGCCTGACACTGATAATCCCCATGGGAAAGGGCCATTGGAAACCAGGTTTTGTTAGACCTGTTGCTTTAAACAGGYTTCCAAGTGAGCACCTGGATTTCCAGCCCCCTTATTAGCATTTCTCTTATCTCAGGTAAATCGGTATCTATGGAATGTGAATGATTTTCCAAAGACCTTGAAGTGAGGAAATGCCTCTTCTCTGTGGCTTTTTAATTTTAGCTTAGCTAAGTTTTTGCTTTCATGATGAAGATGGAAAAGTAGACTCTGGTGGCTCGTTGTTACTTAACTAGATAAGTAATTACTCCATGAGGACTGGAGCCCTCATTCCTTTTCCATCCACTGTGAGGAGGGGCAGTTGTGCTCACTGCAAGTGGCTCTGCTTGGGATGAAGGTCGGGAATTAAAGGTGGTGTTTGCCATCAGAAAAAAAATGGGAATAAAATGTTGAAGGTCTACATTGACACTCCTGGTGTGGCTGTTGTTTTAATTCCCTAATAATTGCATTAGGTTTTTACAGTTCTTCTCCTTTAAATGCTACAGCAAAGTTATCTCAAATCCTTTGTTCTAGTTTGTGTTTAGATGAGATGATAGCAGCAAATCTTTGGGATGTGAGTGTGTTTTAATTCTGTGACCGTACCATTGCTAAGCTCAGACTTCTATGTGAGACTGATAATGTTGCTTAAAATAGTTACACCTTTTGCATTCAGTGTGTTTCCTGCTATCAAAAAAAAATTAATGGCATGGTTTTGTGTGTTTTGGTCTAGGAAGAAGAGGATGAAATGGACAGTTATCAGGTAAAAATTTTAAACTCCCTCTTACAAATGCAGACATTTCCAGATTAAAGCATGTTAGAGGAGGAACTGAATGTTCTTAAGGATACTGGGGTGTTCAGGGGTTTTTTTGAAGGGCATGAGCACTTGAGAAAAAATATTTTAGAAGGCTCATTTGCAAATGCCATAACTGGGGACAGTGGGATGATGTGGGGCAGGGATGGATTCCTGATACGAGGCTGCTAAACACTGAGTGGTGTGTCATGGATAAGGATTGGGGTTTCCAGCTCCAGTGGTTAGTGAGTTTTGGAGTAGTTTGGGGGCAAAGAACTGTATAAAGTGAAGTTTTTTCAGCTGGGTAGTACAGAAAAACTGCTAAAGAGGTGGCAAGCAAAAAAACTTCATGTAAGATGTGGAAAGTTTAAGGGTTTGGATGTGTCTGCTCTGTCTTCCTTATCTGCTTCTTGGGTCCAGGATGAGCAGAATGGTTGAGGAAGTGTGCAAGCCACAATTAGGAAATCTTGGCTTTGCTGGGTCAATATTTGATGTGAGTGTTTCCCCTTTGCAGGACAGGGACTTGGAGAGGCTCCGTCGGAAGTGGCTCTGTGCCTTAACAAAGCGCCAGGAGTACCTCGATCAGCAGCTGCAGAAACTCGTTGGGAAGCCTGGTAAGGAAAATCCTGTTAAATATAAATAATAGTAAAAGGTTGAGAGATGTGCACACACTTTTTATCTTCATATGTTGCCAGATTTAGAAAAGACGTTCATGGAGAGTTGAATCTCTGAGCTCAGCAGTGTTTTGCGCTTTTTTTGGTGAAATTAAAGTCGGAGAAGCTTTTACAAAATTGTTTGTTGTTCCTGTGTGTTTCTTTGTGTGCTGAATTCTGAGCAGAGTGGGGTTTATTCTATTATGGGTGGTATAAAATCACTGACACATAACAGAGGCACTCAGAACTGCTCTGTTGTCCTGACTGACATCCTGCTTCCAGATAAAACAGAAGATGATGCGGATCGGGAGGCTCAGCTTTTGGAGATGAGGCTGACYCTTACAGAAGAAAGGAATGCTGTGATGGTTCCTTCTGCTGGCAGTGGGATCCCTGGAGCTCCGGCAGAGTGGTAGGAACATTCATTCCCATAGGAGGAAAGTAAAAATGATGCACAGCCCATTCCTGCCTTGGATTGTGGCCATTTTTTTGCTCTCCTCAATCTGGCCCCTGTACCCTGCATGAGCAAAGTTGTTAAAATTAGGCCTCTCGCTTAAATTATTTTATTAGGTTGTGTCTCTGAAATCCAGAAATGCTGTTTAGTAAACGATACTGTTATTGATCAGGGTGTAATTATAACCTTCTGAAAAAGGGAATCAATATTTATTACCACTGCACTCACCATTTAAAAAAATTAGCTAATATGTTAACTACCTACTTCATTCGCTTAAAAGGCTGCGAATCRTAAAACTGCATTTCCAGGAGCATTTTGTTGCACTCCTGGTTTGAGAACAAACTCTGTTTAGTCAGCAAGTGTTCCATGTAATTTTCTAAACATTAAAAATAGTAGAGAGCACTAGACTGAGACTGCTGTGCTGTATCAGCTGTGAGCAACAACAGCAGATAAGGATTCAGGGTTGTTTCACCTCAAACCTCTTGTCTTTAGTTGCTTTCAACTTCCTGAATATCTTCTCTGAGCAAACCCCTAAGAGTATTTATTGATGGAATTGAGTGTCATGGAATTTTAAGCTGAAGTTTGTTAAAGTTAGCGCTTCTAAAACATAAAAAATAGCWAATGCTTGTTGGAAACACATCAGCTTTCACATCAAAATGTTTTCACTATGTTTGAAAACAGTGGAGCTGCAGGAAACTTGCTCCAAGAAGAATCTGGTTTGAACACRTTCACACCAGAAGAAATGTTCAGGATGATTCAAGCACTCAATATATTACATAAGACTCCAGCCTGCTCTTGCTCACTATAAATTCATCAGTTTGGGCTCTTGAATATGTGTTTTGTAAGAAAGAGTAATAACTGTGTGAAGTGGCAGCATCAATGTTAGTTTAAAAACTTTGAGACTGACTTTTCTGATTCTCTTCTCCATCTTCCCTCCCATCACTAAAGCAGAGGGGTTTGCATTTCATAAATGTGTTTGTGTCAGAGTAAATAAACTGAATTTTGCTATTAGCATTTAAGAGGGAGAAAACATTTCAGAAAGCAGAGGTCAAAGAAGATAATAATTCTAAGAGACCTGGGATAAAAGAAACACTAATTTATTTGAGTCTCTCGGAATCTGCAACAGTAAATTAAAATAAAGAGGTTTGCCAGGGTTATCAATGGTCTGGCTAAAAATTGCAGTTGTGCTGAATGCAATGTCCTGGGGGTTTGTGTCATCAGGGACATGTGCTGGGTAAATCTGTGTTACTTTAAATGCCACCATTGTCCCTGTCTTGCATTTTAGGACTCCTGTGGCTGGTATGGAAACTCACATTCCTGTTATATTCCTTGACTTGAATGGTAAGTGGTTCTTAAGATGACAGAGTACTTGGAAACAAACTTGTCCAGCCAATGACGTTATAGAATTGAGGCAAGCTCATAAAATTAAGAAATGCCTGGAACGGCAGGTAGATTAATTGGAGAGTGCCCATTTTTCCTGAAACGTATTGCTTAATGTTTCAAAGTACACAAGATCATATATGGAAGGAACTGCAGGTTTTAATAATCCCATGTTTCAGTACATCCTGATGCAAGATCCAGTTTGAACAATGTGTTTGTCACATGCTCCTACCAAAGATGGGAAATCGGAACCAGGGAAATGGCAACCCCAGAGCAGTCTAGGGAGCCAAAGTGCCTGATCAGTCAAACAAATCCTTGGCAGGAGGTTCAAAAGAGGGTTAATATTTAGGTGAGAAGTGTCAGGTGAGAAGGGGAGGTGACATTCAGGAGATCTGGCTTGCAATCTCCTGACTTTGGTGGTTTGTCCACCTGGAAAAGCACATSCATGGATCCAATGGCTTCAGAGGGGAGCTGGTTAGTAATTCRTGGGGAGGGACTCAAGCCAGGACAGGTTGAGCTTCTCAAAACCCAGACGAAGGGTTTGTTTAATCATGACCTAAAAGCACTGTGTTTTCTCCTGTTCAACCAGCAGCTTATCTTAACACCACCACACATTTAATGYCAAATGAGCTCAGTGCTGAAAATCCACCTGTGGCAAGGGGGGAGATTCCTGCCCTTTATTCAGCACTCTTGAGTCTGTGTCCCCAAATCTTTGTGCACACTTCCTGTATAGAAATGAGATTTTTTTTTTTTTGAGAGGAACAATGCAGGAGCTTTGCTTTTGGAGGTGAGGTCTAAGTAGCCAAGCTGGGGAGTTGGTGATGAAAATGTGAATTCATGACTTGCCTGGTGTTTTTTAAAAGGGGTGRTTGCTTTGTGTCTCCTCACCTTCCACATCCCCTCCTGTTTGTAGCTGATGACTTCAGCTCCCAGGATAACCTGGATGACCCAGAGGCAGGAGGCTGGGATGCAACTCTGGTGGCAGAAGAGGAGGAGGAATTCTTTGAGCTGCAGATTGTGAAGCATCACGACAGTGAGGTAGGAGAAGTTGCAGAGCAGTGAATTGAGTCCTTTAATTGTTCTCTTCATATATCCACGTGTGAAACTAATGCTTCAAAGATGCCATACAAAGGATACAGCACTTGTTTCTTCTGTGAGCAACTGTGTTTTCAAGGAATATTCACTAGGAGCATAACCATGATTTGGAAAATAGTAAAATTCAAAGATCTTCCTTCACTCAAGTCCAAGCATTCCAAAGAGAATTTGTGTTTAACAAAGCAAAACCCCTGAGCAAATTAGAGTACAAAAGCCCCAGCTGAAAAACCAAACAATCTTAATTGTTAGCATTTTTACCTCTGCATTATGACACTCATTATCCTCCATTTTGCCACACAACTCATAGTTTTGCAACTTTACCATTGTTGGTTTATAATTTTTGCTATTAGGCTTAGTATCTCTGACCTATTTTATTCCTTAAAAATTTGTTCCTTTCTCTGAAATGTATTTCTCCCTTTATTTTTAGAGGAGCGTTTTTCCTGATAGTTCTGGTAGGGTTTTTTTGGTCCTGAGTTGTTTTTAAAGCCTGGAAAGTTGACTACCAGGCCATTTTTCTTATGGCTTGAAGGTAAACCATTTAATTCTTCATTAATACTTATATTTTAACATGCAAGGAGAAAAATTCCAGCTTTTGCTGTATTGCTAGAAATGCTTCAGCAAAGTTATTTGGAAATACAAACAGGAGACGTTTTGTGGTGTGAYGGAAGATTTCCACTGCAATCTCTGTTGCTCTCTGGTTTATCTTAATAAATTAGGCCAAATGGTCCTGCACTTCTGCATATTTTATCATTTATTTGCAATGATCCTGGGTATTCAAAGCTCTTTTTTCAAGAGGAAATGTTCCAGAGTTCGAGCAAGTTGGCATTTTTAATCCCAACGTCTTCATTTGGCAAACTGATCTTGATTTTTAAATGGCCTCTTCTAAAGTGCGGGGCTTTTTCTTCACAGGGAGCGAAACGGCGAAGCCGACTCTCAAAATTTATGTATTATGTATTTTTGCTAATTATGCTTAATTAATTACAGTTAATTATACACCTTAATTATGCTTATTAGAGGATACAATTTTTTTTTATTTTTTTTTTCCCTTGGCAGGTGAAAGCAGAAGCCTCGTGGGACTCCACAGTCCAYGACTGCATCCAGCTCAGCAAGGGGACGGCGGCAGAGGAGAGGGTTTATCTCATTGTCAGAGCCACTGTCCAGCTCAGCCACCCTGCAGAGATGCAGCTGGTGCTGCGCAAGCGCATCTGTGTCAACGTCTATGGCAGACAGGTACAGCTCTGGCAGCCCTTCCCACTTCCCAGGACTCTCATTCCCTTGTCTCTCCCTCTATCTCGGCCTGGGTGGAAGCGCCGTATCAGTGGCATCCGTCGAGGCTTTGGGCTGCCAAGTTGTTTTCCTGATATCCCTTATATTGTGGATGRTGACACAGCTTGTTTTCTAAGGCTCTGTGGTATCTAAGTGTGAGGAATTCAGTTGTTTTTCTATTCACTCCTAAGTGCTTTTTCACTGGGAAAAGTAGGAAGAGTGAATTTTTAGTGAGCTCAGAGTTCATATTTTGCAAAAAGGAACTTCCGTGTTTCCCTGCTCCTGTGTTATGTTCACAAATTGCTTCTAACCATTTCTGTTTATACATTTAGAAAAAACTAGAAGTAGTTGGAGGAGAGATCCCCTGTGTTAATTCATCAGAGTTAATCACCCTTGGTCTTTTATGTTTTCCAATTGGTGCTCTTGCAGTAATGTGTAGGTGAGAGCAGGGTGTTTGATAAATGGAAAGCGASGAGGTTGTCATTCCATTTGCAGCATCATGCCCTGAAAAATGTATAAATCCTGAGAAAGATGGGGGAGGAAGGAGTTCATTCAGCATTGTCTCAGAATCCAGCCTCCCCTGGCAGTGATAATGACAAAGCAGAAAGCCTGGATTGTTATTCTGGTTGCACATCTGTAGTTAAAATCTGAAGCAAGAGCAAAGAGAAGAGATGTGGTCACACCCAGCAACACTGTAAGCAACTCCCAGTGCTGGGAATAGAACCCCAGTTTTTGGTGCTTCCATCAGGCAGCAGCTTTTTCTCAGCAAGGGAAGAACAGTGAATTTTTTGTCACATGGAATAGGAGAGTGTATTGAATAGATAAATTGAACATGCCAATAATCACAATCGTGTGAAGTCTTCATCAATTCTGCTTTCTACAGATTTAGTCAATGCTGATTTTTACTTTCATTCGACACAGAATCTTTGGCTTTTTTGCTGTTTTTCTAAAAACCCCCGTCAATAACCTTTCCTGGGAGTTTGTCTCAGCAGCATCTTTGAATGACTCATCTCTGCATTAATTCAACAGTCCAGTTCTTAACCCTGCAAGGCGCCAAGTCAGCATAAACAATGACCATGCCCCTTAAATCATTCTTCATAACGATCTCTTTGGTCAAGAATTTAATGTCTGTACTTGTCAATATTCAAGACAAGTCACCTAGGGCTCTGTCAGGAAAAAAACCCACCTCTAAAAGCAGCTGATGCTTGGTGAAACAGTCACCTTGCAAGGAAGGAAGTGAATCCTCCTCTGCATCTACGATACAGGCAAGCAAATGATTTCCTCCAAGTTAAAATCTTTGGCTCTTACATATTTATTGGTTAGACTTTGGAGTTTGGGCTTCTTTCATTGTGAACTGTGTTTATTTCAGCTGGAAGCTGTTAATCCGTGTTTTCCTTGTATTTATTTCAGCTGGACTCTGTTAATCCACATTTTCCTTGTGTTGCCTCCCCACAGGGTTTTGCACAGAGTTTCCTCCGGAGAATGTCCCCCCGAAGCTCCATCCCTGGCTGTGGTGTCACTTTTGAGATAGTCTCAAACATTCCAGAGGTGAATAAGAAACCAGAGTGTCTCAAATTGGCCAAGAGCCTCTAACTCTCTGCTTTCCCCCTCGTTTTGAGCGTGCTGGCTCTTGCTGCTGCCAGCATAAAGTGTGGTTTGTAAAAGATGGAGAATATTCCCTTACACGCTGTGACTTAGCAGCCACCTCTGCTTTATCAGTGTCACTGTGTGTTTTGTTCGGTGAGCATCTATTTGCTCAGGTCCTTGAAGAGGCATTTTAAAGAGAGAGGGGGGGAAAAAGAGGGAGGAAAAATGGGCAGGTGAAGTGCCTGCTGTGGGGAGCATGAGGATCTGTGAAAAAATAACCAAGTGGCTTTTTCTCTGTAATGTCTTTATGCAACTCTTGATTCCTGAGCATATTCCTAGTTAGATGCTAATCCTTTCCTTCCAGAGAGATGCTCTATCAGAGCACTTGTGAAAACATTAACACATGAAGAGCCAAAACTCTGATTGCTGCCTGGCTCTTTTATGTTCTGCTGCATTTTGCACTCTGTGTTGAAACGCTTCTCAAGCAATGTTCTATTTTCTTTTTTTCCTGGCAGCTCACTTGAAATTTTGTTTTCCTCTCAGGTTAGATAACRCCCCAAATGTGCTTGAGCACTTTTTAATTATGAAATATCTGAATGCAGCCCTTTGGCTAATTAATGGCAACGTCTCACTGTGAGACTCTCAGAAAGAACCCAAAAAGCCTCAAAACAATAACCACATACAGCTTGAGGTGTCTGTGACGGCGAGTGGAGCAAGATGATCTTCAAGGTTCCTTCCAACCCAAACCACTCTGGGATTCCATGATTCTGATCTGCCCCTCAGCTTAAGAACAAACAGTGTTGAATTGGTGCTTCACAGTTTAAAGATGCATTTTTTTCGGGAGTGATGTGGGAGATTTTTAGTTTATTTTAAAAGGCTGCCATTTCTTTTTGTCTTCCTAGGATGCTCAAGGAGCTGAAGAGCGGGAGGCACTGGCCAGGATGGCAGCAAACGTGGAAGATGCAGCTTCAGCTGACTCTGAAGCCTACATTGAGAAATACCTGAGGAGTGTCCTGGCCGTGGAGAACATCCTCACCCTGGACCGCCTGCGCCAGGTCTGGCTCCAAGGGAATACACTGGGAACAGTGGGTGGCAATCCAAATATCCTCCTGAGTGCTCCCAAACTGCCAAACAACCCCAAAACACCACGCCAGTGCACACCTCAGCCTCCCAAAGTGGGCCTGTGGCAAAGATCCAGGGAAGCAGAGATGCCCTCGCTCGGCTCCAGCACGGATGGGGCTGGGAGCTCTCTGTTCACTGCACAGCTCTGGGGTGCTTGGTTTGGTTTTAAGGCTGTGCATGGCTAATTCTGGTTCAGAAAAAATAGTTATGTGGTTTTGGCTTTTGCTTTCTGAAGCTTTAGTAATAGTTTCTGAAATTGCCATTTTGCCCACATTCTGCTTTGATTTAACCAAAGCCGTCCTGCCAATAAAAAAAAGACACTGGTTGGGTTAATTTCAAGTACTATAACTTGATCTGTTTATCAGGCAAAATACAGGAGAGAAAAACATTTATTGAAAATTGTTCTCCTGGGTATAAATTATGCAAGCACAAAAGAAAAGTTATGCAGAACAAGCTGGAGCTTGTGCCTGCCCACTATAAATTCACAGGGAAGTGTGATGCACTTTAAATATTGAAAGCAAGTTCCCTGTCATTTATAATTAGTTTAAAGGATTAAAATAGGAGCTCAGCTAGGAAAGAGAGTCTTAGTCTTTGCATCTGTCATCTCCTAGAATCAGGACTAGCTGTGAAATACTGCATGTGCCAATCAGCAAARTACCAGATGTTAAAATTTATCCATTCATAATTTTAGCCATGTAAACTTTACAGGCAGGAGCCTRTGCAACAAGGCAGCTTGGAAACATTTTACTTGAATTGGCAAAACTATCCTGGGATGATCAGGGCTTCCATTGTTGCCAAACACACTTATTTTCTTTGGTTTGCTTCTCTGTGATTGGCAGGAAGTTGCAGTCAAGGAGCAGCTGATGGGAAAAGGAAAACTCTACCGCAGGAGCCTGAGCTCTCCCAAYGTGAATCGGGTGAGTTTTCCCTGCTGGCATCTCCAGCAGCTCCACTCTTTATTCACAGCTCCTGGAGTCATGGAATATAGCAATGAATATCCTTCTTCTTGACCCTCTTTTTATCTGCGCTGGTTTTGAGCATGGAAACCACAAAGTGCAGACAAAACGTGCCCATATTCCTGCTTTCATCACACAGGCAAGACCCTAAATCCAAATTATCTGAAAAAGCAACATCAAAAGAGCTTTGCACTTTTTTTTTTCCCTGCACACTGGAGGTTTTTCATGTACTTTCCAAGCTGAAGAATTTTTTCCTCTTTTTCTTTAGAAGATGTGAAAGCAGATTGCAAGTATTTGCTGAACTTAAACTTTGTCACAGTATCACGCATACGAGAAAYGAGACTTCTGCTGTCCAAAACTTGGAAAGAAATTGTTTTATAGAAATGGTCATCAAACTGCTGTAAAATTCTGGCTCCTCCCAATCTCAATAACTGAGATTTCACCTTCCATCTCTTAGATTTTGGTTCTGCTTTAACCACAAAACTATTTCTTTTCAGCCTTTTTAGTCAAGAGGAGGAGTTATGAATTCTTGGAGTTCTTGTTAAGAAATAATTCTGCTTTTTTTAACTTCCAGCTTTCTGCAAGCCGCCAGGATTTAGCCCCCCCTTATAACCTSAGCAGTAACAGGGTGAGTATCTGCAGGTCTCCTGGGAAAACTTGCTTGGAAAAAAAGGAAGTGACTCCACTCTACCAGTGACAGGGGCATAAATGGGAAATAGCTGTAAAAAATGGGGCACCCCCCTGTGCTCCTGGATCCTTGGGACTGCTCCTGGGATGTAAATAGGTTTGGATGTGCTGCTCTAGAGCTCTCTGGGAAAGTTCCCAGGTTTTCCTTGTCCCGGTCACTGTGGGATGCACAGGAGCACTGTCCAGCTTCAGAGCTCTTCCAAAGCTTTCACCTGGGTGGATGGAAAAATTCTGGGAGAAAGGGACAGGTTGGGGTTCCTATGTCACTTCAAGTCCACTTCTAGGACAGAATAAAGGCCTATGAAGAAAGTCCCTGACCTTCCAGTGGTCCTAAACTTGTGGTGGGGTGATAATTCAGCCCATTCCACTCCTTCAAAACACCACTATAGACCCAAAGTATTTCTTTGAAAGGCCAAAGATTAAATTTAAACTTATTTTCCAAATCCTAGATCAACTGAAGGATCTCCTCCTGATAGATATTCTGCCCAGCAAGCGTGGAGTCATTTTGAGAGGGAGAATCTCGTGGTGACAAGGCATTTTAATGCATAATGCAGTTGCACAGAATAATAGAATTTTGATGTAGTGCTCCAGCATTGGTTGCTAAATCTGCTACATCTGATCCATGTAGGGAATACTAAAATATGTGCAGGTGATAAAGTGCTTGTAGGAGCTTCTCTTTGGAGAGAACTGGGGGGTGTTTCAAGCAAAAAATTAAAGATTAGGATTCTTAATGATTTCTGTTTTTCTTTTCCCTTCCCCTCAATGATTTCTCTCATTGCATGTTTCAGAGTCCAAAGGTCCCAGCAGAGGTAATGCATTAGGTCCACCTAATGAGTGGGATAATAATAATTTTATCTCACTATGAAGTTTATTTTGCTCACTCACACGCTTTTATTTCCTGCTTTGAAGATGCTGCTGGTGGTGCCTGATTTGCATAGCACAGAGCAAACGAGTTTTTCCATTGAAATCCTGTCATTAATGCAGTGTGAACTGGTACAAAGCAGGGAACTTTCTCCTTGGGTGCATCTGATGGGTTGTTACAGAGCTGGAGCTGTTCACTGCCATCTCTCACAGATTTTTGGGCAGGCTGAAGTTATTTCAGAAATAAGCCCATCTCAGCTGAAAAAATAAACATGAGAGCAAGCAGATATATAAATATCTGCCAGTGAATATTAGCCTGGGGATGAGATAAATGTTGAGACTTTCTCCCAAATCTTTCTCAGCCTTGATGGCTTTTATAGTTCAGTGTGAGCAACTCTTGATTTCTATAAAGAAATGACTTTAAATCAAAACTGGGGCCAATGGAAAACATGTTTTTCCTTAGTTTTGTGTTAACACTCTCAGAGGAATGACCCTTTGTCCCAAGCTTTGGTTAACTGGAAATATTGGCAGTGGTTTGCATGAGGTTTTGCAGCTCTTGGCCGTGGTTGTAGTTGCTGCCAGAGTCTGTCCTGCAGGAATGTGGAGCTGAGGTGGTGGAGCTGCTCCCCTTGCTTGCAATGAGCTTCAATCCAAGGCACTTGTTACTCAGGACATGGAGGTGCAAACTCCCCCAGTTGGGAATTTCTGGGTTTGAATGGATCTCTGGTTCCAAGGCCAGGCTGGATGGGCCTTGGTCTAGTGAAGGTGTCCCTGCCCATGGCAAAGAGGTGGAATGAGATGGTCTTTAAACCCTTCCAACTCAAATTATTCTGTGATTCAATGATCCACTTTCCAGAGGAAGATGAACAAAAGCTTTTGTAATCACAATGGAATATTCAATGGAATTCTTAAATGTTCCTGTAGCAGACAGACATCACAAAGCTCACTGGTGAGGTCACTCCTGTCCATTTTAGCATGAAGGACCTGAGAGTGGCCTGATAGGCAGAGCTTTGGCTAAGCTTGGATGTCTTTGTCCCTTGATGAGAAATTTGGTGGCAGAGAAGTCTCTTCCAGCAGTCGTGGATTGTTACTTTACCAGGAATTTGGTGTTGTTTACAAGTGACTTTAATAAGCTGATCTCAAACAAGTGATTTATTGCATCACAGGAAACACCAGAATAATAACAGCACCTGAATTGGGGGCAAAATATTGATGGAAGCCCTTGGCACATTCCAGAATATTCCTCTCCTTAACTTTTTTTTCTATTACTTCATTTCTCTTTCTAATTTTAACACTGTTATTCCTTGCATTCCTGCTGCTTTTACCATGGATTTTTAGCTTTGTGGAAAGGGCTCCTGAGTCTCATTCCTCTATGCCAAGCACCATTCATACTGGAAAAGTTAGGAATGTGGATGTTGCTTCCTTCTCCAGCACTCAGAAGAGCCAGGGTTTATTCCCCTCTTAAAAAAAGGAATATTAAAGGAGTAAACAAGAATATTGTATGAGTTGAAATAAGAATTAAAGATGGTGTCAGTGCAACTSCAACAGGCAGGTCCGAAGTTTCCAGAATTAGGGCATCTTGTAGACACAGTTGACTCTTTATTAGTAAAAACATGGATGGGTGGTCACACACCCATGAAGAGCTGGATAAGCGCTTTTCCAGGACTGGAGCAGAGGTGTGGGATTGGCACATTTTGGGGAAAAAACACCATGAAAGAATATCCCTGTGTGCTGACACCACAGGGAGATTCCAAGGAGCAGGATGACCCTCACACTGAGGTGTGCATTCCTGTGAAATATTTAAGCCACCATTGGGAATTTTTAAGAATAACTCCCAAGATGAAGCCTCCCAACTGGCTGGGAAGGCAAGGAGCTGCCTTCTAAATTTACTTCTTAKAGGCTTTCCTGTTATGCCAGCAGGACTGCATGTGGTCTTGCCTCGAGGTTCTATCTGCTTGCTTAAATGAGAAAAAGGCAATTTTTACTGCTGTTATCACTGCAGATATGGTTAGGGGAGAGTGAGATGAGTGTGATTTCTCTTYGCACATCAGCACATGTCAGGTGATGCAGGAGTATTGAGTGTCTTAGAGCTGATACAAGATACAGGGGATGAATTTACATGTTCAGGGGGGCTTTTGTTGGAAATTTAATTTAATTACATTCAGTTGGGAACTGACTTTAAAAGTTAACTGGATGAAYCAGAGGCACAAAGAATGGAAGGCACCTCTGAGGTGTTTCACAGATCTTCTTCAGACTAAATCACATACTGATGAAAAATGCCACGAGTTGTTCCTAAAACCCCTCTGCACAAGAACCATTTTGTCTTGGACAGCCYTTCCTTTCCCAAAGGTCCAGTAGTTTGTAGCTCCAAAGCCAAGAAAGACAAGATGGTGCCATTCACCCTTCAGGTTTTCCTGGGAACCAGAGTTTTTTCAGCAAATTGATACCGTGTTGATTCCATTTGAATAATCTTGCTGTTCATGAGAACAAGTGCCTTTTGTCCCAGCTGTGTGTCCCAGCTGTTTGCTTGTATTTCAGTGCTACCTGGTCACCTTTTCCTAAGCCTTTTCTGAACTGCTAAAACAATAAAACACAAGAACTATTCATTTCTCTTACCCAGTGGCTGCATTTTAATGGTCTGTCAACTTCAAGGAAAGATTTGTCAGGTAAAAGCTCCAGATGACTTTAGGTAGTGATCATCCCTATCTGCCCTAAAGATTTTGTGCATGAAATAAATTCCCTGGGGTTTTTCGTGGAGGATGTGTGAAAGAAGGGAAGGCAGAGGAGAACAAGGAGAAGGTATTATACAAATAAACCACTTTATAAACAGCTCTGCATTCAAACACATCGAGGGACATTTATCCTGGTGGCCACTTTTGATTTGTTACATTAAGTCACTTGACCTCTGTTTGGTCACTTGGCAGAGACTAAATCTATTYGTGAAATGATGACTCCTCTGGGCAAGTGATTTACAAGCTTCCTGTCTTTCTCTCACCACCCTTCTTGAGAGAGAAAAGATTCACAGCACTTAAGTAATAATAATAATAATAGACTTAAAACTTGTAGTGTTGCATTTGGTGAATGCACAAAGCAACATGGGAGAGTGCTGGATAACACAGATGGGAAACTTGGGAACTTCATCAAGTTAATATAGTTAATAATTCTTTTTTTTTTTTTTAATTGAGATTGAGATGGGTTATCTTTCAATCCAATTGAGTAAAATCATTCATCAACTGCCTTTTCCTTYTGCACAGTAGTTGACACTCTCAGTTGTCTCCAGTATTTTCTTTTCCAAATGGTTCTCCACCTGTTGCCCTGATTAACCTAATTTTGATGGTTTGTTGTCATCTCAGAGTTGAGGGTCACAAATGTGACCTTCGGTCTTAAATGATGATCTTTGCACTCTCTCCAAAGCAAGTGTAATTAAAACCCCAGCATGCCTTAAGTGAGCAACCACACAAATCCTTTTCTCATTCCTGTTCTCGGGACCTTCATTTTTATTTAACCTGGCAGAATACTTAAAATTATCTAGAAAATGTAGTCACCCATAATACCGAGTCTGAAGCAAAATTTCCAAAAGATCCTAAGAAAAAAGGCTTTCCCTACAAAAAAAAAAGTCGCCGAATGTTACCATTCTTTCCGTACAGGATGAATATTCTGAAAGTATTTTGCTGATTCTTACCTACTCTATTTTTTCATCATTCCCCAAACAGGGCTAGAAAGTCCAGATATTTGCCTGAAATAATTTTTTTTTTTCTTGGAACAGTCAGTGAAGGGCACTTGTGACTCAACAAATCATGACTCAGAAAATGATTTAGTTGCTCTTTACCTGCACTGAGTCCATGTTCTAGTAAGCTACCATACCCTTAGTATTTGTAATATTCTCTCTGTTTCTTGTCTCTGTGCTGTCCAGAAGCACTTAGGCTTGGCTTAAGACGTGTCACCTTCACCCATTTGTCTTTAAGTGGATCATTATCCTCAGATCCAAAAGGAACACTAATCAAGTTTTGTCTTCCAAAAAGGAAGCTTTCAGATGCTTTTCCCCCCTTCCAGAGCTCTTTTTCCTAATGCAATGCCAACACCTACCTGGCTGATGGCAGACCAGGCCAGGAGGCAACACAATCGGTGATTCAAGATTGTTTTGAGTCTTGAGCTGTTTGGTTTGAGTCTTCTGTTTTTTATTAAACTCCACTGGGCTGGTGCATCTGACAAATACTGAATTACAGTGAGAGATTTTCCCCCATGTGAATGATTTTCTCATGGTTTTGACTCTCCTCTTCCAAAGGAACCCTGAGAAGGAGACTTCAGGAAACGTTTCACATCCTGAAGGAAAAGACAAGTTGAACATAATCTGAAAAAACTGCCTGTTTCCAGGATGGCTTTCACTGTCTTCATGGGAATGATCACAGTGTCAGGAAGCTTTCAAGAAAGGCTTAAAACACCAAAGCCCTCAAAAATACCAGACTAAACACACCCCTGGTGTATTCCTGCTGCTCCCAGCCTGGATTCCATCAGTTTGACATTCAGGATGGCTGCCTCAGTGACCTCAGACATCCATCAGTTATCCCAAATTTGACTTCCCAGCTGCAGCTYYTCTCTGTACCTGGAGCAGGAGGGCTGTGAGCAGGCAGAGGGCTGAGGACAGGTCCTGCTCTGCCCCAGTGCAGGTTACTTGCTATTCAAAGCAGGAGAGCTTCCATGGGACTGACTTATAGATCCAAATGGAAATGATTCTTGCCCTGGGCTGCTCACTGTGACCTTCAACCCATTGGAGAAATCTATTCCTCCTATCCTGGCTTATTTATTATTTGTGAAACATTCATGACTTCAGGTTCCAGTTAAGATTAGTTTGGCTGCCTGTCATTTTTACATTCAAGGTCAGATTAATTCTTTGCATCCAACAAAGTGTGAAGCTTCTTGAAAAGGCACATTTCCCCCCTTTTCCTCCAGGAAAAAAATACAGGAAACTTGCGGTCTGGGATGCAGCAGGTCTGTTCATCCCTTGTAACTCCTTTTTAGTATTTTCACTGTACCATTTTACTGTGAAAGTATTTCTCTTTCTGTTATGTCTTTTGAAAAACAAGCAAGATTCAGGGACAATAAAATCCAGACGTTGCACCAGCCATAGCAAAACTCTTGACAAAAAAATGGGATCAGACTTCATTTTTTATCGGTTTGACTGCACCATCCTGTCCTTGCAACCTCTGTTTCTGCAAAGGTGAAACCTCACAGGCTTGTCCTGGGAACACTCTGCCACCTGAACAGGACAACACTTTTCCACAAGACACTGAGACTTTTGGTAGAATCTGAGACTGGACTCTTTTGACCCACAGACCCATAAATGGGTATTGAATTGCCTTCGGGTCTCCTATAAATGAAGTAAATTAGAAGGAACTGCTTTGGCAGGCATTGCCTTTGTGCCTCCACCAGAAGTTTTCAGGACAACCCCATGGAATTTGGTGCCTCCCTTCCAGCTCTGCACACTCAGTTTGGTGAAGCAAAACCAAACCCTGTCCTGCTTCCTCATGAAACTTTCAGCAGAGAAACACTCTGGGCAGTCACTTGGAGGTATCATTTGCAGACAAATCTGTAAATGATTTTACCTATCAAGATGATAGAATTAGGCAAAAATKGATTTGGCCACGTAGATTCTTGACACTTGGTGCTGGTGTGGAATAGTGGGGATTCTCTCTGTTAGCCAAGAGTCTTTGTCAGTGAGCCAGTTTCTGACTGTAAGGTTGAGAGGAAAGTTCCAAACTCACAGTGGACTTTYGTAAAAGCAAGAGAAATCACCCCCATGTGCAGAATAGTGTGTGGGATCCATGGGAAAACCCAGCTAGAGAACCCTGGGATTTTGGGAAGGCAGATGAGCTGCTCTTTTCTGTGTTGCTGTTTACATCAGGCTCTTGTAGTGCTGAAAATCATCATGTTTCATCTTCACTAACCATGTCAAAACCCTAACCTGTCTTAATCTCTTTCTTGGCTCCTGCTATCCACAGCTCGCTCCTGTATATTCCAGCTCTCTTTTCCAGTCTGTCACAAAACTTGGAGTATTACAGTTGCTTCCTCTTGATCTGATCAACTCATTCTTTCTCTAACTCCAGGCACAAACTCCCAGCCTTTGGGTCTTGTATTTCTTGTCTTGTTCAGAGCTGTCTTCACCCCTTCTCCTGACACTACATCCARACTTCACTCATGAGTAGATAAACAAAATATTCAGGAATTTTGGGCAGRCAGCACCATATTATTTCCACCTGGTTGTAACATACTCAGCTTCCAAAACACAGCAGCACAATTGAGTGAAATGTAACTTTGAAGTCTGTAAATAAACTTTTTCTGTGCCTTTGTGCTGAGGGTGCTCACCTTTGCAGGGCTGGGTCTGCCAACTAGAAGTGCTCTGGGGAAGGGTCTTCCCTCAGCTCTGGCACTGTGACCTTTGCAAAGGGACTGTGCAGGGTGTGGCAGGGTTGCTGTGCTCTTGCTGGGCTGTTAACTTGGAAAAACACAACTTTTTTTTCCCCTCTAGGGTCGATGGGAGAGTCAGCAAGATGTATCCCAAGGTGCCACAAACTCCAGTAGAGGCATTAGTCCATCCCGTACCTCCCTGCCGGGCTCTGGGCAGCAGAACCACTCTCCTGATCCAGGTAAGGGCTCTCCTGCAGCTCAAGGAACTTTCCTGAAAGTGGAATGAAGTCACTGCAGCTCCTGAGTGCCACGTAAAGCTGAGCTGCACTCAGAGAGTGCCGTTCCTTGGCTGATTCTTTGACCACAGAAATCATCTTGGACTAAAACCAACAAATTTTTACTTTTTTTATAGAGAGTTTGGGGTCAGTTTTGGGGTTTTTTTTTTCCTTTTCCCCAAAGGATAACTGTTTTCAGTTTTAAATTTTTTTTTTCCCAACAGGTATTAGTAGCCTGGCTGCTTCCTACCTGAATCCGGTCAAGTCCTTCGTGCCTCAGATGCCAAAGCTGCTGAAGTCCCTCTTCCCTGTTAGAGATGAGAAAAAGGGCAGGCAGAGCTCTCCGCTTGCACAGCAGGTAAAGCATTAAATCACCCACTAAATTCAATATTGGTGAGTGCTGCTGGACTCRCTGGCAAAGTTATTGCAGAGCAAACCAAGCTTTTAGGCACGGCAAAGCCTCGTGATCCATTTCCCCTCCATCCTGTCCAGAGATAGTGGAGCTGTTGGAACTTATGGATACACACTCAGCCCACTTGGCTTTTTGCAAGTGCCAGGTCCACTCCCAGTGTGATTTATGGGCCTCCCACTCGCAGCAACAATGGCAAAATTTATGAAGGGCACTTAGTGTTGTTTGTGTATTGCCAGGAGGGAAATGTAATTCTATTTTTAATTCCTTATTTCATATCCCATTCCCTCCCACCCCTCACCCCAGCTCGTGTCACCTTTTACCATCTCCTGCTGTGTACTTGGGGCAGTTGCTTTTGTTCATTCTTATCTATTCCACGTGTCAGGGAAGCATTTGATTTCCTTGTTTTTCTTTTGGATGTTGTGCTGCAGAGCTCCACCTGCTCCAGATGTGGCTTCTGTGCTCTGAGCAGAAGTTAATGMATGGTCAAGCTGACTGAAAAAAGCTTCTGTCTTTTAAAAAAACCCACCAGATGAAATAGAGAATCCCATTATAAATAATATAATCTCTTCTATTTGTGAGGCTGTATTTTATTTATAAAGGAATATTTCTCTGCACAGTAAATTTGGAAGGTTTAACAAACTGCTGTGAGGATAAATCTGGAGCCAGATCYCATGTCAAAGTTTTTGGGAGTCCATTCTGTCTGTGCTGGCTCTGCTGCCATCTTCTTCCCTTGCCTGGAGTTCTGGAAGCTCATCACTTGTTAACTTAGATTTTTCCTCACCTCTTGCTACRCAGACAAACGTTTTAATGAATATCTTTCTCAAAACAAAGCAAAACAAACCCCAAACAACTCTTTTTTTTGTGGTTTGATCCATTCTGTTCTGTTGTTTGCTACAACTAAACTTGCTGTTCCAAGAACATCCCAGGAGTACAGGAAGTTGTTTTGACATAGTAGAAGTACAGTAAAATATTAAATAAATAGAGCAAAAATAAATCCACTGGCACTTAAATATTTTTGAAAGTAACTTATGACACACGTAGCACAAATAAGAATGAGGCAAATTTAAAGTATTTTTAGCTTGACTGGGGATTTATTTTACATTTTCATGTTGTCTCTTGCTTAGACTGGAATTGTACAAACCTCCTCATGTATGAACTGTAGAGAATTAAAATGAAGGTGGTGACTTTATTGAAGGTATTTGGGTATGGAAAGATGCAAATAGGTCCTCTTACAGTTGCAGTGAGAGCCTTTCACACCTTCTTGAATCCTCAGTGAATCAGTGAGAGCTGAGAGGAGAAAGGAGGCCCAATTTCCTGCTTCTAGTCTAACCACCTGTTCCCACTCCTTTCCTGTTCAAGATCAGTCGTGGATGATTTGTCTAGAAATCAGGTTTTAAACTACAGAGATATCTCTTTAAAGAGGTTTTAATTCATGTTAYGGATTACTGTGGAAAGTCAACCAGGTCATGATCTCAACTATTTTTAATAGGAGGGGAAATGCTATGAATGCTTTGGTTTTTAAAATAATAAGAGGAGTATGTGATTCTTTAATGCTTGGTTGCACTGGAGAGCAACCCAGGGTTTCCATGACCACTGGATCTCTATAATATAATGAAATGTTAGAGTTTTTCTCTACTTTCAGGTTTTGCAATGGAACAAATCAGTTGTATTGAAAATCCACCTCCCTGGTTTGAGAGGTTCTCCATATTCTTTGCAGCTCCATCAATAGGRAACTGGGGCTTCTTCAGTGCTGCCAGCAATCCCAGGGAATCATGGAATATCCTGAGGTGGAGAGACCCACCAGGATCATCCAGTCCAGCTCCTGGCCCTGCACAGACACCCCAACAATCCCACCCTGTGCCTGAGAGTGTTGTCCAAACGCTCCTGGAGCTCTGGCAGCCTTGGGAATGTCACCATTCCCTGGGGAGCTGTTCCAGTGCCCAGTCACCCTCTGGGGGAAGAGCCTTTTCCTAATCCCAACTTAAGGACCACAGAAGAGGGAACAAAACCTGAAGGAATTGCCACAGAATCAGCTCCAGCTTCTTCTGTGCAGCACAAAAATAAAGAGGTGCCGTTGCAGCGAGCCTGGCTTGAAGACCATAAATATCCCATCCCATAATCTCCTGTGCTGTTCCTTTCTAATGGCCTGGGGATGCAAATGTGGGCAGAGGAATTGAGCTGGAGGTGGTGATGGATGGCTGAGGGACACGGTGGGGACACGGGGGGCTCGGGGGGTCACTGCCTGGCCATCAGCTTTAGCACCTCATCGCTCACCTGCCAGAGCCAGGCAGGCAGCCAGTAATTCCTGAGGAACTGGAGTAAACTGTGCCACGGAGAGGACACAAAAATGATCTTTCTGAGCCTCAGAGAATACAGAACAGCACCTCCAGTTCTTTGGGGAAAGAAATTTCAGTGCACAGTGGCAGGGGACATAAATGAGCGTGCAAGGTGGGAGTAGTGGGTGGTAAACTGCAAAAGTATAAGGGGAGGCTTTAATTGCAGAGGAATCTGACCCTTAAGTGGGAACTGATGGAGTTTTGTTGCTGTAAATGACAATTTGGGAGAGCAGAGTTCAGGAATAGAAATGACAAAGCAGATGAAAGGATCTGAATCATCCTTTCCTGGCTGGAAGCTGAGTCAGGCGAGGGTTAGGYTGGATATCAGGGAAAGGTTCTTTCCCCAGAGGGTGGTCAAGCACTGAACAGGCTCCCCAGGGAATGGTGACATTCCCAAACCTGCCAGAGCTCCAGGAGTGTTTGGACAATGCTCTCAGGGACAGGGTGGGATTGTTGGGKTGTCTGTGCAAGGCCAGGAGTTGGATTAGTGATCCARCTCAGACTATTCCATGATTCTATGAAAAGCAGGTGAGCTGATCTGTAAGAACAGGGTTTTGAACATAAAAGCCGAGTGGATGCATTTGATATTTTCCCCTGATTCATCAAACAACTACAGCAAAAGGGAATATCCAAAGTTCTTGTCAAGCTCCCTTTTTGTGTGCTACATTATTTGAGAGAACTTAATTATGTAATGTCATTTAAACCTGTTCTGGAAAATTGCTGGTGAACCATCTTGAACCATCTGGCTGGCCCAGCCATTGTATCAAATTTCCAATAAGTTCCACTTAAATTATCAGGGTTGGTGGCTGTACAGCTCTGCAGAAAGCATCAGATGTGTTTTGGTGCTCCCTGTCAGCAGGGTCTCGTGGCTAAGTTGATTTTAGTGCTTTTGAGGTCATTTCCAGGGGAGCAGGACTGAGCCTTTTCCCAGGTTTAGAGCTGAAGTTAAGTTCATTATGGCCWTTCTTTGTGGGTGTGGTACCAAATCTCTGATTCTGTGCCAGTAAACAGAAGATCAGTTCTGATCAGTCCTTCTAAAAATACCCTTTTTAAATTATTTTATTATTTTAGCAGCTTTATATTTCAGTCCTGCCCATTGCTCAGAGTGGCATCAACCTTAAAGCGAGTGAGCCCACACAAAATTATCCTTACAAAGTGCTCTTTCCTGGTGCTGTTTTKGTTTAGAGTGACCACTCAAGCTTGAGCTTCCAAAAAAAAGCAGAGACATCCCAGTCAAGGTGGTGGCAGTGAACAAAATTGCTGTCTTTGACCTTCTGCAGCAAGTTTAGTAACTAATCTGGAGAATAATGAACCGCAATTAATGAAATCTGCTCTCGTATTCAAGTGTGTTTCTCAGACAGCACATAAAATAATTGAAAGAACTTCCTGCTCTCTAATTAGTTAGATTGAATTAATTTGGCATAATAGGATTCTTTATGTAACTTGCAGAACGGCTTCCGATGAAGCTGTTTATGGACCTAAAAATTGGGTTCTGATGAAGCTGTTTATATACTTTAAAGTTAGAAAATGCCTGTTTTCCCCCCCTTATCTGATGCCTTCAAATTAATTGCCAGTAGTCTGTAAATAAAAAAAAAAAAGAGAGCCAACCATTTAAACCTTTTTCGATGGCTGGAATTGCTTTTTATTTTCCCAGCCTATCCTTTAAAAAGCTGAGAACCACAGAGGGCAAGATTTAGAGGCTTCTGACCCCTCATTGCTGGTCGGGAAAAGTTTAAAATCCTTGTGTAAAAATATACAGGTGGATGGAGAAGCAGAGTTTCATCTCTCTGTGCTTAATTATATTATGTAGGAATTGAAGCTCCTCTTTTTTTATCAACACGCTGAGGCTTTCCCAGTGTGCACCAAGCAGAATTCCTGTTCTTTCCCTTATGACCCCACGGATCTCCAGGAAGTGCCCCTGTAATTACATTTCAGGGCATCACTGGGTGCTGACATTAAAAATGTACACATTAAAATTTCAGTTTCTGCTTTTTTGACATGGCTGTGGCATAAGCAAATTCCTGTGGCCAGTTTGGGGAGTGGGTTTTGGTCACCTTCCTATCCAGGAATCTTGCTGGGTGCTCAAATGTCCTTTTATTGGCTCATGCCTTAAGAGAGAGATCTTGAGTCACAGCTATACTTTAAAAAATTATAATAAACTCTGAATTTCCATGTAATTCATTTTTGTTTCATGGTGTAGACACATAGAGAGGGCAGCTGTCACTTCTTTCCCTTCCACCTTCTGATGCAGACATAGAAATTAATCTTAAAAACTAATGAAATGCAGTTAATGAAAGGTTTTCTAAATAGACAAAGCCCCTTTTCTGGCAGTCCATTAAAAAATAGCAGTTTCATGGATGGGCCTGGTGCACAGTATAATTGCTAGAACTGACATTTCTTAATCAAATGTAAATAATGTGGCCTCAGAGAACCTTCTTTAACATCTTGAAGRCTTTTTTTTCCAGAGTTTCAAGGAATAAAATCATTTGGATGCTCCAATCAGCAGAGCTCCACAGCTGAGCTCGTGTGTCTCCTTGTGACTCAGTTGTTGGTGTTTTGATTTCTTTCTGAGCTCAGTTTTCGCTGTCATCCTCAAATACAAACAGTTTTTGATGAGAATGAGTATGGAAAGCTGGCTTTGAAAGTTTCAAACCCCTCAAACTTCTTTAACTTAAAAATGGGTATGAATTAGTCTTTTAATCTGCCAGGACCTAGAAACGAAGTAATTTAGCAGCATGGAAAATGGTGAACTTTGTATAAATTATACTAGAAATGGAGAATTCTGAAGTCTTGTTACRGGCTGAAATGTTCCACATATGGAAGGTGGAATAAGAGGGGGTTGTTTGGGTTAATATTGAAATGCAGAGTGTATTTAGAGAAGAAAATGAACAAACACCAAAAAAACTCCCAGCAAATTAACCTGCACTGGATTTCAGATCTCCCTTTGGAAGGCAGGAGATTTCATGTTTGAGTGATTAATGACTTTGCTCTCGATTTTAAAATAATTTTGAAGGGGAATATTGCTGGGGGAGTATGTTTAAAAAATGGATTTTTTTTTTTTTTTGGCTATATACTGGGGGATTCAGAATTCTTCCTGCATGTCCATGCGTGTCTTGTGAAAGTATTTTATCCTGAGTGCTCAAAACTGATTTAAATCTCTGTTTAATGAAGCAAGTACTATGCCCTGCTGCAGAAGTTCCCTGTAGCTGCTGTTAAATGGTGATGTGCCCATAACACTGTCACTGGGAGGGTCCTTGAGCTCAGTCACTCCTGTCTGGGGATGGGAAAGCAAAGGGAAGAGCAGTGGAAGTTTGGGATAATGCCCTTTGAGGATTGTATTAGCTGTAACCTTGGCTAAACCGTTCCTGGAGTTCACAGGATAATTCTTGGCTGCACTGGCCTGATCTGTTCTCTTAAATGCCACTGAACTTTCTGCATATTGGGTGTTAATATTGAAGGATTTTCATCCAAGTGACACGAAATCAAAGGCTTTGCACTGGAGTCATCAGTCACCTCTGCCAGAGGCATTTTACAAAGTGTTTAATGACACAGAAATACCAAATGTGTTTTTCTGAGCTCTTTGAAGAGGTGGCCGTTATATATATGGAATATATGGGATGAAAAAAAGGTTCATTCAGGATTAATGTTGGTGCCTCTGTAAYTGGGGAGAGACACACAATTGCTTTTCCTCTTCAAGCTCACCAGCGTGGGAGGTTGGGCTCTCTTTTGGCCACCTCAAAATATGTGCAAAGTGACCTCTCAGTGACCAGTGATCTTAGAGATCAAAGATTCAAAGAATCACCATGGAATCACAGGATGGTTTGGGTTGGGAGGGSTGTAAAGATCACCCTTTTCYGACYCCTGCCACRGGCAGGGACACTTTCCACTAGCCCAGGTTGCTCCAAGCCCTGTCCAACCTGSCCTTGGACACTTCCAGGGATGGGGCAGCCACAGCTTTTCTGGGCATCCTGTGCCAGGGCCTCACCACTCTCACAKCCAAGAATTCCTTCCCAATATCCCATCTAACCCTGCCCTCTGGCCGTGGGAAGCCATTTCCCCTTGTCCAAAGTCCCTCTCCAGCTCTCCTGGAGCCCCTTTAGGCACTGGAAGGGGCTCCAAGGTCTCGCTGATCCTTCTCCAGGTGAACACCSCCAGCTCTCCCAGCCTGGCTCCAGAGCAGAGGGGCTCCAGCCCTCGGAGCATCTCCGTGGCCTCCTCTGGACTCGCTCCAGCAGCTCCACA
Organism: Amblyornis subalaris; assembly: GCA_018881555.1. Taxonomy (NCBI): domain Eukaryota; kingdom Metazoa; phylum Chordata; class Aves; order Passeriformes; family Ptilonorhynchidae; genus Amblyornis; species Amblyornis subalaris. Next base: position 165,684 of record JACAXG010000234.1, read on the forward strand.
TCTTCCAGATGTTGGACCCCGGGGCTGGAGGCAGCTCTGCAGGTGGAGTCTCACCTGAGCAGGGCAGAGGGGCAGAATCCCCCCCACCCCAGCACTGTCCAAACTGTGGGATCGTCCCTGCACACAGGGGATTTCTGGGATGTGAGCGCTYGTGGCCAGGGCATGTCCAGCTTCTTTATATCCTCATAATCTCCCTGCACAGAGCAGCAGCTCTTAGGAAAAGACAATCAAAGGTGCTTTAAAGTGAATTGCTTTCATGTTCTCCCTCACTCCGTGTTTTCTCAGGTCGGCTGAAGAATTTCTGCCAGAAATCATCCCTGTGAAAGGGTCGTGTTTTGCCGGTGGATAAATAGATATGTCGAGTTTAACAGTCACTATCTACAAACATTTAATGTTAGAATTTGGCTCTGGATTCAGAAATATTTTTCATCSAGTAATGTCTCCCCAGATAGTCCAACACTTTTGTTTTCAATCTCCCCYCCTACAAGGAATTTGCCTGCATTTCATCCCACAGATCCGGTGTGGTGCCCTTGCTGCCCCGGTGAGGGTGTTCCTGCCCATCTGCTTCTTGTCAGCACCAAAGCTGGGCAAGTGCCACTTCTCATAATTGCTTTTTTCTCCCTGTTTTCCTAAACTTTGCATGGCAAAGTTGTTGTAGTTCGGAGATTTGTCATCCTTTCAGGAGGAGAGCTTGATGAGGAGTGATTAAAGCCTAATGGTTTTCTTTCTTTTGCTGTGTGATGCCAGCTGGATTTTTAGATTTTTGTGGATTTGCAGGCTGTAAGACTGAAGGGTTTGGAGAGAGAAAAAAACCCCAAACAAACACTTTCATCTGTTTATTTGTTTTAAGGGAAGAAAAGGAAATTAAAGGAACTTAGAAATAACTTTAAATATTTTTTCTGACTCYAATTCTGAGTGCTTATCTCTGGAGAATAAAGCTGGACCTTGGGGGACATCTCAAGTGATGGCACATTTGGGAGAAAATGGGGCAAAAAGAGCAAGTTGTGTCCTGGTGCCAGTGTGAGAGTGGCTGTAGCTCCTGAGACCTGTCAGGTCACACACAATCCTGTGGGAACAGCATGGACAATGTTTTTCCCTTTGCCCAACCTTCCTGACATGCCAGGAATGCTGTGCTTGTAGCACTGGGCCACGGAGATACTTAACCAGGATAATATGGATTCAAGAGCCCTGGCTCCTCACTGAGGTTCAGCTGAAGGTTTGAAGTGCTGTGTCAGTGCCTGCCCAGGGATTGTCCCCAATGTCTTGTGACTGAGGGTATTTGTGACATTAAAAATGATGTTTAATAGCACTCCCAAGATGGACCAACCCATGGCTTGAAGGTGGTTGGAGAGGAGGGAATGTGTTCTGCCAAATATTCTGCTCCCTGTAATGCCCTGCTAAACCTTCCTTCAACCTAAAATTTGCAGGGTTTTTTCATAAGAAAGTTAATCCYTCTCCTCTCTGGTCTCCATTAAAGTGAAACATTTGGCTCTTACAATAATCAAGTTATCCTGGTGTTTCTGAATTACTGCTTAAGGTGGGTCTGAGTCCTCTTTGCTCTCCTCTCTCTGGGCTTGGCCACAAGTCAGGGGTACAGTTGTTTTCAGGTTCATTCTTTTGTCTTAGAAGATTCCCACTTGATTCCAAAGGAAGATGAAGTCCTGAAGTATGAGGTGTGTGGAAACCCCTGGATCACAAGCCCTAAAACTGTGTTTGTCTTTATTCTTCACTGATTTATTCTGATCATCTGCTTCCTGGAGCCCCAGGTCCTGTCCCAGTGAGGATCTCAAAATGCTCAAACTTCTGCACCCAAAACAGAGCCACTTTGCTCTGAACCCCACTCCAGTGGTGAAACTCCTCCTCTCCTGCTTCCTTTTATTGAACTGGAGCTTTAATGTATAAAAAAAAATTATTTTGGTCCACTGGGACCCTGTTGGGGTTTTGTCCATCTTTTGTCTTTTTTACCTTGAACCACCTTCTGTTTTTAATGCCTGGAAATCTGTGTATAAATAATACTGTTCTTTTCTGCCATGTATGTTCCTCTTGGGGATAAGATCAGGTCATATTCCTGCTTTACTGGACTTAGAAGGGATGCAAGAGAAGATTCCTTACTCTTCAGCTGGAAGGTTTCAGTGCTTTAAACAGATTGTTGAATTCTGGAAATCACTTGTCTGGGAGTTGAGCACTGCCTGTGTATTTGTACAGGAGGAATTCTCGAGTCCCTTGGAGGAAAAAAAAGGATAAAAGCAGACAGCTCCCAAATTGTAAAACGTGTCTTCCTTAAAGAGATCTTTTCCTGAAAGTCTGAACCTGCACTTGCAGTACATTGGTTAACAGAGCAAAAAAGATGTTCCTGCCTCTTTCTCCTCTCTCCTTCTCTTCATGCTTCCCTCTCCCAAGGTTTCTCACTGAACTGGTGGTCCCTTCCCCTCCTGTGTGGCAACCCAAGTCGACAGCTTGGCCTCAGATTTATGTCAAGTGTCACAATGTGCTGCTCTGGTCTCAGGAGGGTGATTATTTCAAATCTTCAGCATAAAATCCTGAATATGGAGCCAGTGAGAGCTGTTTATTGCCGATGCCTGCGTGTCCAACCTCGTACAGCAGGCAGTGGGAACGCCCTCTTGGAAAAGAGGATGCACAGACCTTGATTCTGCCTTCCTTTTTGAGTTTAAGCTAATAATGCTCAAATCCAAACTGAATTAACAGACTGGAGATGGTGAAAGAGTTATGGAGGTTGAATCGTGGAATTGTTAAGGTTGGAAAAGACCTTTAAGGTCACAAGTCCTGCAATAACCCAGCACCACCCCCACGGTCAGCACTAGACCATGTCCTCAAGTGCCACATCCATTTGGGTTTGGAATGCTTCCAGGGATGGGGCAGCCACAGCTCCTCTGGGCAACCTGTGCCAGGGCCTCCCCACCCTCACAGGAAAGAATTTCATCCTAATTTCTAATCTAAATCTCTCTTAGCTTAAAACTGTTCCCTCTGCCTGTGTAAAAAGTCTCTTTCCCTCTGTTTTTCACAAACTCCGTTTTAAGTACTGAAAAGTCTGGTTTAGTTTTCCATCCTTTCATGACAAAGGTTTGCTTAGGATCCCAAAATTTCAAATACAAGCTTTAATGTTTACCAGTTTAACAACATTTAATCCTTTCACTGAATGTTTCTCTTTGTTCTCCTTCCCCCAGGCTGTCCCACGAATTATGGTTCAGTCGGCCAGTCTGGATGCCAGTGCTGCAAGGATAAAACAGGTGAGCACATCCCAGGATGTGAGGATACCATTTTTATATTCACCTGCCAGAGGTGGCCAAAGCATCAGGTGCTTAAAACCTGTTGCACTTGTGCTGTTGCCTCGCTGTGAGACAGTGAAATTCAGCGTGTGCTGCTGGGTTTTCTTAGGTCCTGGTAAAATCTCCCCTCCTATGGCTGGTTACACTTTTATATTTGAAAGCATTAGCTGTTAATTAGCTGGAATTTAGCTGGTTTGCTGCTTTAAAGGGAAAATTTCTAGGCTCTGGCACTGTCTGTAAGCAGCACGTGGCTGTTATTCCAAGTGTGGAGCTTAATTCTCCATTTTATCATGATTTTGGCATGGAGAAACAGCTCTTGCTAAGATGGAGAGAAAATAGACCCTGTGATCTCCCACTTTTTAGCAGAACTTCAGTCTCCTGAGCAGCACATCAGCTGCCTCCCACTGTGCTTTTATTGTCTTAGAAAACTGTGTGTTATCCAAAGGGAAAATCCAGAGAAAGAGCAGAGCTCCCGAATCCATGTGGACACCACCCTCCCCACAGGAAAGTGAACAATGTCTTTAATCTGCTGGAATATTTTAAAAAAACTCTTTTTTAATTTTTTGTATTACATTTCACTTAGCAATAGCAAACCTTTGGTTCTGAAATTCCTGTAATCCAATCAAATCCTTCTTTCCTCAAACGCCGCTCACGCTTCCAGTGGAAAAGGCACTTGGGAATAAACTGAAAATCCTGTAGTTCGGGACACTTAACCCACTAGATGGGAGAAATCACAAAAATGTGAATAATAAACAAAAAGGTTCACCTGAGACAGGATATGTTCAAACCTTCCGTCCTCCAACCTCTTTTTTTTTTCCCCTCTTCCTATTAGCAGTCTCCTCCCTCCCTCCTTCCCAAAGAGATTTAGAGACATCCTAATCTTTTAGAGTACATGTGCTGGCAAAAGATATTGATCTATCAGATTTAGTAAACTTTACAGCCAAGAAATACATCACTGAAATGGGCTGTTAATCTCATGAGGTGCAGTTAATTTCATCCCTCTGGAAGTGCGAGGTGCTGGCGGCGCTGAGGTGGGAATGGCATTTGGAAAGGGGGACATAAATGACAGTTTAGGTGGAGAGGGGTGATTTATCCATCCAGAGAGTTAAGCCAAATACCTGTGAGAGACTTATGGATCACGGCTGGTTCCCATTCCRTATAAATCCTGCTATTCAAACAGCAAATGACCATTCCTGTAATATAAATAATTTTTCAGTAAATATTGGGGAGCGTATTTCTTTGGGTTGACACTTTCCTTATTGATGGAAGGAATGAGCTGACAATCCTCCCAGTTTGGCAGGGCTGACTCGGGATCAGCTTCCATCTTCTGGAGATTGCAGCTACACAGGGATTTGGATAAGCTCAAAGCCTTGGTGCTTCCCAGAGGTCTTGTATCTGCACTTTTAGCCCGGGTATTTTGGATAAAAGAGCTCTACATTCCCTCTCCTCCTCTGTTTCAGATGACCCAAGAGGAAGTAGGGAAGCAGCCACTGGAAACCRTGGTGCAGATGCCCGAGGCAGACAAGAGTCTGGAAAAGACACCCAAAGTGCCTWTGCAGCAGCCCACGGGAGACACCCAGGCCCAGGACTCGCAGGAGGGACCCCCAAGTCCCCTGAGTGAAGCCTCCAGTGGGTACTTTTCCCACAGTGTCTCCACAGCCACCCTCTCCGAGGCCCTTGCAGCGGGAAGTGACGCTGTGGCTCAGTCAGGAGGTCCAATCCCTGCAGGGAGTGACTTCCCAATTCCTGCAGCGGCTCAGGTCCCTTCTGATGTGCAGGGACACTTGGACAGAGCTTCTGAGAGCTGTCTGGGCACAAAGAGGGACAATCCCCCCACCTTCAGCCTTCCAAGTGCTGCTCCCAGGCCGAGGGACAGCCCCGAAGTGAACGGGAACGATGCTTTGAAAGCAAAGTCTTGCACTTCCCCTCATCCCAGCGAGCAGGGAAACGATGCCTCTGCAGCCACTGGTGCAAAACCCTTTCTCTCTACCTCCACTCCAAAGGAGTCATTATCCAAACAATCAGTGGAGTCAGCAGGACAAGCCAGGAAAAAGGAAACGGCTTCTGGGGCTTCGGAACTGGGGTTTCCCAAAGCACAGGCTCATCCCGACCAGCCCAGCGCTGCAGCCTCCCCCTTCAAAATCCAGAAAGTCAAGACATCGGAGCTGAAATCCTTTACAAGCATGCTGGGATCAGATCCCACGTGTTCCCTGGGAACAGAAGAGCAGCAGGAAGGAGAAAAGGGCACGTCCGGTGCCCGTGGACTGAACCACAACGGATCGGAGACAGCGGAGGAAAAGCTGGAGGTGGTTTCCGACTCCGAAGATGCCAACGAAGTTCCTGAGTGGCTGAAAGAGGGGGAATATGTCACAGTTGGCACAAATAAGACAGGCACAGTGAGATACATTGGGCCCACAGACTTCCAGGAGGGAACGTGGGTTGGTGTCGAGCTGGATTTGCCTTCAGGTAAAACATCCCCTGGATCAGGTGGGAAGCAGCCRCTGTGTCCCGGCTGGCAGAGCTCATCCTAATGCTGCTTTTTTGGGGGAGTTRTTACCCACTGAGGGGTTTATTACCCATTGCTGGAGGCATTTTGAAAAAGGAAATATAAAAGGTCTTCCCAGCTGTCATCTTTTCCCAAACCAGCTCTCACTTCCAACCCCTTCAAGGTCCCTTCCCACCCAAACCATTCTATGATCCCTGACTGTCCCTTTCCAGTCATTTCTTTGGCTTCTTACACTGGAAGTRGAAATCAGGATTCCTATTCCATGCAGTTTGGTAAGTAATAGCTGCAGGAGATGGGCCTTGAGTCCATGGAATTCTCTCCTGGGCTTCTGCTGTGAGGATAAGGGTGTCCAAAGCACAACAGGAGTTGTGGGATTTAACTGAGCAAAGGGACATTTAGGCTAAATGAGTTGCAAAGTCTCTTAATAGGTATTAAGAGATAATAGGATTTTATTTTAAAATAAGCTTTAAAATTGCAAAAGACTATTTCTGTGTATGTATATATACACACACATACATACACACCCTTATATATGTGAAAACCAGTGGGAAATAACCATCCACAGACCACCAGGTCATACAGATAATTTAAGGTGTCTTTCACCATCTCATTTGTCATCCCTGTCTGAGTCTTACCAGTACACCTGTGCAATTCCCAGAATTTAGGCTGTAATACAGGATTTTTTGGAAACCAAGGTGCAGTTCCTGGGGAGGCTGTTCCTGTTGTGTTGAAGTGGGAATAGGGTGTCTCCAGCACAAGAGGAAAGGAAGGTGATGGCTGGGATTTGATCTCTGCTGGAGTTCCAGGCTTCCTAACCTCTTTCCTCTGCAGGTTCCTGTCTGCATTCCCAGGACTCGTTTTCTCCAGGAGCAGTCAGGATTGGGGGAAGGCAGGGCATGCCAGTGGAAAATCCAGGAGAGGCAGTGACAGTGAGAGGATTTGGGTTACCCAGGGCACGTAAAGCTCCTTATTCCAATYCTTTTAGCCAAGCTGCAGCATTCCCAGGCTGGGTGGTGAATCAGCACATCCCAGGTTGCCCACGCTCCTTCCTGCTGCACATTCCCCTGGGATTGGAGCAGTTCACCCAGACGAGCACTGTCCAGGATCCAGAGCTCCCATATCTTCCCTGTGCATGGTGTGCTCATCAGACCTGAACTTGGCAGTGTCTTTCCACCTGGTTTCAGAAAACTCTCCGGAGTTTTCCATCCTGGAGAGCAAACTGGAGCTCTGATCCCTTTGAAAGCTGTAGAAGTTTCTCAATTCCGATTTTTTTTAAAAATAAACATATATTTACAGATTCATTTCAATTTTGGAAGGTCACTTTCCCTCTGTCAGGCTGCTCCAGTGCTAAATGTGTTTGCACATCCCAGTAAGCATCAGCTTCCATGGAAAAGTCAGGAGATTTTTGGCCTGCTGAGGACTSAGCTGCTGATGTTACTGGAATTTTTTCCCCCCCTCCTTCTGTTTCCACGAGGATTAAGACCCTGATTTGTTGGAGCACCAGTGGCTTCTGGCACAGCTGGAGCTGCACTTGGGGAATGTGGTCACAAAGTGGTATTTTTGTCATCCTGCAAACAGGGATAGAACTCCAAGGACACAGAAATCCAAGTCTTGGCCATGTGAGGGTACCTTGGACCCAACTTGGTGATGGTGGTAGGGAGAAGGAAACACCCCAAAAGCAAACAGGGTGATTTTATGTCATTTAAAGAGCCGTTGGGTCTCTCCACATTCCCTTTACAGATGGGAGCAGTCTCTGTCCCAATCCCTGAACAGAAATCCTGAGAATTTTAAATAAACTAAAAAGGGAAATAGATCTCAACAGGATCAGCACAGAGGAATTATTTTTCCTATTCTGTGGAGGGTTTAGGACATGGAAACAGTGACAATCCTCCACTTCAAACATCAACTCAGCCAAAAGCTCTTTKGAATGTCTGTTTTTCCTTCCTTCCTGATACTTTGCTAATGGAACAGATTCTTTACCACTTTGAGGGAAAATAAAGAATTCCCCTGAATAGGAAGCAGAGAGGAAGACTAAGATGGAGTGTCCGATTCGGAGACACTGTCTCCATGCAGTGGCTTTCCTGGGGTTCAGCAGGAAAGTTTTACCTCCAGAGAGTGTTTTTAGGGAAGAGTTCTTTTCCCTCTCAGCATTTTTTCCTTGCCTCCTCCTCTGGGTGCAGTAGCACCATTTGCACAGAATAAAACCCATTTTATGGGAAAAAATTCTTCCCTGTGAGGGTGATGAGCCCCTGGCACAGGTTACCCAGAGAAGCTGTGGCTGCCCCATCCCTGGAAGTGTCCAAGGCSGGGTTGGATGGGGCTTGGAGCAACCTGGGATAGTGGAAGGTGTTGGGGTTGGAACGAGCTGAGCTTTGATGTTCCTCCCAGTCCAAACCATCCCRTGATTCCYTGATTCTCTTGCCCCAGGTAAGAACGACGGCTCCATCGGGGGGAAGCAGTATTTCCGGTGCAACCCAGGCTATGGATTGCTGGTGAAGCCCGGCAGGGTCAGGAAGGCCACGGGCGCCGCGCGGCGCCGGAGCAGCGGCCTCAGGCTGCAGGGAGCGGCCGGCGCGGAGAACAGGAGGAGCGGGAACTTCTCTGGGTCGGCCTCCAACCTGGCCTCCCTCACGGCCCTGGCCAAGGCCGAAGGAGGAGCCACGCTACGACTGGAGAAGAGCCAGAAAAACGCCGAGAACAGGAAATCCTGGGCAAACTGAGCCCAGCCCGGCCCAGCCAACGCAGCCGGGGGAGCCGACGGCTTCGGGAAGCGGAACCAACCATCCCAACTTCCAGCTGGTGGCAAACGCTAATGAAGGGTTTGTTCTCTCTGCTCTGGGTGATTGACACGATGATTCTTGGCCTTGTCGYGGTGCTGGATCCTTCGTTTCCTGTTCCAAATCCTGACACTTCCGGGGGTGGCCGATGGCAGCCGGGGACGGCGGTGGGTGGGTGTAATGAGCTCCTTCTCTCCTCCACCTTCCAGAGGAAAATTGGTCAAATCATGGCACAGCTTCCCAACAGCCACAAAATCCTCTCCAGGCACCAGCGCTTCCCATGGCGTACGGGGCAGTTCCTAAAGAACCTTCCCAAAATAACAGCTCTGTTCCAATTCCGTAAGAGCTGTGTCAGTATCGCGTAATCCACGATGAAAGGGCAAGGTGGGAATGATTCCAGACAGGCAGAGAAGTGAACGTAGAACTTTGGGAATAAAGAACCCCCAAAGCCCCTTTATTTAAAAAAGTAGCAGCCCTTGGGTTATGTGACTGGGATCAGTGCCTGCTTGGATTAGTCCCGTTGTCCCGCTCTCCTGTGGAAATCGGCATGGTCTTTCCAGTTGGTTTGTTGGGAACGGGAGGAAGCCCATGACCTGCTCTGTCCTGTTTTTGATCCATTTAATGAACACTCTCACCATGACAGGATCCCCCTCCCTCACTTGCCCCAGAGTGGCAGGACCTTCCCCTTGGTTCCTCCCTGTGGGCCAAGAGGGCTTTTGCAGCGATATCAGCACTGAAGTGCTTCCATGTTCCCACCCAGCCTTTGGAGACACTAGGAATTTTGCCAGCTACACAAAGCAGGGGGTCACTGTCCTCTTCACGGGCTCAATCCAGTCTATTTATTTTTATTTATTCTTTTAAAACATGAAATGTTTGCGCTTTACAATCATCCCCCGCCTGGCACCGCACAGAGGAGCTCTCCCAGCGCCATCCCGAGCGCGGGTCCAAAGAGGAGGTGCCTCCGTCGTCCCCAACACCAGCTTCTCTCCTGGAAAGGGGGAGGTTTGGGCTGGCTTTTTTAAAACTTGATTTTATTTGTGGCTGGTTTTTAGCTGCCTGTGGGCCAGGGGACGCGTCCTTGTCCGTGTGTCCGTGGTGTGTCCGTGTGCGGGCACGGATCGGCCGATGCTCGTTTTTCTATCAAATCCTGAAAAGCCACAGATTTTTCTATCCCGAGCTGTTTATATCTTGTTTAGTCATCCTGGGGGGATTGGACAGCCTGAGCAATAGACGTTTTAGCTACGTGGGGACTATTTAGGATGCTAAATTAATGATTAAACTTTAATATCTCTCCAGTCGCTGCCCGTGGGTATCCAAGTGCCTTAACCATCTGGTTCCGAGGTCCAAGGGAAAGCTACACTGGCATCAAAGGAGATAGGGATGCTTAGTGAAGGAGATAATTATGCTGATTTACTGTAATTAATATCATTTATGCAGAAGGAATAAAATTAAAATAGAAACTAATCTGTAGCAGAAATAAGCGGGCTGGGTTCCGATGCAGCCCGCGTAGAACTGCCAGGGATTTGTGTATCCTTCCAGCTTGGTGTAAGTAGTTTCAGTGTTACCTAAATTTTCCTCAAGAAATCTTAATATAAAATGTACAGAGCAGCTTTTAAAGATATTTTTAGTGTACAGTTTTCCCTCTTTTTCCTTTGCACGAAGCTCCTGTCCATCCAAGCCATGGTGGGGGAGGAATTTGGTAGTAAAGAATACGGATGCTGAAATCCCAGGTTTTAAAATGAAAACCGGTTTTATAGACACAATCCATGCGATGAAACACTTCGTTTTGGGGTCTGAGGAGTCTTGCTGATGAAAGACCACCCACTCATTAATCCAATGCCTCTTACACTGCCTTGTTGGTTCTCTTAACTCCACCCTGACCGTGTTTTTAATTGCACTTTGTTCCGATGTGCTGCCGGAAGAAGCTGATGTGAAACAGCCCTTCCCCGGAGTTGTGTGTTTTCAGTCTCAGCATTTCAGTTACTTGGATTTAGGGATGTCTTTAAAACTCCTCCACGCTTGCTCGGTGGCCCCTTTGGGGGAAATGTGAAGGGAGGAGCCTCCAAGTCCTTTCRAAGCCTCTTTTCTTGTGCCGCTGTCTGGGAATCCGGGATTTCTGCGGGACCCATGGAAAGGTGTCCAGGTCGCAGGAGGGAAGGGGAGGAGCAGAAGGCAGTTGGGTTGGTGGTTCCCTGTTTCTGCTGCTGGTTCTGAGCTCCTCTGGCCTGTTCGTGCTCCAGCCCTGACYGTGTGAGGACGTGTTTTGGTGTTTGCACATCTGGGACACATGCTCGGAGGCGGATCCAACTGATCCGGGCTGGATTCCCTCCCTTCCCGCCCTCAGTGGTGGTGCAGAGCCACGGAGAGGGGTGTGAAGGATGGTTTGAGCAGACCATACCTGCTGCCTCCTCTGGGATAACTTGTCCTGGAAGCAAATCCCTTCAGTAGGGCCGGGGCGATTCCAGGCATCCAGTGGGGATGAGCACGAGGAGCCTGCGGTGCCTTTGTGGAGGGAGGATCTTACTTGAAGCTCTCTTGGCTTTCACCATCTCCTTTGACTTTGGAAACAAAACCTCTCCTCAAATTCCACCCTAAAATCACCCCAATGCAGCACAAGCTCCAGAAAGCCAAACACATCAAATTCAGCCGTGAGGGTGTTCCTGGGGGATTCCCTGACTCTCTCCTGCTCTCCCCCCAGCTTTCCTGGGCACGTGAGGTCTTTTCTAAAGGTATTTTCCAGATTTTTGGCACAGTGAGTGCACATTTCTCTACTCAAAGCCATCTGTTACTTTGCACCAGCTAAGCCAACTAACCAGAAAACAGGTAAAAATCATGAAGGTAATAATACATATTTTTTGTTGATATTAGAAAAACTCTACTCTCAGCCTAAAGGAGGAGGTGCTCTTAACTGGAACCGCCCAGCACTGAGGCTGCTGTGTGAATAGCTATGCATATTTTCCAAGATTTTCATGCACTTTATACAGGGAAGGAGAATATTTGATACAGGAAAGTGTAATTTCTAGCGAGTGTCTCATCTCTGGTGTCTCTCAGGGGTTCAGTCCTGCTGGCTGTGTCCCTGAACTGTGGGTGGGTCTCAGATTCTGGTGTGGAAAATGGTGTTGGTGGCTTGGAAAGGCCCCACCGCTCCTCTCCACAGGGTGTGGGGTGTCACTGACACTGAGCCAGCCAAGAGGAGGCTTCTCAGAGGGACTTTTTGGGGTTTTCTCAAACCAAGCCAAGCCTTTTTCCTGTGTTACGTTCAGCTCTTGAGGTGTTTCGATCTCCATGTCCAAAATCAAGCCTGTTCACCCTGAGGKCTTTGGCTTTTTGCTGTTCCATGATGTTGTTTAGTTGAGGAAAACGAATGGAAACAAATTCTGTGTGATGACAGCGCCCAGGTCCTTAAGCAGAGGGGTTTGTCCGTGGCCAGGGTGGAATATTCAACACCCCTGTGCTCTTCTACAAAGGAAGAACCCCCTCATTCCTCCCCACAGTGGTGGAACCCCGTCCCATCGGAGCCTGGCTGTTGTCCAGCCCTGTCTGTGCCCTCTGGAGCTGCTGGAGTCTCGTCCCTGGTGATGCTCCTGTTGTCCCTCTGCTGGCTCTGCCAGTTCTTTGCACAAGATTTCGTTTTCCCAGTGCCTTATCCCGGGGCCAGCAGCCGGCGGCGAGGGCCGGGCGGCCTCGGGGTGCCTGGATTTTAGGGARTGGGGTGGTGAGGAAGGTGCGGGCTGGTCACACTACACAACCCCCCGAGCTGGGGCCCTGATCAAGTGTCTTGTTCCTCCGTGTCCTGTATCCATCTTTGCTTTGGTTTCTGCCCTCTCTGCCCTCCTCCCAAACCACGATCCTGTTGGGTTCCCTGGGAGCCGCTCCCAGCTCGTGTGTCCCTGCTGGGGTCACTGACACCACGGGGGCTCTGTGTACTTTAAATGAGCTGAAATCCAAAGAGACTTTGTAATGAGCTGTAAAGTTTTTAATTATTTCTGTACCATACTAAATGACTGTAATATTGTATCATACGTGCGATGCCGCCTGCAGGACCTGAATAAACGTCTTCTTTAGAGCTGCGACATCTGTGCTTTGTTATTCCAGTTAGTGGCACCAAAATGTTTAGGATCAGGGAATGGTTTAGGTTGGAAAAGCCTCCAAGATCGAGTCCAACCATTCCCCAGCACTGCCAAGGCCACCACTGACCCATGTCTCCAAGTGCCACATCCACATGGCTTTTAAATCCCTGCAGGGATGGGGATTCCAGCACTGCCCTGGGCAGCCTGTGCCTGACCACCCTTTTGGGGAAGAAATCTTTCCTTAATATCCCTGGTGGGATCAGGGTCCCAGGGACTTTTCTGCCTTGCTGCAGGTCAGTCTGTAGGGAGGTTGGTGCCTCAGGGAGCTACCACAACCAATCCTGCCGGCCAAAAAGGCCTCTGGGTGATGAGACCCCCTCAAGATTTCGTGATGTCCTTGAAAACCCCTCCCTGGGCCACATTATTTCCCCTCTCTTTGGCACCATTTTTTCTCCCAAATTCAGCTTTGTGTTGGAAAAAACTGGCAGGGTTTGACTGGGATTGTTTTTGTGTAGTTTTTAAGTTTTACCTTGGCTTTTTTTTAAAGCAACAAACGCTGCTGTTGTGATCCCCCCCCATCCCCACCGAAAGCCAGCGAGCAAAGGATATTTTTATCGGCGCTGTCTTGCAATCAGCACACGAAAACAGATTTTTTTTTTTTTCTTTAAAGCCACTTGCCTTTTATGTTTTACCTTCTGAAAGAAAAAAAAAACAACCCTCTTTGGCTGAAACACAGGAGCCGTTTGAAGCGGCGTCACTTTGTTCAAGCCTCGCTCCTCCCGGAAGGCGACTGCGGCACCTTCCCCGCGCTGCCGCGTTCTGTTCTCCAGCCAGAGCCTGCTTGAAAAGGCACCGATCAAAACCAGCAGGAAAATAATTTWAAAAAAAAAACCCAAAACCAACAAAGAACACCTTTTTCCCCGTTTTCCTTCAGATTAATGCCGCTTCCATCGGCTTCAAACGCGGGAGTCAACAGCCGCTGGGCTTCACCTGGGGGAAGAGAGGAGCTGCTCTGCCACGAGCTGGGCAGATTTCTGAGGGGGTTTTGCTCACCTTTGGGCACCAACGTGGGATAAATTATTGCTTTTTCCCTGCTCATCTGGTTTCCCACAAAAACAGGCACAAAGGGCTGGAAGTGCAGCTTCTTTGCAAAGCACAAGCTGTCAGTGTGGGTTTGTTCCTCTTTTTTAAGAAAAAATATTTCCCAATGGAGCTTTTCTGTATTCCTGGTTTTCAGATGTGGAGCAGGGAGTGGGCTTCATCCAGCATCATCAGCCCAGGTTAGCAACAGACACCCCTGGAAGTGTTTCCCTCATCCCTGGAAGTGTCCAAGGCCAGATTGAACGGGGAGCTACCTGGGATAGGAGAAGTTGTCCCTGTCCATGGCAGAGGGCAGAAATGGATAAGATTTAAGGTCCCTTCCATCCCAAGCCATTCTGGGATTCCATGATCCCCAGGCTACTCCCTCCAGAAAATTCCCCCTGCAGATGGGAGATCTGGCAGCTGATGGGGAGGGGGAAGTGTTAGAAATTTGTTTTGGGCTGTCCCTCCTGAGCAAGCCCCCCAACCACTGCTGCACATCCTGATCTTAACCAGGATGGCAGAACCCAGACACCATTTCACTGAATAAATCAAAATTCCTGTGACTTTGTGTCTCCTGTGTCACCCCACTCATTCATCCAAACCCCCTGCGGAAATTTCTTCCCATTTTGAGGAAGCTTTTCCCCACCCACCCAACAGAGCCTTGTAGGACCCCTCTGAGCTGCTCAGCCCAACCAGGCCAGGACCAAAGGGCAGCCACAGCCCCCTCCTGCCTTGGGCTTCTCAAAATTACACCTGTACTCAATAATTCAACATTATTTTGGTTTTATCACCAAGTGGTCCCAAAGTCTGCTCCCTCCAGACCTTCAGCTTCTTGAGCAGGAAACTTTTATTGTTGGGATGGGACTCACAGGGCTCTTCCTGAGGCTCCAGGAGCCTGGTGGGGGAGGTTTCCAAAGGGAAGGGCACCATCTCCAAGGACATTACATCTTTGTATGACCAGTACTTTTACCTGTGACAAACAACCCCAGTCAAAGGAGGAGAAACACTACTCTCAACATCTTTTAGTGGAAAGAGCCCCAAAAGGTCTCTGCAATCAGCCCATGGGTCAAACTGCAAGAGATTCCACTGCTTCAAATGCACCATCATCGCATCCACCACCTTCATCCCTTCCAGAGACCATCCTTACAAAAAGGGGATGCACAAAGAATTGTTTTTCCCCCCCAAATCCAAATTTTCTACATAGTWCTCATGACACATTTTAGGTCTCACACCCAAGCTCTGCACAAAAAGGACGATGGAAGAAAAGCGTCGGTGTTGAGTTATACATTTTTATTTTCTAATAGGTACAATACTAAAATAAACACAAATTAAAAAAAAGTTTTATTAAAACAAAACTGTACAAAAAAGCAGTTATACTACATTTTAATTACAGAACAGTCTACTGTCCAAAAGGCACTAATCCAGAATAGGAGATACAATGATACAGGACTCATTTGAACTATTTTAATCAATACAATAGAGCACTTGTTTCTCTGTCCATTCACATACAGAAACAAGGACTTTTGCTACAGTCATTACACATTGTTATAAATATGAGCCCTACGTGTAAAGGTGCAGTATCACTCTCCCCGGGCCGCGGGTCAGTTCTGACAAAGACAGGAATTAAATTAAAAAGGCAAAAAAAAAGGGACACAAGGGCAGAGGCTGATGGTTCATTTCGCAGCACCTACCACCAGGGGAAGGTGTGATGGACATTAACCCTCACCTGCATGTCGGATGGAAGCTGGATGAGTTTCCTCAAGGGGCTCTGGTGGAACTGAAGGTGAACTTCCACCACCTTCTGCCCAAAGCTTTGCATCAGTTGTCCCACTACATCCTGTTCCATCTGGTTCTCCTTTGACCATTTATTTCCCTGGATAGTTCCCTATGATGGATAAATAACAATTCCCAAGAACACCAAGGGTTCTCTACACTATTCCTCTTATCCTTGCAAGGAGCCACGGGCGTCTTGCAGACAAAGGCAGTGATCTGGAGAAGAGTTTGGAATATTCTTCTCAACACTCAGTGCCTTCACTGCAAGGGCATCCAGCGTGAGGAGATGGACCCCTCTCARKGCTGCTCCAACACTCTCAAAGCATTGGACCAAAGTGCCCCACAGCCACCAGGGATGCTGGGATGGATGTTCCAGAGGGGGCACAGTTACAACCCATCACCTCCCAACTTGCCTTCCTGAAATCCAAGCTCCCTGTCGGCAGCATGCAGCCAACATGGAGAAAATGAGGTGCTTCCTCCATCCCCCATGGTGGGGTTACTGGGTCATTCCTGTGACTTCCCCAGCACCTTCTTCTCCACGAGGAACTTCCCACCACGAGGATCTGTTCATCCTCCCTCCTGACCTATCCAATCCATTTTTTTTTTCCCCCAAAATGTCAGGCTGAGGACCAACAGCAGACGACTAAGAGAAGAGGAATCAACCAGCACATGAATATTCAACTTCACGATGAAGAGCAACGACACAACACGCCCAGGAAATGAAACATCTCGTCTTGAAGCTGAACGAGCAGCCCTTAAGATCAAGACCAGGCTGTATCTGAAGGGTTTGATGATGATGATGATGATGAGGATGATTGGCATCACCTGACTCRTCCCCGGTGGAGGAGGCCGGACACGCGGGCGGGAGAGGGATACTGCACCTTTGGAACAGTGTCATACACATAAGACAAAGACAGGCATCTGGATGTTAACAAAAATAAGTAACAAAGAAATATGATTAAACAAAATCTCTTCTCACATCATCCTATACTACATCCTCCTTCTGCTTAGCAGAAAATTGTACGTACACAAAAATACAAATACACAATTTTGTAGAACAGTCTGATTTTAATATATTTATATATATTTATATTTATATGAGTGGCAGGTTAGTTCATTATATAGAGCTTTTTGCACTTTTGGCTCATATGCAACAAGGCTTTATAAATTCAGCTTTAGCTTTCATTCAGGTTTTATAGCTTCTTGAACATTTGTTTTCACATTTAAAGCAGCATCCAATTTGCAAGAGGAGTTGGTGGTGGCTACAGCAAGGATCAGGTCAAGAGGTTATTTGGGGGCTGGGGGGGAGGAGAATATACATTCCAGTGTGTGTGTGTGTGTGTGTTTGTGTGTGTGTGCGCGCTAGTGCTCACGGAAAACAGAGCGGAGTGGGAACACGCCACTCCAGAATCCCATGTTTACCTCTTGAGGTAGGCAGGACACCTACAGCAGATGAGACACAGGGGCCACGTGGGGCAAACGAACAGCGGGGCGGGAGGTGCCGACAGAGGAACGGACAGGGCAGGGATGGGACGCGGCTCGTCTGGGATCGCCCGCACGTCGGGGGACAGCSAAGTGACAGGAGGCAGCTGGAGCCATCCCAGCACAGCGCGGAGAGGAGACGCACGGCGGGCACCCGGCCCCAAGGCAAGGGCACGGTGGGACAAAGCCAAGACACACAAAAGCTGCACGTGAGGAACCTCCCCGGCCTCGGCTGGGGGTTTGCTCCGTTGTTGTGTGGCCCTGAGGCTGTTCCACCGTCCCCTCACTTGGGGGTTTGCAACACTCAGCTRCAGCGTCCGTCTGCTGTCACCAACGTCCACTGCCGGTGACAATCGCTTGTTCAGGGAAAATATCACTTAAAAAAGGCATCTCGGAGCAGGGCAAACGGTCCCTGTGTGCCACAGGCTCCACAAAMAGTGGATTTCCGTTAGGAAATGTCCTGATTTCCGCTAGGATCCCAGCAATGGATTCCCACGGGATCACTGCTTCTATCAGCACCCATCCATGCCCTACAGGCTGATTTTCTGCTCCCTGCAGAGATGTCCTCACAGCTTTCCTTGCCAACAGTCCTTTCCCAGGTTTTCCCACCTCGGATGTGAAGTTGTCAGAGTGAAAACATTTTGTTCCTAATGAAAAATAAAACATCTACACACGGATTGCTTTCATTTGCTGAACCCTCAAGTGGTACTGAAACACCTTCACAGTGTTATCTCCTTTCATTCTGGTCACAAGAAATTCTCCTTTAATGCAATTTTTTAAACTACCATCGATATCTTTTTTCTTTAAACCCACATAAAATTCTCACTTTTACAAAATTATAACCACCTGCCAGTAGTTAGGATTACCTTGACAAAATGTTTAGCAGGTGCCACTATGATAAACCTAAAAATAATTAAAAATATAGGAAGAAACTGCCTTTGGGATTCCAGAGAGGTTTTGGCTGCCCCATCCCTGGAAGTGTCCGAGGCCAGGTTGGACAGGGCTTGGAGCAACCTGGGCTAGTGGAAGGTGTCCCTCCCCATGGCAGGGGTGGAACTGGATGATCTTTAAGRGCCTTTCCAATCCAAATAATTCTGTGATGCCAAAGGAGGTGATTAAAGAAGCACATCAGCTTTTTCCACCCAGACCTGGTTTTCCAGAGGTGGATTTTTATCACACGAAGTGCTTTGTATCTGCAATCCAAGAGGCAGTTTCCTACTGAATTCTATCCAAGTTTCCCCCCCTCTTTGCCATCCACCCCAAATCAGAGATTGCAAACGTTTGGCTGAGAAATGAGAACCCCCCAAAGACTGAAAACCGAGGGGAGCAGCACGAGGAAGGAGCAGGGAGTTTTTTCCAGCCGGATTTTGCCGGGCTCCAGACTCATCTGGAGGGATGTGCAGAGGGATGTAGGGAGGGCTCTTTTCTTAAGAGGGAAATGAGGTCTAATCCTATTCCTCCAGCTCACTCTGGAGTCCTGTTCCTTACTTAGGCACTTTTTTCAATTGACACGAAGAAAAAACCCTAAAATTAAAGAAGTACTGCACGGATCTCACACTTCCCGGGCTTTCGGCAGCCTTGGGAAGATCATAAAGACCAAGAGGAAGACAGCCAAGGCAATTTGTCAGGAAAATAGTGCTCCCCATGGCCACAACTGACTTTCACTTGTCACCCTTTGACAGAACTGCTATGGAACTAAATCGAGTTTAAATCTGTTATTCCTGGATTATCTTTACAGGAACAGCCCGACCCACGGTGGCACAATGACATCATCCTATAGGATCTGACTTCCAGAGGGACACGAGGCTCTCTCCCAGCSTAAACCAGCAGCGCTGGTGGAAAAGTGCTGCCCAGAACCATCCAGAACTCTGGCAGCAACATTAGGGAGGCTTCGATGAGATTCAGAGAGACATTCCTAGAGCCAAAAGCAATGAAAAAGGGGTTTTGCTTTTGCTTTTTTGGGTGATGGAATGGGAAATCTGTCCCTCCCGAAAGACCAAACAGGGCTCTGACCCCACAGCAACCAGGAACCAGTCACCAGCTTCRGGTCAGCACAAGGCCCAAGATGACACCCAAATTCATGCAGAAGCCAAAAAACAGAAAGAAGAAATTCAGTAGATAACACCGGAAGATGGGAAGCTCAGAATCCAAACTCTGTTTTCACTGTGATTTTTCATTTGGAAAAGTGACTTCGAGTTTTTCCAATCATCTTCAAACCTCAAGCAACTTAGGAACAATAATAAAAAGCCACTCTTTGCTGCAACAAGTGATCCCTAACCCTGGATAAATGAAGTGTCAAAGGGAACCAGCAGACTCCCGGGAAAGCTGTGAGAATCCAGGCATCCTGTCCCAAATACCCACATTAAAAGCAGACACCCAAACCAGGAAAATCCACTGCTCCAATTAAGGTTCCAACACAAAGGACAAGCAAGACAAAATAAATTGGAACAAAAAAGGTCAGGTTGGACAGGGCTTGGAGCAACCTGGGCTACTGGAAGGTGTCCCTGCCCATGGCAGGGAATGGAACAGGATGAGCTTTAAGGTCCCTTCCAACCCAAACCATTCCATGATTCTATGAAAAAAATGCTTCCACCTTGTCACTGTCCCACAGTCCAACCACCTTATTTCACACAGGATGGTGCAAGTAAAGAACCTGCTGCAAATTGGCTGAATTTATAAGCCAATTCTTTTTTAATGGCCAAAATAGATAAAATTTTTCCTTTTTATTCTATATATACTTAGACTTCAAGTAAGTAATGGATACAGCACCATCTAAAAGGCCAAAGGAAAGGGGAACATCTCCCAGTAAACAATCTTTCCAGTAAAAAAGAGACAGTCCAAGTAATAACAAGAAAAATCATACTTAAAAGTTACTATTTCTGTGGTTTTCTCATCATTCAGACTGCAAGAAAGGAAGGGAGGAGGGCTGAGAGCTGGGAAACCCTGCAGCAGAAAATCTGGAAGCTTCTGCCCTACACTGGATTGCTTTTTGTTAGGGTGGAAACAATATAAATCCCTTACTTGGAGGCTGCAAGAACAACAGGTTCAGGTCACAGCACTTCAATGCAGGAAAACCATGGGCAAACCAGGTAAAATAGGATTATCAGGGTGTGGAGCAGCTTGGATGAAAGATTAAAAAAAATTACTGAAGCACTGAAGTTTGGGAAAATAAAATGTGACAAATTCAGTACCATGAATCAACTTCAGAGGGAAGCAAATGGCTCGGAGCAGTTGAGGAGGGACAGCTCAGACACTCCAGAGGAATTCCTTCAAGGAAATCCGGGCTCCATGAGGAAATAAGGAGACATCAGTTTAGCAAGAGGACTTGTGCTGGCTGTGGGATTTTCTGAAGCCCCCTGGCAATTGGGAGTATTTGTGAAAACCATTTGTTTGAGGCACTGCGGCCCAAAGAAATGGTTGTGACTGATCRAATTCTATTTATGCTGAGTTTTTTAGTTAACACTAAAATGTATTTATTGTACAGAACTGGAACTGGGGTTAGAGACATAAGGCACAACGTGTTCTCTGATGGTAAGTTCTTGCTGCAGAGAACCCCTCCAGAACTCAAATCTCTATAAATTATTCAATCAATACAAGTTATAAAGGTAAAAGACACATTTATCTCTTTGGAGTCATAGACTTACAATTAAGGCCAGAAGGGACCAGTCTGTCACCTGCAAGGGGACCCTGAATGTTAGGTGGGCTCCCACAATCCTGATGCAAACTCCCTATTCCATCCACTTCATCCAAAAAAAGAAAAAAATTTTAAAAAAATCAAAACCAAACCCTAATTGAAAGTGTCTCCCTATTCCACATCATTCTTTACAAATTTTATCACATATATCCAATGGATTTATAAACATTCCCTCATCTCAACAGCACTTGTTTTCTCCAAGGCCCTGGAGRAAGAAGACTGTGACTTAAAAAGCTCTAAAGGAAGAAAGAGTTGTGTAAGTAAAGAGCTCTAAAGGAAGGAAGTGGTGAATTAAACGGTCAGAACTGAACTGTTCCTGCCCCATGAGCAGCCACGTGCCAAGATGGGAATGTCTGGATAAAATGAAAGGCAACTCCCCAGGGAGACCTTCCAGCACCTTCCAATACCTAAAGGGGCTCCAGGAGAGCTGGAGAGGGGCTTGGACAAGGGACAGGACACAGGGAATGGCTTCCCACTGCCAGAGGGCAGGGTTAGATGGGATATTGGGAAGGAATTGTTCCCTGGCAGGGTGGGGAGGCCCTGGCACAGGTTGCCCAGAGAAGCTGTGGCTGCCCCTGGATCCCTGGAAGTGTCCAAGGCCWGGCTGGATKGGGCTTGGAGCAACCTGGGMTAGTGGAAGGTGTCTCTGCCCATGGCAGGGAGTGGAACAAGAGCTTTAATGTCCCTTCCCAAACTATTCCTGGATTCTGTGAACTGCCTCTGTAACAAACTGAATGAAAYGGCTCAAATTCCAGCAACAGCTCCTAAACTGCTTCAAATTATCTCATCAACGAAGATTCCAAGATGTTTCCCCTTTCCAGGGAACGGTTCCACATTTTGTGGAATACACCTGGGTCTTTCCCAGCAACATGTTCAATTCCTTCACCATTCCAAACCCAAACTCAGCCCATTCCATCCAATACACTGGAAGGTGAGATGCTCCTGCTGCTGTTTTCACTCCACAATTGTATCAAACTTTTTCAAGGTTAAGAACAGCTTGAATGTGTCAGGGATAGTCTGTGGCCTTTTGGGCTTGGAAAGATCTGCTCACGATGCACAAAAGAAATGGAAAAACCTGGTCAGTGAGTTGATACTTGGAACTCCTGGCTCTGGTTAGCTCCTGAAGGATATTTTCCATCCTGTCCCTACAGCCCTGTCAAAGAGAGATAGCAGCAACTTCATCAGCAAGCAGACTTTAAAAAAAAAAAATGATATCCCAAGTCAAACGTGCTTTGAGGAACGGAATAAATGCTAAATATTCTTAATGGAATACATTGGGTGAGAAATATTAATTAATAATTTACTTTCATTACCTCTTTGCCCTCCTTCAGCGATCTGACGGATAAACTGTGTAAGTAAAATGTATTTTTAAATCTCAAATGATGTCAAATATATCTCAGAAGGCTGAGTCCAACCTCTTAATTAAAGAGGTGGGTTATTTAAGCTACATCTGCCATCTTGCCATAACATGGAAGACTTTAATTAGTTAAAAAGAAGGGAGAGGAGGACAGGAAGCTGAATTGAGGCCAGTGACAGCAGCGAGTGAACATCTAAAAATGTRTATTCTAAAAAAGAAGCTGTTCCCATTGCTACACTGAGTGTAGTGGTGGGAACTGTGCTGGAAGAACTGAAGTACCCACAGCCACAGGTCTGCTCTGAACTGAGATTCACAAGGATTTCAGTGCAAAGAAGCTGAAAAAGGAAGTGGAAGATTTAAGCCTAAGGAAGTTCCTAAATTCTTTCGTGAATTTGTTGGTGTTAGGAACCTGCTAGTTTTGYTAAATTTGACTCAGAGTCCCTCTAAGCATCCTTACGTACCAAAAAATTGTGGAAACCTGTCTGATAAGTGGAGAACAGCACTGTGGAAAAGTTTGGTCAAGAAACTTAGGGGCAAAAATGGAGCTCAGGCTCTGCAGTGCTCAGTGGCCAACAGACACTCACAAAAACATTTAAAAGGCACAAACACTCTATGGCAGATGCTTTTTGAAAATGTAGCAACATATCAGGCAAAAATGATGTTATTTTGKGTCACCACCAGAGTGGTGAGTGGTGACGATGGTGTCCAGCCAACTCTCCAGTTGCAGGATATTTTGATATTTTATAAGGAAAAAGGGGAATTAGCTCGTATCACTACAGTGTGTTGAGAGAGTAGAGAGCTCGAGGAGAACATGGCAACAAGTGCTGATAAGGCTTCCAAACAGACACTGTGAATGGGAATTTGGAGTGGCACCCAAGAGCCAGTGACATTCCCTGCTCCAAGGAACCAGATGCCAAGGGAGCAGCCGGAATCCTTCACTGCAGACAGGTGAAATCACGGGATGAGTCCAGTGGAGTTCACGGCTCATCCTCAACTCCACAATTCCAAAACGAGCCAGAAGAGCTAAACCAGGCCCTGGGCAATCTGTCCCCACGCTGTCACACAACTGAATGTCCTCTTTGTCTCCCAAACTCACTGGGAGTGACACGCACATGGAGCGGGGAACATAAAATCAGGAGGAGCAGCTTTGCATAGAAAACGGAACTGGGCTCAGTCCCTGCTGTTGTAAGTCACCATTCATTGAGGTCATTATTGAAGTTTACAGGGGAGCTGTGTTCCAAGTGTCACTAATAACACTGGTATTAAAGAGAATTAGGGGGCGGGAGATCTTCTGTTTTCAATCACAGAAAAGACAGAAATCCTTTTAATCACGGCCACGCCAATCCCCGTCGTTCCAAAGCCGCTAATTACATGTCAGGGACACCCAGTCATTCAAAGGAGCTGCCATCACTCTGACTGCCATACTCCCATGCATTTATCCTGCCCATCCCAATTACCCTGGCTGCAGCCTGAAAGGATTCAGCACAAGTGTGCTGGATGTTTTGATCAGCAGAACACACCCGCTGCCATTGAGCAGAGAGGGAATAAATGGCAGAGAGAGGCTCCTGCCAAGGCAGCTGAGGGAGAGATGCTCTGTACATACAGAAACATCAAAGGCCCATCACCAGCCCACTCCAGCTCAATGGGTTCAGCTCACTCCTGCTTAAGCTGTTGGCTGCAGCACTCCAGACCTTCCTAAAAGAATGGGAAAGAGCTCCACACTGCAGCCATCAAACCCATCGGTTCGTTTTCTGGGATCAGCCTGATTAAAAGGAGCATTTAAAATGTTTTGTGAATTTTTCCCGAGTTCCAAATGGCAAATCTTTTACTATCTCCCTGACAGCTGGGGCTGCCCCATCCCTGGAAGTGTCCAAGGCCAGGCTGGATAGGGCTTGGAGCAACCTGGGATAGTGGAAGGTGTTGGGGGTTGGAATTGGATGAGCTTTAAAGTCCCTTCCCACTCAAAGCATTCCATGATTCTCTGATATAAACTACATGAAACCAAGCAATTCCAGGCTATTTTTAAGTGACAAACCCTAAGGCCAAGGTTAGCAACAAACACTTTAGTAAA
Source organism: Amblyornis subalaris (assembly GCA_018881555.1). Lineage (NCBI taxonomy): Eukaryota > Metazoa > Chordata > Aves > Passeriformes > Ptilonorhynchidae > Amblyornis > Amblyornis subalaris. The sequence goes on from JACAXG010000234.1 coordinate 189,784, forward strand.
GAGTTTGAATTTTTCTCCCCACACCTCTGCCTCTTTGCTGTCACTGAGATAAACTTCCACTGGTTTCATTTTTATTTGTTGGACAAAAACCAACATCAAATCGCTGTCACATTACTGACAGTCCTCAAAACACCCAACCCCACTCTTCTTGTAACACATTTCTCACAAAGGGAAAAGATAATTTCAGTGTATTTTAGATTTGGATTTGTAGCTGCCATCTCTAGAATGCCTCTGGTTTTCATTAACGTGCAACATCTTTAGTCAGGCAGTTTAAACCCCATAAATATGACAACAGAGAGGCTGAAATGAAGGTTTTAGGGCTGCACCAAATGCCTGTTGGCCAATGAGTGATCCAATATCCTGAGTAAATATCCCAGCTGCTCAAAAGCCCAAGAGGGAATGTTTTAGGCTGAAATGTCTCTATAACTCTTTTGGTCAAGCCATCAACCTCCCCTTCCAAGGAATCACAGTGAAAACTCCACAAAACTCCATTAAAGTAGCCAGGATCAGGATCCAACCCCTGACTGCTGCTACAAACACACAAAATCTGTGTAATGAAGATATATTCAAGTCACTGACACGTAACACAATTTTAAGACCAATCCTGCCAACAAAGATTCCTGCCAAATGCCAAAAGCTGCACCAAACCAAAGATTATTGCCTATAAGGTTAAGACTTTGATCAAAATAATATCATCAAGTTAAATAACTTCAAAAAGTGCAAGAGCTACTTGAGTTGGGAAAACTTGGCTAAAATAAGAGCAAAGTTTATTTTGACAAAAAAGCTCTAAAATTTGCTGGTAATTATACAATGAGTTTGAAACAAGCTGATGAGCACTGGGAAGCAGGGGCTGATGGAGCTGGGGTGGGAGGAGGAACATTATTAAAAACATTAATTAAAATGAGTAGAATTTCAGGGATAAAGAGGGGGAGGGGTTGGAAATCATCTCCAACTGAACACCCACAGCTCAGGATTATGGGCAAAATCTCACACTGAATCTTAGTAATTTGCAAAGAGAAGTGTGACTCCAGCTTTGCATTTCAGTTAGGATCACACACAGGGAACCAACATCCTGCATTAAGGCAGCAATTTTGAGTTCTGAAAATTCTTACACCAATTTTAGTGGGTTTATCTACATGAAAAAGAAAACATATTTTTTCTTACAACTACCACTTTTTTTTTCCTAGAAGTGGCCAACAGCAAACACTTAAGGAAAGGAGGATCCAAGGGAGCATAATGTGATTTTTCCCAGTCAAACCCTTCTCATCATCACCAATTTGTAATTTACTGACCCAAAATTTCTGGCTTATCACAGYAGTCACCAGTGGGCTTGAGTTAACCACAGTTTTTCCTGAAATAGCTTCAGCTATGTGGAATTTTTCACTTGCACTCACAGCAGCAAGACAAAGATAAATCCTCACAAATGAAGGCAAAAACTGATCTACAAATCACAAATGTTGCAAAAACATGAAAAACTTACCAGTCTGATGTTAGGCAATGAAACAAACAGAGTAAGTCAAATATCCCTGAAGAACTGTGTAAACAGAGCAAATAATTAATGAAATCTCTAACTTATGGCTTGATTGGAGCGTGGAGCCAGACCCTGCAAATAAAGCTCCTCTCTATTAGTAGACTAGAAAAGGTGATTTTTATGAACAGCAAAACAGAAAAAACCCTCAACAAATTAAGAGAATTTCTTTAAACAAGTCAACATGTATAAATAAGAACTAGGGAACACCTCAACCTGAGCAGGTCTGCACAGAATCATGGAATAATTTCAGCCAGAAGAGACCTCCGGAGGTCTCTAATCCAATCCTGTCCAGTTGAGTTTTGAGTATCCCCAAGGATGGGAATTCCACTGCCTTTCTGGGTCACTGTTCTACCACTGAGCATGAAAATACTTCTGTTTATATTGATCTGGGATTTTCTTTAATGCACCTTCAGCCCACTGCCCCTCAGGTTTTTGCTGTGCACCTCTGAGAACAGCCTGGTTCCATCTTCTCTGGAATATCCTGAGTTGGAAGGGACCCACAAGGATCATCGAAGTCCCAACTCCTGACCCTGCACAGGACCCCCAAGTTAAAAACAACCTATTAAGACAGCTAAAAACCAAAATATGGGATGTCCCCAGAGCCAGCCTGGACAAACCCAGCTCCTGCAATCTCCCACCACGTGACATGTGCTCCAACCCTCCCATCTCCCTTCTCCTGCCCACACAATGGTCCCACAAATGATGGACAGAGGGGACTACTCCCTTTCCATGACCTCCTGAAGGCTTTTAATGAGATTCCTTAATTGCTGCAAGGGTGCACTGCAGACTCACACCAAACACAGGATTTCACTATAACCACTTGTGTGTCTACAGAATATTCAGAAGATCAACAGAAAATGAATCTGCTGATTTTTATCAACTCATAAGGCTTTTGCAAACGTTTGGGATCTCATATTTCAAGAAAAAGGGTGGGGGAACTAAAAAAAAACCAAAAAACCAACACCAAAACAATCCAGAAAAGAAGTGGAGGTAGCAATCGTTGTTTTAAGAAGACGGTAAGAGACAACAACTCAAGTAAAAGGATTTCATGAGGGACAAAATATCAGCCAGAACTTCTCTGCTAAGGTAAAAGCAATCTGTGCCCATCACAGATGAGGAGCATCTTAAATTAACTTCTTCTCTGTTCACAGAACAAAAAGGTAGCTCTGGCCTGCCACCAGAGCCACTTCAAGGGAACCCACAAACTGCAGTAACTCCACACTGGCTACAACAAACTGCCACTCCACTGCAATGCTACAAAAATGAGGCTTCATTTCCAAGGAAACCCACAGACAGAAAGACAAAGATGACTCCCATGTTGTGGAAAACCCCCTAGAAGAAAGGCTGAATTCCAGGACACCAATCCTTTCACTTACTCCAGATCACGTACACTTGTCTTGGTACCATCACACCAGCATCTGTTCCACTACAGCTAATCCATGTCGAACCAAAAAGTGATTCACCAACTGCAAACTGCTCACTTTGAAGGGAACAGCCTGCCAGGAGCACCCTGGGAACAGCTGAGGTCTCACTTGTTCCTTGTACCTCTCGATGCCCAAAGAAAAGCCAGAACAGACACACCCCAAGCACTGACACCATGGAACCAAGTGGCTGATTCCCCAGCTATTTCTTATTTTCCCTGGTAAGATGATGATGTGGGAAAGCAGAAAACTGGTATTTACCAGGAAGCTACAGCCCAGGAGGATGTGCCAGTCTCCAGTTGCTCACAAGGGGGTTTTTACCTGTTTAACCTTCAGGGAAGACACTGGTGTGTGATGTCAGCAGCTTCCTGACAGTGACAAAGAGAATTAAGACCCGATTATTCTACAGTAGATGGTACAGACACACAATTTCAGTGGTGTTACTTTGATCCTGCATCACATGAACCTGTAATCAGGATACAGAAGTTTCTAATACTATTTTTATTCTTCCCTATTGCTTTAAAAAGGCAAAGCCTCAAACAATGCCTTTTTTTTTTTAACAGATACTACAGTAAGCAATATTTCTTTTAAAATTGCAGCTGTCCAACAGTTTGAGTCTGTTCTTTTTAAAATGAAACAGCCAGAACAAATGGTGGTGGCAAGCCCAACGTAAAGAGGTCATCGATTATTAAAATCTCCTTACTATAAATCGTGGATGTTGCTTGTCAGCTCGGTGTGTGACTGTGGAATGAGTAAGTAGGTAAAATTCCACTAAGGCTCGAGTTTGCTCCGTCATTCTGCTGTGCAAAAATAGAAATAAAAGCTCTCCCCATCCTTTCACTCCTTAGTAYCAAAACATTCATACAGGCAGTAAGAAAATAACTGCAGTGGTGCAATGGTCGCTGATCCAAGTCCTGTCTTTCCTGAGTCTGCCCTGATGCTACTTAGGAATTTGCCTACACAAGAAATGCAATAAAACAGAAAAAAAAGACGGCTTCATGCTGCTCCAGTGATCTATATCTAAGGAAAGCACATAAATTTTGCACTGAAATCCGTAAGGGAAGTCCAGGCCAAGCCCTCACCCAYAGATCTTCAAAGGGACAAAGAGGTGGCACCGCGGTGCCCTCGGAAAGCACAGAATCTCCTCCACACTTGGGTGAGCACTTTGCACCAGAGGGACAGAGGGGAAGCTGATCCTGGAGGGCTCAGCCTGGCTAAAAACCTGCTGAGGGGCCACACTGGAGGGGGTCACGATGCTCTCTGAGAGTTAAGAGCGAGGAAGGGAYGAGAACAAGACGAGTAACAGCAACTTCCCTTTGCTCCCTCCGCCTCGAAAGTGGAGGGGAGGAAAGGGAACCCCATCCTTCAGACTGAGCTGTTTTCCTCTTTTCAAGCTATTCCCACACAAACTGGGAAGATAAAATGGAATGTCGAGGAAACGCTATGCAAACTTTTGTATGTGTCTCTCCACACAAAAATTTCCATAGGTTTGTAATTTGTTCTTTGTTAATGTAACACAGCCCTGCCCGTCTCTAACACTTCCCGTGCTGTTTCCATCAAAATGTTTCCTCTTACCGGCAGCAACATATCATTTTATCAGGATGCCAGGAGATCATTTCCACACAATGCTAGCAGATGTAATTTTCTTAGATGCACACACAGTTCATCATTTAGATACTAGATGACAAGGTGATCGCAGGGTGACTCTGTAATGCAAGTTTGCTGTTTGGTATTTGGAATTCTCAAATGATAAAAAAAAGACTTATCAAATATAAATATCTTTAAGAAAAAAGTAACAAAAGTGCTACATATGATCAAGGAAAACAATTCCATTAGTTCCTGCTACTTAGAGTAGGTTTGCTTTACAAATATTACCACATCCATTATCAGTATGGCTTCCAATTATTAATTAAATTGCTCGTAGCAGTATAGCTTTCTCACACCTTAACAAAGACAGAGTAAAGAGAACACAAAACATTCACACCCCATTTCTCAGGTAAGAGATCCTCCTGCCTTTTAAACAAACAAAAAAGTTCATCTTTAGGAGAATATTTATGCTCTGATGGCTATCTAGCAAAGGTCAGGTGTAGAATTCTCCAGTAACCTTTCAGGCTAGTCAGGACGTAGGCATTAGTTACACAGACGTGTAAAAATCCACTCACCCATTTTATGACCTTAACAACCTTCCTGGAAACCACTGCTTTCGAAAGTGGCAAAGTGGAGAGGGGAGTAGGGTGGGGACAGAAAGGTGAGAGAGGAGGAATAAAAGGTGAAATTGTTAATGACAGATGGATAGGAGTCTAGACCTCTTCTGAGCAGGCACTGCCAGCCATTGCAAGAATGAGCAGTGGTTCTGAGAAGTGGACTGTTGTCCATTAGACATTCAGCTCATTTTTCGTTTGATCCCAGGCTGGGCTTCAACCACGGTCCCAGAGGCAGAAGGCAGCACTTCTCCACTAAGCCACGCAGCTTGTGAGAGCAGAGGATGTCTGTGTTGAATATGTGAACATCAACTGAAATGTGGGAATGTGTTTCCAATGGACATTCTCAGCACAGCACCCGAAAGTATATGGAGTCACTGTACGACCAGTGAGGCACGGCTTATTGCAGCTGGAAATCATTTATTCCCAWGCTGGAGTGGGGTTTCTAAGTGTTCTTTTTACTCTCTGTTGATATTCCCATCAGTGTCCATCGACCCTGTGCCACTACCTCAGCTTGCATCCTTTCAGTCTCAGGGAAGGGAAAGCGTACGGACTATTGGCTCAACACGATCTCTAAGGTTATCCAAGATTTTAAGTGTAGCCTAAGACTTGTAATTGAGGGCTGTCTAAAATACCTGGAAGCACTTTGAATGCTAAGACAGAGCAGCAAGTTTTTTTTTATGTTTTTTTTTCTAGCCACTGGGGGCTGGGAGAGGGAGGTTGGTTGGTTGGTTGGTTGATTGATTATTTATTGGGAATTAATACTGAGAGAGTATATGCAAAGGCTGAGGGCACCATGCCATCTTCACAGAACAAGACCCTAACAGCTAACTGACGTACAAGAAACTGCAAAGTTATACTGTAAGAACACATATTAAGGACCGAGGAAAGTCTGCTAAGGTGCTACGTCTAAAACTAAGTTACTTCTTGCTTTGACCCTCCCCTTTCTTGGTATCAGTCGTCGTCGAGAGCCTCTGTCTTGATCTCGTTGGCTCCTTGCCGGGCCAGCGCCAGGATGGTGTGGTTGACTGCTGCCATCTCCACGGCTAAGGAAATGGGGTCTTGGTGGTCACTATGGCTAGTGCTGTCATCCTGGGAATCATGTGGGAAGGAGCAGAGAGAAGCAGGGTTATTCCAGAAGCAGAAAACCAGTGGATAAAACTAAAGAGCCGAGTGACGAGCTTGGGGCGGGGACTGCGCGTGGGTTGTGGGGGGACAGAGTGGATTTACAGCACGGATTTAGGGTTGATCTCCCTCACTGTGCAGACAAAGGTAAGCAAGGCAAGGAGTGGGGGACCCAGTTTTTGAGGAAAATATTGAATTATAAAGATAGAAGTGATACACAAGGTAAGTCAGGAAAGGAAATTAAGATGGGAATCATTGGGCACTGCACAGGTCCATGCTATTGGGAATATACAGTTCTGGTCACCCTATTTAGGTTATCCCGTGGGCATCCCTGTCTATGGCAGGGGTTGGAATGAGATGATTAAGGTCCCTTCCAACCCAAACCATTCTCTGATTCTATGTGACGCCACAACAGAACTAGAAAAGGCAGAGGAAACAACTTCCCAGGGGAAGAGGCTTCCTCACGAGGAGAAGCTAAACAGAGTCAAGTCCTCCAGTTTGAGAAAGAAATGGCTGATGGTTGATATGATAAATGTTTATTACAAATAATTGGAAAATAAGAGGACAATTGTCCATGGATTTTTATGATCTAATAAGCAAATAATGGAATGATAATGTGTTCCAAAGCAGCAGTGGAAAGCACTGCTTCACTTAGCACAGTTCAGTTCAGGATTCACTGATTTTTACATCAGACAAAGGTAAAAATGGCTTTAAAAGGCAGGGGTTAGACAAATCCAGGGAAAATTAGTCTACTAGAAATTATGGAAACTCAGGAAGCCTCTCAAAACTACTGACTTCCAGAAGCTGGAAACTACTACAATGAAATAATTCTATATATACTTTAAAAGTACTTTAACTACTACTACTATTGACCTCACTCAGAACCAGGACACAAACTGAGCCAAGCCAGTATCCTGTGAAGACACTGAATTCACACAGGTATAGGGAAAAAGATGCTGGAAAACTCTTAGAATGCTAAGAAAACCAGTGCAATGACTGAAGGGGACTGGAGCCACCATAATTCAAATATGGAACTTCAGGAAAAATCATGATGTTTCCTCTCTTTAAAACAGGGCACTAATAGTTATCACACTGATCTTGCAAGATTTTTTAATTATTATTACTTACAGAAAGGAATTGACAAACATTTATCAGTCTCCCAAGAGCCTTTAAGTGATGAACTTGTGAGATTTAAAATTTAAAACGGGCATAAAGCATTTCTAAATTAAGATAATAGGTAGCAAATGTTGAGGAGGGAAAAAAAAAAACAAGCCAGGATTTAGTAAAATCCTGAGGTTATTTAAAAGGATGCATTCATTTACAACACGGGTCTGGTTAATACTTTGATGTGCCCAGGCTTTTAGGGCCTCAGAAATCTTTACCATGGTACAAATACAGAGCCCTAAAATCTGGGATTTTAGGCACTTTGTTAGCATTTGGACAACCCTTGTGTTTTGAAGTTTATCAGAGTCTAAGTGTTGCTGTGGAAAACAGAATTTCTGGGTTTAACAGCTAATGGACATCAGGAGAACTTGCCATTTAATCTGCTTTGCTGCTAATGACTAATTACACATCGTAGAGGAGCTCAGCCAGATTACTCAGAAATGTCATTTTTAAGGCCTCTAAACAAAGATCTTTAWATTTTAACAACCAATTTATTTCTCTTTTCAAAGTATTCTGGTTAATGCACAGAAGAAAAACATAGTTTGGGAGCCTACATCACCCTGCACCTCTGTATTCCAGTCCTGTGTCTCACTGACAGGGAATTATCTGGGCTTGGCAGTGGTTTCTAAACATTTTATGGCAGTCACAGAGCAGCTTCTCATCACTGAGAGCCAGAAAAGTTGGTTCCACCAAATCTGCTGGTGATGACCTATAAAAAGGGTCTCAATACCCATCAGGAGCAGAGCAGCTGGGGATGCCTCTGCCAGGGATCTGCTGTGCTGGGCCACAGCCAAGTGTGCCAGGGACTCATTCCAGGACAATCAGCTGCTATTCCACTCCACCAGCAGCCTTTGGAGAGGGAGACCTCCCAAAAAAACCCAATGAAAAGTGATCCAGCCCAGCTGCTGGGGGAGCACAGAATTATCTCCTATCAAAACCAGAACCAAGTGAGTGAACTGGTGGAGTCCACTGGTGCCGAGCACACATAGCCCTGGGGAGGGTTTGGCCAACACTGGGAAAATTGGGAAGGGGATGCAATACCTGTCAGGAAGGTGTGTGAAGGAAGGGTCACCAACTTTAGGGTAGGTGAGGGCTCAGAGTGCGGGAAGGGGTATTCTTTTGCTAGAGAATTTAAAAAAGAAGTTGCTGTCAAGGGTTAAAAATAACCAAGAAAAAGAGAACAGGCAAGAATTAAAATGCAAAACCGAAAAAAAAGACAGATAATATGTAAGCAATCCAAATAGTGGCACATTGTTGCAGAACAATATGGAACAGGCCAAAGGCAGGCCAGAGTTTAGTTAATGAAATCCTTCCCCCCCACCCTTCACCCTTTGTCTGTCAGTCTCTTGAGGGATGATCCTGAGATGCTCCTGAAAGGTTCTCCCAAAGAACAGACAGAGGGAGCTCAGGACCTTACAGGAGGGTGCTCAGTATCTTGCTGGGAAAGGCTGGCACAAGGAATTCTGAAGTGTCCTGAGCAGGGCTCATGGCTGTTCATGTCTGGGGCTGGGTCAGCAGCTCACAGTGGGTGTGGCCCAGGTGAGAACAGGGAGTTTCTTCCAGAAAGAAGTAAGAGGTGCAAGAGATGCCCGGTTTTTCAGGGATAACTGTTGGTGCCTGATGCACAGGACTGTTAAAGACCTGTCCATCCTTTCCTGAGGGTGGATAACTAGGACAGGGGCAGGGAAGGAGAGCGAAGGTGTGCTGGGACCCTGGCTGAGGTGACACTCTCCTGCCCTTTCTCATACATTGGGTGTGGTGTGAATGGTGTAACTTGCTTGTTTGGAGCAGATCCTCCTGTCTTCTTCTACCTTCTCTGCTTCTCTGCCTCCCTCGGAACATCTTCCCTCCTCCTCTCCATTGCGTACTTGCCAAGTGTCCTGTGGGAAGGCAACAAATCCGTGTGGGTGACTACTGGATTCTCACCCTTTCCCCATTAAAATGACACAAAAGCAAAACAAAACAGGATTTTCAAGAGGTAAAGGGCCTTCTCATGTGTCTGGGCTCCCCCTTTTTAGGCCACRAGGCTCACCTGCTCTGAGTAGTCATTGCCATCCACGTCGTCACTGTTGGAATGACCTCCCGGGCTCTGTACATCTATTCCATGGCTCTCCAGGATTGCTGCTTCTTCGAAAAAAGCAAATGGATCCCTAATTTATCTGATGCATTGGAGTAACTAAAAGTAACTAGGTTTTTTTTGTATTTTTTTCAGGAAGTCAGAATAACTGGAGGAACAGAGTTAGTTCTCAGTCCCGTCCTCTCCACTCTCCAGTATTTGGGAAGGCAGCACATCTACAAACACTGGTTTGCCTGAAATCCTTCCCTGCCACTTCCAAGATTTGTCTGTGAGTAAGAATCCCTGTTTTCCAGCCCATCCTATTAGAAATCAGCTTAATTTCTGATGTACTGGAGTCGCAAAGGCATTCCCTGTAAATCTTCGCCCATATTTTGGACTGACAGGACTTGAGGGGGTGGGAGTGTCTGAAAATAGATGGAGAAATTTTTGATAGCACTTAAGGGATTTGAAAACACACATATCCATCTTCCTGTAGGATCCATATATCTGAATATCCCTTTGGTTGTTTTTAATATTTTTCCAAACCTCCTCGCCAAACATTAAACTCCACCCACCTTGGACTGAGTTTGCTTTACTCCCCCCACCCCTTTGAGAAGCAATTTTACTTAGAGCAAAATAAATGTAGTTAAATTTCAGTAATGTATTAAATGACGTGAAAAGAATTTTTGAAGTCAGAAATAAGGCAAAAGAGTGGAACATTTGAAATAATTAAAAATACTGGTAATGGGCAGGTATGGATCTCTGTTCATCCATGTGTTGCGAAAGTAATTCTGCACAATATCTAAGTAAGGGCATGAATGGCAGAATTTTGTTGAATCCTGGACACTGAGGTGAGTTTATTCTCCTTAGAATGTCTTATCCACATTAGAAGGTCTCCTTCTTACAAGTTCAGTCATTTCTAATTTCCTTATGATCAGCTAAGAACCTGCAGGGTTAACACTGAAGTGACTTTTGTTTTATCCTGAWCAACCATAAAAATTATTGGTTTTTTCCAGCCACTTGTCCCTGTGCAAAACCTTGGAAAGCTGTCGGGGCAGAGGTATAACCAGGATAAACACCACACTAAGGTTGAGAAACACCAATGCCTCAACCTCCCTTATTTAAGGTTTTATTTCAGCTTTGATTTTGGATACTCAAAGCAGCCTGGGCACAGGGAAACACRCCTTTCCTTCCACCAACAAAATCTTCACTTTGCTTTTTAAAGCTGATCTTCCTGTAGAACTTTGTAACCACATCACTTTTCCTGCACTGATGACAGAACTCTACAAATTACACGTATTTCACAAAAAATCTGGAACAGCAAGGGACTCATTTTCATAATTCCTCCACATTTCTCCCRAGACTGTCAGCACCTCCAGTGTTTTCACTAATTTATTCTTACGTAATTGCCACCTCTCCTGAGCAAGTCCCAACCCTTGCAGGCAGGCTCTGTGATACATTACCAATATTGGCTCTTCTCTTGATCTCCTTCCTCCTGTTGGCAAACCAATTGTACACTTTGAGGGAGGTAACTCGCTCCAAATCCGATAGCTTTTTTCCTAGGAAAGGAACAGAGGGAAAAATAGTAGTACTCACTGGGTGTTGTTACTCACTGGGTTCCAGAGAAGCTGTGGCTGCCCCATCTCTGGAAGCGTCCAAGGCCAGGTTGGATGGGGCTTGGAGCAACCTGGGATAGTGAAAGGTGTCCCTGTACTGGGATTGGAACTAGATGAGTTTTGAGGTCCCTGCTCACCCAAACAATTCTGGGTTTCTATGGGATAAACTCTTGAAACACAGACAGCACTGAAAAGTTACTACAATTAGTGTATTATTTTATGCGAGTCAAAGTCCTGTGTCCAGGTGCTATGGAACTAAATGCCAAATACCTCCTTTCTTCTGTTTTTTAAGAATCTGAAAGACATGACTTTCTTTGCAGCTTCAACCAACTCAACCCAGAGCCATGGGAGAAGAGAGGGCTGATTTTGTAGTTSAAGCTCAGCTGAGACTCCAAAAACTGAAATTCCATCCACAGCCCTGCCACAAACCCCATCCCTGGGGCTCATTCTCTTACTATGTGTCACGAGGGTACAGCTCAACATTGTGTTTTGTTCAGCAGCAAAATGAATGAAGAGGTTTTGTGGCATCCCCTGCAATCTGTTTTCCTTCCTCTCAAMCCCCAGCACCCATCACACCCTCCCAACTGTGCCAGGACACTTGGGATCTTTTGGGAAAACGGGGGTGGATGCTGGAAACCAGGTAACTGGATTTTTACACTTAAACAAGCAAAAAATCTCCCAACAACAACAAGGCAGCTACAGGAAATTATGCCTTTTTTTGGTCATCAGCATAAAAGAGGGAAGACTGGAGGGATTCAGTTTTCCTGGAAACCTATTCAGCTGGCCTTGACCCTACATAWAATACTCCCCATAGCTTAGTCCTCTGCAGGCTACACAGGGATGAGCCTCCCCTGCTCCTGACTCCTCCAGGTTTATTTATTCAGCATACAAAACACCCATGTAATTGCAGCAATCTGCACACTTAAATAAGTTAGGAGAGAAGAGACAAGTGAAAGAAAGAAAAATCTGGAAATTTATAGCTTGGCTGCTGCCGAATGCTTTGCATCAGCACTGCTGACAATATTTTACTGCTCCTTGACACGGCGTTGCAGCATTTTCTTCCAAGTTGCTCCACAAACCAGCAGCACAGCCAGGAATCAAATCCTAAGCTCTCTGGTCCTCTACCTGATAGATTTTCCAAGGAAATTTTCAASAGGTATTAGGGGAAAAGTACTTTGCCACGAGAGTGCTCAACATCGTGGAACAGGGGCCTGRAAGTGGGAAAACCTCCAGTTTTGGAGACAGTGAAAATTGAACAATCTTATCTAAGCTGGTCCTGCCTCACCAGATCATCTCCACAGGTCWCTTCCAGCCTAAATTGGTCTGATCCTGTGCTATCCTGTGACTGTCCCAGCTCTCCCTAACTACCTGAAAGGATAAGGAGTTGGGGATCTGTCTCTCCTCCCAGGGAACAAGTGACAGGATGAGAGGAAACAGCCACAAGCTGTGCCAGGGGAGGTTTAAGTTGGATATTAGGAACAATTCCTTCCTGGAAAGAGCTCTCCAGCCCTGGCACAGCTGCCCAGGGCAGTGGTGGACTCCCCATTCCTGGAGGGATTTAAAAGCCATGTGGAAGTGGCACCTCGGGACATGGATCAGTGGTGGCCTTGGCAGTGCTAAGGGAATGGTTGGACTCGATGATCCCAGAGGCTTTTCCAACCTAAATAATTTTGTGATTCCATGTGCATGACTCATGCCTTAGTTGCCTTCTCATTAATTTTTATTCTGGTTGTACAAAATCTAAATATATCCAAAATACAAGTTCTGAAATCTATGTAAATGTTTGGTTAGCAAAACTAAGCAAAGGCAGGTGCATCCACTAACACTACACTGAATATTCATGCTCCTCTCCCAAGTATGATTTCTCCAGGAACAGGGAAAATGCAACTTGTTGACCTAAAGATAAGGTCCTCCATTAACACACAGGTTTGTAATATGAGATCCCTGTCTGGAAGCTGGAAAAAGTGGAAAGAGAAGAAAGTCCTTCCTCCTCCAAGGACCTGCTTTATCAGTCAAAGGTTGGACTCAATGACCTTGAAGGTCTTTTCCAACCCAAACGATTCAGTGATTCTCCTGCAAACATCAGTGTGAGAACCCAAGATGCTGAGAKCTCTTTTTGGGAAGGACACCCCGAGCACTCCTCACCTGGTTTTTGTATAACTGCATTACAGGCGTTGGCAATTTCTTCTCTCTTTGCCTCGTCAGGATATTGATTCTCATTGAAGTAACTGCAAAGGGGAGGAAAAAAAAAACAAGTTGGTTTTTTATAAATCAGAGCATGAAGGTTCCAAAGCAGCTCCACTAAAAGGTGTCAGCTGCTAATTTATGCATCGCTCTTCCAGAGGTACCACAGACTCAGTGCATTTTATGGATAAAGCAACATCAGCCTGCACTTATGTCCATATGGAGTGGAGAAACTTCCCAAATGCCTCAGATAAATGAATATTATCTCAGCATTCAGAATACTGTACTAGGACACCCAAAAAAGTAGGCAATTCCATGGATACCAGAGTTAAGACTGAAGTGAAGCATCATGTCTGAGACACCACAGGCTTTTAACTTTTTTCATTTTAATGTATTTATTTTTTTCCCCTGACACATCCCCAGCTTAGGCAGAAGGAGCTGTTCAACATTTATTTTGATGCCTGCATGAATATATACACACCCATACATATTTTTAATATATATATTATGCACAAACCCATAAATACTGACTGCATAGACAGATACGGTGTGGAGATGATACGAAATTACACAGGACAATTTCTAGAGTCAGATTTTTTTTTAAAACCACAATTTAAAATTTTTAAATCTTCCTCCGAACACACTGAGCATAGCACATTTCTAACAGTATTTCTTCCAGAATAATTGTGATTTTATTGTACTTTACATGCAGTAAACATCCTATAAAAGTTAGAACTATTTTCTCTTTTACTTCATTTAACAGCTTTACAAATTTTAATGAACTGATTTACATTCTACAGAGCTTATCAGATCTGCATTAAAAACAACAAAACRTCCTGTTCACTTCAATGGACTCTGATAATCACACCACAAGCAGGGACCACTACTGTTTTTTCTATAGATTATCCATAATATATAATCCTTGGAATTCTTTTATCAACTTTGATCAGCAGCAGGTCCGGCTGTTGGGCAGCTGCTCTGGATTTGAAAACAAGATATTGCCTTAACTGTAGATCATTTGGTAGTAGGAGAGTCAGCGATATTGAGGCAATTATTCCTTTCCATGCTTATATTCCTCATCCAATGGATTTGCCCCAGTAATTTTGCACAGAAATCTGGATTCTGTTCCATACAGCAACTGTTTCTGTCCAACCATTTGAACACTCAGTTTGAATTTCAGGTGCTACTACTTCATCCCACTGTTCAGAGTCACTTACAGTCCCAGCTATGCCCACAAACAGGGTCCTACTTCAAAGCTGCTGCTCAGTGAGTAAGAGAAAKCACCCATCAGCCCAGTGAGTTCCACCATTAATGTACTTCCAGGTGATTTCCTGGTTTAGAGAGCAAATGGAACTACAGGAATAGCTCAGTGTTCCCTGAAGGAAGGGCAGCCTCTGTCCGTGCTGCCCAGCTGGGCTATGGAAGCACATTCCCACATAAACACCCACTTATGCCCTAGACCTTCAAGTTGCTCTTACAAAGGAAATTCGGAGAGTGGCACAGGTTGTACAGAGGAGCTGTGGCTGCCCTGTCCCTGGAAGTGTCCAAGGCTAGGTTGGACACGGCTTGGAGCAACCTGGGATAGTGGAAGGTGTCTYTGCACAGGGCAGGGGGTGGAATGAGATGATCTTTAAGGTCTCTTCTCAGACAACACCTCTACTATTGCAGAGTGAACTCGCTGCTGGAATCAAGGTGACCACATAATAAAAGGATGAGTTCCCTGACACAGGACTGGTGTCTTTGTTCAGCCTGATGAGAATTTATAACCAACATCAAGCCCTCTGGACATGGCATTTTTAAAGCATATTCTCCCCTCTTCCATCTCTATCCCCCTTTCTAGTATTTCAGCCTTTGAAGTGATGTCTGTGTCTATCTYAACTTGCAAATTTCTCTTCAAAGGGGTCGTGGTTCTGTACAAAGGTGCATTTTTGGAGAATGAAGAGCTTGGAAAACAGAGCAGAAAATGCTTTTTCCAGTAGTTAGTGACAGAAGCAGAAGCTCAGGATCCCAGTTCAACTGCCTCATGGCAAGATTTCAGCTCTCCCACCTACAGAGCACTCTCCTCTCAGCCCAGAGCCAAGAACTATCTCCTCTTTCAAGCACCCTGTTCCTCTTTTAAGCACCCTGAGATAAAGGAACATCAAGAGATCACAGCTGAAAACTGCTGTACTATTATTTACATGAAGATACTGCCTGACCTGGAGTCCTAACCAGGCATCCAGGTCATCACCACATGTACAAAAATCAACATTTATGGAAGAAATTACAAATTATGTAAAACTAACGATCAGGTGTCCTTCAACTGCCCATTCTTGTTGGTGAAAGAAACTCAGACACCAATTAATGCAGCAAAGAGCCATGAGTGACCCTTCTCTTGGCACATAACACCGTCCCTTTACCAAGCCACAGCCAGGCTTTTGCTGGCTCAAACAAACAACAAAAACATTTTCTACCAACAACAAAACTTCAGCTCATGCTTACAATTCTCTGGGATAACAAGAAATCTCCCTGTGATGGAGTTAACTTCCACAACTGGACAATGAATGAGACACCTCTTCTGGCAAATGAGGAAGCTTTGTGTATTCCAATCATTTTTGTGATTCACAAACTGCTCAAACAGCAATCTTTAGACACTTTACAACTGAGTAAGTTATAAACAATCCAYTTGACTGGATCAAAACATATTTTTCACCATTCGGAAACATTTTCTTTAAATTCAAACACAAATTCTTTATCTTTTCATGCAAAATGTCTAAAAATTTCTAGGAGAAAAGTGATTCTTACTTGAAAATCTGAAATTCTTCTCATACTAAATCCCTGATTTATGAAAAAGCACCAAGAATCTGAAAAGCTGACAGGCAGCTCTCCTGGTCAAGATGACACTTCCATGGAGATCACAAAGCCAAGTGGGTACCAGCTGCAAGGGCAACTACTGGAGCAGTTAAATTCTGTTTCTGCAGCTGACACAGTAATTTTAGAACCTGCCTCTCCTTCCACCTGCTGGATTATTCCTTATCCRTATCAATGATGTTCCTCCTCCTTCCCCCACACATTCAACCTGCCTATAAATTTGGCCAACCCTCAACTCGTGCTCCCCAAAACTGAATCTTCTCTTGGTACCAGAATCCCACACTGGTTTGAGTTGGAAATACCTTAAAGCCCATCCTGTTCCACTCCCTGCCATGAGCAGGGACACCTTCCACTATCCCAGGTTGCTCCAACCCAGCCTTGGACACTTCCAGGGATGGGGCAGCCACAGCTTCTCTGGGCAACCTGTGCAAGAGCCTCATCACCCTCACAGGGAAGAATTTCTCCCCAAAATCCAACCCTTTCAGCTTAAGGTCATCATTAAGGCCATAATATTCCTCCCCTCCATGATGATATTGTGCTTTTAACCTTTGATGGAGAGCAAGCAGCTTTATCAAAGCTCACACTCGGGAGCTCCCATCTATAAGGAAAAGGTCTCAAAGCTCCAGGTAACCCAAAATGCATCTGACCTCAACCCTAATTGTTGATTTTCCTCCTCAGCCTTCAAATTCTCTGCACACACACTCTACCAACACATCACATTTCATTCCCATCCCATCAAGGGGTCTCATGGGTGACACATCATGACACAAAGCACAGTATTTAAAACYTCCCACCAYGTGGCACTYGAGGAYGTGGTTTAGTGGTGAAAATGATACTGGTTGGACTCGATGATCTTAAAGGCCTTTTTCACCCCTAATGACTCTGTGGTTATATGATTCTATGATTTCTGGAAAGGAGGTKAGAATAATTGAGTTTTCAAGATAGGGAAGCCATGGAAAAAAATTCAAGMCTTCATCACTGTTTTGTTCTCTCATGTAGAAGTCGTGAAAACACTGATTTTTTTTTGGGCTACAGTTCTTCTTGCAGTAAATTAATTATTCTGCCTCTAGTTCTGTTTCTTATCAGCCAGGTACACAGGGAAAAGAATGCAGGATGTCTGAATTTCCCTTCACGGCCACAAACCTCAGCCTGTTCACAGCCTGAAAAGTTCCTGAAAGCTACAGATGAAAAATATGAAGCAATATGAACTTAAAAGGAAAGAAAAAAAGAAAAAGGAGCAGGCACAAGTAACTCCTGCAAAGGCACACTGCTTTCTAGACAAAGGGCAGCTGTCAGCTGAATACCTTCCATGAAGAAACCAAATGATCTCTTTTGTAGAAAATGACAGTGGAGGATTAAAATGAAAAGTGGCCAAATAATTTACATGAGATGAGAATCCATATGATGGTAAAGAATGTAGATATCCTTGAAGCCGTTTCATTTCAATAACACTGAAGCCTAGAAAAATTGCAGATTCAGAGAAACCCTCTTTCTTTCAGGGATAATGTGCTTAGGACAATGATGGAGAGGGAATCCATCTCAGCCTCGGGCTCCGTAATGGAAGGAGAAGCCTCCCCCCGACTCTTTACCAAGGTGCCCCTCTCTGAATTCCTGCAATAACTGCCAATCTTTTTTTTTTCCCCCTTCTGTTCTCGAGGCTGAGATATCAGATGCATTAAGCAATGCCTCAGTMGTGTTCCTGATAATCCACAGTGGAAGTTTTGTTGCTTCCTATCAGCTTTGCAGMTGCCAGGGAGGTGTCTCAAACGACAACTATGGAAGGACAGGCAGGGTCGGTGCTTTTCCACAGGGCTGGAAAAGCAAACAGATAAACCCCTCAAAATTGATCAAAAGACCCCAAGCTGGGGAAATGCTTGGTTTATAGCATGAGAGAATAGTTCAAGCTTCCAAGTGGTTCAAAGTGGAGAGGCTCAAATGTGCTGCAGGGGAACAATTCATGGGGTGGCTGCAGCAGAATCAGTCTCAGGTGAGGTCACTCAGGTGTGTGGACACAGGGCAGCCTCACTGGAGGAAGGAAAATTTACCTTGCAATTAGTGGGAGGCAAGACTACACAGATGGATGTTTGCTGAAGAACAGCAGGTGCTGCAGGTTCACTCCCTCACTTGTGTTTGCATCCCTGGGTTCCCACTTCCATCCATGTGGGAGCTTCACCCGCGAGTGAAACATCCTGGCACTCCTGCTGGGGCTCTAACTCCTGCACTRGAGACCACAGAATCATGGAATGGGCTGGGTGGGAAGACCATTTCATTCCCACCCTCCTGCCACGGGCAGGGACACTTTCCACTATCCCAGGTTGCTCCRAGCCCCGTCCAACCTGGCCTTGAACACTTCCAGGAATGGGAGATTCATCTTCCCCGAAACTCAGGCTGCAGTCCAGCTTAACACAATTTAATCACAGCCCAAAGAAATGATCCTATCCTCTCCTCCATTCCCTTTTTGCAGRAATGCTTTGTGCCCGGCTGCTTCCTTGGTCCAGCTCCCCTCACGTGCCAAGAGCAGCGGCTGTGCAGCCAAGGGAGGCGGGAGGACACGGCTGAAAAGGCAGCTGGGACTGCTCCTTCTACAGCAGCTCCCAAACATCCTCTCCAAATGATGCTGAAAGCAAAGACAGAGCAATGGGCTCGGCCACTGGCCCAGGGATGGATGGATAGAAAAGCAGAGCTGCCCATCTGCCCAGCTCCCTTTGGATGAACAGACCGTGCTGTCTCCAGGGATGGAGCTCCCTGCCAAACCCTCTGGTGTCTCAAAATACACGAAGTGAAAGCTGCTCCTCTGTCTCTGATAAGATGCCTGTAATTTCAGCTCCCTATCTGGTTCCCCTCCCAAGAGTTTCTCTGCTTTCCACTGACAAGGTACAGAAAACATTCCAATGCAGTTACCTATTTATCTCTCATTAGTAGATTTATCAACCCAGTATCACCCAGCAGCCAGAGGTCACTGTTCCAGTCTTTGTGGCTCTGCACAGAACTATTATTCAGGCTGTCAAATCAATGGAAATATTTCTGAAGTTAGTCTGTCATCTGTGCCTGAGATCTTATCTCCATGTGGCATGAGACAGACTGTCAGAGAAGTGACATTCAGAGCATAATCTSATCATAAAGTGTAATGACTGGTTTATTTCCCAGTAAATACTGGCCAAGAATATCACCAATGCCATTCTCAGTGAGGTCAGCAGATGACACCACCCCTTTTATCTACTGATATTTCTACAGATTCTATAGTAACGACATGGGTGTCAACTAAACCCACAATATAAAGTCATTTTTATTTTTGACAGCAAAATTAAAGCTCAGAAGATATCCCCTCCATAGATATGGAGCTGAGGACTCCTTCCCCCAGGACTGCAAAGCATAACCAAGCAAGGATGGGAAGTGCAGCTCTCTGGATGCAAGGAGATGAACTTCCACTGAGGCATTCCTGCAGCATCAGCTCAATTGGACCTTCCATCCAGCAAAACAAATTAAGAAAAAATCCCTAAGCCAGAAAAGCCACTGATAAACATGCTGGTTACAGCCCTCTGCTGTTTACCCCACAGCACCATGGATTTAGCCAACAGATTCCACAGATCCATGGATTCACAGGACTGGAGACCTCTTCTATGGCACTGACAAGAGGTTTCCCAGTAATTCTGGAATTAAGCCCAGATCTTCTGTCTGACCTGCAGAGAAATCCAGTCCCAACATAAAAAAAATGTGGGGCTAATCCCACGCAGAATCTTTAAATCACCTTTGGAAACAAACTGTAAAAATCCTAGTTTTTTAAAAATATGTCTCTTGTTCCCAACTTGAGCTTTCAAGCCCCAGGGAATTGCCACACTCTGCCAGGAACAGCAGAGTCTTTAAGTCTCTCACCRTAAGAGATGTTTCATTCTTGGACTTTTTTTCATTGCAAGTGCAAATCTGGAGGAGAGATCTCACCCGTACGGGATCACTTAGAGCACCAGACAGGGAAACTGGAATTACTTCACGTCAGGATGTGTTTGTGTACAAAAAATTTCAGAGCCACATCAGTACACATAAAAAATYCTCAAAAAATAGAGCTGATTCTCAATTCCAGTTTTACAAATCGGTGTCCAAACTCCAAGAGAGTCGTTTTACTSATCTTTCTTAGCAGGAATCTCCTCTGCCATGTAGATTAAAATGCCAAAAATACACCTTGCACTGGAGTGGGTAAAGCTGTATGACCTTCAAAGCTCAYAGAACAAGGAGGTTTTCATTCTTTAAACATCACTTTCTCAGTATTTTGACAGCAGTCTCAAGGACCACAGTCCTATCAAGCTACTAMTATTATCCTAAAATTTGTTTAGAAACAGAATTAATTGATAATAGCTCTGAAAGCCTTGTACTTGCAAAAGATAATCTGTGCCTCCTAATCTCTAGCACCCTACTGTCGAGATAATTAACAATTAAAAAAAAGAATAGTTAAGACATCCGAGGTGGCGATTTACTCTTCCTTGTAATTGGATTTGGTGATAAGAGTAGTTTTGAAATTACACAACAGGCCTCTTCTGAATGGGAAGATTTAGAGTTTGCAGCAATTTGAAACACACAGGTACCTTCTGCTTAAGGCAGCTTGAAGGCACTGACAGCAGCGAAGATTTTGAATATCCTTAAAACTTAAACTTCCTGGCATCACAGACTCCCAACGTCAACAGAGTGCACTAAATTGTTCACAAAATAAAAGTGGAAAATTTTTTGAAGCCAGCAAGTAACCAACACGTCGAGACATGATTAAGTGAGAATTGTTCTGCAATATTTCAGCAAGCAGTTGGTGTAAGCAAACAGCACCTTCAAAGCTCTTCCTAACAAGGCATCTAAGCATGAATAATAGGATCTCTTGTTCTCTTTTATTTACTTGAAATATTTAAATTGAGACCTCCACGCTGCAGGGATATTTATGTGCATTAAATCCGCTGGACTGCACGAGTGATAAACAAGACCTTTCTAAAAACAACTGCGAAACAAACATCTCATCTTCATTTGTTAACTTTGTACAGGGGAAGAGTTATTTCACTCCTATCTTTTGGGTTATCTGGTTCTCACAGGCAAAGCTAAGGCAGGGTCAGCCCATGGTGGAGCATCTCCAAGGAGGGATGAGGCCCTGCAGGAATCAGCCCTGGCCCACCCACTGGGAAGGGCTGTTTTGCTGTTGGTGACCCACCATTCCAACCAGACAAGCTCTGATCAACACTGGGGGTATCAGAGACCCCACTCACAAGACAACACAGGATTCCAAGGCTTTATATGGCAACGTAAATAAATGGCAAAACTTGGATTTTACATTACTAACGCAAAACATCTTTCTTTGCTCCCTGGAAGAAAAGATTCCACTCAGCAGAGCCAGAGCTCATTTTTCAGCTCATCTGGTTGGGTATTCCTAGAACAGCTTATTCTTGCCTCAAAACTGTGCTTTAGTGGGAAGTTCAGCCCTGGATCACTGAAGTGTGTAAATGATGTCAGTGTGAGCACCAAGGTCCCTCAGGCTGTTCTCACTTCAGCCCAGTAAGGTTATAGCTGGGAATCTTGGAGTGTCCCTTTGTCCCAAGCCTCCAGGAAAGGAAAAATACCAGTCATGAGATTTAGGATTAAGCTTAGTATAAACTGACAGCTTCCAACATCACCACTGGCACTTCCCCCTCAAAAATACACAAGTTTTTGTTTTCAGTTTCCAGTCTTGGACCAGACTCGGTTCAGCTCAGCAGAGCCCCCCCACTGCTGCTACATTTTCAGAAAATAAAAATGGGTTAAACTAAATGAAAGGATCCTACAGGATTCCAAAGACAAGGCCAATTCCTGCAGGATATTCAGCATCTGAAGTCAAGATACTCTGGATCAAATCTGACTTTGGGCTCATTACATATATTTTTCCTAATGCCTGTACCTCCAAGATCTGGGCCAGAACTGTTATCCCTTTAAGTGCTGTACAGACAGGTAGCAGAAAAAGGTATTTAATTTTTTAATATCAATCTATTTTCTGCCTTGCAACCTAAATACAACACAACAGATGGACAGAAGCAAAGGAGAATGAGAAATAATCAGTGAACATAGGCCAGCAATGCCATTTGATTAAACTACTACAGTGCCAAGACCATCTTCAGGAGGTTCTTTGTAGACAGCACAGCAAAGGAGGAGATTTAAGGAAAGTTTTAAGCCACCAGGTAGCCCTGGGATCCCTGAAGAATATTCCTCAAGTCTGGCAGCAGCAACATCTTTTTCTTTATTTGCTAAAGATTGTTCAGTGACCATTCACCATCCATAGGGTGAGGACATAGCCGAGTTTATTATCCAACTTTTTACTTTTTTTTTTCCCCTACRGGATTGTGAGAATGTTATCTTGGAAATAATAAGCTCCAAAAGATTATTTCATTTACCAACACCCATCATGTTTTGTATTTCAAAAGCGCTTTCTACACCCAGATCATCAACTCCTTTAAAAGTATTCTGAAATTGGCTTCTTTAATCTTACTCTTTAGTATTATTAGAATTTACAGGTAGAAGAATAGCAAAGTTAAGAGATACAGACCCAAGAAACTAGGGTTTCATCAACAGGTTTTAAATCAACCCACAGCTCCTTACTCCAAGGTCTGTGTTCCCTATACTGAGCCATGGTTTCTGCAGTGTGCTTGCTCTTAAATGTCACTGTCACCCTCACTCAGATCAGCCAAGTTTCCTGAGGACAATTCTTTCAGGAGGCATAACTTACACAGTGCTGCTAGTGATGCTCCAAAACCAACTGAGGAATTGTTGACTGTATGTCCTATGACTAGCAAAACTAATTATTCTTATTACTTTTGGACTTCAGTGAAGTATTTGATGAAGAGACAAATGGGAAATTATTCACACTTTTGGAAAAGACAAAGATTAGTATAATTACGAGATAGGGTAGAAAGGAAACACAGAACTAAAAAGGGGCTGAAAAATTAAATTAATGGCTTGGAAGCCAACAATCAGGCATATTCCTCAAATATCATCTTTGGAGCATCTTAAGAACAAAAACAATTAATGATCCTGACACAAAGTCTGCACACGGTGATGAATCTGCTGAGGACGAAGTCAGAAGCCACATCAATACAGTGAATTGAAGCACCATAAAAAGTAATAGAGAATCCTAAGGGCAAGAACTAGAACAAAATTTAACAGTGCAGCATCCAAGGTCACCCACTTTGGGAACAACAACTTCACAGGCACAAAAAGATCATCAGCTGGAAAGATCAGTTTTTGTGAAGTCACTGTGACCAAAAGATAGAATGCAACAAAAGCACCAAAAAGGCAAAGCCTGACATAGCTGTGGATGCTGCTATTCCCAATCCAGAAAGAAAAGCATTATAAAAGGCTTGTCTTCTATGCTGTTGATAGAGTTCCTCACAAACAGCGAAGTACTCAAAAGAAATTAAAACTTACGTGTGTTCCACGTCAGTTGTGCTATCCTAGGTCACCAAAAAATCCCCCAAAAAAGAATAAAAGGAATCTAGGATGTGGTAGTGACTTTTGTGGCTAAAGCCCATATGGTTCTCTGATAGAACATTCTTTTTAGTCTGTTTAAAGTGCTCCACAGTCTGACCAAGAGCCCATAAATACATGATGCAACAACTTAAAGAGTTTCACTTCGGAATTTTCCTCCCTCACTTCTCCTTGTAATTACTCTGTTTATTACTTGTATAAAGATCTCACATCTGTTACTCRATGGCAGAGAATTTCCTCTCGCTGAGGTAGGGCTGGACTCTGTTCAGAGCTGAGCTGCAGTGAGAGTCAGCAGGAACACTCTGCACAGTTCTGGAAACTGGGAACGGGAAAATCCAACCGCGCTTTGGGCTGGATGGTGCTCCCGTATCCTCCTTCGACAGGAGGAGCAAAGCTCTGGCAGCAGCAAAGCCAGAGGTGACAAGGTGCCAACCTGGTTCTGAATTCCTTCCAAATGCTTTCCAGATCACTCAGGAAGTTAATTCTGTAATTCACTTAAGTGGGTTTATTCCAGGGGTAACGTTACACACAGGTCGGGTGAATCCCGCTGCGAGGGACGACTTTTCCCTCAGCTGAACTTGGATCTGTTCTGGGCAGCCCAGACATTACAAACAGCCACACAGAATGCAGCCTGAACGTGCCAGGGGCCACTTCACACAGTCTGGGTGACAAGTTTGTCATGGCTTTCCCTGCCTCCCGAATCCACGTTAAAATAGCTGAGAGAACAACAATACAGTGATTAATATGAGCTTTTTGTTCCTAAATCCTTCTGTGTCCTTAGAATAGTCACAGGAAGAACAACACCATGAAGGACTGAAGCAAGTCAAGAAAGCTCAAAGGGATAGAAGTCGTAGCACCAGACTTGTATTTTTACACTGTCCTTACAGCAAGCAGCATCTAGAGGTCTCAACGTGATTGTAAAGAGCAGTAAGTTCTTTGTACGAACTGAGCACAAGCCCTTGACTCACAGAAGTGCCCTAAAATGACTGGCATTAACAGTTACATTAAATACAGTTCTGGAAGGTGAATTACTTATACTGGGTACAAATAAAGCAGATATTTTTGAAATTCACAGCAATTAACACTCCCACCATTGAACTTCATTCGTTATCTCTGCATTAAGCAAAGCACTGCACGTGGAAAACAACCAATTCCAACTCCTCACATGCATGACTGGGCCTACATCAGTTGTAATTCTTCACGAAGGACTATTCCAAGAAAGTATACTCTCAATCAATATACAAAAGTGATCAGCAAAAAACCAGATGTTAGGCTGGAGGTCAGAGAACAACAGGCCTCGGATGCAGCTGCTTGTGCAAGCTGGAATATTCACCCTGGAAATATGGAAATCAGCTATGCTTGGGTCCCCACTCACCTGCCCCAGGTCACTAAAATTGAATGTAGGAATAGAAAAGGTCCAGAGAAGAGTGACAATTAATATTATCAGAGGCAAGGGAAGCCTTGGTGTCTGAGAAGAGATAAGAGAGTGACTGTTAAGTTCAGAGAGGAGATAAATGAGCAGCACATTGATAGCAGCATATACAGAGAATGATCCTGGATAAATGCAATGTTCTGCCTTATTCTTTCTCATGATACTCAGGCCAAAGGAACCTTTGACTTCTTAAACACATTTTAGCATATAAAATGAAACTAGGTATAATTAGTTCTCTGGAAGTACCCCGAAGACCTTAGCAGGGTTTAGAAGGAATTACATATTTATGTGAATAATAAGAATGCCCAGAGCTGCAATAACAGGATTAAAAATACAGGATAGGAGGTAAGAGCTTTTGTCCACAGCCACATGGCTGCTGGCCAGGTGTGAACTGGTCACAGGCTGGAGAGGCCAGGTAGACAGAATGATAAACACCACCCTCATCATCATCATCACCATCTGGGATGAGATCCTGCTTCTCACCTTCATGTGCAGGGGAACAGAATACTGAGGATCTCAACCGGTGCTGGAAAAATGCAGGAGAATATCCGGACTAGAGAAGAATTCCCATTCCTAAAATGTGGGTTTACAGCACCAGTCAGTGCTGTTACAGGTCAGACTGGCAAAGTTGCTTTCTGTAAATGTGGATTTCAGCTATTTTGACCTTGGCAGATACAAGAATTTTATCTGAAGTCTGCTGCAAGGAGCTGCCCCTCCCACAGATCATCTTTTTATTATTTTCAAAAAAGAGACAGAGAGAACACAAAGACAAAAAAGGCACCTGAGCTCTCTGAAAAAGCAAAATAACTCATGAGGTGCTGGATCCTTGAAGAAACCAGAGGCTGGCGAGACTCTGGACAGACATCCTTGCGTTATATTTTACTGCCTGCAATCTGCCAAACAACTGGGATTTGCTTACAGCTGATTAGAATAGGAAGCTTGTATATTATGCATGTCTGAGAGGGAACAGAGCTTGATCTAATGCAAAATAAGGCAGATCCTGTGTGCCAAGCAGAAAATGGCTGCTCTTGCATTTTATGGAGACACGGAGCAATGACCCTGAGCCAAACCACTTGAACCTTCACACAACAAGATCATCTTGCCTGAGTCTGAACGGTAAAGTGAACTTTGCTGGATGCCTTTGCAAAGTGCCTTCGCTCAGATCTCGAAGCATTTCAGGAGCATAAACAGCAAAGATCCTAAAAAAACCCCACTCGCTGCATCTCAAAGGACTTAATGAAGTTGAACCTCTCCCTGGAAGCTGCTGACTAACAAACACCTTATGACAGGATTGAAAGAGCTGGAAAAAAATGTAAAGAAATCACCTGATGTTTCTCTCTGCATTAAGATCAAGTATCTCAGAACCATCCTGACAGATTTCAGCTAATTTGCTCCTGAGAAATGTTCTGTAGTTCCTGTAGATAACCTGCTTAGTGCTGCGCCATTCCTAAAGTTAGGAAGCTTTTCCGAACGCCAATATTCCTTGGTAACCCAAGAATTAGAGGCTTTTGGCACTTTGCTCCCCTTTCCCTTGGCTTGGCTGATCTCCCAAGGTATTTTACAGCTGAGAACAGCGAGTCACCGAAAGGTTCAAGGACACCTGAGGGTCACAGGGACGGCAGAGATAATTCCCAGCACTCCTCACCTCCCAGCAAACCCAGGAAAGACGAGCAGCATTCCCGAGCCAACCCTTGGACATTGTTATATTGATGAGAAGCTGCTGTTCTGTTTCTAACAATGTACCAGCCTAATGGAAGAGGCCAAAGGACATTACTTCCTGCTCTGTTGTCAGCTTGGAAAGGGAGAAACGCAATGAATCCCAAACTTAAATCTCCTCCAAAGCCTTGCACAGGAAACTTAGATCCCCTATGGGGCCGGTATTAAGGTTCTGCTGGAAGACATAACTAAGAGTAATGGGATGAAATTAACTAAGAAAATTTCCTAACTGAATTTCAGGAGCTAATAGAGCTCTCGTTTTCCCCAGGGAAGCCGTGGAAGCCCCGGCGCTCGGGAGAGCTGCAGTAAAAGCGCTTTCACAGTCGGAAGGATTTCTAATAAGGCACGTCAGGCCTCATCTCACTCGGGGCCAGGACCATGCCCAGGGCACTGCCTCGGGATCAGGGTGGGATGTGCCTTTTTCAGGAGGGAAAACGAGGCTGAACCTCCCAGCACCACGATGGGAATGCAGCAGTGACTGGTCCTGGCATGGAGATGACCTTCCTCAACTTGGGTCCAACTTTGAAAGGGGAACAAAAACACAGCCTGGTCAAATCAGAGAGAGTTTGGCAGTGATGGAATTATGGAATGGTCTGAGTGGTAAGGAACTTTCAACATCATCCAGTTCCACCCCTCTGCCACGGGCAGGGACATCTTCCACTATCTCAGGGTGCTCCAAGCCCTGTCCAACCTGGCCTGGAACACTTCCAGGGATCCAGGGGCAGCCACAGCTTCTCTGAGAAACCTGGGCCAGGGCCTCCCCCCCTCACAGCTAAGAATTCCTTCCCAATATCCCATCTAACCCTGCTCTCTGGCAGTGGGAAGCCACTGCTCCTTGCCCTGTCCCCCCAGTCTTTGTCCCAAGTCCCTCTCCAGTTCTCCTGGAGCCCCTTTAGGCACTGGAAGGGGCTCTAAGGTCTCCCTGGAGCCTTCTCTTCTCCAGGCTGAACACCCCCAGTTCTCTCACAGCCTTTCCTCATAGGAGAGGTGCTCCATCTCTCTAATCCTCATGGACCTAATGCATTCCTGTTCCTTGGAAAAATCAAAGGCCCCCTCTTCCGTGATCCCAGCACAACTGTCAGCACAACCATGCTTTTAATGAAACCAGGAACTCATCCAACTCAAACCAAACAAAATCAGAACAAAACCAAGCAGATCAAAAAACCACCATGGAAAATCATCATCTTTTTGTTAAACTTCCCCTTCCTTGTGCTCCCAGCTGTGCATTCCTGTCCTTTGCCCCGGGACAGTTCTGGCACATCCTCAGTGCACAGCAAGCTGAACCAATTCAGGAAAACGCAGGGGGAAATAAAAAGGATTTATTTTTCCTGAACCAGCCCGAATTGGCTGCTATTTCCATCAGACAAGAAACATCTCTGGCACAGTGCAGGGTGGCAGGAGCAGGGAAACTGAGGAGGAGGAATTGAGAAGGGTGGCGAGGCAGGATAACACCTGAGGATGAGATGGTGACAAACTGTTAATTCAGCTCAGCTATAGCAAGAAACTATACCCCCCTATCTTGGGAAATCTAAACCCATTTCTCTTATGAATAAAGCCAAGTGAAACACCTGACTCTGTTCTGCCACCTATGAAATGGGGATGATGGGGATCTATATCATTTCAGGCTTATTTAATCTAACTACACCTTTACAAAAGGAGCTTCAGAAGCACAGACAAGTGTTAAAATAAAAACCAGACCCATAAAATCAAACCAAATAACCCTCAACCAGAAAGCAAAGCCCCTGCTCCCTAGACAAACTGAAATACATTCAACTGATGAATTATTCATTTTTGTTTAGGGCAGAATTTACAGTTGTTTTAATTTAATCTTTGGATAAAGCATATACTTAAAAAACAACACTCAACTCCCCCCCCTCAGTCTTTAATGGTACTCAACAAAAGTGCCTTAAAATGGGTATAAAGTCACTGAATCTGCTGCCAATCTTAGGGGTTTTTTTTGCCTGAAAAAGAAGATAAACCTCAACTCCAACATATGATTAGAGGAGAAGCATAAATCACTGGGGGAAAAAAATAGTAATAAAAAAACCAGACTGACAAGACAACACAGCTTCATTAAAAAAGAGAGAGCCCTAAGGGAATTTTCAATTTCATAGTTCTAATGAGAGGGGTTGAAAAGAAGCAAAGCAGAGAAAAGAAAAAAAAAACATTATCTGTGGGACAAGACATAACAAAAAAAGAACACAAAAGTGAACCAGAAAGAGGCTTTCAAGTTTAACCTCGGGTTTGCACAGAAAAGGACTCTTGCAGTCTTAGCTCTGCTCCCAAAGGAGGGCAAAGCCACACAACAACATCGACACACTCAAAACTCAGCATATTCCATGAGCAGGAGGCTCCAGAAGAGAACAGGTCAAGGTTGGCATCAGTAGCACTGCAGTTGTCTGAACCACACCTAGTCTGCAGTTAAATATAGAACTTTACTTTCTGGAACTATTGCTCCTCTTAACCTTCAGAGCATAAATATTCAGAGAGATATCTAAGAAAAAAACCAAAAAATAAAGGGATGAAGAGACCCAAATCTATTGTCCAAAAAATCTAAGATCAGGGATTAATAAACTACCCTGGGAGGATTCCAAAAAAGCAGTAAAGGCTGGAGAATTGAATTACAGAAACCACAAGCAGCATCCTGGAAATCCAGTATAAACCRATTAGTTCCTTTAATACACATACCCTGTATTCAGACCCTTAGGTACATCAGACATCTCAGTATACGGCCCTAACTCTAATCTTCATTCCATCAGGTTGGCACCAATATAATAATTAATTGCACTGGAATTTTTTGTAGATTTAAATCTTTTAAAGAAGAGAAACCACCCCTTCAACCCTCACCCTTCTCATTCAGTTAAGGGACCAAATCCTGACCAGTGCTGTGCATTTTCAGCTGGAGAACCTGCTCCTAGAAGCAAATCCCTCTAATTTTTGCAATCCCATTCAGATTCTTCCCTTCAAGTGCTCTCAGCTGGTTTGACACAGCGACTTTCAGCAACTGCAATTCTTACCAAGTGAATTCAAGTCAAAAGCACAGGGCACAATTAACTGATAGAGCAGGTCAACACCTCCATCCTCACCCAAAAAATGTTTATACAGCATCACAGCAACATTGCAGAGGGAAGGAGTAGTTTTGCATTACTGACACCAGAGATCCCACAAAGGTCTGGATTCAACCCTCTTATCTTCAGGCATTAAACTAAACCACCAAAGTTAGTTCTAACTGCAGAAGGCAGCCAGGGAGGAAGGTGCACATAGCCCTCATATGAGGTGCATTAGTGGGATGGAATTGTCTCCTGGCTCTCTGTTTCTCCTTGCTGGAGAGCTGTCAGCCCAAATAAATGAGCACTTTACTGAGGTTCCCAAAGCAGCAGTTCAAAACCAGGTGCCTAAATCCCTGCACCAACATCAGAGCCAGACRCTGCAGGACATACAAACACAATGCCCTGAAACTTGCATTTCATTAGGGAAAACAGTCCATTAAACTGAGATGCCTCCACTCAGAGTCAAAACTGAATCCTGCAGAGGAAAATGCAAATTCCAAGGCAAATGGCACTAGTCCACAGGCAACGCCAAACACCATTTTAGTGGCCAAATGCATATTCCTGATCCTGTGGCATCAAGAGAACCTGATCTGCTTGGGCCAGAGAGCCAGGGGTCTGGTTACCTTCATCCTGCTGCTGTTAGGAGTCATCTTAAGGACAAGCCTGCAAGACTCCAGTGACTTGTAAGTGAAATTAGTGACTTTCTTCCTAGGGCTCCCAGAAGAGCGTTTTTCTCCCACTCTTTCAAAACCTGTCACATAAAACAGCTCATCCTTACAGCTCAACTAGGCCTATTAAAGCACAACAGTTGAACAACCATATTCCCAGCTTGCTTTATGGTGTAGTTTTATTGTYATACAACACTTTTACTGTGTTCTTGCCTCAAGTAAAACTCCTCAGCTTTGCTTCCCAGTACCCCACACCAGGCTGTGAAACCCAGCACCCACAGTGACCTAGCCAAGGGCTTGGCAAATTAATATTAAAGCCAGGATTAAGGCAATGGGGCAGCAGCAGAATAAGGAGAAAACCCTGGCAGCAAAGACCTGACAGAGCACAAGRCACAGAGAACAAAACCAAGAATAACAACAAAGAAAGAATTTAATGAAAAATGAGATCAAGTGATTACATATCTGCATTCACAACTGGATGATTTCCAGTGTCAACACCAACTTGATTCTTTCAATACCCAAACCCAAACCTCACACCTTTCTAACAGATGTGCCAAACCACCACAGGTYTTTTAACTTCTATAGAGCATCCCAGCAGAGACTGGCTTGAGGACAGAGGTGGATGAGGAAARGGTGGCTTGCTCAGCTCTCTGCTCTGTTTTCCTAGCAAAGGAGTCTSAGGCACAATCAGGGTTCAAACAGCAAATAACAGCAGTTATTGCACTTTAGGCCAGACAGAAACCAAGAAGAAAAACAGTCATGCCCCAAGAGCTCTAATTCTACTCCAAATAAGCATTTCACACACAGAGGGTTGATCAGGAGATAGTGCTGCCCTGAAGGCACACAGAGCTGTGGAGGTTCTGTCCTTCTGCACACACCATCAGGACAGTCAWACAAGCACTTCAAAGTGCTGAAGATCCTGTCCTGCCTCTGCGGAGGGGGACACTACAAAAACACAACCCCCTGCACTATCAGGTTCCAGGACTTTACATTAGTTGGGTCTAACAAAGCAGAACAGATTTCAAACATTTACATTATTTCCTTTGGGAAAACATCCAGTCAAAGCCAAAATTATCAATGCAGTGCCAGGCCAGAACAGGGAAACAAACACTTAAGTTACTGGTTCCAGTCCTGCAAAGWCACAGAAGTGTGTTCATCCTGTGTTCCTGAGGGAGCTCAGGATTTCAGTCTTAGCTCAGGCAAAAGATGCTCTTCTGCTCCTGATCAGTTCCCAAGACTCCTGTGCAAGCAAGAGGAAAGGGAAGCACTACAGAAATGGTAAAAGCACATCCTACAAATCTGCTGGCCAAGGTCTCACTGGAGTTGCAGGCCAGGGAGGAGTGTAGCACACACCATTATCCAGTCCTTCTATGCAAAGGAGGTTCTTCACGTGCTCAGAGGGGAGAAAACCCCTCCCAGCCACTTAGTCCTGAAGAGAAATAAGCATTCATCCCTAAAATACATCCAAGTTCACCAGCCCTTTTTTATTATACAACATTATCCATAAAAGAGACATTCCTGTAAGGAGAGGGAAAGGCAAAGCATGCCCAGGCTCAGAGAGGAGAGCTGGGAGCTCTAATGATCACCTGCCACTCTGCATATGTATTTGAAAGATCCACTTTGCTCTGTGCTGCTCCCAGCTCCTGTAAAAAGGTTCTAAGAGCCTTTTTGGACAGGGAATCTCCTGCTTGTTAGGCAAAGTTGTGCATCCCAAACAATTACGGCGCTCCCGAAATGCCACCGTATCCACTATAAAATACCACAAGGCATCAGGAGGACAAGTCAGGAAAGTGGGAAAGGAGAAATGCAGAATGTAAAGAGCTTGCAGGACCCCCCCAAGAGAGCCTGGATTAGGCTAAATGGAAAGGTTTCTGCAAAAGCAAAGGAAGAGCTGAACACCAACACCCTCAGACTGAGCTAAGGACATGATGTCCTGGGGGATACAAAAATAAGAGCTATTGTCCAGAGCAGTGTTACAATTTTTCAAACAACACAAGAGGCAAAACAGTTCCTCCTACTCCATCAACAAGAATCAAATTATCACAGGCTTGCACGAGGCTAAAACACACCCGTGAAAACGACGCCGGTGTTCACCAAAGCAGGAAAAGAGGCTCCTTGAATTGGCTTTAAAACCCCCACGTCCACAGCCCAGAGGCACGTACCTTTCCATAACAGCCAGGCACTCCTTTCTCCACGTGAACCGACTGCCTCGCCGTAGTCGGAAGGTCCCCGAGGTAGCTGTGACTGGGGGAGGCGTCTGTCTCCACTCTGGCTCTTCTATTGGGATGGGAGCAGGTCTCATGCTTAGTGTAGCCCCTAAGGATAATAAACACTGTGTTTCCCAGGGGGTTAAAAGTCAGGCCCATCCTCTCACTCCTGCTCGTGAAAAAAAAAAAAAGATAAGACAGGTGATGGAACCATTCAAACTGCAAACAAGGAAAGCACGATCAAACAGAGACACCTTAAAGATACACAAAATCCATTCCCCAAGCTCCAAGGCAGAAGGTTATGACCATGGAAATCTAAGGAGCCGATGGGCACTTTGGAAAATCTGTCCTGTCTTCATCAAGAGGAAAAGGATCATACAGAAAAGGTGAGCTATGCCCCAGCTGGGATTTATTGAGGTTGTGCTGCCACCTCAGCTGTCACAAAATGGGAAATAGCAGTTTCCATTTAATTATGCAGCAGCCTCAGGAAGCAAAATGGAAATTTATACCAAAGATATTTCGATGTGTCCAAAGACCTGAGGAAATACCTGAAATAGCTCCACCAATGTAAAAACACACCCCGTGGCCTGTGCAAACATGGGCTCACCAGTACCAGGTTGCCTGAAAAAGTCACTGAAAGCAGATTAACATCACAACCTTCCTCTCCTGCTCCCCTTCTAGGGATATATTTCTCCTTTCAATGAGTCTGAGCTGGAAAGCATCAGGCACAAGACAGGATTTGGCAAGATGCCTTCAGGAAAGGCCCCTTTGAAACTTACCCCTGATCCTTTCCACAACAGCCTCTCAGTTAATAAATCAAGATAAATCAAGACACTCTGGGAGATCGATCTTTCCTACATCCCTTGGTGAGGATGGGAACCTGGGACAGGACACGAGGACAGAAACCAGGGTATGTTCTGAAGGACAGCTTTGTGCTCAGTGACCTCCCCCACAGGGCAGAGAGAGCTGTTCTTGTGTGCAAAAAAAAAAAAAAAAAGGGAAAAAAAAAGGTGTATGAAAAGATAAATCACCACCTATATCCCACAAGCATCCTGAGCCCCACTGGAATTACTGCACTGAGCCAGCCTGGACAATTCCAGGAGAAGCAGGAGCCCTGCTCATGTAAGAGCAAGGCTGTGACAGCAAATCCCTTTGGATGCTCAGGCCTGATCGGAAAGGCTGGGATTTAATCATCAAAACACACTGTGTTAGTGAAACAACACTGCTCCTCCAATACACAACGGAGTGAAAGGGTCAAGGGAACTCAAGAGTTTAACCAATAAACTAATTCCTACAGCTAAAAAGCAAGAAATGAGCTATTCAGGCACTTGGCTGTGTTCCTTTCCAGAAATGCACACGGAGCCTTTTCCTTCCTGCCAGGGGCTTGCATCTGTGTTAGGTAGTGGAGCCCAAAATAATTTACAAACGTTACCCAGGAGAAGCCAGTAGGAAGTGAAGCCCACAATCTCTGCCTTGCACACACAAGGGACGGTGCCTCTTCCTAATTCCCAGCTAACGAGCCTACCCAGATTACTTGGTTCCATTGAAACATGAAATATTTCCTATAGTGCCAATTTACTGGGAGGCCATTTCAAGGAAAGCTCCTTATCTGGTCTCTCTGCTGCTTGCACAGTTTAGGGGGCTGGGTGGGTATCAAGGCTTTAAATATACTTCAAAAACTTTAAAAAAAAAAGTAAAAAAATTAAAAAGAGACAAGGGGAGAACAGGAAAATAAATTAGCTTTCCCTGCATTGTGTTAGCAATATACTTTCCCTAGCTGAAGATTTTATGTCACAAGGAGACTGTGGGAATATCAGTGATGCCTTACATCAAGGTAAGAGATGCAGAGTCCTTCCATTAAATTTGCCCGAGATTTTTCAGACTAAGGTTGAAAAAAAAACTGCACTGAAAGCATAAATTTGCTGCTGCTGTTACAGGTATGGTCATGTACTGAATATAATACACTTTTTTTGTTTTAGTAGTCTTCCTAGATCAATTTACCCATTTCTCTTTTCTATGGGGTAACATCAATATCAGCAGCAGATAAGAGAGGAATATGCTGGGAATTACAAGCAAGTACCCACACACAGCAAGAGAGGAGGATCTGAATGCATAAAGAGGCCCAAAATGGGTTTGGATGAACGTGTGGCAAAAGTGGGGTGCTCCAAGGGCTGGAGCCCTCTGCTCTGGAGCCAGGCTGGGAGAGCTGGAGGTGTTCACCTGGAGAAGAGAAGGATYCAGGAAAACCTCAGAGCCCCTCCCAGTGCCTAAAGGGGCTTCAGGAGAGCTGGAGAGGGACCTGGGACAAGGGATGGAAGAACAGGACAAGGAGGAATGGCTTCCCACTGCCAGAGGGCAGGGTTAGGTGGGATATTGGGAAGGAATTCTTGGCTGTGAGGGTGGGGAGGCCCTGGCCCAGGTTTCCCAGAAAAACTGTGGCTGCCCCATCCCTGGAAGTCTCCCAGGTCAGGTTGGACAGGGCTTGGAGGAACTTGGGATGGTGGAAGTTGCCCCTGCCCATGGCAGGGGGGGAATGAGATGACCTTGAACCCAAACCATTTATGATTTATGATATGCATATTTGATAAGGAAACTATGGAGCTTTTCTTCAACCTCCTCACTTCAACAAGCACCTGCGGATCCTGTTCACTCTGCTGTTCCAATCCTTCATTGGAATCTTCTTGCCACACAGCTCCACTTCTTTATCTTAGCAACTTCCATCCTAGTCGCCAGTTCAGAATCTTTTTATAAACCCCTCAAACAGCTTTTAAGGAGAAGTGAAACTTCTCTCTTGAGCAGACGGAGTGGAGAAAATGCAGTACGAGGTTTTCAGTATCTGCATCAAACAGCAAGACACCTCTGAGGGGTGTAGAGGTGAACCGCCTGGGAAGAGCTCCTTTCACAGACAGAAATGAAAAGAGACATCTCTCACTCCCTGCCAGTGCTGAGCATCTTTTCCTACAGCACTGGGTAGTAGGATGGGTTTTCTCTGTGAGTTTTCCCTGTCAATGTSGGGTGTGACTGAGGATGCTGCGGGCGAGTTTGGGGGAGAGGAGGCAGGAGCGGTGCTCTCCAAATGGAATGCTGCTCTCTCCGTATTCAAAATTCCTCCTGGCCAAGGCCTGCACATCCCAGACACCATCCTGAAGGAAGGGAGTTGCTCCAAGAGCATCCCATGCCATTGCTGCTCCCCATCCCAGCRCTCAGGCAGGCCCTGCCATTGGGGTGATGCACGGAATGGTCGCAGAAAGCCCCAGGCCATCTCCCAGCTCCAAGAAACCATTTCCTGGCAAGTTTTCATTTGCAGCAAGTACCCATTGTACATTATCCTGATCAGAACAGATGTCTCACTGTATTTTTAGCCAGGCTGACCCCAGATCACACAATAAACACCTCTCGGTCAGACCCAGAGCCAGGCTGGGTTGAAATCAGCAGCAGCACAAG
Source organism: Amblyornis subalaris (assembly GCA_018881555.1). Classification (NCBI taxonomy): domain Eukaryota; kingdom Metazoa; phylum Chordata; class Aves; order Passeriformes; family Ptilonorhynchidae; genus Amblyornis; species Amblyornis subalaris. The sequence goes on from JACAXG010000234.1 coordinate 225,931, forward strand.
GTTCCCTACAGAGCCCACAGCTTGGACGAAACGGAGCAGAGCAGGGACTGTTTGCTCTGCAGCTCTGTGAAAACAGCACATCACCAACCATCCCTTCCCACTGCAAACCTCCTGGGATAGCCAGCCCCTGATTTTTGGGAGGCTTTTCTTTTATAGCTAAACAAGAACTGCTAYGGGAATAACAAAAGAGATGCTACACCTGGATAATAACTCCTTTTCTTTTTTCTTTTTGTTCAAGRAGGAAGAGCCCATGGTTCCCTCCAAGGTGACCACAGCTGCCTTCCTATTACAGAAAACTGGCAGAAATAAATATTCAGCCTAAATGGAAGCAGTCTGCATCCATCTGTAACTTTAACACATCATTTCTAGGTGCCAGCTTCAGTTTGCACTACACAGAGGCAAGAGACAAGCCAAAGTTACTCCATAACAAACTTCCCACATTGCCCAAGACCCACTGCCAGGGAAACTAATCAGGCTAACAGCTACTAATCTAAAGAGAAATTATTTATTTATTTAAAACCTGTGGGTTCTGAAAAAAATAGTTAGAACATTGTAGGAGTCTACTGGCTTCTGAAATATATACAATTTATCTACTGTCAAAATGCTCTCAGTCCTCCACAAACCACAGGACAAGTGGTGCCTGTGTGAAAAAAAGCTCCATCTAAATGAAAAGCATCCCTATTAATTGGATTAAAGACCTTTTAAACACCAGCATTTAGCATTGACTTCTTCCCTTCAACAAAAAAAAACTGCCTTTCACCCTAATTGGCAACTCCTTCCAGAAAAATTTACAATCAGGAGTACACTGGAATTCACAGCACTGCTATTAACTCTGACATCACTCCTACCAAGAAAACGTTGATTAAGACATTTTTTGAGCAAGATTATTGCATACAGTAGGACAAGTGGGTGGTTTTTTCTTGCTCCATGAGACTTCAAGTCTCTTTTGCAACGTTCCAGTCTGGTGCTGTCTGAACACCCACCCCCAAGGACAGGAGGAATACAGAAACTGCCCATGCAAACCAGCAATCAAACCCAAGCAAATAACAAACAGCATATTCAAGAGCTCAAAGGCAGCTGGGAAAGAATGGAAGTGATGGAATTGCTGAGTCTCTTCCATACAGGAGAAACATCTGAACAGCAGCAATGCCCTAAAACTGCCCTAAGGCTCCCCAGCACCAAGTTCTTTGGTTGGCAGATGCAGGACTGCTGGTGGATGATTTAAAGCATTATACAGCACCACTATATATTTGAAAAAAAGCAAAAATACATAGGTTTTTTTATATATACTTATAGGTCATMATTTGTTTATATAAGCACAGTAAAAGACAGGCCCTGCTGTGAGGACCTGAAGGCAAAGCAGGGATGTCACACACAGGGAAGGGTCTCACCTGTATCAAGGAGATGGGAAACACAAATTCAGTTAAAAAATATTACTCTGAAGACCCAGTTTTTCAAGATAAGGAATTAAAGAAATTGGGGAACTAATAGWTCCCAAAGGCCTCACTTTGCCCATGGATAACTCAAATGTGCAGGTGCTTCTGCACAGAGACCTGACTCTATCACTCAAAGCATTGAGACTTCATTTCCAACAGCTGGAATGGGAAAAGATGGGATATATGAGAGCAGAAAGCCAAATGCCACTTCTTAGTGAGTGAGCAAACAGAAAAAAACACATGCCAGTCATTTAATCTCTGAAGTTTCTCTCAAGGAGGACAATCTTTCACCCCCTACAGAGGGTGCAGTGACGGCATCGCTTCAGGAACATGGCAGGAAGCTCCACTGATTCCTCATCTGCTGGCTCTAAGGAGGACAGCAGAACAGCTACTCTGTCTACTAATCACAGGATGCTCTAAGTGGTATCCAAAACTTCAGACTGGTTTTGTAACAGTGATTTAAATCCAGGATTCTCTGGACAAGGTTGGTACCTCCCCTTACACACTTGTTCATAACCCTGTTAATTATTGTTGGCTACCTGGTCTGACCTGCAATATAGCAGATGGCAATAATTCAAAGCAGTGGATTATCCTACAATGAATAAATAAATACAATTCCCTTTTCCTCAGGTAGATTTTCCCAACAGCAAAAGGAAAACTGAGGGTTCCTCCCTCTACCTCAGTCTCCAAAAAGAAACCAAATGTTATTTGGTTCTAAAAGGAATTTAAGTGCATCCAAAYAGTCCCTTGGCTTAGGGAGAGGAAACAATTTGTCTTTTACACTCCTTGAAAATGCTGTTTAAGATTTCTTATTGGGAAAAAGGTTACACTCAGACAACCACTCTTCAACGAGCTTTTCCATGTATAAAGAAAAGCRAAGTTAACATTGATTCATTTCAATTTAAGCCATAACCTTCAGTGGTGATTCCTTCCTCAGGCACTTCTCAAGAGCAAAAGGACATGAGATGTCAGCTCATGGATATGGGGAAAACAGAAGGTTAAGAGGAAGAAGTAAAGATTTTAGTGCTCAGTTGGACAAGGTTTCTCTCACCCCAGCACAAAAGATTATTTCCTGAACAGCTTCACATGATACTGGAAAGAAAGGATGCAAGGCTAGGAAAGAGCCACACAACAGGTTTCATCTGGAGAGGGCTTTTGTGGCTTTTACACCTTCCAAAACCCCTCTGGTTTTCTCCACTACTTTGGAGGCAACACCWTCCATCAAAGGGAAATGCCTGGGAGTCACTTTGTAGGGTACAACCTGAGCCYTTCCAAGAGCTGATACTGGATGGCTGTACCCAGGAACTCTGGAGATCCTCAGTATCACAATTCCAGCCAGTGCAAAAATCAAGGCTTCTTGGCATTTCTATTCTTTAAAACAAYCTTCTTAAGAAAAAGAAGCATCAACATCTTAAGAAGCTTCACAGAAATAACAGAGTCAGCTGTCCCTCTGAAGCCACMCAACTTAAATCTGAATTATTCTCAGGCCAACTGTCAGCTGGAGCCTCTTGATTTTCAGCTTACACACAAAGCAGAAGTTTTGAGGCTCTGTTTCCACTGKCATTTTTCTTAATAGAATTCTGGATATTGAAGCCAAGTTCACATTAGAGAGCTTCAGTTTTAAATTCCTTAAAACAATTACACAGTTAATTTAATCAAGCCATTGTTTAAAGGAAATTAAATGTAAATATTTTGATCTTTACAATAAAACTGTTAAAAGGGAAAAATAAGGATTGTGGTCAAACAGAATCTATGGAGAAGAACAATGCAAGGAAATTAATTCAACTGTGATTTTGAAGATTGCTGGTTAGTTAAAGATAATGAGGAGCTTTACTTCTCTTTTTGTATTCAAGATCTATTTTGAGATTTGGAGAAGCAGGTGGGATTTGAAACACACATCTCCAGCTTATCACTGTAACTATCAACATCCCATCCATGAGCTTGAGATCCAACCCAAAACCCTCTGAAGATCCTCTCTGCCAAACTGCGTGGGTTTTTTGCTACAACTTTATATTATACAGCCATTATTAATGGTTTCTATTTGTTCATTCTGAAGAGCCTCAGCTTATATTTCATGTTCACTGACTACAACTTCACCGAGTGCTTCTGATTCCCAGGTTTAGTGAGTGGTGGGAGAGCAGGGCAGGTGTCCATGACTGAGGAGCTGGACAGACAGCTATGGATGAGACAGCTCTGGATGAGTCAGCTCTGGATCATCTGCTGCAAAGCAAGAGCAGATTTGCTCCCATCCTCCTAAAAATGAACCTGGCCAGAGGGAGAACCTCTGGAGTACCCCAGCCCAAGAAGTGAATTATCAGTGATAATAAACAACGGTCACACAAGGCTTCTATTCCATAAATAAACAGCAGGAGATGTTTAGGCTGTATCTGTTTACCAGGATTTGTCTTCTCAAGCTGGTACCATCTGTAAAATGCCCTTTTCTTCTGTTCACTCAGGTCCGACCCCTGCTGCAACAGCCAATGGGAGATCCGGCTCTGACTGATACCTGTGAAAAACCAGGACAGAACAAAAAAAAAGAGAAAGAGAAAGGTTCTTCTTTACAAAACATTTTAAAGTGGYTTATATACTGATGAAGATGGTGTCTTACAAAACCCAGGAACTTGTGATGCTTTAATCCCAGAARAAGCAGAGTGAAGCTTCGCTGCTCCATCCCAAACTGCCTTAACTTCTCCCTGGGGTTATGTTCAGCTTGCTCAAAGTACACCCTGGAATCTGCACCATCAGCCCAAAAGCAAAGAGGGTACAAACCAGGAAGCCAATTCTATCACTGACTTGAATTGTTCACRACTTCCCTGATTCTTAAACTTCTTCATCTGTAAAATGGGAACAAGTCCCTTCCCCACTATTATATATAAATAATGATTGTTAGGAAATCCTTATCATTCAATGCTTGAATAAGAAGGGAGATAAACACAGAAAACAGTTTATGTGATATAGATCAAATCAGCCCAGAAATGGAGCAAACCAACTGTCAGCAGCTGTGAGAACAACCAGAAAACAAACCAGAAAGGGCAGCTGTCCGTCAGCAAAGCAGGAGCCAAGCTCGAGGTATCCAGGCATGATTAGGGACAAAACATTCCAGTTTTTAAAGCAAGACTTCTAAGACAACAGTAAAAAGGGAAAAAAAAAATCCTAGAAGTTAATACAGTTAATTCCAAAGCGTGACAGTGAATGAAGGATCAATGTAGGAAGGGCAAAAAGTGATTAGGAGAGAGACTAAATAAAACAAGAGGTTCAGAAGTGCACTAAGAGGAATAGGTTCATCTGAAAACATTAAAAAATGTAGTTTGCTGAGTAACTGAAGCAGTACTTGAGGTGGAACAACTCTCTGTGCTTTCCACAAGGCCCCTCAGCCCTCAGAACGGGTTAACAACATCCAAACTCTCCTGAGAAGTCAAGTTTTAGGAGGTGCTCCAAGTACCAATATTCTGCCAGTACCACCTGTGCCAGCACCTGCTTCATGATATTACCCAGGCAGGTAGAGACTGGTTTGCACACGGAAACCAAACTACCTCCTCCCTCCAGAGATGCATCAAGGTTTTATAAGATCTTATATTCATATTTAACTCATGAAAAACAACCCCCTGTAGTTTTATCACTTCTAATATGGGGGGTTTATTATGCTTTTTTCTGTGTGTTGAAGGTAGTTAACKTCCGAATGTCTCGACTTCACTCTCAGCTACCATATTCAGGTGGGTTTACTCCAACCACATTTTTAAAATCATAGGGTTTGTACTCTTAATTGTTCCTCCTCAAACAGAGTTCTGGAGGCTATGAAGTTTTAATTGTCCTGGGGCAAAGGGATGGGTGTGTTTTGTTTCAGATATAGAAGCTTACTGCTATTCAACAGAGCACAAAACAGACCCTGATTTTCTTAAAACCCATTCCCAGAGATTGCTTTGACTTCCACTGAGAGAATTCAGAATCAGCTGGGGCAGCCAAGACTTGCCTACCCTCAGGGCCCACACTGGGATCTAAAAGTGAGTTTATACTACTGGGGAAGTGGAATTATTCAACCAAACACAACCCTTAGACTCTGCCAAGTTTACATCAAGCAACTGTGGAAGCACACAAGTTCATCCCAAAAGAAGGCAGTGTAAGTTGATAACACTCTCTGGCCCAAAACAAGGCTCCAGTTTAGTTGAAATCCTGCCATCTGCATGCCTGATCACCAGTGAAAAGACCAAGTTTTGAAAATCTGCAGCTCTTGACCTATTATGATGATTTATAAAAGCCATCTCTTGTCCTGTGCTGTGGGACACAAAGGTTTGTGTCTCACTGCTTTTGGCTGCCCAGCTCCCATTAATTAATCACTGGGTAACAGCTCCAGTCATTCACTTGTTTACTACGGTCCACTTACACTTATTACAGCGAATTAGTGTGTGTTGAGCGTTTGGATAACAACCTAAGATATAAACACAAAGCATTACCAGATAAAAATTATAAATAGAGTTTAAATGTCTGCCACAAGTGGAAAATCCCAATTCTGCTGGAGAGGCTGCCTGACACTGTCACACATGGCGCATATGTGACCACTTCAGACCATGTGCTCGAAACAAGGCACAGCAGCAGGAGCCAGAAGACTCAAGTTGGGTGTTGCCATGTCCACTTTCATGGAATCATGGAATAATTCAAGTTGGAAAGGACCTTTAAAGGTCCTCTACTCCAAAACTCCCTGCACTGAGCTGCGATATCTTCAACAAGATTAGGTTGTTCACAGCCCTGTGCAACCTGACCTTGGATGTTTCCAGGGATGGGGCAGCCATGGCCTCTCTGGGCAAGCTATACCAGTGTTTCACCATCCTAATTACARCAAGCTTCTCTCCACAAACTGTGCACTGTTACAAGGTCCTGAACTGCATCAAAGTTCTCCCAAACAGAGCTGTATCTGTGCTGGAATCCTTTTGTGGCGAAATAGCTGCTGTCATTTAGCCACAGTAGCTGGTCCTCTGACTTACTGCAGGTCCTCACAGCTCATAAAGCTGCTTCTGCAAAATGTTTTCAAGGCACAAAATTTATCTGTACCTCAGCAAGGCTTAGAGGCCCCAAAACTGAATTCCTACAGCTTGACTGACTCAAGCTCACATGCAAAATCTTTCAGAAGAACTGATCCAGGACCTCCTAGATCCCAGTGCAGCGGGATCCAAACCCATCCTTCACTCCTTTCAATTAAAAAAACAACCTCCCCAAATTGTCATGTCAGAGTTTCTTGCATCTCAAGCGGGTTTCACGCAGTTGACCCACAGGACAGTGACCACCACGACTCTCCTGTCACATTGTCTCCAATCATGCTACTTTAGGGAACTGCCTTGGCAGGAAAAAAGAAATCATCCTGCTGCCACCAGCAGATTAATGAATAAATTCTCTGGAATACTGAAAATCCAGCTGTGTTGAGGAAATTCACTCTCCAACTGAACCAAGGAGGGCCGATGTCCCCCAGGCTCAGCATCAGCAGGGCCGTGAACACACCTGGTTATGGGCACCACCAGTTTTCCCACAGAAAATACTGAAGAAAAGTGGTATCCACAAAGGATTATTGCAGTTCGGGTGTTGACTGCTTGTGTCACACTTCCCAGCGATAAACAAAAAAGAGGGRACAGTCCATGCTCTCTCCCCTGGCCAGCCCCACTGACACCCACACAATTTATTTGGGGAGAGAGTTTTTCTTTCAAATACATAAAATAAATGGCAAAATACATCATCAAGAGAAGGCCACTGCTACGTGCAGCTCAAATCTGCTCATAACCCTCAACTCTGCTATTCATCAAGTCTTTGGGAAGTGGCTTTCACCTTCACAGATAGATTTGTTCAGCAACTCTGCTTTGCATTTCTTTAATGTTTCTTTCAGGAGAGGTTTTCAGAAGCACCTGGAATACGTCAGACCTGGAGAAGAAAGTAACTGACTGTGTTTTAATTCTTCACTTTGTAAGCAAAGTCCTAGATTCAGAGAACAAGTGCTTGCAAAGGACATCTATCAATTTAGGAGATTAGCAAAGCTTGTTTACAGAAAACCYGCAAAGATCAAAATCATAGAAAAACAAATCTTTCTCTGTGTTGTCATGAGTATAAAAAAAAAAACAGGACGGAAAATGTTTTTCAAAATCCAGTTTCATGCCATTTGAGATGATCAGTAATTCAGCAATATTCTGAATTCTCTTCACAATGGAACTGGTTAAGTTTCACTTTGTATTGGCATTTGCTCAGCATCCCTGTGTGGAGGTTCCAAACCTTTAGGGATTTTATTTGTTCCAGCAGTGCTCCAAGGCTGCCCTCCACTGCAAGTGTGTTTAGCATAATATAAAGCCAAGTCCTGGAGATCTCCTATCAATTAAGGCACAGACAGTAGGACAGGGCTGGGCTGTACAAGCGGAATGACTGGGAAGGTTACCAGAACTGCACCCTGGAAAGCTCTGTGTGTATTTAAAACAACAACAAAAAAAGATCTCTGCATTTTATTGTTGATGGGTTTTAGCTGGTTTTTCTTTTAAATGGTGGCTTGGTTTTTATGTTATTAAAGAATTGAGAAATCTGAATTCAAATTTCTGCTCTGTAACCTCAGGAAAATAAGGCGGGTTTTTTTGTTGTTCCTTCACTCCCTATGTGTAAAAAACGGGAAAGGTAATATTTCCAAACCTCGCACAGGCATCATCCATCATAACATTTTAGCCCATCTGCAGAAGGCTCATCCCTGTGTTCTCCTCCCGTTCTCCTTTACTGTAGAAAGACATCAGTTCCTGAAAACATTTCCCCCATCCTGCATCCACCTCTGGAAGCTCAGACAGCATCTCTGAGAAAATTCACATTTCCCTCTTCATCCTTTGCCTTCTGACCATAACCTCGTGCCCAGGTACAATTCTCGTGGCAATTCAAGCCGTTTGCAGCACGAGACTTCAMATTATGTTTGAGAAAAATGTGGCACCTCACCTGCCCCACGTGGGGCTGAGCCTCTGCCCCTGAGGAGGCTGCAGTGATGCTCAAAGGAGCTCCAAACACCAAGATAGGAAATTCCGCAGGAACTATTATTAGCTCCTGTTTATACTGTCATTTTTCTTATCAGGAGGAGATTATTTATACAGAGCCCAACCCAAGTGCTTCTTGTTTATCTTATTACAGACACCATTAAAAAAGTTTCTATAAAAAGCAGCTCCTGTTTTTAGGACCAGCACTAATAGGTGCTGTGCGAAGTTTTTGCTTCTTATCAATCATTCCTTTATTTCCAAGTCACCATTTAATACCCTGTCACTATTTTCCAACCTGCCCTCTCCTCTCCATACACCAGGCAGCCCTGTAGTGTCTTCCAGGTTTCATTTTTCCTGTCAGATTCATTATCTAAATGACTTTTAAAGTTTCTGGTAATTTTATAAAGATTAAGAGAGCCTTAAAATTGTTCTACTGCAACAGCTGACTTTAACCTGCAGCTCTGTGTTCCCCTCTCCTGTATCCTCCCTCTCCATCACTTCCCTTGTGCTACATCAGGAAAAACAAGAGGAAAAGCTGTTTACTGATGCAGAGCTGCTCTGTAGGACTGGGGCTGGTGTAGGAATGTGGATTCTGTAAGTGCTTTGCAATGTTAGAATTAAGATGAGAAAAAGGACAAATATATTTCTGAATGAAAGTGTAGTTTGAAGAATTAGCAAAATCAGGTAAAATGGAAGTTTCGAGGGGTCACAGTTGCAGCAGAGGTTTCTGCACCATGGGGAGAACATGGCAAGTTACAGAATGGGGATAATTAAGGTCATAAGGACTGAGGAAACAGAATTTTTTACAATAGTGGAGAGAACTGGTAGAGATTGATAGGAAAAGTTGCCAGCAGGAGTAGTCAAGCCAAACCACTCCCATGGACAGAGCCAGCCATAATTTTTCATTCCTTTCTTGCCTCTTCCCAGGGCAGAAGGCATGAAGACTAAAAGTTAATTTTTCTATTTTCCTCTATTTTCCTTGTATAAGTTTCTATTTACAGAACATCTTTACCAGTAAGACTAGGCCTGTAAGTCCTGAGATGATGCCATTTGGGATCATACACTCTGCAAAGCCTCTGCCTGTTTTTTTTACTGAACCAGAAGTGGTTTCCAGGCATTCCTTGGGAGTCTCTTCCACAGCTGAAAGGGATGTTGGGGACATCTGAAGAATACTCAAGTCAACCAGCACTCATCAGGCCTAAGACAGCTCTGGAAGTGAGAGCTCCGGGACACTCTGCTCCGGATCTCTGTCCCGAGCTATTTCAGTCACTCCTCACCACTCCCTGCTTTTGAGAGGAAGCTGATGTTTCTCCCTGGTAGTGCTGAGCACACTCTTTAATCTGGTCCTTTCAAACATTTCTTTGAGATTTACTATTTCTTTCAGATAAGCCATAACTATGTACTTAAGAGTGGCATGTAAGTACCACACATCTGCTCACACAAGGCTGGGGGTTGTATTTAAAATGAATCAGCACCCACCAAGCACAAGGAGGATGAAAAAAATGCAAAGATCTACTAGTTTTCGATGGATTTGGCTTGAAAACAAGATGATAACACAGTGCCTTTAGCTTAGTCCTCATTCTGTCCCACTGACTGCCTCAAGTGACATCCTGCAGTATTTCTCTGATCCCTCTCTGAGCTCACCCTGGATCCCCCTCGTGTTACGCAGGAGGGTTCAGTGGGAAGGGTGTGAAATTTAGTCAACTGTGTCTGAAGTGCATGACTGGTGTCATTTACTCACAGAAGGAAACAATGAGAGCTCCCACAGGCTAAATGCCAACTTAATGCCAACTGAAATCCAAGAGAGTGGCTCAGGATGGAAGGAGTGAAAGGATGASGTGTGAAGAGACTGCTCTTGCCTTTCCTACAGCCTCTTGCAGGGTATCAAACACCAAGACACCCAGTTCATTATAATCAGATCCATTCCTTTCACTGATACAGACTTGGATTTGGTGTGGTGATTCTGATTCAATGGCTCCACACGTGGCAGTCCCACTGATCCAAAAAAACCCATTGGTTTCTTTTGGAAAGACTCCTTTTGTGCAGTTTACTTCTCTTGCAGGGGAAGCCAGTCTGACTTGCTGGGTGCTGCAGAGAGATGGGTTCTTCCAGGACTATATTCAGGCAAGGAATGCACACAAGCAGGAGAGTGACCCACTAACTACCAAAATTTTAGAGTTCAGGTACAATTTAAGCAACTTGACTTATACTTTCATTTCTGAAGTATTAGTGCTAACATCTGATAAAGGCCAATRACATCCCTTACATTTACACAAATTGTTAATCTCATGATTTTCCAGATGAAACCGAAACCAGGCAAGGACAAGTAATTTTGCCCAGGATGACAGACAAGTTGGAGATGTGGAAGGAATTCCTGGCTCGTGGCTCAAGCACCAGTTTGTGCTTGCTCACCTCAACTGCTGCCATGTCTGCAAACCCACAGCTCCCAGACAGGTGGACATTTTACAGACTGGAAATATCATAAGAGAACAACTTCCCTCCTACTGCTCTGGCATTCCCAGTCATCAAGGCACCTTAAAAATTATCTATTTCAAGATTTTTTTTATCCAAGCTTGGGTTAAAAAATTAACAAATCTTAGAAGTGTAATCTGAGATTGAGCTTTCTGGATTTTATCATCAAATCTTCATCTTAAAACACTGAGGGGCTGGAGCGTGTCCAGGGAAGGGAATGGAGCTGGGGAAGGGGCTAGAGCACCAGGAATGGCTGAGGGAGCTGGGGGGGCTCAGCCTGGACAAAAGGAGGCTCAGGGAGGACCTTCTGGCTCTTCACAACTCCCTGACAGGATGGGGCAGCCGGGGGGGGTCGGGCTCTGCTCTCAGGGAACAAGTGACAAGATGAGAGGAAACAGCCTCAAACTGTGCCAGGTGAGGCTCAGGTTGGATATTGAGAACAATTCCTTCATGGAAAGGGCTGTCCAGCCCTGGCACAGCTGCCCAGGGCAGTGGTAGAGTTCCCATCCCTGAGGGAATTTAAAAGCCATGTGGATGTGGCACTTGTGGACACGGGTCAGTGGTGGACCCAGCAGTGCTGGGGGAGTGGTGAGACTCAATGGTCTTAGAGGGCTTTTCCAACCAAAAGGATTCTGAGGATACCACGAGCTCCACTGTTCCAGGCAAGGCCTGTCAACCTGGAAAGGAGAAATAATAACACCCCACCCCATGGAGGAGCAGTAGGACTTTGTTACTCTCTGTGAAAAGCTCTGGGAAGGCACCCAGGGAAGAAGTGGTATCACTGCAGTGTGTTCACCCGTCTGGATCTGAGAGAGAAGGCCCAGGGCAGAGGGCACCCAGGACTACTGCTCTTTCCAGGTAAAATCCCAGCTGGTCTGGTCATCCTTCAACCTCCCTTTGGATTTTCATTAATCATGGCTCAAAGGATGGACAAAACTTCCAACCCTCATCATCCAGCTCCCGGCTGCAGTGGTGCCAGCTATAGCTGTGTCTCCTGACTATTCATATACTTTTTAATATATAAATACACATTATCTCTCTCTCTCCATACCCAGAGATGCAGATACTCATCTATTTGCCGCACTCAACAAACAATTTAAGAATTAAGGAAAACCGTTTTCATTTTAAGATAAGAACTTCAGGCTTTATTATAATGCTGTAAAATAAAATCTGCCAGCACAAGCCACAGGGAAAAAAAAAAAAAAGAAGGAAAAAAAAAGAAAAAGTGATTCACTGGGGAAGTTCCATGATGTGCAGGACAATGGGTCTTAAATCAAAGGCATACATTATCATGACTAAGCTGACAGATCTGCACTGCAATGCAGAAAGCCAAGAGATATTCCCACATCTGCACCATGCTCAGACAGGCAGTTCAGACACAGTTTCCCAAAATGAGGAAAGGACTCCCCCAGCTCTTACCTGTTACCTGTGCAACAACTGCTTGGGAAATTCTCCGGTTGGCGAGGAAGGCTTTGATTTCCTCCTTTATCACACTGCTGTCCCTCCTACCAAAACAAAACAAACAACAGGACACAAAAAGAGGGACGGGCCAAAGCGCACTTGGAAGATGCAAAATGCCTTTATTTCCTCTATTTAGGGGATAAAGAGTGGGGAAGGCTGGCACTGAAAGAGTCCAAGTGCCTCACTGGTGGACACTTCTTTTAACAAGTGTCACGTTTGATCAAAGTACCGTAGCAGGAGAATGGATGACTCATGTCCCATATAATTCATATTAGGTGCAGCGCTGCCATATGGAATGTACAAAGTTTCATTACACAGGGATGAATAAATCTCTCATCCCAGCATAAAAACCTCAGTCATAAAAATGAGGCAGAAAAATAAAAAATAAAGGATAGCAGGGGTTGCATGGTTAGTTACCCAAATGAATCTACATACACCAATCTCCTCCACACTTCCAAGGAAAAGATCCAAAATTCTGCAACCTCTGTCCCCCCACCCCTACTTTAGTCCCCTGCTTAGTCCAGAGCTTGCACTAAATGAACTGATGTCTTTGTATGATTTTTACAAGGTCTGCACAGGTACTTCAGAAGGGGCTAAAATTGTGCTTAAAAGCAAATAAATTGGAGGTTGCACAGGGAAATTTCAACTGCAATAAACTCATACTTCACCCTCCTCTTCCTCTTTCCCTTCCTGAGAAGGGCAGGCAATTAAAACCAGCCTTTATTAGGCTTTATGATTTGGTCATTTCCCTTCCCCTTCTCCCCTCCTGCCCCAGCTGCATTGAAGGCTGACTCAAGCTTGCAAATGTAAATGCAAAATAAATGCTATCCTGTGGGTTCATTTTTATTTCTGTACCCAGCACTCATCTCCTATGTAAGTAATTTCAGTTTAAATAAGCACTAAAAGCATTACCTGAGACTCACTGCATAGGAACCCAAACCTCAGCCATGGGAACTTGGCACTCTGCTGTACTCACCCCCTTCCTGCACAATTTCATCATCTGCAGCCAACAGTAAATGAGGTTGATCGGCTTTTCTTACTGCTCATCTCTAATCCTCTCCCCCAAAAGCCACATCTTTCCCTGAAATCTCCAAACTACTTCAAACATATTGCCATCCTGGAGCTCATGGACCCCAGTTCTCTCATAGGTACTTCATGAATTTCAGGGGAAAAAAAAACCCAAACATTCCAACATTATGACCAAAACTGTTTTGAGACATTTGGCCTTTCCTCTTATTTCTTTTTGCTCTCAAAGCCCACTGACTCTGACTTTCATCCTCAGGAGTATAATCTCCTCCTTTCATCTCTGCCATAATGCTGAAAAGGAAGCTGCTAAAAGTAAAGGAAGGTCAGTGCTGAAAAAGAAACACACCCACCCGGCTCTCACTGAAAACTTCTGCTTCTTTATTATTTGTATTTTCCTGCACCACTCTGCAGCCTGTGCAAATCCCTGTCACAAACTATAAACAAACATGCATCCTCTGCAGATCCCACTGGAAAGTGCTGAACAACCCACGTTGGATTCCTACTCTCCCTTTATATGAAAGGAATTACAACAGGTATGTAATAGTGGAAGAGTAGTCATGTGAATTGATACTGGATCAGAATCCTCCTGAATAAAAGTAGGGTGGAAAACGAGTGCTCTAACATCAATCCCAATTTTTGGTAGAGTATGGGAGAAACTATTTCAACAGTCAGACTGTGGACACCCACACAGGGCCAGGGGCTGCCTCCACAACGCTGAGAGGTTCTGGGACAGTGATCCTTAGGGAACTGGCAGGGAACAAGAGGTGCCTGAAGCAGCTCCTGCTCTCCTGATAATCATCACAAAATCCTCATGGAATGGTTTGAGTTGAAAGGGAYATTTAAAGGTCATTCARCCCAAACCTCCTACAGCGAGCAGGGACACCTTGAACTAGATCTGGTTCGTCAGAGCCCCGTCCCACCTGACCTTGAATGTTTCCAGGCATGAAGCATCCACCACCCCCCTGGGCAACCTGCGCCACCCTAAAACCYGACAGTCCCCCAACACACCCATTTCCGCCGAGGCGCTTCTCCCCTCCCACATTTCCACAGAGCCTCCCACTCACCTCATAAGCTCCTCCACCTTGTCGTCGATGTCCAAGTCCTCCTCGGAAGCCTCGAAGCTGTAGGACCTCTGGGCCAGGCTGTTGGCCAGCGGGTAGCGGGTGGGCGACATCTTCCCGTTGAAGGCGGACAACCTCTCGTTACTCTCCCTCCCGTTCTGATTCGTAGTGCAAGGCTGTGGGGAGGTGTCGTAACTGTTGCTGGGGGACGGGGACATCCCCGAGTGCTGGGTCTGCGTGGACGCCGTGGCCGTCGAGGAAGAGGCCGGGACGTTGTTGGTGCTGTTGCTGTAGGAGCCGCCTCCGTAGCCGGACCTTCTCCCGAACTTGTCGCTATGCTCTTGGTCGAGACGATCCAAGGTTTCCAGGGCGTGCAGAATCTCATGCCTGGTCATTCCCGTGCGTCTCAGGCGCTGCAGGAGGTCGATCTGCTCTATGGTGAATCTTGGCTCGTCTGTGTAGTGAGACATGGTTTCCAGCAGGCTGAAAATGAGGGAAAATACAAAATACTTCAGTTTAACAGTTCTCCGTGGCATGTGGAAAGTACTTTATACATCTGAAAGATCGAATCTGGTCCAAAACTTTAGGACACACACATGAGAGATCCAAAATCCACCTCCAAACAACCTCAGCCGGACACCTCCCATGAATGCCGATCTCACCGCGCAGCAGAAGGTTTTATTTTCTTGGAGTGCTCCAACAGCATTTCTGTCCTCTCCTGGCATTCCCCACACCTGCATCAACCCTGCAGTTTGTGCCCTTTTGCTTTTGATAAAACACTGCTACACAGACAGTGGTTGCTCACTAATTAAGGCTGCAACTTGATTTTAGACAAAATTTTGCCCAGTGCTAAGGATCCACCAGGCAGAAATCCCAGATTTCTGTGGTGGCCACAGATCTGAGTTTTTCTGGAGAAGTTTTAACCAGTTATGACATGAGATTTATGAATCTCAAGTCTTTCAAATCTTAACTACAAAGAGCTTGACTTCCCCTAACTTTTGTTTCTACCTTGAAAAAAAAAAAGAAGATAAAAACACACCTAGCGGAAATTCTAGTGGCCTGTAGGACCCAAGATGATTTGACTGAAGTTGGATTTCTGAAGTTAGGAACTTTTGAACCTGGAATGTTGTCACAGATTGCCTGCCCTGACAAGGAAAGTGCAGTACATCCAATTACTCCTGAGCTTTCATTTAAAGAAATAAGTCTCCAGCCTTTTCCCCTCCAAAGACCGGCTTCCCAGATAACTCTATCATCGTGCTGGCTCAACAAAAGCATTTTTAACTCCTAAACTTCCCAAGGTGCCACAACAATGAACATTATTTGCCGCAAAGTCCAGAAAAGGAACTGGAGAAAAATCACAGTATGCTCCCTTAATCGCTTTTCCTTCCTAAGTCTCCTGGCTACAGATCCAAAATGTCACATAAACAACAAATCACCTCCTTCTGAACTCTAGATCTTGAGAAGAAGGGATRGCAGATGGAGGGCAGACAGAACTTGGCAAGGAGAACATGGCACTTTCCATCCTTCTCGGCAATCTTCTTGTGAGTCAATGGTTTATTACCATTCCTGCAGGAGAGCAGGGTGAAGAGATCACTCAAACTCCAGGAGACATGACAGAGCTGATRTACAATCCCTACAAGCCAGAGCAAAGTCAAGGAAGAATTCCAAGGACCCTGTGAAATCCAGGAGGGGGATGATGGCTGCCAGGCCATCTCAGACCTTCCAGGGACAGGGTTGCCTATTCCTCCCTACAAATTTTGAAGATGACTCCTCATGTCCATTTCTGCCCTGGCACAGGGAAGTTCCCAACAGGAGTCACGGGATGACCACACACTCATAGTTGGGGCTGAAGAACAGGACTGAGAACTAGCTTGTTGGAGCAGAGCTGGAGAGCAGCTGTAAAGACAAAGCCAGGATGCACAAACCCACAAAAATGGCATTTGCAGCCTGGGAAATACAGAAATGACAAGAAAGTCCCATCTTTGCCCTCCTCCAGCACTACTGAGCCCCCTTTCACAGTTTCATGGGAGAAGGAAGCAGGAGGACAACGGAAGGGGATGACTCCCATCCAAGAAAATGCCTGTGTGAGAAGACAGACGGGCTACATCCACGTAAGTGCTTCAGCCCAACGGGAATGTGCTGTCCCTTGGACAATTGATTACGGAAAATGTAAAAGCCATTTTACATTTTCAAAGACAAGCACCCAGACTGTTGAACCACAGGAGGGCACGGCAGGCAATGCAGCAGTCGACCCGCAACTGACTGGAATTGTTAACAACCACAATTTGGAATTGCATCCCGGCCGGAGACGTTCGGAGCCTGACAGGGAGCATTTGGAAGCAGACGYTGTGTTCTAGGTTTGGCCTCTGGGGGAGGCAGGGCTGCTCAATCCTTCTCTCCAAGCTTTGGGAGAAGTGTCACACTGACTTAGTGACTCATCAGAGACAGCTCCAAGCAGCRTAGTTTTCACATAGAAAATTTCTTTAGACATCTGGCCTTGAGGTGGTTTTCACTGGATATGCCAGCTCACCTTTCCTCAGAGAAACACCTGGTTTGGGCATTTCTTAACCGAATTTCTAGTGCCAACATTTCCTGGATCATTTATCTGTCAATACCAAGTTTCATGTGCTCAAGTACTTTGAACTGGAGAATTTCATGAGCCAGAGCCTCCAASCAGAATTACCCCTACTTAAAATTCCTACTTTACAGACTCTTCAACGTTTAATACTAAACATACTTTAAATTATTTTGTTTAATCTCCCATTTATCACAGACGTAGAAACCCAGAACTTTTGTCCTTGTAGCCCCGTGAACTAAAGAACTCCCATCTGACAAAAAGACAAGGCTTTCCAGATGGCTTCAAGAGTGCCAAGCAACACAGAATTTATTTCATAGAATTATGGAATCCCAGAACGGTTTGGGTTGGCAAGAACCTTAAAGTTCATGGGCAGGGACATCTTCCACTATCCCAGGTTGTTCCAAGCCCCCAGCAACCTGGCCTTGGACACTTCCAGGGATTGGGCAGCCACAGCTTCTCTGGGCAACCTGTGCCRGGGCCTCACCACCTCCTGCAGCAGTTGGTGGCCATGGCCAGCGATTCCCTTTAAAATTTGGGTGTGATTCCTAATTTGTCTTAAGTGCCAGGGCTCAGCTCCTGGACCTGGGTTCCCAGGCCAAATTAATCTCCTTTAGTGAATTACATGTAACGATTTGGTGAATCCYAAGTGTCCTTTAGTGAATTACAGCTAATGAACTGCAGAGTTCTCAGATGAAGGGGCAGTGGTTGACCTCCCATCACTCATGGCCCCACGAGGGAAAGAGCTCCAGCCTCAATTTGTCCCACTTTGATACAGCTGAGCACGTGCAGGAATTTCAATTCACAGGGATGCAAAGGCTGCTGGGCAAGGCCATCCTCTGCCCTAAGAATAAGATATTCAATGATTCCTGTTTATCAGTGGACTAAAAACCTTGCAGAAAGTAATCTAAGAGTAGCAAACCTACTGTCAAATTAACTCCATGATACTGTGTTTAACACAATCACTGGGAAAATGTTGGCAATTCGAAAAAAAAACCCCAAACTAAAATCAATGATCTGCCTGTCTGTCCATGCAAAGAATTCTTCCAGCCTTCCAGCCCTTTCAAGGTAACTTCTGGGTAATTTTTCAATGCTTTAAAGGTAAGGACACCAAAATTAGACAGAGCATCTCCCTGCTGGTCTCACTAATCTCATACAGATGTCCAAGCTGCCTTGTTTATATTTACTTATATATTTATATTTACTTTATTTATTTATTTATTTTACTTCTGTATTTATTTATACTCAGCATATATTGCATCTGACACACACCTCACTGATCTACTTGATTTGGAACTCCTGTTCCTATTTTCACGTGCTTTTCTACACAACCATGAGATCTCGAAATAATGCTCCCGAGTGACTTTTATGTATTGAAAACAACTGCAGGAACTTGGAATTTTCCATTAAAACCCCAAAACAAATATTGCAAAACGTGTATTATTGAACATGTTCCAACACTGCCAACTATCTACAACTTTTTAATGAATAACTACAGCAACGTTATTTCGAACTGTTACTCGAGCAGGGCTTCAGTTGTTTTCCCTTTTTAAAATATTTTAATAAACTTACCCTGTTTAAAGATCAACTTACAAAGCAGTTAAGTAAATCAGCCATTTTAGAATCATCCTAATTTCATTCACCTCATTAATGAATGGATATTCTCCACCACTTCATCCCCTCCCACCCTGCTGTAAGAGCCTCTTATCCTCCTGCACTCCTCTGGCTACCTGTAATTCAATTTGCTTCCCCCTCTTTTTCCTTGTGAAATACAATCAACTGCAAAAGTAGCAAGAAGTAAAATAAGATAGAGACAAGCAGAATGATTGGGGGGTGCCGGAGAAAATCAAGATGGAAAATACTTTTCCTGAGAACACGGACAGTGGATTGACTTTGCTGCAGGCAAACTCTGCTGCCTGTGTAGCAAAATATCCTCTACATCCCATGCTTTATCTGCTATCAGTTAGCAAAACTCTCATCAGTGACAATGGGCTGACAAATTTCCTTGGGGAGACACCCAAAAAAGTGAGGCAACAAGCGAGAATCAAGTGCATGCATTTTTCTCCCTGAAATTTTGCAAGCAAAACCTCTGCAAAGTTCTAATTAAGCTCAAAGTTAAAAGTGACCGATTTTTTAACAACTGAATCTTGCCTTTAAAACACATTTTATTTAGGTCCTGACAGGAAGAAAAAAAAAAAAAGTAGTTTAAAGTATCAAACTTATTTACATTCCTTACACTAAGCTGGCAATCACCCCCCAAGGAAGATGGTCCAATTCCACCATTCTAAAGCATTAAAACTTCACACTCATCTTTCATGGCTCATCCAAAAGCAACCTGAGGTCTCTGAATATCAGATTGAAGGGAGAACTCTAAGGAGCTCAATAAAAAGGAATTTATTTTCCCTCCCAAACCCACAGATATACAACAAGCTGCAGGTCTCAATCAGCCTGATGCAGCATCGCTCCTTCACTTCCAGAGGGACTTTGGGGAGTGGAGGCTGTTCAGGGGCAGAACTGCTCTCACCAGCATTGTCTTTCTTTCTCATACCACCCACATTTATTTAACCTCTTTTTTAAATGAAATTCACCCTTTGGATGTGGAGTTTCCTCCCCAGTTTGACAGTCCTGATCTCCAGTGGGGGTACATRGCCAGGGTGTTCTCTTTCCTTATTTTCCTGCATCTCATGGAGAAAAGTAAGGAAAAACACATCAAGGGTTTCTCACCTACTCTCACAGCCCAAGCCCACGCAGATACAAGAATCATTTACCCAGCACTTAACTTTCTAGGTGATGGAACACAGCAGAATAATCCCATAAAAACAGCTACGAGCTAAGTCCATGTCCAATTGAACTCGCAGAAGTTCAAAGCAATTCAATTACCCRTTTGGGAATAAGGCCAGACACCAGCCTTAACACCTCTAACACTTGAGAAAATGGCTCTGGACTCTTTAATGATCACAAGAAATCATTTTTTTCGCTCTTCTACTCACTGTAGATGAGTAGGAAGCACTCTAGCATCACTGAGGAGATGCTCTTCTGCAGAGGTCCTTCTCCAATTCCCATTAAAATTCACTGCTTTATCTAATAAGCAAAGCTCAAGACTTACAAAACCAGTTGTGCTTTTTGATATAAGACCTGTATTTGATATAATCTGCATAATATGGATGTGGGCAAGAGCCAAAGTGTTCAGAACAGGATCCTAAGTCTGGTAATTGGTTTAAGAATGATTCTGATCAAGTCCCATCAACTGAGGCGAACAGGATGGGGAGAGATGCCAACATTTACCTTTCTCTGACACGTGGCGCAGGGCAGGACCCCCCCAGCACTGCACTGTCCTGCTCACAGGACATCCAGGACTTGTCACCTCATTTATTACAGCACCAGCATTTTTTGCAACATGACCTGCACTTCCTCAGTGTCACTCAACCGTTTAAATGGAAGAGCAAAATCACAAGGTAAAGTTGTGGCTTTCCAGCTGAAAAGTACACAGCTAAAAAATCACTTTTTACAACTAGTTAATTAAACCAGTATTTTAATTCTCACAGCTTTAACCCCATAACCTGCCATTTTTTTCCTGTGTCTTTGTGGATATAGTACTGGTGAGAAGTGCAACCTGCACAGCTCTGGAGGTGGGATGTCCTCCTGATATTATAAACAGGCATTAAGGATGGCATTGCTATTTCCAAAGCAACAGAATTTGCTTATCACCCAGTCTGATATGCAAACACCTAATTCACATGAAGTACTGCTCTGGATGCTTCCTATGGGAACCAGTGACTACAAAGAAACTCCACTTCCAGCTGCCCACTCTGAATTTTTTAACCGTTTTAGGTTATGCAAGCTTGTTTCTCTCTCCACATGTATTTACGAGATCCAAGGACCAAGCATAGTTTCATTCAGTCCTTCCTTTCCTACACAGAATCCCAGACTGGTTTGGGTTGGAAGGGGCCTTGAAGTTCGTCAGCCATGGGCAGGGATGGAACTCAGAGGTTGCTCAGGGCCCCATCCAACCTGGCCTTACATCTCACCCGCCTTTAATCATCCCAAAGGATGCAGATGGTTCTTACAAGATGCTCAAGAGAGGAGCTTTCATTGAGCTATAGCTGTTCTACAAACAGAGCACTGACACATCACAAAATAAATCACAGAATCACAGAACGTTCTGAGTTGGAAGGAAACCACAAGGATCCTCGAGTCCAGAGGCAAAGACTGTGACCCTTCCAGTGCAGCTCTAACACACTGTTGGAAGAGAATGGGGACATTTAGGGCACAACAGTATCCAGTCCTCTGAAATTCAAGCTTTGGCCTTTTCTGTTCTTACTGAACAAGTGAATCTCCTTTAATTCAGAGGGTGGTGAGGCCCTGGCACAGGCTGCCCAGAGAAACTGTGGCTGCCCCATCCCTGGAAGTGTCCAAGGCCAGGATGGACAGGGCTCGGAGCAACCTTGGATAGTGAGTGGCATCCCTGCCATTGCAATGAGATGATCTTTAAGGTTCCTTCCAACCCAAACCATTGTGTGATTCGATGATTCACAGCAATATAAATATTTCAGAACCACCTAAAACTTTGCACCATATTAAGCAAAGCTGCCTTCAAACCAGGAGCTGCTGCTATGAATTCTGGGGCGTAACAGAGGATTAAGGATCTGACTCATCACTTATGCTCATCAGTTGCAACTCCAGTATTTTCTGAGGAGTTGTACCAGTTTTCAAGAGAGAGAAAAAAACCTCAGGCCTGAAGTGCTCATCATGTCAACGAACACAGAGCCATCCTCATCCATACGTTTGCATAATTATCTCCCGCAGTTGCATCTCTGGGTTCTGATTTCCGAAGAGGACTCTACTCCCATTCATCCTGATTCCCAAACAAAATGTAATTCCTGTAATGACTGCTCTCATCCCGGGGAAATGAGAGAGCCTCGCTCTGCGGCAAGGAGGGAAATCAGGCTCCGAGCTGATCCATGGAGGTTCGGCGTCACGGGCTCTGTTTAGGGATGCAAAACGCCGGCTCCGGAGCGCGGGGCTCTGCCGCACGCCTTCCATCCAAATGGGGACAATTAATAGGAGCAGCCTGAAACTTCTGAAAATAAATCCGGCGTAATCAAATACTCACCGCTACACAAATTAGAGGAGGCAAGCTGAGAGCAGAATATCAACACATCATTTCTTCGGGAGCCTTCGAGTTTCTTTGCTGGTTAAAGAGCCCCAAACCCCGACTCGCTACTTCTACACAAGCTGTTCTTCCACTTATTCTCTGAAATTCTCTGCTGATAAAATATTTCTACTGGATGCTGGCACACTGGCAGTGAGCAAACCCAGCAGTTTTGCCACTCGGGTGAGTAACTTACTCTGCTTTACATCTCTGGGAAAGAGAGAGAGAACTTGAGATTGATCTTACAAGGCAAAAATATAATATAAATGGCAATTATTGTCATAATCCAAGTCTTACAAAAGGGACTGACCTCTGACTAAGCACAGGGCTGGCGGCCAGATACTTCTAAATTCTACTCAAGGCACACAGTGATTCACACTGACACCTTATCTGTCTAACCCTAACCTTCCCTACTTCCAAAATCTGGGTTTCCTGCTATTGTTGCAATTCTACAGCAACAAGGCAGGAATTCAAACTCTGAGCCTGGATTCAAGGGCAGAACGAGGGATCAGAAGGACTAACAAACAGAGAGAAAAGCTGTAGTGGCAGCTGAGTGCTGAACCAGGGCCCAAAGCCCAAATCTGTGCCAAGAGCAAGGAGGAGCTCTTAGATTCAGGAGCCAAACACTAAACTTTGGATATATAAGCTCTGTAACAGCTCTCAGGACAGGACTTGCGTGCTTAAGTTACAGTAAATCTCATGAACACACTGAAATAGTTTAACCCACGTAAAGAAACAGTCATTAAAAAAGTTATCAATAAAACTGAGATGGGGGCCTCACCTACACACCAGACTGGCTCATCCCTGGAAGTGTTCCAGGCCAGGCTGGATAGAACTTGGAGCAACTTGGAATAATGAAGGTGTCCCTGCCCATGGCAGGGTGTGGAACTGGATGAGCTTTAATGTCCCTTCCAACCCAAACCATTCTGGGATTCCAATCCAAACCGTTCTGGGATTCTATGATAATTCATAATTTTTAGCTGTCAAGATTACAGGGTATAGTTCTGTCTTCTGCCTCCTCCATTTCACTTCAGAATTTGACCAACTCTTTATTATCCAGCCAGAATCTCAGAACTCTTCTCTATTTATTCTGCCAGCTGGGATATCTGAATATTTGAAACACAAGCTCCCTGTGAAGCAGGGAAGTAACACTATACGAATTTTTGTGACCAAGAGCTCCCAGAGAGGGGCTGGACCAGGGACAAGTCTCAGTGACTTGTTCAAAGTCACACAGGAATTCTGCAAGAAGGCAGAACAAGAGCCTGGCCAAACTCTGAGTGTTTTCTCACCACACACACAGGGTCCATCTACAGCATTACACATGACAAGGTGTAGGACAACTTTCAAGCAAAGCAATCACCAGGATTCCCACCACCTCTTCCACACATGAAGACAGAGAGACATTCTGAAGTATTTCAGGCACCTTCGTTCTCCCTCAGGATCTATCACCAGTAACAACCAAAACACTTCCTTAAATGAGGAATTAGTTACTTCAGAAAACTAAAATCCAAACCTGGAAAATAGCTGAACCTCACCTACCCCTGTTTTTGTGCTTAACTACAAAGCAAATTATTTTCCACTAGAAAAACAGTTTGCAAGTGCAGTTTTACTGGCACAGCCTTAGCGAAGAGAGAGATTACACTTGGAGAATTTGGGAATAGAYAACATCTCTCCTTGAAGAAAATAAATCATAATAGCAGAAACATGGGCTTTTGGCCACTGCAGCTTCCATATTAGAGTTTTATTTTAGTTAAAAGCATTTCAGAAAGAAATGAATGTCCTAATTAATGCTCTTAAAGCAACAAACATCTTTTTGTGTAACCCAGACCTCAACTAGGGAAATTTCTTGCACGACAGAGAAGACCCAGTCTACATTCCTCACTGTCACGGCCACCACTAACCYGTGTCCCCAASTGCCACATCCACATRGATTTTAAATCCTTCCAGGGATTGGAATCCACCACTGCCCTGGGCAGCTGTGCCAGGGCTGGACAACCCTTTTGAGGAAAAAACTTTTCTATTCAACAAGATTTTTCTTTAGGTCCCTTTGGCTGTGAAATCATGAATTAACTCATCTGGTTTATCTTAAAACCAAGGGCTCAGGCAGGACACTGTCCAGCTGAATATTCTCACAGTCACCAACCATTTACATGATACCTTGTCACTGAAGACAAGAAGAGAAAATCAGCTGGGTTTTCTGTTACCTGAGTTTAATTACCATGTTTTGTGTCACATTTCAAGGACACTGGACAGGTACAGCTCAGCCTGTGCTGATTTTCTAAGCCACTGTAACTTCAGTACCTCCACTGACTTGGTAATGTTCACACACTCATTCTTTTCTTCCTGCTGTTTTTCTTAAGTGATGACAAGGCTTCAATCTAGTCCTTTTCCATCTGCATTACCTACCCTGATTTTCTTCTGCTCACTCCCCAGACAGCCCTGTCATTGCTGGCAGTTAAATTCATAAGCCCTGGCCTGATAATTCAGGTAAACTTGAAGTGACGACATTGAAACTGTCTGGTTCTATCAGAAATCACACTTTGAGGGATGTAAAACATACTGATGGTCATAGCTCACTATTAACACGTATTAATTAATCAATATGAACTATGAAGCACAAGTAATTACTCCCATATTTATGGGGAGCCCAACAGAGATAAACCTGAGTTGGCTACAGGACTTAGTTTCAGATAAATGCCTCATCCCTGTGAGGCCAAGATCAAGAGTTCTGTGTTCACACCATGCCTCAAAGTCCTCTCCAGCACTGACTTTCATCCCACTAAAGGTAAAAATGAGGCAGTGAAATGGTAACTGCAGCCAGGTGACTCCTACTCTTAGGAGTAACTCAACTACTCTCTTACCATGGCAGTTTTGCAACTGTTCAATCTTAATCACTATTAAAGTTCAAACTTTTAAAAATTTTTTTAAGGCTGCACTTTCTTCTTTCCCCTCCACTATCCCACTTACTCTTTTTTAAAGATATTTATGGTTTAATCTGGAAACTTTGGATCTAAGTGGGTCATCTTGGCCCATTTCCTCTAATTTAATACCTTCTAATCCTCTCCAAATAAGTTCACCCCGGTTTTCCCTCAGTCAAAAATTATTCACCTCTACTTCTATTGCATCTTCCATGACCATATTAACTGCACATACACTGGAATAAATCCAAAAAGGTGCTAGAGCTCTGCTGGGAGGTGGCAGCAGAAAATGGGCAGAACACGACTGAAACGGAGCTAAAACACAGGAAATTCAAGATATGCAATTCTCAGGTTGGAAATTTCTGGCCAAAGCCTGACACAAAGCTGTGAGATGTCCTTGTGCTCACACAAAGCACAGAGGAGCTCTGAGGTCACCTGGCAAACTCCGAATCACCAGGATAACAAAGATGCACGGGGTGAYGTGGCCTTACCTCCAGACTTCTTTCTCCTGCTGTGAACTACAGCCTTACAATTTCAAGTGGTGATTTTAATACTGAAATCCAGCATCCTTCCAGCTAAAAGGAAGAAGAGGAGGTGGCTCAAGGGATTGGCAGCAAAGCAGGAAACCACCAGTTTTGAATAGAAGGCTAAGCCACCAGCAATAGGAAATAACTAATTAATGGCTTTTTGAAATCCATTGGAGTTTGGTTTCTAACATTAAATCCCTGGAAGTCATTATTTTTTGCTGTGATTCCCTCCACAGAAGCCTGTGGCTGCACTGCCACTTGCACTATCAATGTCCAAGGATAAATCTTCATCCTTGAAATAATCCATCTGGGAAAATGTGATGCATTCACAGCAGCTGAGTTCCTTGCTACCTATTCTGCAGGAAAGGTTCCTCTTTCCAGCTCAGTCTGACAGAAGGTACAATCCAAAGTCAAGAGGTCAAAGTATCTCAGGAACCTGATTGGCAGGGGATGAGCATTTGGTAACATCTCTGTAACAGGGATATTGGGAACAGTGATATAGGACAGGCCAGTGGGAGATGAATGACAGAACAGTGCAGGTCAAACCTTTCTTTTCAGCCTGACAAGCTTCAAAATTTGAATTTATTTGCTTATTTATTAAAGAAACAGCATGGAAACCAATTAAAAGTCATTTAAAGGAACAAACTAACAGGCTTGAATTCCAGGATGAGACTTAGACAACCTCAATTTGCACTGGGATTCAAGATACTTGAGTTGCTTGGACCAACACATCCAATTCCAGCAGCAGGTGAGGTGCCCCAGGTTTTGTGCCTTTGCCATAGCACACTGAATTGATGGTGGCTCATCCCTTTCACCAAGTCTGGAGTGGTGCTGAACTCTCTTGCACACCTCTGGTATCCCTCTCATACATTCAGTAGGTGTATGGAAATCTCTCCTTTAGTTTTTCTCTTTCAGTGTTTCAGTGACAGAAAAGTAGAAGCACAAACAATACATCAAGTGAGGAATTCAACATTACTATTCCCTAATTTAAACGTCCAGCTATTTTCCTATCTCTGGTTTAAATGTCTTCCCTGGTTTAAATATTCCACTAAACCAGTGGAACTCTCCAACTCAGCCAACTGCTCATAATCATTGTTACCATTTCTCTGTTCTTTTTAGACAAATTAACAGAAAAATACCACAAAATTACTCTTAATTGTTATGGGTTTCTTCAGCTTGTACTTACACTACTGGAAAAGTTCTGAGCATACTTTACATGAGGATGGGACGTCACAAAGCCTCTTGAGGGTCTTCAGTGTTATTCACCATTCTGTAAGACACAARGAAAAGATCCAAGAACATCAGAGATGTCTATGAACAGCAAAGAGATCCAATCACATCATTCTGGATAATCAGTCACTAATCCAGACCCACACAGACTCACGGACTTCAAAGCACATGACAGATTCTTACGGGGAAAGTTGATGTCTGGTGGTGTAATCAGTCCAGAGACAAAAATTTAAATTACAATTGATTTCTTTTGGCCACAAGTAAATTAATCTATGCAATCATTTAGCCTTATGACAGTTACCTACCCTTTTAACTCACAAAAGCTATTAAAAGGATTATTTGGCCAACATCCGCAAAGAGCTCAGGAGACAGGTACTATGTTCTGAGGAGGAATGACCTAATAGAATTTTCTTTAGCTATCACTGCTGATGTCTTTCTCCACGAACTAACGTGGACTGAAAGTGCTCCAAAAGTCAAACTATGAACCAACGGGAAAGAGAAAGGCAGGATGTTATATCCAGGCAGAGCTGGGACAGAAAATGAGTGGATGCAGTAGCACAGGGATTTGCATGGGATAATTTCCTCTGCTCCACAGAGATGTCTGTAATATCAGCAATCATGGACTGCTAATCCATGGATAGCACTCATGGATGGACACATCTTGGCTCTTCTCAGTGGTTAAAAGTGGTCCAGATACTACAGAATGGCTCTTCCTCTCTCACACCTGCTAAAGATGTTGGGGAAGAACTGCACCTCTCCCAGGTGAAGCCCACTGGGCATATGGAGACTGCAGACTCACAGAGCT
This sequence comes from Amblyornis subalaris, assembly GCA_018881555.1. NCBI lineage: Eukaryota > Metazoa > Chordata > Aves > Passeriformes > Ptilonorhynchidae > Amblyornis > Amblyornis subalaris. The sequence continues at coordinate 253,574 of JACAXG010000234.1, forward strand.
GGTTAGGTTGGGAAAGCCCTCTAAGATCACAGAATCCCAGAATGGTTTGGGTTGGAAGAGACYTTAAAGYTCATCCTGTTCCAACYCTGACAAYTYCCRCTRTCCCAGGTTGCTCCAAGCCCTGTCCAACTTGGCCTTGGACACTTCCAGGGATGGGGCARCCACAGCTTCTCTGGGAAACCTGTGCCAGGGCCTCTCCACCCTCACAGCCAAGAATTCCTTCCCAATATCCCACCTAACCCTGCCCTCTGGCAGTGGGAAGCCAYTCCTCCTTGTTCTGTCCCTCCAGGCCCTTGTCCCAAGTCCCTCTCCAGCTCTCCTGGAGCCCCTGTAGGCACTGGAAGRGGCTCTGAGGTYTYCCTGGATCCTTCTCTTCTCCAGGTGAACACCCCAGCCCTCCCAGCCTGGCTCCAGAGCAGAAGGGCTCCAGCCCTCAAGAGCATCTCCATGCTCTCCTCTGGTTTTACTCCAACAGCTCCATGTCTTTCCTGTGCTGAGGACCCCAGAGCTGGARGCAGAACTCCAGGTGGAGTCTCACAAAAGCAGAGTACAGGGGGAGAATCACCATTGACACTATCGAGTCCAACCATCCCCCAGCACTRCCAAGGCCACCACTGGCCCATGTCCCTAAAAGTGCCACATCCACATGGCTTTTAAATCCCTCCAGGGGTGGTGATACCATGATTTATGTGTTTTGTTTCTTTTTTTTTTTTCCTCCATGAAAAAACTCATGAACTCTCAGGACAGAAGGCAGGGCTGACTGAGCTTTCCCAGAAGAGGCAGCACTCAGCTTCTGGCCACCAGCTTTCCTGGGAGGTTTCAGCCTGTCCACATGAGCCTTCTCCCACTCAGCAGTGGCCAAGGAAAGCTCTGGGTGTTTCCAGGGAGGGGAGGTGCTGAGAGCTGGCTGCTGCCACTTCCAGGAMAAGTCATTTGGCCCACACTGAGGTCTCAAGCTGCCTCGTCCTCTCCAGGAAAGGAGGTCACCAGGACGAGTGGTCCCAGCAGACCCTCACAGGTCACGTTCTATGGCCTGGGAGAGAAATGGTGACACCAAACCACTGATGGATGGAAGAGCCAAACACCAGGTCCCTCCTTGCAAGCCACCCCAAACCTTTTAAAAAGAGTCTCCCCCACCAAACCCCTCCTCTGTCAAATCTCTTAACTGCATTTTAAACATATTCCCCGAGGCAGTCACAAAAAATATGAGATCATGCTGCTGACTTCTTGCCAAATTTTAATACAGAGAGCTGTTTTGTTTTCCAAAGAGGAACAAATTAGACTTAAAATATATACAAACTTTCTGAAGGTCAGAGAGGCTAATGATAGAGAAGTGGATTCCTTAGAGAAAGATCTGCTTCCAGGGTGAGGAGTGTGGATGTAGCAAAGAAAAAGCAGAAAGGCAAGAAAAAATCACCTTCCATCATCATGAAACGCAGGATTAAAAGTAGAACACGAGGAGATGAGATAAGAGAGGCAAAGAAAAGGCTGCTGTAACTCAGGTTTTGAAATGACAAAGGCAGAAGGATGGTATTGGTGATACCAACAAAAAAGGAAAAAACTGGTATGGACCTCAGATATTATAAGTGAAGAGCCTTTAGGATCTAGACCAAATTTGGGATATGATTAGAGGAGGAAAAAGAGCTTTTCCAAGAGACTCCAGATCCGTGAGCGCAGACAGAGGACACTGGGTTTTCAGCAGAGAGTTCATGAGAAAACAGGGAAGTCTCCATTTCTGCCATGTTGAAGGTTTAGGCAGCTTTATTACACTCGGAATGCAATCACAAAGTGTCCCAGAGTGAGTAAGGAAGGACAGGGAATCCTCAGGCCTGCCTTGGGAGCAGGACTGGTGAAAGGAAATGCAGTTCCAGAGAAAGGAGAGGAAGCTGGTGCTTCCTCCGGCCGCTGGCAGCCCCGAGCGGCTGCTATTGAAAGGGGCACAAACAGGCTTTGACTCCACGTTGGGCTAAAGTTCAGTGGCACAGAAATACCTTCCCCACCCCCAGACACACGTGRAAAGTTGCTCCAATGCTTTTGTCACTTAAGGGCATGTCAGACAGGAAACCTCCAACTCCTCCGCCTAAAGTTTTAGTCAAAAAAGTTCAATCCCGACCGACAGAAATTCTGTCAGCAACAAATTGTGACTCTGAAATCAATCACGACTCAATATCCCTCTTTTCCTCTGTCTCGTTTTAGCACCAAAGCAGGTCTGAGCACAGCAGCCAAGGCAGGTGTCACCACTCTCTGTGGTGATATGGGAGTAAGAACTCACCAACCTTTGCCCTTTTCGCATTATTCATTAAATAAATTATCTGCTAACCCAGGGAAAACACAACCAGCTCCCCTTCCTATTCCTGGTACAGACAATAAAATAAAAAAAAGCCACTATTAATATGGAAATCATGGCTGCAGTTGTAGAATCAGATGTAATGAACAATCTTGTCCCCAGCTTAAGTTGCTATAAAGGCAGCTTAAATTTACAATGGATGAGTCTTCATGGCAATCTGTTTTTCAGATATTAAAAATCTCATTTTCTTGGTGCCAAGGACAAGTGGAAGTGTGAAGCACTGGAGTATCAACTCTGCATTTGTCTCACTTGACATGAAATCATTCTCATTTTAGTTCTGATTTTTAATACATTCTTGGGATCCACTTCAGTTTTCTTCATTTCTCACTGTGTGCAATTAAATATTTTGAAGTAGAGTTCACCCTGATCCACAACAGCCTSCAGAAGCAAGGAGAAAGTCACTTGGTAAAGATGAGGCTGATATCACTTATTTGGAAGAGGAATTTATTTCCTCTTTTAATTTCTGAGTGACTCACATAGTGTAAAAAAGAGCCATCACTGTATTTCACTAATACCTTCCTTGGTAAGGTCTTAAAATGGGCTTTACAAATAACAAACTAAAAGCTTTTGTCCTTGGGGAAGACAAACATCACCATTTTGCRTAAGTAAAGCATGAACAGAAGGGCTGAAATGTTGGCTTAAAGCCACTCAGGGCAGCATCAGTGGTTGAAAACAGTAGGGGCCCCACCACTACAATTGTCACTCCAGCTCCTGGAATGCACAACCACCAAGTTCCAGCCTTGTTGAYAAACCTGGTGCTTGGATGGTGAAGAAATTCAGCCCTAAGGATGAAGTTCTATCACTGCTGAACTTGCAGTAAAGGCAGATTCCCAATTCTATGCATAATTATAAAGCAAYGCTCTCCTAGAAATAACAAAAAAATTCAAAATTTAGGTCTTTTACTCAATGTACAGCTGAAGGTCTGTAGGAATTGTCAGGTTTTCTGGGTGGACTCTGTGCATGTGTGTGTATACACATCCATGAACGCGTGCCAGGCCAAGTTCAGGTTGGACATCAGCAGGAATTTCTTCACGGAAAGGGTTGTTAAACATYGGAAGGAGCTGTCCAGGAAGGTGGTGGAGTCCCCATCCCTGGGGAGGTGTCCAAGGACTGATGTGCACTGAGTGTTCTGGTCTGGTTGACAAGGTGGGGATCAGTCAAAGGTTGGACTCATTCTAAGTGAATGATCTTAGAGGTCTTTTCCAACCTAAATCATYMTGGATTCAATGGGCTTCTCTACACTGAGGCCAGTGTGAGGTAAAGCTGTTACCTGGTTTAACTTCTGTCACAGGACATCCTGCCTCAAAACCAGCAAGAGAACAAGGATCCTTCCACTCCAGTTCATTCTGGTAATTAATCACCCTCTCCATTACAAATTTGATTTCTACTCTGAATGTGTCTGGCTTCACATTCCAGACAGCAGCTTTCCTTTGCCAGCTCCAAGTCCTTTGTTCCTGGGAGATGTTCAGACAGGCTCTTATTTACCCAGCGCTTTTCAAACTCCAGGTACTGCCTTTGTATCAAAACTTGAAGACAAATTCATCTGGGTACACGCACAAAAGTAGGACTAGTGTCCAAAATACTGGAGCTAATCTAGGACTCTCTAGCCCATTTTCCCAAAATAGGCATATTAGGAAAAAGAAATTAAAAAAAAGGCTCTGCCAYATGACTTGAAGATGCCCTGGGAAGGAAGGTTAGGAACCTTCTCCAGGCACTGCCACCTCCTGAGCACACACCACAGATTGGTGAGGTGCAGCATCCAGTTCCACGTGGAAATCCTTTTGTCCAAGCCCCCTGCTCAAGCAGGGCCACCAAAGCCAGTTGTTCAGGTCACGCCCAGATGGCCTTTGAGCATCTCCAAAATTTAAGACTTCATCATTTCCCTGAGCAACCTGCACTAGTGAGCTGAAAGCAACAAGAGATTACACTTTTTACGAACACAAAAATCCTCAAAAAAAATGCTCAGAAGTTGCCTCCAGCCAGTGCTGTTTTCATTCTTATTGTGACTCTGTTGTTTACCAAACTTTTCACAGCACAACCCCGGAGAAGTCCATATTTTGGGATKATGGTGAGGGAATGCAGCAGCTCCTTGTCAAGTTAACAAGTTTAGAAGCTTTTTATACGACCCTCTTTTTTCCCAGAACTCTCTGAAGAGAAACCATCAACAGAAGCCTCTCCCCTTTAGAAAACACACACCTCAATCTTATGATAAAGCCACACTTTATAACTTATTACAGCTAAATGTAAAAACGCAAATAAATAATGTCTACTACAACACGTTCTGCAGCAGATCCGCCCAGAACAATTAGTCAAGGATCGCAATTAAAACTGTTTCTCTCCTTTTCCCTCTACAATWCCTTGCAAAAAAAAACCTCCTTGCCCAAATTTATAGGAATTTCCTGGAGCACAAGCCAGAGGCCAGGCTCCATTTTGAAGGAAACTGGCAACAGATCCCACTACAGAAAAACTGAGGTCACAAAATCATGAAGTTTCCCAAACTCCAAGGCTTCCAGAAAGGCAGAAATGATCATCTGTATTTCACTGGAAAGGACCCCGAGTTACTCCAGAAATCCCAGAAATCCATAAAAGGCAATGCAATCCTAGTAAAAAGATGTAATTTAGAGTTGCTTTGTCCTTAATGGCAGCTGGAAATGAAATGCTCTCATCAAGCCACCTCTGCAGACACATCTGAGCACCCAGGTCGTATTTTGGTTATTGCTTACAAATGAGCTCTCAGCCTTAACATGCCAAGCACCTACCCTGGTGTAACTCCTGGATTGCTGCATGTTGTCCCCTCCAACCATAACTAAAAACTTGCCTGGAACCAAGAACCAGAGTTGAATTGTATTTTCCAGCTAAAATTACACATGAATGTCAACAGCAGAAGAATGACAGCAAGGTACAAACTCCTGACCAGTAGGACAGCCAATGGCTGCTACAACAATCACYTCCTTAGGGATCAAACAGGTTCTCAATCCACCCAGATTAAATTGGAGCACTAAAAYGGGAGGAAGAGTGAAATCAGTCCAATAGTGAGGAGCCAGGTGACTCCTACAGAGCTACAACAGGCAAGACATAYCCTGGAGAGGAACTGAGATTTAAAGCCCCTTCATGACACCAGCAGAGATTGCACYTTGAACTCCAGGTACATCCTAAGGAACACACCTTCATCCCAACAGAACTGCCCATGGGAGACTGACAAGTCCTTGAGTCCAAGCCTGGGCCATACAATAAATGAGAGGCTTGTTGAAAAAACATCCCAATTAACACAAACTACCTGGGCAGTTTTCTGTGAGGGAGGGATACAGGGACACAGGAGCCCTGGACATGCCAAATGAAATAAGGTACTCTATTGCCAAGCACAACATCTGCATGCCCTGAATCCACCTCCACTGCAGACTGCTGCTCCCAGARAGGATTCAAGAGTCCACCAGGAAGAGGAAGCCTCAAATTCCACAGAGGTGGTGGCTGGGAACAGGCAGGGTCAAGAGCATGAAAACAAAGGACTGCAGAACATACAACAGCTCCAAGAAATCAGTGTTCATCCAAATGGACAGGCAGAGACCMTCCTTCATCCATCACTCTCCAGGGAATGCTTACATACCTTAGKAGATGCCACCAAACCCTCTTCAGCAGAATTCCAGAAACTGCACTTGGCATCAGGTCACTTGACAGAGGGAGATTAATTGCAAGACAAGGGCTTTGAAATGCGTTGATTGAATCAAACTTGATTTCCTTTTTATTTGACTTGATTTTAACTTTTCCTGTGCCAAATCAGGGAACACTTCCAAAAGCTGTGTTTTTTCACAGAGTGGCCCATAATGCTTGGAATTTGCATCTGCATGGATGTAAAACCCTTGGCAGGCACAGAGAACTGCTGCTAATGATCCTATGGCAGTATGAAGATGCCCAGGACAAGATGCRCATTCGGGTGAAGTGAGCTGAAGAACCCACACCCAGTTGCTGACCCAAAACAAGAAACCAGAATTGTATCTGCCATCACTTCTACCAGGAACAAGCATGYAAGAGAAACAAGTAATGCCTCACAATCCTTTCTTTTTGCACTGCTGTACGGCACAAGAAAAAGTACTAAGAGAAAAGTGGTATCACTTGACAATAGCAAATTCATTGMATAAAATTTAAGTATTATCTGGTTTAAAACAGGTTTTAGATTTAAGATCATCATTCCTTTTCTCCCAAACACAAATGTGGTAAAATGCTGTACAAACAATAAACTTGGTAGGAACTTTACAAAATATAAAATGGTGTTCTGAAAAGCGCTGTGATCTCTCAGTTACTCGTAATAAAATAAGAATGCAGCTTGTTTTCATCTCCCAAAAAAGTCCACATAAAAATTGTGCCATAAAAGGCTGAGAGCAGGGCGGTGTCACCGGGGTCTGCCCTCTGCTCTGGAGGTCACAGGGCACCCATCTGTTGTTCACTTCAGAGCACGAGGAGTTATCAGAGAATCCTGATTCTGCCAGAGTTGCAGGAACAGGGTTGGGATCTGGCAGACGCGTCCCCACCGCAGCAGCAGCAGATCAAACACGTCCCCTTGCCCTGCTCCATCCCCGCGCCCTTGTCAACCTGTTGTGCTCAAAATATTGATCTGTGGCTCTGCCATCCTTTTCTGCTTCCCCTCGTCTTCCTCCCAGCTGACCCGGACTTTGATCAGCTTCCCCTCTACAGGAATTATCCATGTCAAGCAAATAGGCCGATCAAAGTTTCCTTTTTCACAGCTTGGCCAGAAAGCCTGTGGGGCTCTCCCACCCCTGCAGAGGAACACGGAGCAGGAGATGCAAGGGAGAGGACGAGCTTTTTGTCCAAGGTGAAGTTGTACTCTGGTGACTTTATACCTGAGAAATTTCATCTGATTTCCACCCAGTGACTTGTTTAGGAGAGACAGAGATGACTTGTCCCTGCCCAGGGCAGGGGGTTGGAACTCAGTGATCTGTGACTGGGCTGAGACTCAGCAACTCATTCCATGTCTGACACCAAACCTGCTGAACCRCAGGTGGGAAGCCACAGATATCCTGAGCACAAAATACTCTCAAAGCTCCATAAAACAGTCATTCCAAAGTCAAGAGTTATAGAATTATGGAATCCCAGGATGGGTTGGGTTGGAAGGGACCTTAGCRATTCCAAGCCCCTGCCATGGGCAGGGACACCTTCCACTATCCCAYRTTGCTCCAAGCCCCATCCAGCSTGGCTTTGGACACTTCCAGGAAYCCAGGGGCAGCCACAGCTTCTCTGGGAAACCTGGGCCAGAGCCTCAGCACACTCACAGGGAAGAATTCCTTCCCAATATACAATCTAACCCTGCCCTCTGGCMGTGGGAAGCCATTCTCCCTTGTCCKGTCCCTCCAGGCCCTTGTCCAAAGTCCCTCTCCAGTTTTCTTACAGGCTCCTTCACACACCCCGTTTAAGACTTTTATCCCAATAAATAAAGAAAATATTCCTAAGCCCCTACCAGAAATGGCAATAAGATTCAAGCAAACATCAAATGGATGCTCCAGCAGAATATTCCAAGAGCAAGCACAGTCACCTCCCCTACCTTAGCCCAGACCACACACCCAAATGGAGATCAGTCGCCAGCTAAATATTATTCTTCCAAGGGCCTTCTCCTGCTTAACATATTAACAGGATTTAYAGGAGTGASTGWCTGGAACACTGCTTAACAATGCTAATAGCAGAGTTCCAAGAAATCAGTAGTTTGGCAATTACAAATCCAGCAATACATGCTGAAGTATGTGCTCACACTTGCTAAACCTGTAATCCGAGTTCTCTTTTTTTCCCTTCCCATAATAAGTGGTTTAAATTTAGTAGGAATGATTCACTTGCTGCAGGTTTACTTTCCTTTTTTTTTTTGTACTTGGAATCCATCTTGGATGACATCTAACAGGAAGATTGGAGGAGGGAGGCAGAACCTGGCTTTTTAAAGAGAAACCAATCTATTACACTGGAGGTCTTCTGTAATTTTGTTTTAAGTTAAGCATCTCCATAACTCCAATTTYCTCCTGCAATAACCAGAAGACACAAGGCACACACAGACCCAAACAGGGTTTTAGTGATACTTGAGCTCTAAGMTGGGTCCAGGCCAAAGAAAGATCCATTTCCTGTGGTCTTAACATACTCCATCCCCAGAWGGTCTGCTCTGGCATTGTGATCCCAGAATCCCAGCATCATTTAGATTGGAAAARACCTCCAAGATCATCGAGTCCAACCTGTGATCAATCCCCACCTTGTCACTCAGCCCAGAGCACTGAGTGCCACAYCCAGGTGTTCCTTGGACACCTCCAGGGATGGGGACTCCACCACCTCCCTGGGCAGCCCTTTCCAATGCTTGATAACCCTTTCCATGAAAAAATTCCTCCTGATGTCCAACTTGAACCTCYCCTGGTGCAGCTTAAGGCCCTTTCCTCTTGTTCTGTCGCTTGTTCCCTGGGAGAAGCAGCTGATCCYCACCCTCCTGTCAGAGAGTTGTAGATCCAACKGGGACCCTCCTGTGTCACTCTCAGTCTAACCAGGCTGAGCAGCACCTTTGCTCTGCACGAGCCAGGCCTGAAGACAAGGAAGTCATGGAATCCCACGATGGTTTGTGTTGAAAGGGACATTAAAGCTCACCCTCTTCCACCCCCTGCCATGGGCAGGGACACCTTCCACTATCCCAGGTTGCTCCAAACCCCTGTCCAACCTGGCCTTGGACACTTCCAGGGATCCAGGGGCAGCCAYAGCTTCTCTGGGCAACCTCTGCCAGTGCCTCCCCACCCTCACACTGAAGAGTTTTTCCCCAATATCCAATCTAAACCTACTCTCCTTCAGTTTAAAGCCATTCCCCCTTGTCCTATGCAGGACTCTGGCAGGTGGATTTTGACGCATGGAAGGGGCCTGGGAAGGAGGGAGGCAGCAGAGCAGGTGACAGCTTTGGGACAGCACCGGAGGACTATTACGGCAAAACTTTGCTAAATATATCAGCAGTGCAAAGTAGGTGGGTCAGAACATCCCTCCAAGAGAAATCCAGATTTGGAAGCACAGCCCAAGTGACAAGGTATACGTTCAAAGGAGGTATAAGCACAAACATAAGGGCTTTAAGCAAGAACACTAAAAGGATGTGGAGTTTCCCCTCCCCCCCTCACACTTACATATTGAGCCAGAAGCACAACGCAAGCCTGCAATGGAAAATACTCCTTAGAAAACAGGCAAGGAAAATAAATGGATGCTCAGCGAGGTGAACTGACCTCCAATCTCAACTAAAATTATTTAGGAAGCTCGGGAGCAAATACAGACTGAGCTATTGGCCTACACTCCCTCACCTCTGAGCGGGCTGAGACTCAGGACCTCACTCCATGTGTGACACCAAGCCTGCGTATTTCCTGAACACATGGTACTGCCAGAGCTCTATAAACTAAAATACTCATTCCAATGTCAAGAGTTATAGAATCACAGAATGGTTTGGGGCAGAAAGGTGCTTTAAAGCTCRCCTCGTTCCAACCCTGACACCCTCCACTACCCCAGGTTGCTCCAAGCCCTGTCCAACCTGGCCTTGGACACTTGAGGGATGGGGCAGCCACAGCTTCTCTGGGAAACCTTGTGCCRGGGCCTCACAACCCTCACAGCCAAGAATTTCTCCCCAGTATCCAATCTAAACCTACTCTCTCTCAGAAATAATCATTCAGTAAGACGAGGACAAAAAGTTGAAGTTGTATTATGGAGTCTTCTGAAAAACTGATGAATTTCATTGGGCTGTGACAGAGTTCTGCTGAATCTTCGAACAGGAAATCCAGCTTCAGCTGTGGGTATGTATTGGAAGTGTTGATAAAAGCCAAAATTGCAGAACATTTGGAAATGCATAATTTAGTAGAGGACATTCAGTACAGATTCATAAAAGGAAGGTCATGCCTGACAAATCTGCTGAAATCCTTTTTATTATACGACCAAATCGTTAGGTTAGACAAGAGTGAAACAGTGGACATAAGTTATCAGGATCTCAGGAAAGCATTTGATTTTGTACCACTCAGGCTGATTTACAAAGTCATAAAGTATTGTGCAGGAAGAAGGAATTGAAATGGATTAAAGAACATTTTAGGGATAGGCACAAAGGCAACAGAGTGAGCGGAAGGAATCTGAAACAGAGAGGTGTAAAGGTCAGGCTGCTGCTGAAGGCATAAAAACAGGCTCTGAGAATAGTAAAACTTAGCTGCCATTTGAGAGGCAACACCACCTGAATTTGGTGGCAGAACTGCAGGAGAGTATTGCTAGCGGTAGTAAATTCAGAGGAAATCGGGTGCAGAAAGGTGGCACTTGCAAAGGTGCTGCACCAGCCTGTGGGATTCATCCGTACTAGAGCTGAGGTGTGAAGGGACCCTCTGGCTGGGAATCCACACTCATTATAAAGAGGATTCAACAATTTTATGGTCATTAATAAAATCTGCAGCTATGCACGCTGTGGTAATGATTTGGGTAATTAAATCTGAAGCTTCTGGGAATTAAGCTGATGGCCTGAAAGGGTCAAAAAGAAAACTCCTCTGGTGCTTAATCAGAGGAATAGCTTTGCAAGCTGGATGGGTGCATTAATTGTCCGATGCTGACCACAATGTGACACACAAAGCTACATCCAATGGATCTCTGGGCTGATCCAGCTCAACTCTCCACAGAAATCACCACATTCATGTAGGACACACCAACAGCGTGGTTTCGTTAGCTCCTCTCAGACAATTYTGCACAGACAAAAAGAACTTCCACTTATCCTGAGGTTTGCCACGAGCTGCTGGTAGTATCTTCTCCTGAAAACTGCCAATTATTCTCATGGCTGGCAGACTGGACATGAGCTCTGTTGCTTGATGATGATGCAAGAAGTTTTTATCCCTTGTCTTTTCTTTCCAAAGAGAGCAGCAAATCTTTACAATGTCCTCGTGAGCCAGGGTAAAATTCCCTACAGAAAACTGAGCCTCAGGGACTTGGCTCAAGGTCGGCTGGGATAAAGATGAGAACAGAGCGTGGATCTTCTGATTCCCACTCCTGTGCCCTGAATTCCAGGCCACAGTGCTGCTGCCACCACCTGTGGGGACAGCCTTTCAATCTCGGAGGCTGTCAAAACCCAGCAGCTTTTATAAGCACTAAAAATCACTTTAAATAAACTTCAGTTTGAAGGAAAAAAAAAAAAAGTTAGGGGAGAACAGGTGGACTCCTGTGACACCAGAATTCTTCAATGCACAAAGAATCTTTCATCTCACTGTTCTACACGGCACCTTTAAATATTCTTCTACATAAAGGCATGATATGCAAGAGCAAAAGAATAACTGAGAAACAGTAATCCCTAACAGATCAACTGTGCTTTATCTACACAGATTCTGCTTTCATAAAAGCACAGAGGAAAGAGGGGAAGGAAAAAAAAAAACTAAGTACATTCTTATTGTTTTCTGAAGCTTAAAATAACCACAAAGTGAGAAAAATCAAAGCTGTTCCATAGAACAACTAGGAGAAAAAAAGTCTCACTGAGCATTTGAGAAAGACAGTAAATGGCAGAAGATGGAATTAGAGATTTAGTGAGTGCCATGGTCACCATGCTCAGATCCTAAATTTGGTCTGTGCTTAAACCAGGGTGGTTTAAATGGAAGGATCAGCTAGAATGTATGTGCCCCATATATAATTATAGCTGTCACTGGCAGCAAGGGCTACAGTTCTGCCTGCCATTACGTTCTCCATATTCACTTGCTAACTTCTGTGAAAACTTTTTTTTTTCCCAAATAGAATGCAACTGGATGCAGGCAATGTCTGCAGGAAACCTGTTAACTGTGAGACAGACACAAGGCAAAGAGACGGGAAGAATTAGGAACAAATCATCTGTACTGAAGACAGGCAGAGTTGCCATCAATTTGTTCTAGAAGCTGATTGATTATGGAGGTTTTTCCACCTCCAGAAACAAGGAGAAAATGCATTATCTACCATAGCTGGTTTATGAACCAAACATTTGTGCTTAGCTTTAACACAAGGTCCAAGCTGGTGCTGGGGGAAGCAGCAGGAAAGTGGCCAAAATTACAGCTAAAACCCATTAATTTATTCCTCACGTTCAGATATTTTGTATTTTCCAAAGTGTTGAGCTGTTCTGTAACATCAACAGGCTGTTGAGCTGGTTTTACTCCCAAAACCAACCAGTTCCACCTCGGGGTTTGTCCAAACCCTTTTTAACTCAACCGGTGTTACCTGCTGGAATGACAATCCATAGAACACTCTGGAACCCCCCAAACTTCTCCCTAACCCAAAAGCTTCATAGCCACGATGCAGCTTATTCCCCAAAGCCCCCTCTGCAGCAGCATTTTCTTGGAGCTGAGCTCTCCAACCTTTCCTACAGCCAAGGAATCATAAGGTATCCAATCATTCCTGCCCAAAGGGGTCAGGTACCACCAGCTCGGAGGTTCAAAGGGATCCTCCCAGAGCAAGGCTCCCTTGGCCTCCAAACCTGCAGCCCAGTGTTATTCAGAGATAACCAGAAACCATCAGAGGAATCATCCCAGCCCTGCCTTTCATCATTTCCAGACACATCTTTCCGTCTCCACACCTCACCCTGTGTTTCAAAGATTTGGGAAGATTCTCTATAATTCACCATTCAGACTCCTGTGTAGCAGTGGCACAACAACTGCTAATACCAGCAAGGAGCTGCTGTAAACAAGCTTCCAATTTTAAGAGCAATGAAAGAAAAAACCCAACATGTTTAATTCACACGTGACTTCCACTTTGATTCTGAACTTTTAGATGAGTTTCCAAGCCTTCTCCAAGTGCATGGATGTTGCTCAAAAGGACAGCCAAGCCATTCAAAGGTATCCACCCCAAAATCCAGGTGGGAATGAGTGTCTAAAGCCTTTCCTATGCAAGCTTTTAGACCTGTTCAAATCATCACCTTACCATTTCTCCTTGAGCTGGACAGGTATTGACCTGGAAAGTTGCTCTTCCTGTCTGAGAACTAAAAATTTTGACTCCAGTTACTCAACAGAGGTATCCAAGTTTGGAAATTGGATGTCCACCAGAGGACTGGAAGATATATAAATCAACGCATCAGTCCTAAAATGTAAAAGCTACTGTTTAATGCAATATGCCAAAAATAAAATGTGAGTTCCTCTAGACAGTCTGCAACAGGCAATTATCTAAAAAACAATTTTTCACAAAGTTCTGCACATTCCTGCTGACCAACAATTCTGCTGCCAAGCACAGGAGACGGGAGGATGAATTTTTATCTTTTTAGTTAGTTCTAAGAATATTATCCAAAACACTGACTTATATAAAGGGGTACTTTCAACTTCATTTATTACTTAGTTCTTTATGATTCTTTACACCCAGTTGATAATGCACTGGCACACTCATCTGTTATATAAATCTCTGTCCTCATCCACACAAGGATACAATCTGTTAAGCCAGTTTAACCCCTGCTTAAACATGACTTACCACTGAAAACACAGCCAAATTCCCATGACTGGGGTTAGCCATAGAATTTAAACAACTCCTGGAAGACATTCCAAAGTTACAGCAGCAAGACTGCTGCAAGATCCTCTAAAGAAGAGAACAGCACAGAAGTCACTGAGGGCATTTGGAGACCAGGAACTGCATCTCTCCCTCAATTTCCACTTTTCTAAACAAGTACCCAAACAATTTTTTTTAGGATGTGAGTGCAGGTTCACTATATGCACTGGCCGTGAGTTCTCTCTCATCTAGTAACCAAAATAGTTGGATTTTCCTAGACTGTATTAAAGAACAACAAAAATATCTCATTATCACAGAATCCTAGGGTAGTTTGGGTTGGAAGGACCTTAAAGTCCATCTCACCCCACCCCCTGCCACGGGCAGGGACACCTTCCACTATCCCAGGTTGCTCCAAGCCCTGTTCAGTGTGGCTTTGGACACTTCCAGGGATGGGGCAATCTGTTTTACCTCTTCCCCTCTTGCTAGCACTGAATTACACCTAATGAGCTCCACAGGAGAGGGCTGATGGAAATAGTGAAATACCTGGATCATTGGAAAGGGTTCATAATTACGCAGTGCTGGTTGATCCCCAGCAGTTCTCACCAAGAATCTGTACCAACAGAACTATTTAAGGATTTGAAAAAGAAAAGGAGAAGTGGGATAACTCTGACAAGTCTCTTTTTTTAGCACCTTCTTTAGAATCCAAATCAGAAAGTGAAACATCTTAGCCATTCTCCCACTATCCTCACACAGTTCCCATTTGCTCTTATTTCAGCTCCAGCCCCTGGAGTCAAATGATCAGAAGTGAAAAAATAAAAGCTGAGAGATGTAAAGTAAATAAATACATCATATACCTTCATATGCCCTTCACTTTACCAAACCCTGACTTAATAACAATTTATTTGGTATATCTCATGCTGTAAATAACAAACAGCAGTTAATTTCAAAAGACTACTCAGCCTTAATACTTCAGAATATAAAGGTCTTGGCAAAAAACCAAACAGGATTGGTGTAAAAAACTCTCTTAACCTGTAAAAAATTAGTTTGGAGCCACTTTTACCTGGGACTGAGTCCGATCAGGCAAGAACCAGTAAGTGCCCTCGATGAGAAGGGCCCACAGCTCCAAARAGAGGGTCAAGGATTATGGAGAAAACTGGAAACAGAGAGATTTGGGCAGGGGCAGAGAAAGGACACCAGATGGCCTGAGTTTTGTCAGTCATAATCTATAAATCCCAGAGTCATTTAGGCTGGAAAAGACCTACAAGATCATCAAGTACAATCTGTGACCCTTCATGACCTTGTCACCCAGCCCAGAGCACTGACTGCCACATCCAGGCATTCCTTGGACACCTGCAGGGATGGGGACTCCACCACTGCCCTGGGCAGCCCCTTCCAACATTTAACAACCCYTTCCATGAAGAAATTCCTCCTGATATCCAACCTGAACCTCCTCTGGTGCCACTTGAGGCCATTTCCTCTCGTCCTGTCCCTTGTTCTCTGGGAGCAGAGCCCATTTCCCCCCGTGGCTGCCTCTCTTGTCAGGGAGTTGTGRCGAGCCAGAAGGTCCCCCCTGAGCCTCCTTTTCTCCAGGCTGCACAATCCCCAAACCTAAAGCCCCGGGCGTGGTTTCTCCCACTTCTCCAACTGCAAGATGATGCTGACTTCCCGCAAAGAGCGTTTTTCCTGCCATCAGAGACTGGTTCCTGGGCTCGTCTGCCCATCAGTCTGACCCTGCAGGATCCAACGTTCTCAAAAGACCCGGGCACAATTTATGTGCGGCCGTCCCGGAGCGCGTGGCTGCACTGTAAAACRCGGGGCGGCAGGAAAGGCTCGCTCCACATCCACAAGGAGAAAACTGACACCATAAGTCACCATCCAGTTGGCTGGGGGAGAAAGGGGGATGACACACACACGCATATAAATGGATGAGATCACAGCCTCAGCGCCCGCTCGAAAGCGAGCGAGTAAGACTCGCCCTTAATATTCTTAAAACGTTTTTATTTTTGAAATATAAGACGCGAAAGTGCCCCATTTTTCACTGGCTGAAGCCAAACTTGAAATAACAAAACAGTCCTAAGTAGTTAACAGGCTACAAAACTGCCCCTGATTTCCAGGCAGCGCTGCAGACTTGCAGAGTAACACTGTGTACCCATTAACTCCAAGTCCACAATTTGGCCAGAATTTGTTTTGCTGCATTACAGCCAAATCACTTTTTGTGTCTGTCTTCCTCCTACGTGGGATTGCCTGAGCAGAACAGGATGCCAATGCTGAAAGCACTGACTGTCTCAGACGTTACCATCTCTGATTAAGAAGGCCCTTTTATTGCAGGATCACTTAGACTTTACAGATAACTGTTGCTGCATTGAGATGAAGTTACTGGCAGGAAAAGCTTACGGCAACTCAGGGAACAGCAACCAGAATATTAAGACTCCCCAAGTGAGCTATTTCAGAAGTCCAGCACAGGAATTATTTCCCCAATATCCATTTTTTGCTGAGAATTAGGTCGACTCTTTCTTGTACTCCCCACAGAAGATGAGAACACATCATATTCCTCATTTCCCTGCAAGAAAATTCCACAACTCTTGGCAAGTGGATGTGTTATTGAAAGGTTCACTTTAAAGGTCTCTGCCCTTTCCTCCCACTGTAGGAATCCCCTCAGAACTCATCTCTCCATCCTTTTACTGCCACATTCTCAGCTTCTACATGAACTTCACAACATCTTGTTTGCAGTCCCGTTCCTGCCCCACATTCCCATCCCATTTTTTTCGCTTGTCCAGCTGAACAGAGGAAGTGTGTGCTCCAGCTGGTCAGGAGCTGGGTCTATGTGGACTGATGAACAGGGATCAAAGACTGCAGATCTTTCAGGGACCAGACATAAAACAATACCAAGAATCAAATGTTTCACAGCAGTGGGCAAGAAATCCTCAGATTTTATCAAGGCTGACAAATATCCTCAAGGATATCCTTTCCATTCCTTTTTATATCTACCACTCCCTGTGTTATGAGTACGGGGGAACAGCTCTTCTCACTGAATTTCTCTTTACTATTTGACATTTCTATTCTATCTCAACTTGGTTTTGTTCCAAATGGATGTTCCAATATATAAACCACCTCAGTAAGTTGCATCAGCCACCAGCTTACAATTTGCACTTTGATATGGGTGCGATTTTTTTGAGACAGAATTAAAAATCTAATCTAGGATGTGGGACAGAAGCCCCCAAAGTTGTAAGGTCATATGGACCATTAACTTCCTCCTTCCACTTCAACAGATCTGAGCAGCAACAGTATTTTGCATTCATAAAAGGACTTCTTCTTCCTCACCAGGAAAAAATTAAGTGTTTTCCAACTTATTAAGCGGAGCTTAACATCTGCAAGATCCTGGTTTGTGCATTGCTTTGTCACTTCCAGCAGCAGCCACCTGAGTGATGGCAGGGACAGCTATTTATCACAGCATCACCAAGGAACACAAACAGCAGCAAATGAATGACCTGACAACACAGAATTCAAGTGAAACTGAGAGTGACAAAATGTTGGGACCTCACTTTTGCCCTGATTTACAGTGCAGCACATACAGCAAGGGAGAGCTGGTACATTGACGTGGTGAGGCCTTTGTTTTAAGGTGGTACAGAAGTCAAAAAGTACRTTTTGAAGAATTAATTATAGTTTTTTTGAGGGTAAAAGGCAGTTGTTGGAGCATCTCCTACCCAAATACTGCCAGCTTTCAGCAGAGGCACTGCACTGTAAGAAGCATCACRGGTTTGATACCGTTGAAGACAGGAATTATCAACTTCACCTCAAACTGTTGCCTTTTTTCCTCACCATAAATATTCACACAGTGTTGAGGATGCAGAGTAATACACAAAGAGTTAATTACCAAAGGATTTAAGGTGCTTTTTAGAGTTGAGACAAAACTATCAYCATCCCATCACTGTTAACGAAGTGTAACAGAACATCTAACCAGACCGGTATCTCTCGTGTGTGCTTACTCAATCTTCATTGTAGCTGCTCTGAGGCTGCAGCAAATCTTGTGGCCCAGGAACAAAAAAATAACACGTGTGAAAGAGTTTTGGTTTTAATCACAAGAACACAGAGCAGAGCCTGCCTGYCTCGTTAGCTTGGGGAATTTAAACAGTGACCAAACCACTTGAACTCGTCTGCAAGACATACTCCACGCTCAAATTAAAAAAATCTGCTGCTGAAGTCCATCAGAGAGGAAATAAGAAATTCAATATGTRTTCCATAGCTTACTGCATTTTTCACCTTGACTACCAAACCAGAATTGCATTCAYCACCAAAAAAATTCTAGGGAACTACCTGAATTCATAAGGGAAGATGTAGAAAAAAGTGGGATTTAGATTGTATTTTATTTGARTATTTTAAAGTTACATTAAAATTTTGATCAACTGCTCCAAAACATTAACTTAGAACAATGTTATTTAAAATTATAAGGAAAATATTTAACAGCAYTAGCTATTGTCTTCTGGGAAGGAAAGGAAGGAAGGGAAATAAATCTCAGTCCTGGATGGGATGAAAACTACAGSAGAAGCACTGGGAAGGAAAGTCAAGTGCTAAACACTTTTGCCCTCTTTGGCAGATAAAAGGAATAATTTGTTCATTTATATAGGTAAACGTTACAGAATTTAAATGAGGATTTGTTGAATTATGTACCTGCTTCAGGACATATTCCTACTCCACTTCTACCAGCTAAACATTTCTGCTCCTGCCCAAAGAAAGAAGTTAAGGAATTAACTTAAGAGCTGTACCTGTTTGCAAATAAACATGCTTCAAATAGTTACCAGCCAATGAAAATCAACCTGTCTTTAGGAAAGTAATGAAAGTACAATCCCAAAACAAGATTAAAATCAATGATTTAAATCAAAGCTTCCCTCTTGCTGATGTAAATCAAAGTGATTTAAATCACCAGTTTTGATCAATTCACTCATTTGCATAACATTGATCGTTTATCCCTTAAAATGTCATCTAGGGGCCAAAGTTAGCTGGGTGTTTCTCTCAATCTCAATTCACCCAGCATAAATAAAGCTTATGTGTTCTTATTTAAAAATTTGTAAAATTCCCTGTCCRCTGTAACATTTCCATTCCTGATGTCTAATCCTATCTGGGCAGGCAAGGTGGTTTAMAAGACCAAGGAACGCAATTCCGCAGCAATCCCAAATCCAGCCAGAGACACATCCCACTGCCAGGGCTCTGGAGACGTCCTGACCATCAACAAACACACAAACATGCTGATGGGACAAACAAGTGTTTACAAGATCCCTCAGCCCATCAATTCCCTTTAATACAGTYGGGTAGCCAGGGGTTATTGATCTCTGGTGGTAAATTTTCACAGCAGGCTGTTTTCCTGCATTGATCACGGGAGCAAGGCAGGGATTAACACAGTGCAAGAGCTCCTTCCTCACAGGAAAACTGCCTTTGCTGGAGGCAACACAAAGGTTATCCAGAATCTACCAGCTGCCCCATCCCTGGAAGTGTCCAAGGGCAGGCTGGACAGGGCTTGGAGTAACCTGGGATAGYGGAAGGTGTCCCAGCCCATGGCAGGGGGTGCAACAGGATGAGCTTTAATGTCGCTCCAACCCAAATCATTCCATGATATGATTCCRTGATATTCTTTCTACGTGAAAGCTGAATTTTCCTTCCAGTTCTTCCTGGTTTGTTTTGGTCTYTCCTACAGAAACTATTTCTGATGTGCAGAGATTTTTCCCAGTTACCACCGTTTTCGTCTCATTTCCTTCACCCTCAGACTCTTCACCTGAGCTTTCCAGTGATTCTGATACTGCCCAAACACTTCAAAATACCAGCTCTTCTCCATGGTTCTTCCTTCTCTCCTGCAGCTCCTGGTTCAAGGTACAACCAGGAAAGGAAATGGYGGAGAAACTGGAAGGAGGTGAGAGCACAAAGGATGTCAGGATAACACAGACTGAACTCAAACAATTACTGTGAGGGTGATGAGGCCCTGGCACAGGTTGCCCAGAGAAGCTGTGGCTGCCCCATCCCTGGAAGTGTCTAAGGCCAGGCTGGATGGGGCTTGGAGCAACCTGGGATAGTGGAAGGTGTCCCTGCCCATAGYAGGGAGTGGAGTGAGACRAGTTTTAAGGTCCCTTCCAACCCAAACCATTCTGGGATTCTACGAATTTTCAAGMACAAGAATCTACTAAGAATTCAAACAATGCTTTGCTCGCACAGCATTTTATGCAAATAACAGCTCTCAAAAATAAGGAATAACCACTGAGTGCTTTTACCTATTTTATTGGCATCCACAAAAACACGACTGTCTCRAGCACCAAGCAGGTTTTTTTAAAAGCAAACATTTTAAGGCAACAGCATGAAGCCAATAACTGTATCCTGGTCACTTTGATCCAATTACAAGACATTTTAAAGTATTACAGTACTTTAAAGATTAAATAGTGCTGCAGCTTCTCCATCTAAAGTTACCATGCTGGAAAGTTCTTGGTTAGAGAACGCCCGGCCCCGGCTGTGCGAGCTTTTCCACTTGGGAGATTCAAAGTGGATTTAGCAGGATTACCAGCATACTTCAGCATTTTCAGGATCACAGCTTAAATGGTATCTCCGACACACATGTGGGGGGAAAAAAAAGTGGAGGAAAAAGAAATCTGTTCCTAAGAAAACCAGGAAGTTATCGATCCTARGTAGCTTTATGCTTTTGACTTCAAACGAAGAGGGAAGGAATGAAAACAAATATTCTGTGTTTTAGTGAAAGATTTTTATCTAAACCCATGTATTTATAATCTATTCAGTTATCACTAGCTGGTAAACAAAAAAAAATATGTAACAGGAAAAGACAATATTTTTAGATGACAAAACTCACATCATAGTGAATGCACTTATTTGTTCAAGACTGAACAAAAACCCCTCGACTTTATAAATATTAAATTATTATGCTGACCTAAAATATTCTTGCTGGACAAACCACCAAAAAAACCCTACCTCAAATCCATGTATGTGGCAAAAAAGCATTTTTCCCATTTTTAAAAAGCAGATGGAGCTTAGCTTACTTCAGGAGAGCGAACAGTCCAGACCTAAGGAACAGGAAAAGTTAATATCCCAAAAGGAGAGCACAGGCTGCTATTGTGGCTGTGTAAAGACATTTCCTGCCTCCACATCTTAGAAATTCACTCCCCTCTGCACTCAGAAAACTGGAGTTGTCAGAAACTGATGCCCAGATTTGTTTCCCAACCTTTTTTTTTCCTGTTAAACTCCTCACAATTTATTTTTAACTACTGCACAGAAGCTGCATCTGTCGAGGATGCTCTTTTTGCAAACAGAGCTCCTGCTCAAGAGACTGCAGGAGACTTGCCTGCCTTGCCTTCAGCAGAATTAAACCATTTCTAACTAAGAAATGGTTCTTCTACACACTAATTCCAGTTTTAACCTTTACAGCTCTGCCACCTGGCCAAGTCCCACTGCTTTGTCAGGAAAGGGACATGCCCAGAGAAGCTGTGGCTGCCCCTGGATCCCTGGAAGTGTCCCAAGCCARGTTGGAYGGGGCTTGGAGCCACCTGGGATAGTGGAAGGTGCCCCTGCCCATGGCAGGGGGTGGGACAGGATGGGCTTTAAGGTCCCTTCCCAACCAAACCATCCCATGATTCCATGACTCCATACTGCTGCCGTCTCTAACGTCTCACGTGAGCTCGAAAGGAGGATTTAGAAGAAGGAGATGGTCTATGTTTAACTTGCATTTAGAGCCTTTAAAAGTTAAAGGAGTGCAACGAATGATGCCAGGACAAGCATTATCTACAAAGATAAAGGAGCTCAAAATAGCCAGCAGAGCCCAGTCAGCCAGCAAGCAGCGGCCATGGCCGTGGATCCTTCAGCAGGAGCAATTCAGGCAGTTCCTTCCCAGCAATTTGCCAGAGATTCGTYTTAAAACTTCGGAGCAGGAACAACAAAGAAGTGAAACCAAATCCTATCATTTGAACAGCCGAAGGCCTTCACACAGACATTACATTAAGAGCTCACTCTTAGCACGTTACTTGTCTTCACTGTTTGAAGTCCAGTTATGCCCTGAATATACATTCTCAGTTGTAGAGTCTTTTCTCCGAAGGAGAAGTCCCTGGAGTAGACTCAAAGCTGGACAATATCCAGAGTGTGTCCCCAGCAGGGGACATTTCCTCTCTGCAGCTCCAGCATCACTCCTCTCTGAGGGTGGTGAGGCCCTGCCACAGGTTGCCTAGTGAGGTTATGGACTCCCCATCCCTGGAAATGTTCCAGGCCAGGTTGGACGAGGCTTGGAGCAACCTGGGATAGCTGAAGGTGTCCCTGCCACTGGCAGGGGGTGGCACTGGATGAGCTTTAAGGTCTCTTCCCACCCAAACCATTCTGATATTCTATAGCTCTGTGATTCCTCGACCCTGGCTTCACATCCCACTGAAATGCTGACCTCAGAGGAGCACGCAAACTTGGGATATGAGGCCCTGGAGCAGACACAGCAGTGCTGGACTGTGTGTACACAAAACCCCAACCAGCAGCACAGTCTTGATCCCACATCCAGCTAAAGGATACCCATGGAAAAGGGCTGGGGCTGCAGCCACACGTRCCCTTGACTTCACAAACACAGCTGCAATACTCACAAGCAAAGGTGCATCTGCATCACTGCAGACTCATGCAGTTTAAAAATAAAAGCTTGAAAATGACTTTCTAATTTGAAATAATTTAAATTAGAAAAACGATTTAAGTTGCGTATTTTGCAAAAATTTTCCAAGGGAAAGGAATCTCAAGCCAGTGAACCAGTGGAAGTCACTGGGAACTAATGTCTGATGAAGTGCCAACCCATCTTTCAAGCAGAATCCTTGTCTGCAAGTACAAAAGAACAAACATTTTCTTTTTACTTTGCTTATTTAGCTCAGTTCAATGACTGGTGCTTTCAAAGTTGAGAAATCAGCTGGGAATTCAGAAAGCAGGAAAAACAGTTTCTCGCTTTTAAATGAGGAATAAAAATAAGGTARGTTGATGAGCTCTGCCAGCTCTATGGTTTTGAAGGACAAGGTAACCAGAAATTAGGTGAAATTTAGCTTAGCAAGACTCACTGTATTTAATAAATGTATTTTAGAAGAAAAGCTGTATTTTGACAGAAGTGTAACACAGCCTTAACATCAAGTAAAACTGCACTTTCAATTGAATTAGTTTCCATCCAAATGGAGCTTGACATGATTTTAAATAGGAATCAGCTGGGAAATATGCAGGATTAACCATGTTCTAATTCAGCATGTAATAAATGTATAGGAAGCAATGTAATTGCTCAGGTTACATCCTGACACCTGCTACAAACCCCTGAGGTTCTCAGCACAGCCCAAGAAATACAAGTGCAAAACAAAACTAAGGATCAATTATTCAAACCAAAGTTYCCTGCCTGCTCTTTAAAGCACTTTGATTCCCATCGATCCTCGTGCTGCAGTGTTAACTTTGTACAGCCACCCACCCTCTGAAGCCACACTCAGGTTCATGCAGCATCCATGGGATGCATTTATTGGAGGGAATTCCTGGGATGGATTTCACGGATCGTTACCTAGAGGAGCAAAGGAAATTCTGGGAGAAGACAACAGCATGACCAAAGGAATTTGAGTCTCACTCTTCAAACTATCAAATTCGAGTAAACAAAGGCATCATTCCTTTAGGAAGAAACACACAAATTAAAATCAATCCACCTTTTCTGCCACCTTCCAAAAGTAAGAACTACAAGGGACTGGGGCTGAGTTTTGTATGACAGGGGATATAAAGAAATGCTCAAACAGGTGTAGTAAGTTGTTTGTAAATTATTAAACTGTGCTTTGAGCAAGCAGAGTTGGTCACTCCCACGCTAGGAAGCTGCAAAAGCAATGTCAAAAAACTTAGGGGGCAATTTACTCACTGCTGGGAAGCAGGGAAGGTTTTAGTCTAAATGAGGAATAAGGCAACTGATGAAATTTCATATCAGATCTATCTGAGACACCAAGATAAGACATCAACACTATCACAAGCCAATGCCAGAGCTTTCCAACAGCCACACTGGTAAACTCAAAAGATGAACAACTTGAGCTGTCTGGACAGAAGAGCTGTTTCAGAGGGTTTTATTTTAAAACAAAGGACCAGTAATGTGCAACCTTTCCATGCATAGCTGCCTATTTATGAAGCAGCCCTGAGGAGCTGGGGGTGCTGGTGGGCGAGATGTTGGACATATCCTATCCATGTGCACTCACATCCCAGAAACACCCCCATGTCCTGGCTGATCCCACAGTGTGGGCAGCAGGAGGGGGGGGGGGGGATTCTGCCCCTCTGCCCCACTCAGGCAAGACCCCACCTGCAGAGCTGCCTCCAGCCCTGGGGTCCCATCATCAGAAGGATGTGGAGCTGTTGGGASTGAGTCCAGAGGAGGCCACGGAGCTGCTTGAGGCCTGGAGCCCCTCTGCTCTGGAGCCAGGCTGGGAGAGCTGGGAGTGTTCACATGGAGAAGAGAAGGATCCAGGGAGACCCTGGAGCCCCTTCCAGTGTCTAAAGCGGCTCCAGGAGAGCTGGAGAGGGACTTGGGACAARGGCCTGGAGGGACAGGACAAGGGGGAATGGCTTCCCACTGCCAGAGGGCAGGGTTAGATGGGATATTGGGAAGGAATCCTTCCCTGTGAGTGTGCTGAGGCCCTGGCCCAGGTTTCSCAGAGAAGCGGTGGCTGTCCCAGCCCTGGAAGCCTCCAAGACCAGGTTGCGTGGGGCTTGGAGCAACCTGGGATAGTGAAAGGTGTCCCTGCCCATGGCAGGAGGYGGAACAGGATGAGCTTTAAGGCCCCTCCCCACCCGAACCATTCCATGATTCCACAACCTTGCACAGGGGAACACTGCAGCACTGCATTCCAAGAGCCACATCTGCTGGGACACTGAGCAGTCAATGGGGTTTGAACACATCCCATGGCATCCCAGGACTGGAACGGCCTGGGAGAACTGGAGCACCATGTTTGCTATGCAAAGCCATGCATCTGCAGGGTATTTTCAGGGATGTTCTCCAATGGCCTTGTCTACACAAATTGGAAGGATTAAACCAGACCTCAGAGCAATTTAAATAAATCTGCACAACCTGAGTGTCACTGTGAGTGCCTCACAAYGCTTCAGCTGAAATTGGTTCCCTATCAGCTTAAATTTGTGTCTCCACATGCAGGAGCTCTGCTGAGCACAGGAGGCAACACCCACAAATTGACCTCTAACCACTGCCATGCACAGAAAGTAAAGTGATTTATACCTGGTTGTAATTTCGCCCATTGTAAGGTGTATATATAAATAAACATAAATTTTATGTACATACAAATGCATTTGAGTCTATATAAAATATACACAAATACAGGAAAACAAGGCACCACTTGTGCTCCAAATCCATAAGCTTCTCCCAGCCATTCCATAAACCTCACAAGCAAAGCCAGACACACTTTATGTTTTTATAAAGTCTGCAACTAAACCTTAAAATAAATAAATAATAAAAGGTCATAATTCATCATCCTGACATCAAATCAGCAGATTGGGACTCCAGTATATCAGAGTGATGGATATAGACTTGTTTTAAGGATGGTTTAGTCTGCATTATGCCAGAACATTTATTGTTGCCTTTAAGACTCTTTCCTTTCCAAGATGTTTCAAATAAAAGCAACAGTCTTCTTTTCCCTTAACTGCCTGATCTGAGAATCCACTGTTCAGCAAAAAGAATTTTCCCAAAAAAATCATGACTAGGGAAGCAACAGTGAGTGCTAGAAAACACAATTTCTTGGTTTTCCTTATTTTCTCTTGCTTGCCAGGTGATATAATAACCACTCTTTGATAGATGTCATGATTTAAGCCTCTCCAAGGGAAAAAATCCTTCCTAATAAATGTCGAACCACCACGAAACCTCTCCATCCAATGTTTATCATCGCTGATGTTTCATTTTGCCACAGTGTCACGATGCTGGAGCRCCACTGTCCTGGGCCCTGCTGTCCTACTAAGGACCACAATCAGTCCTCCCAGTTCCCCCAGTCCAGCTTGTCTGCTCCCTGTGATCCACACCTGCCCTCTTGACCCCTCCCTCTGCTTTACATAGGGTGAGATAAAAAAAGCTGCTTTGTTTCCACAAACATGAACTCTGATCTTGTATCAAAAGCTATTCAATAAACGACTACACACGTCCAGTTTTAAGTCATATATTTTTATATATGTATGTGTATGTATATATACACACATATACGTATTTTCATCACCAGAGCACAATGAAAACTATTAATTCTGATCACAGCCTCTGATGGTGGTAAAATACATCAATTTTACAGGCAGGAAGATGCACACAAGGAGGTCTGACAACCACCTTGGGTGTGCCGTGCAACCTGGCTGCTGCGCACAACTTCTTCCTCTGCCCTGGGCTAAGATCACACTCCTTAACCTTAAAAAAAGTCCAACTTTCTGCAAACAGCTCCATGGGCCACCCTGTATCCCACTAACACTACCAGACAGAAGTGGTAGTCATAAAACCACTCACCTTTTTGCTAAAACAATTTCTTMATTACAAATATTGATAAAAACCTACACTGCTTCTGCTTCTCAAACAATCCCAGCAACACTGACACCGTTGGGAGAACATGCCCAGGAAACAGAACATTTATATTTTGTTCAATTATTTCAGGGACCTTCTTCTAATACCTTATAGTCCACCAAGAGACAGGAAGTTAGTACCACCACTATGGAAACTTGCTGTTTGATCCAGGCTTAAACAAGACCTGCTCAGGTTTTGATCTGTGTTGTAAATGGTGCTTCGTAAGCACAACTGGTAATCAATTTGGAAGAGAGGAGAAAATGTAAAGGAATAAATTATCCTTTCTACCCATTTCCTTTGCTCCCCCCACCCCCACCATAGTTTACAACCCTTCTTTGGGTCTCCTTAGGTAATCAGGCAACCCAGGAGGGCAGAGGAGTTGAAAAGCCCCAGCAAAGGGAGTAGTTCTACCAGTTCTGCCAACACAGGGTTGGGGGATGATGTGTTTTAGGAATTGCCCCCATCTTTCTGGTTCCTCCTATCACTTCTTTCCTTGCAGCAGAACCGAATCAAACCTTTGTGAGTTAAAAGGACACAAGAAGCTGTTCACAGACGTGGGGGTATTTACGCTTCACATGAAAAAAGACAAACAAACCCCACAAACCAACCACATTACAACAACCCCAGGTCTGCCTGCACCCCTCTTGTGAGAGCACTGTTGCATATTCTTCCCTGTATTTATAAATAGGGCTGGTCTTATCATGTCACAGGCTGTCATTTACACTGACTTCTCTTTCTGCTCATGCTCAAAAGCTCCCTGGCCTGAGTTTGTAAATACAGATGTATATGAACAGGAATAGATACACAATGGTGCAATGTGAGGCCATAATTCCACTGGGGAGAAAGCGTGAAAGGAACCCCAGGTAATGGAATTGTTTGTACATATTCACACAAATAATCTTAGCCCTTGTCCTGAYACTAATATAAGAACACAAGTCTTATGGAGCTTGAAATCTTCCCCTGGAGAAACAACTTTGCGAAAGCAATGGAAGAAAACACGCTGTGTAGAAAAGGCTGTTTGTAGCTTTGCTTGCTGTTTAAACCAGGCTGATTAATCTCTAAGATCCAGCAGCTTTTCAGATTTTTGCCTTTCCTCCCCCTCTTATTCTACAGCCTTTTTATCAGTGCTTTAAGGTAACAGCACACCAAGGGCTAAGCTACACCCAGGACTGTGCACACAAATCCCACCAAGTGCAAAAGCAGCAGCTCATGTGAGAGCTCAGAGACCACCAGGCAGCTGGAGCCACGGGAATGAAGTGGGATACAAGGAATACAAACCAAGAAAGAACTGACACATGTGAATCTCAAAGAGATGCTTGAGTACAGCAAYCACAGTCCTTCAGAAACCATGGCACGATAACAGGACAGAGCCTCAAGCTGTGCAAGGGGAGGTTCACATTGGACATCAGGAGCAGTTTTTTCATGGAAAGGACTGGCAGGCATTGGAAGGGGCTGCCCAGGGAGGTAGTGGAATCTCCATCCTTGAAGTGTCCAAGGAATGACTGGATGTAGCACTAAGTGCTCTGGGCTGGGTGACAAGATGGGGATTGATCACAGGTTGAATCTCACATCTCACTCTCAGAGGTCTTCTCCAACTTCAATGATTCTGTGATTTCAGGATTTCCAGGTGTCTTCTCAAACTGGAACCATCAGGGTTGACATCTAAGATTTTCACTGCAAAAGTGAGATCGTAAGTCCTGCTAAAATTTGAGATTGTTTGCCAACAAATACATTTTTAAAGCTGACATATTAAAAAAAACCCCCAGCCTATAAATTTGCTAAAAGATGCTAATATTGGCAGCTTGCTTTCATATGCAGCAAGGTGGAAATGGAAGGCAAGACAAAGATATTTAGAGAAGAAATATGAATAAACAGAAGGCATTTATAAGGAGCCTGGTACCTGGAGTGAAGGTTGCCCTGGGCAAAAAAAAGCCAGGCCACCCCCTTCCTGCAAACCTCTTGCAGCCTAAAGCCCTGACTGTGAGACTGTGATCCACCACAGAAGTTTAAGTGTCTCTATAAATGTTTCCAGCTCTGGGCTGTAAGAAGTGAAAGGCAGTCCAAGGAAGTCCTTCAGCACACCAGTGGGAAACCTGGGTTATGTGGAACACAAAATAAAAGCTGCAACAAAACCTCAGTATGAAGCACAGTACAGAAGATTTCAACTAGGAAACAAGGCAAGTACAGCACCTCAGGAGGGATCTTCCTTTTCCTACGTTACTTGGGCAATAAGGAATGAAGAGAGACAATCACACCACCATTAGTCACTGGGATACAACCCTGGTTTTCCATATCCAGGTCTAGCTGCACCATGTAAAGGCTGTTTGCCTTTGCTAGAACAAAAATTCCTGCATAAACTATATAGATGCAATGCATATGTTGCACAAACCCATGTTTACATAATAAAGAGAATATATATTTGCTTTGATCTCGAGTTGGCCCATAAATTTTTAATAACAGCTGTAAAACAGAAATCTCTGGCTAGAAATCCCCAGCAGCAATGAAATTTAAGCTCCCTACTCAATTCAGGTTAACACCCATTTCCAATCCATTCCAAGTAGAACCGTTACCAACTTCTCACAAGGAGAAATGCAAATGTCATTCAGAGCCATTTATTTGTAGATTATTCTCTTCAGTCTGGCTCTCTCCAAAACAGAGGGATAAGGGACCATCCAATCTGTTTTGTCACCTTTGGTCCTATTAGCACAGACATTGCTAAGTCCAGATATCACAATCCTCTCATTTTGTATTTCACTGGAAGGATGCCTCGATCTGTTTTGTTTTTTTTTTTTTCCTCTACAGAGAAACTGTTAAACCAAAAGTACTAAAAAAATAACTTCTCTACCATGCACCACAAATAGATTACAGTTTCTAGTTCAAGTGCAAAGGGACAAAGAAACCAAAATCTTTTCATATGCAGACATTAAAGTAAAAGCAGGAAACAGACTTAACATCTGGCAAAAAAAAAAACATTAACCACTGAGCTTTCAGCGATGCAACTCACGGGGACTTCCTTTGCTTTCAGCTACTATCCCCTACTCAAGAATCATCACTGTTATACAGTATTTGAAACAGTGTGTTCACACTTTCCCTATAAAAAATAACCTTTTAGGTAAACTAGGAGGCTCCAAAAGGTGAAACACTCAAATACAAAAAAATACCAAAAAAAATTACAATAAAATAAATATGAAATTCCTTGTTCAAGTCTTACACACATCACTTTATACAAGGAAAGAGGCATTTTTTAGGAGGAAGATTTTTAGAAAACAGTATTTAAAGCCAGTATTTGGGGGTAAAAAAGAGGACAGATGATGACAGTGCTGTATGATAAGAAGAGAAAGAGCGAGCTAATGGGATATAAAACTGCATACACTGGAGACAGCTTTACAAGTTAGAGAAATGACAGGCAAATAGCAATCACACCACACCAAAAAGGCACTGACAAGTCAGAAAAAACCCTTCAATTTCTAAATGACAGCAGACTTAGTCTCTCCGTATGAAGAGTACACAGAGTCGGAGTTAAACAGTAACTGAGAGTCCTACAGATGTTTGGAGAGTACCCAAAATGGAGAGAAACCATTCCCTGCCCTCATTCCACAGGGTTTGTGCTACTCTGGACACAGCTAGGTGTGTTTTCCTGGATGCAGATCCATCAGAAATCCAAGCTGTGTCCTGCCTCTCCTCCCTCCCTCCCTGACAGCACTTGCAGGGTCCTGCTGGCTCAGAACTTCGAGCGCTCCCTGAATCACTTCCACCAAAACTATCCCAGTTGGATCGAGCATGAAGTTACACACAGGTCCACGTTATCCCAAGTAATTCCATCTGAACCAAAGAAGAGAGTTATTAAACAGCCCTGTCAACACACTGGTGAGGATGGGAATGGGAAGGATTCACTATCCAGCTCAGAGTTTAAATCCTGTATTTGTTCATGCTTTAAGTGGCACAAGACTGCAGAGGGATTGAAAAAACAACAAAAAAAGAATAAAACAACCAAAAAAAGGTGACTTAATTCATAACTTAAGGACATTTGCTCACCAGAAACTGAACTAAAAACAGGCCCTCACTATCTGGCCTCCAGGTATGTGACATTCAGCGGGTGGAAAACACTGCAATGGACACAGCTCAGGATCTAACACACCTGGACCTCTTTTTGGGTGGAAAAGGTGGGATACAGAGGATAGCCAGAATACCTGCAGCACACAGCTAGGACATCTGCAAGGATATGCTGGGCAGGTGTCAAATGTTTGCCTTGTTCTTCCAGGCTCTCCCCAGTATCCACCGCTGCATTATCCAGCCTCGTGCCAGAGATAAGGCAAACTTCTGATCTGACCCCAACAGCACATTTATTACACCTGATTTTAACTGAACTCAGTCTCTATGCTGAGTTTTGCAACTCTTACATAAACATCACTTTACAGCTGCCCAAGTGCAGAGGTACAAACCTGCACAGCTCTGTGATGGTGCAGATCAGAGCCAGCTCCAGGCAACACTTTCAGGACATACCCCCTTATTTTTGGCAGTGTGTGCACTGAAACCTCACTGAATCCCCAATTTCAATTTCTACCATGTAAAAAGCCAATTAAACAACTGACTTCTAACTCTCCTTTGTGCCAGTCACTGTGTTCAATCCAGTAAGAGTAGCACGTCTTTAAGAACTGCAATAAAATACTTTAAAAGCTCCACTTTTCAAAAATAAGGCAAGAGAGAGAACAGGGGACAGGATGAAAAGCACAAGGATGTATCTCCACGAAAACCATCAGTTTAATTTCCCCCTCTTGCACATACCACAGAACTACAGAGTTTGGAGCACCTCTCCAGCTTACCCGGTCTAACCTCCCTGTAAATGCAATCTTCCASTGCAACTTGCTCCAAAAATAACTGTGCAGGAACATGATGATCCACCTGGATTTAGGTTGGTGCTGGGGTAATGACTGGACTACAAAAATACATCTTTCTATGAAGCCCAGCAGTCTGAGAGCTGTGGGGTAGGGATGGGCCTGCATGGAGGTTTCTGAAACCTGAAAGAACATTGTTAAATCACTTTTGCTTGGTGKCTGACTAAGGCCAAAACTGAAAAGTTAGTCAAAAGTGGGTTTAAGCTAAGTTTATAATTAGGAACTATGACTGCAAATTGCACAGGAATAGATACAAAAGAAAGACCATCAGAGTAGCAAAGAAAGCAAGCAAGAGAAACTCAAGATGCGGCACCAAAACACATAATTTGCAATTTCTCTGCTTTCTGCAAACACCAGTCACGRTCCAAGACTCTCCTCAGCGGCTGTAAGAGCACAGAGCTCGTATCCAGCACATCCAAATTAATGCAGGAGAGTTTAGGAGGTCTGCCCAAGTAATGTCTCCACACAATTACAGCTCAGAAGTCATAACCCCTCCCTTTAATATTAAAGAAAAAAGAAATCACATTTGCAGCCAAAATGTACTCATAATATTGCAATGGCAGCATGGCCCTGAGCCTGCAGCCTTCTCAGAAGTCATTCTCATTAGGAGAAAACTGAGGGATCATCCTCTTCATCCAGTTATTTGCAGGACATTTAACACACACTGCTCACTGGAAGGCCAGAGCTGTGGAATTTTTCAGGAGTGGGCAAGGGGAGTTTAAGTGTTTCAATCCCATCACTGTGCAGGTTCTGGTTGGAAGAGATGGAGAGCATAAAGCAGAGCTGGGAAGCAGCACCCAGGAGGACACCAGAGGCAAATTTCTGCCACAGGGGTGGGGGGAAGGTTGCTCAGTAAATTGTARTGTCAAATAACTGGAGGGAGAGCCAATGTCAGTAAAAAGACTGTCAGAAGCAAAAACAATGGAGAATTAATTACGCTTAAATATGAAAGGACCTAGAACTCAGTGATCTGTTAATTAAAAACAAAATATTCACAATATGGTTCCAGTTCAGTTCTTGTGAGAGCCAACAGAGAGCAATCCCACCGCCTCTAACGTCAGTAAGAGCTGGTTTTAAGGACTCATCCCTTAAAGATATCGAAATTTAATGGAAATTGCAGATATTCAGTACTCCTTCTATTCCATATTCAAATATCTGAGCTCACACCAAATACACGAGAGCCTTCACCAATTCACTGTGTTTCAGCAGTTCTGGAAATCACTGAAAAGTAACTGGCAAACCAACTGAACCTCATTAGTGTAAAGGAGCTCCTTGAGGGCAGCTCTGGAGTGGCTCAAAGGGGTGAAGTTTTACTTTTGTTTCAGCTGGTCATGCAGTGGGTAAGAAGCAGAAAGCAGCTCTGATGTGAAGCAGATGAGAAGTAGCACAGGCAAGGACTGTGACAGCCACAATTYATGTTTCCTTCTCCCTTTCTGTGAAAACGACAACACTGAAAATTAAACATCCTTGCCTTAATTTCTGCTCCCATGGAGCCGGTGGGTTTTGTGAGGGACAGAAGAAAGAGAAGGTTTCTCCAGCCTACCCTTCCCACAGTGTTTTGCAAAATAGGGAGGGAGCAGAGAGGTTTCCAAGATAAACCACGATCTGCAGGCACACAGCTGCAGGATCCCCAGCCCCGCGTGAGAAGTCCTCCCCTCACGATATGTATCAAAGGATCCACAAAAAATAAAATCCAAGAATCACTSAGGGTGGAAAAGAGCTCCAGGATCATCGAGTCCAACCTGTGATCAATTCCCACCTTGTCACTCAGCCCAGAGCACTGAGTGCCACGTCCAGTCATTCCTTGGACACCTCCAGGGATGGGGACTCCACCACTTCCCTGGGCAGCCCCTTCCAATGCCTGACAGCCCTTTCCATGAGGAAATTCTGCCTCATTCTGGAAACGCTGGACAAGTAGCAGTCTTGAAACACAAAGCAGAATGACAGGGTTTAAATCCACTCTCCCAAAGTGCAGTGCCTCAGTGCATGCTGAAGGGAGGCAGCTCCCACGGTTTTAAGACTTGTGATATCCCATCTGGCCACATCCTTTGCTCCCAGCACCGGGCAGCCCCAATTCCTTTAAGGACAAGCAGAGGAGATGGCCACGACAGCTCTATAGTCACTGTCTCCTTTTTACCTGCCAGCTTACGAGTCAGACACCTCTGATTTATGAGGGACATTTATTGAGCCTTTCTCAGGCCACGGACACTTCRAAGAGCCTGACACCACCCAGCACATCACTGGATAACCCATGGTCAGGGCTTATTCCTTCCCTTAAAGCTTTCCTTTCCCATTAAATTAAAAAAAAAAATCCTGGAGCTTCATCCTCTAGCCAAGCAAGAGCCTGAAGAGCAGCATACCTGCATTCCAGTTTCCACCCTGGGTTATTAGCCAGACTGTTTATAAAACAACTTTAAAATGCCAGCTTTTATGTATTACGGTTTTATTAATCTTGAATGATACATCATAGGTGCAGGACGCATAAAAGGGTTACAGAAACATGGTTTGCATTTTAAAATGCTTTAGTGAAAACAAATGAATTCTCTTTATTAAATGAATTGAATCTTGCTGTGTCCTCCACGGAAAGATTTCAGTATGAGTGAATCTCTTCCCTCATTGTTCTTTTTTCCACCTTATGTTAGGGGAGGAAAACAAGTATTTCGGCATTTACAGCTCCCAAATGGTTTCTCAGTTTTGAATTAAATAGGCTGTGATACGAACTATCTGAATACACAGAAATAAAGAAAATATTCTCTATGCATATGCAGAAGAGGCTACTTCTGTCAAAAAGCAGGTTTAGTACTTCAGCAGATTCTGGTTCCATGTGCTCAGCCAAGAGGGACAACCACCACTCCACTGGTTTGACTTGATTTGAGATACTGGCAGGAAAAATACAATGCCCAGGTTCTGTCAGAGCTCAGTACAAGAAACAGAGGCATTACAGCAAATGGCTTAGGCTTAAGAAAAAGGCAATTACATATTTTAATGTTTTTTAGCAAAAAACCAAATTTTGAGTTCAGGTTATAAACCCAAGTTTAGATGTAATTACAAAGAGAAGGTAGAGACGCTTCACTGCTGGTTTTATCAGCTGACTTAGCCAACAATCAGCTTTTACTCTTATCAAAGATACAGATGCATCCATTTGCCATTAAACAGATCTGTTTCCCACAGACTGGACACAGCCTCCAGGCTCCAGATAAGCACGGAATCTGGCCCTTCAGCATCCCCAGTACAGGAATTTTAACACCTTCTTGGAGCAGCATTTAAATTGATCATTAGTGTCAACAAATACAATCCAAATGGAGTGTCCCAAACCTCTGGAAGCAGAARCTCTCTTTTCTGCTTGTTCAGTGTTTAACACCCTGGAGGCCGAGCTCCAGCAATGTTCTCCAACTGCAGCCACTTTAATCTTCATTTTAACTATTTTATGAGTCATYTATACACCAAGGTAACCCACCTAAGCCATCAAATACAACGACCCAAAAAAGATCTGGATCTCAGTTTTCCACTTTTACAAGCCTCAGAAGGGAAAGAAGATAATACCTGAACAAGTTACATGTTCCAAGCCCGAGGTTTTATGGAGGAAGGGGAGGTTGGAAGGGGAGAGAGAGAGATGATCTTTCCATAGCACTGCAATGCCACAGGAAAGCACCACRTTTAATGTAATCAAGCTCTACATTGCAGCCATATGGAAACAATTTCAGTCAATAAACAACTCCCTGCAAGAAGACAGCAGAGGAACAGGAAAATCAGATCCCCATTTAGCCAGGAGGCCGGAGAGCCGCTGGCTGAGCTCAGAGGCTTCCATGACACGAAATATCCAAGTCCACCAAAACTCCATAGTTTTAGGCCTCTATCACTTGCGTTCTATTTCCACACCTCAAACTACAAATGGCACAACTTCCTCCGCAATGTCTTTCCCAGCTTCCAAGATCCTGTGCCTCAGTGCTCTYCCCTTTCTTCCCCCTTCCCAATCGTTCCTCAAAGCCTATCGCTGTGGGCAGCTTCCCACCCGATAGCCAGAAAGGAAGCAGACATCCCAAATTTTAGATACCATCCCGACCTCTTTCCAATTTATCTCCCTGGAACTTGCAGGTTTCAAAACAGTGACTGTCAGGAAGCAAGTCCTTAAAAACACCCACCTTTGGAAATAAAAAACAGCCCAAAGGACAACACACTTCGCTTCTTCCTGTTAGTGGTGTTTAAATGAGGTTTGGTTTCAAGATTCCGTATTATCCAGGATCCTAAAAAGCAGTGGCAAAAATACTGCCTCTCCTACAGAAGACAACATTCCTGTGCACTGCTGATTACAGCTGCAACACCCAGGGAGTAAAAGCTAAATCAGTTTGGGACAGGAAAAGGGAAATTCAAGGGAACAGGCAGCAAGCGAAGGCAGCTGCATTTTTAACAAAAAGCAAGAAGGCACAGTGCTATGAATAAATCAGAATTTACTTGAGTGTGACAGACGAGTGACACCAGTATTTATGAGAATAATGCCCATGAACTGAAGGATAATTCACAAGTGTCTTTAGTAGTAGGCTGGGAAGGTCTTCACTTCCACAAGGCCACGGAATCTGCCAGCAGATGCACCACAACCACCCCAAAAGCACTGCCATTTTACACTTGAGGACATCCAGAAACAAAAGGCCTTGGGACGCTTCTCTCAATGACCAAAGTGCAAGACTCAAGTACAAAAACCAAATACAGTACCAGTAATAAAATTTAAACCTCAGTAACTTTTTCATGGAAGGGAGAACCACTGAGAGTACTGGGAACAGTTTTCTGATGGACTGAAATTCTTCTAATTCACCAGTAATAAAGGATGATTTCCAGCAAATCCATTAGCAGGGATACATTTTAAATCAGCCTGAAAACCATACCCCAAAGAGGGGCTTTCACCCCATGCCAAGTGGATATTTCTGTTGCACCGATGCTCAGCAAGGGGATGGAGCAAAGCTGCAAAGAACAGGAAAAGAAAAATCTGTGTTTTCTCAGTAAAGAATTCCGACAGCAAGGACACCGGTAGTGCCACGCAGCACGTTTTAATGGCAAATGTCTCGATAAAGGCCTAACTTTGTTCTTTTGAGATTACAAATGGAGTCGAACAGAGTCAAGTCCATGCACAGAGCACACCCTGGTCCTGGTGGAAACCCACATCGGCTGCTCTGTATCCGAGAGCTGTCAGTCAGCCAGTTCTTAATCTACTTCCTGGGATTGCATCATGCTAATTTTTTTTTTTTTTTTTGTCACTAAATTTAAGGTCTGATGCAGTTCAACATTTTTATCGCTGCAGATAAAAATCTGCGAGTGACACCAGGACTGTGGCACAACAGGACTTTATTAGGAGGAAAGGACAGCAGGAGAAAGGAGGCTGAAAACCTGCCTTAAGTTGGCTCAGGAAAGCAAAACACAGGAATACAAAGGCTAATTTATAATCTAAGAAATGCAGACTGTAACTACTAAATGGCAGACTTTACTTGAGTCAAGAATGTCAGTGCTGGGGCAGTGAGGCTCATGAACAGGATTTCCCTACGCAAAAGGGCTCCTGGGAACCTTTTAAATGGCTGAGCAGCAAAAAGGGCTAAAGGCACCTTGGAATTTGGTATGGATCAGGCACAGGCTGGAACAAGGACCTTTTTTGGTTTCCACAATGTTAAAAATAAATGGAGACCATGAAGAATCACCGGATGATCTGAGTGCTGGAGAAAATGCCTCAGAGTGAGACTTAAAAGCTCAACTCTGTTTCCTTATCTATCAAGTAACTTGATTACAGAGTGTAAGTACCTTCATGGCAAGAAAGTCCTGGATACTAAAGGGCTCTAATCTTGTCAGGAAAATCCTAACAAGAACCAGTGGCAGAACTTAGACTAATTCAAATTAGAAATCAGCCACTTATAACTACCAAGAGAAGTGATGAGCCTGAAATTACCAGTGATGGACACTCAGGGTTGGAAAGCTTTCAAATTGTTTTTAGCCAAACATCATTTACTGGTCTCAGTTTCAGAGTAAATGATTAAAATTTAAAGGCCTGTGATACAAAGCACATAAAACATATCAGGGAAGGCAATTTAATTATCTGTTCTCGCCTTAAATTTTATGAATCTCCAATATGTTAACATCACTCAACTTCTGTGGACCAGGAAATTAAAGAGGGAGGAGTAAGTTTCAAGTTCAGCAAGTTCCCTCTTTTTCAGACTTATCACTGAACAGCACTGCTCCACCAAACAGATGGAGSTCCCATGAAATACAAACAGGGAACAACCAGCTACGATGTCTGGAAACCACGCGTGAGACAATTTAGTTGGGAAAACTCTTATCAGCTACTTACCCCTCCCACCTGGGGCATGAAAAATCAGTATTAGCTTAAATAACTAGTTCTCATTCTAGGTAACTACACCTCTGACACCCAACCAAGAATCTCCACAGACTCCTCAAACACGAAGCATCACGACAGCCCTGAAAGGATTATTTCCATATTCCACACTGGAACATGAGCAAGTCAAAAAGTTTGCCCTGGGTCATAACATAAAACCTATGGCAGAGCCTAGAAAGGAGATTCCATTGCCAGGAAGAACTCTCCAACACTCAAGCACCACTTCCATGTCAGAGCTGCTGCACACCCAGTTGCTCAAACCCCCAAACGCCGCCAGTTAAATCACAAAGAGATTTCAAGTGAAAGCTGACATTGTAATCAGAGAATCTGATCATGGCAGAGATAGTGTCCAAAGTAAAGGTCARAATAAATATCCAAGCAAGAACAGCGCTTGTATTTGATGAACTAACTAACTGCTTTCTGCTGCCATCAGGATTACAGTGCCACGGCAAGAACAAAAAGCAGATTCAGTGCTCGCCTCAGAGCTCAGAAGGAACGGGCAGCTCGAAATGCAGGAAATGACTGTATGCTGCACTTCCCAATTGATAGGGCAAGGGCTTATCAGAAGAACAAAACTGGCTGTTCACAAGGCCACTGAAAGAGTGGCCTACACTATTGTTTCAGTGGTAGTTATCCTACTGCTGAACTTAAACATTCTAAGGAAGTGAAGAGAAAAAGGCTTTTTAAGTATTAAGTTCAAAAGTGGGGAGAAGACCACTACCAGGAACTCAGGGCAAGCAAGATTCAGCTGGGGGGAGAGCCAAACATAATTAATACAATTTTTATGCCTGACTTGTAAATTCCTTCCTTAACGCAACGTTACAATCTCATCTACCACACTGCAGTGAATGGGGTTCATGCAAATTTAACACAGCTTAAAAAGGCATCTTGTACATATGGAGAACAAAAAAATGCCACCTCTATGCATGAAGCAGGTGGTAAAATTTGTTTCCTCAGGCTGCAAGAAACTCTTCCCTGGAAGCAACACTCCACCCATTGGGCAAATAGGGACTCTTAAGTACAACCTGCCAGCATTCCATAGACACACACACGAAGTCAGATTTTTGTCAGGCTCTATTACAGAAGTGATTTAGGTGTATTCATGTACAACCTGATGGAAGGGCTCTGCCTGGTAATAAGTTTCAGGCTGGTAATTGCACTGAAACCAAGACGAAATGATGAAGTGAACGTTCAGAGTGGAATTCTGCAGGAAAAAGTGAACTGACCTTCCACAGCTCCTGGTTGGCTGCACAGGAAAGATAAAGCAGAACACTCTGTCAGGAGCACTACAGCAGTTCCCAGTTTTAAGAGCAGACTTTAACTTCATACTCTGCCTGCAGCTTTGATTAAGAACTGGGAAAGGGAAATCTCCACACAGAGAGAGACAATAACCAGTTCTAGATTATTTCTTTTAATTCTTAATAAAGCACATCGAAACAGTAGTTGTTCAACCTGCTGGTGTCTGCATTAACATGGGGCTGAATCAAAACAAATGACAAACACGTCTGGGCATTCCTGAGATAGAGCTGAAGTCCAACCCTGAAAAAAATCCTATTAAATGAAGTAGAAGAAAAGCAGCGCAAGAAAGAAGGGCATCCCTTACAGTCTTGGGAGAAAGTTTACTTTTGGCCTGATGGGGGGTGGAATATAATGGATTTAAAAGCAAGAAAATTAACTGAATAAATAAGGATGAGAAGCGTTGAGCCACAGAAGTCAACATAACTTGGGAAATCCTCCCATCACCGTAAAAAAAAATCAAAAAACTCTGGGCTTAGATGTTCTTAATGACCACTTTAGATACCAGCCAATAAATTCCTTATAAGGTCATTATATATCAATATATCACAGATTAAAATGCAACGGATGGGGAAGAGACACTTGTGTTGAAATACCACTGCCTCAGTCCGTGACCTGACGTGAGTCACTTGTGCCTCGGTTTCTCCATTTGTAAAACACCAGTACCTCTGTCAAGCACTTGTAGAGATTTACAAACAGAGGTACAAAGTATTGTTTTGTCATGGAACAGCAAAGGAGGGCAGTGGCTCGGCCAGAACGATCGAGTGGGAGCCACCAGAGCCGCACTGCACCGGCCACCACACGAGCTCCGGCCATAAATCGATCACCCCTCATTAGGTTGGGCTTTACGACGCCGTCACTGTCACAGCAGCAGCTCCAGAACTGTGACACGAGCCCTGTGCTCAGCAGTGTCACGCAGGGAACCTCTGCTAAACCCCACCGCAACAGCAAAGAGCAGGAGCATCCCAAACCCAACAGACTTTTTAAGGTTGTTAAGGATAAAAGCTCCTCCGTGCGCTCATATGAGCACAGGGCTAATGCTGCGTGAGTGTCCTGTTGAGAGGGGAAGGATATAATGAAGAGCATGTTTAAAGAAGTACCAGATTTCAAGCAAATATCTCTTTTACCAGGCAAAACACAAAAATAAATGTGTTTCTCACAGTGACAAGATGAAATTTTCAGTTGGTCAGCAACTACAAAGCCGATTCTCTACTTCTGGTTCATGTGGACCACATGACAGCCTCAATATGTAAGAACATTTTATTTGCCAACTTGCAGTGAAGACCACATAGTTAATAGTTTGCAACCTCCTTTCCCCCAGAAGATCTTGAGAGTTGAGTAATAAAATTCCTCACATGATTTCAATGAGAGGGTTCACTTGTCAGGGGCTGTTTCGAGATAGTATCATATGTCAGGGAGGTGCTGCTCAGATCAAGTTTTCCAACCTTGTGTTTTCAAGGCTTGACTGAAAATGAAAAAAAAAAACTACTTCAGGAGATAAAGTTTGAAACTGGAGAAAAGAGAAATAATCTCTAGATGTTATTTGCAAAATGTCAAAGTTAGCCAATTAATGAGGGGAGGAAGAAAAACTGATTAAAGCCCTGACAAACCCTTGAGATCAGAGACTGATTGCGAGTTCTGCCGCAGACTCCACGTAGGAACCTGGGCAAGTTGATCCCTCTACACCTTGGTTTGCCACCTGCGACACAGAAAATAACACTTTCTTCTCATATCCTGTCATTCTTGCTTGTATTGTTCCCCAAATTAAAAGCATTTGTCAAAACACTTCTCTTTAGCATTAACCCTGGGAATTGCATTCACAGCTACCACATGACCCGTTTGCATGAGTGAGTGTTCAAATACAAACTCTTAGTACACTTTGCTACCTAATTTAACACGAGTCAGAAGGGAGCTTTAGTCAATGCAGAAATATTAGAATGCTAAAACACAGCTTAGTTCTAATCTTACATGTAAAAGCAGCTTTAGGGTTGTGAGTTATAACCAAAAAAAAAAAAAAAAATCAAATTCTCCGCATTATGTCCTAAAAATCCCACTGTAATCACAGTATGGGTCTCGCTGCATTGATAACCCACAAGATCATATTATCAGCACAGGTATAATTAAAGCCCAATCCCACGAGGACATGGATGCAGAATCCAATCCCCACTCCATTAAAATCAGCATAACGTGAAATCAACTTCAGGGACTTTAGAATCAAAGCTGCATGAAGTTATCGACAGGAGGAACAAAGGCGTCTTTTTTTTTTTTTTCAGTAAGATCCTTAAGCTGACAGTATTTTGATTTCAAATTCTAAACTTTGCAGATGAAAAAGATTTGCTACAGATGCCAACACTGGAACCTGTCATTCCGTAATGTCCCTAAAAGTCCTGCACAAAAATCCCTGTGAAGCACAAGTTGCTTTCTTTAGATTAAAATGTGCTGGTTTTTCATGAAAATGCATTTATTTTCTAACATATACAACCAAACACCTTCCCAGATCCCTTGGTGAAAGGGACAGTACAGCTTCCTCCTTTCTCATGGTCCAGTTTCATTAATTCTCCCAATTCTCCACCCAAAGAGCCAAATTTCACCCCTGCCCCACTGACACACAACACAAAAAAGAGCAGTCCCAAAAGTTAACGACAGAACAATTCCTCAAAGTCATGCTTATTAAAAATTCATTTTATTAAAAAGCATATTAGTTCTAAAAGTGAATGTCAGAATCTCACTGTTTTCCCACATCCAGAGAGCGATGAAACACCACACCAAACACTCCCACAGACCTGTGGATTATCACCATAAAGTAAACACTTCGTAATAATTTAATTTTCAAAACACCGGACAGCCATGAACTTTTAACATCCCTTTGTAAGAGACCCATGAGACCCACAGAGAAACTGCCTTAAAAATGAGCTTCCTGCAGCTGACACCGATTACTAATTCCACGGAATTATCAGAATCACAACACTAAAGAGATGCACGTTGTCCAGAAAGGTCAACAAACCCAGGGAATTGCTCGAGACCGCTCAGTGAAGCGGTTCTAGAGATAACCAGGCCTCATCCACGCAGGATTTTCTCCCAGATTTCCTTACCCCTCCTTAAAAATCCTGCCGTTTCACCTAGGGTAGCATTCCTGTAACCCAGCTGGCAGCCTGCATCCCACAATGTCGTCTAGACCTGCTCGGAACAGTTGGATGACACAGGAGTAAAAATGCTGATGCCTGTTCTGGTGCTTGCACTGGTGCTAAGGGAACGAGAGGAGGAAGAACAGGCAGAGCTGAGTGAAACACAAGTTCCTTGTTCCCAGCCTCCTGCCCAGGCTCGTCGGGTAATTCTGTCAAGCAGACAGAAAAAGTTGTGGCTGTCGTGGGGCTGAAGAATAATTTTCACATAAGGGAAAAGAACATTCCCAAACCCCATTTTTCACATGCAGAAACAAACCCTGCCCTTTCGAAGCCCGGTGCTCCCAGGACACGCAGGTAACAAATGCACCCCTGCACACACAACATTTTCCATCCCTTTCTTCCTTCTCCCTTCTCTCCATCTCGGAGATGTTTTCTTAGCAATTTGGAAGAGAAATGGCAAAAAGGGAGATGCAAAACACAGAAATAAATGAAGTTTGTTCTCTGCTGTTGACAGATTTGGTCCTAGCATGATGGGAGGAAAAAAATGTTA
The DNA here is from genome assembly GCA_018881555.1 of Amblyornis subalaris. Classification (NCBI taxonomy): domain Eukaryota; kingdom Metazoa; phylum Chordata; class Aves; order Passeriformes; family Ptilonorhynchidae; genus Amblyornis; species Amblyornis subalaris. The sequence continues at coordinate 296,167 of JACAXG010000234.1, forward strand.
AGAGTGATAAATCCATATATACCTACTCCAAACTACACCCCGCTTCCCAAGGGACACGGTATAATGGTAAATAAATATAGATGCAGTTCCTACTAATGAGGCAGGGTACAGCAAGGCCAAAGAAAATGCAATCATCTCGGGGAAAAAAAACTGCACAGGACTCCTCCTCTCCCATCCATGGAGGAAATCAAATGCCAGCTGCACCATCCCAGGAAGGAAGCAGAGCCTGTACCTGATGAGCCCTGCAGAAATGAGCGAGTCATATCACGGGACCCGAGCAGGCACTTCAGGCTTTCGCCAGCCCACAAATCGTCTGCAGAGCACAATTCCTCGCTCCGGTATTTTACGTGGCATCATTCATGCAAATTGTAGAGGTTTTTTTTTCCACCAGTTTTCTTTTTTTTTCCCCTCCATGCCCACTAGTTTGAAGCAGGGGCACGTAGGTAGTGTCTCTCAGATCTGCGTTCCCTGGCCACCAGTTTAACGCTGTCCCCCCTACAAAAGTTTAAATCTTCCCAGTTTTTGTTCATGAACGTTTTGTACTGAAAAGCCACCGAATCACACTCCCAGTGTTACTCGAACAAACCGAGATAGCCCCGACTCCACAAACACGCTTAAACCTTCATTTCCTCTTCCTTCTTCCTTCCCCACCCCCAAAAAGAGCATTTTTTTTTTTTTTGTCCCTAACACGAAGGAAACTAGGGAAAAAACAGCACATCCAACCAAGGCTTTTCCAGACCTATCGCAAAGAACAAAATGCTTCCGAAGAAGTGCTCTGCAAACATACCAAGAGACACTCCAACAACCGAAAAAAAATAAGAAAACCCATCAGACAAAACTGAGGTCGAAGAACTCGGCGGAGTCTGGCTCGGGTGTGTATTCCGCACCTAAATACACTCGCCTCTTGTTTTGTTTTAACCCCGAAGCAGAGGAAAACACTCCAGCAGAATTCCCTGCCGCTTCCCCCGACCGCTCCTGCGGTCAAAGGCACCGTTCAGCCCCAAAAACATCCCGGGCACGGGATACAAAAGCATTCACCTCCCACCCCCCTTCCCCACCTCTTCCCAAGAAGTACAAAATAAACAAGCGTCTCACACCCCACCCAAGCCTTCCTCGCACATTTTGGGAATGACTTCCCTCCGGGTCCTCCTCCTCCCCCACCCGTTCCCATGTTCAACTCTCCAGCAACCAGACACCCTTCGGGTTTCACGCCTTTGCCCTCCCCAAAACCCTCCCAAAGCCCCGGGAGCTGCCAGGGATCTCGCAGCCCTGGGTGCCGGCGGGGTTTGGGGCACTCCTGACCCCCGTTCCGCGACCTCCACCGGCACAACGCTCCCGACAAGGAGCCCCCGGCGCCCTCGCACAGCCCCAGCCAGGGCAGAGCACCCCGGCAAACCGAGGGGGATCCGTGCCCAGCTCCATCCCCGCAGGTCGGAGCCTCCCTCCTTCCCTTGCCGTCCCCGGGGGTCCCTGGGACAAGGAGCGCCGGGGGGTCGCACCAGCCCACCCCGAAACTCCGCGGCGAACAACACCCAAACACCCCCAAACCGCAGCACCCACCCAGGCTGAGGGGGCTCCGCGGCCGCCACTCCATGCTCCCACACTCGGGAAATGGGAGGAATCAGAATAAATATACAAATGGCAGGAACGGCGAACCCCAAAGGTGCCCTGCCTTCCCGCTGCAGCCTCCCGGGGACACCTTCCTCCTCCTCCCCCGCTCGGGGGGCACCCGCGGAGCCCCCCAAAGCCGCGGCTGCAACTCTGCCGCCCGGGCGGAGGGGCTGCCCCTGCCCAGCCCTGCCCTGCCCGCCCCCGGCTGCCCCCCTCACGCACATCCCGCTCTCCGGCTCGGCGCGACTCCCGGCGGTGCTGGCGGAGGGGGGACCCCTTCCCGCTGCCCTCCCTCCCTCCAGCCCACCCACCCGCCCGCCCCCTCCCCTCGCCACCGCCGCTCCCCCCCCGTATCCCCTCTCGACACTCACCTCTGGGTGCTGCCGGCGCCTCCGCCTCACCATGGACCGGCGCGACTGGGGGGGTCCCCCCGCCCGCCCCCGCCCCAGATTGAGGGGGGATTAACGGGGGGCGCGGAGGGACGAGAACAATAGGGGGGAGGAAATCCCTCAGGCCCCCCCACCCCCCCCCGAGGACACGGCCCCCTCCCCGCCCGGCGCTCCTCCTGCCGCTCCCTCCTCCTCGCCCGCTCCCTCTCTCTCTTTTTTTTTTTTTGGATTTTTTTTTTTTGGCTCAATCACACCAGCCCGACTGTCTTTGTCTGTCTGACAAGCGCCATGTTGATATCAACATCCGAGCCCCCACCTGCTGCAGCTGTGAGACCCTGGGACTTGTAGTTCCTCCCTCCCCAGGGTGACGGGGAGACCCGTGGCGCCGGGACTCCAACTCCCAGCGTGCCGCGGGCGCGCGGCGCGCCAATGGGGCGGCGGGGCCGAGCGCGGGGCGGACTACAACTCCCGGCACGCCTCGGGCGGCCATGACGTTATCTAGGGCGGGGGGCGGCGGGACTACAACGCCCATGATGCCTCGGGGAGCGACGGGGCGGGCAGGAAGGGGGGCAGGATTGTCCCGGTAAATAGAACCGGGGGACGCGATGAAGCTGGTGAGTGCCCGGGGCGGGGGGCCGTGAGGGCGAGGAGGGCGGCTCTGCCTTCTCCCAGCGGCGGGGGCGGCTCCGGGGGGTCGCCTCTGAGCTGCGCAGCCTCAGCCCCGCCGAGCGTGAGGGGAAACTGAGGCGCGGGGGGAGGGGGGGCCCTGAGGGAAGAGGTGGGGGCGTGATCCTGAGGGAGGTGAGGGGGGAGTGAGGGGTGGGGGGCGATACCGGGGCGGAGAGGGAGGAAGAGGGAGTCGACCCTCAGTCCCCTGAAGTGGGGGGGAAGGCGGGGGTCGGCCCTGATTATGGGGGTAAGGGGGGGCCGCTGTCCGGGTTTGGGGTGTTGGATGGGATGAAACCTCAGTGGGATTCGGGAGGAGGAGAAGGTGTTTCTCTGCCTTCCTACCCTTAAACACGAATCTCGCGTGGAGCTTTCCCCGTGCACGTGTGGCTTTTGCTGGGCTCCGCTAGGAATGTGACTAAATCCCCGTGGTTTTTAATAAAGACGTTTTCCATCCACAGTGTGATAGTACAGGGAGATACTAATAAAAAAAAAATCAGCCTGGAACAGCTTTGCCGAGGGTGCACTTCACTTCTCACAGGGATTTTGGTTCTAATGTTACAGTCTTCTGTCAGAAAGTACATGACCCATGATATTGGTCTCCTCTCTAGACCTCCCTCTTCCAACTGCTTAACTTTCCTAGAGACCTTGGATTCAGGCATCATTTTATTTTCCAGTAAGAATTTCTGTTTCACAAAATGTGCTGCAGTTCTCGGTCTGGAGATGAAAACCCAAGCAGTTTTCAACACACCTGAGCATAACATTTGATTTATTTAATTTGAAGTTACACCATTATTCAATTTAAGATTGTGTCTCTGTTTTGAGACTGAGTTGTGTTATAACAAAGCTTCATAGGAGTGAGTGTGGATTCTGGGCTGTTTTGAGACTTTTGGGAAATGACTATCCATGGAAGTGTGTACAATTAATTCCAGAGACAGGTGGTCAAGGAGCTTGATCCTGCATAATCCTACCTGTGTGATAAGGATCTGTGTGGGGATGGATATTACCAGTGGGACAAACACTGCAAAGCCAAGCACTTCTGAGTGTGATTGGAGAGGCTGATAGAATTCAGTGGGGAAAAGCAAACTGGGAACTCTTTAAATAAAGACCACAGTGGAAATGCAAAGCTCTTTTAATGTCTAGAGTCTTGCATAGGGGTGGGGAGGGGAAATACAAACTGTCTGGAGTCTGTGTTGGAGCATTTTTAGACCTGTGTTTAAATTTAGGGACTGGGAATTATAAGATCAGATTCGTCATCTTATATTTTTCTGGAGATGTGTCTCAATTTCAGGGTTGTGGGGAGATGCTTTTTATCCTCTTTTCTCATAGATTTGGGTTAAATTTGGAAGAACAGGTAGAGGTGATGGACCAGTGGAATGTTCCCTGTGCATGGCAGAGGGGTTGGAATGAGTTGAGCTTTAAGGTTCCTTCTAGCCCAAACCATTCTGGGATTCTGACTCCAGGCCTGATTCAGAATCCAGTGAAAATGTCAGACTCCCACAAATTCAAGTGTGCTTTGATTCAGGCAAATCTAGGTGCTAATTTCCCCCCAAATTTTAACTTGGCATGTGGTACTAATACCAGAGGAATGCACTGCAGGATTTGTTGGAATTCAGAGCACCGGCTTTAACCTGCACAATTCTGACTCTTTTGGAACTCAAGTGTGAGCCATCATCTCTCTCCTGTCACTCTGCCATCCATGAGATCACCAGAGATGCTCGGTGGGAATGGAATGTCTGCGGAGAACCTGCCTTTCCCAGGGCCTGAGCTTCTGGAATCGGCCCCTCACCTTGGGCTCTTTGTGTCTCACTGTCAAACTTTCATCCAATCTGCAAAACCTGCCAGGAAAGTTGTGAGCTGAGCTGGGCCTTCTGTGTGTTTTGTGTGTTTTTCACATGAGTTTTTAGTTAGGAGATGAGGCACCTTTGTGTTGGCTGCACTAGCCTTTAGCCATAAGGGAATAAAGTTGGAAGCAAGCAAACCTTGGAGCAAAAACCTTGCATTTTAGTCCAGTCAGAAACATGGCTGGGATCTCTGGATCTGTTTTAAACAGTAACAAGGATAAACTGAGTGGAAATTATCACATTTATAATGTGTATAGAGACATCTATAGTGCAAAAACTCCCATTCCCGGATTCCTAATCTAAAATTCCAACAGAGGTGCAGGCGCAGAAATGTCACCTGTGCAAACAGCTGTATAGAAAATACAAATTGCCTTTTTTTATTTTTCTGTCACTTTGTTTGAATCTGGTAGAAAGAATCCATTGACTCCCAGGAATCCATTTACCACTGCGTGACAGCCACAGAGAGAGGTGATTTTAGCTGCTTTTAAAGAAGGGGAAAAGGAAGATTTTCCAGTTAGCTCGGAGATGTCAGGGTCGTGATCCTACTCATGATTATTAAAAAAGGCAAGAAAATGTTTTGCTGATAAAAGTGGTGATATTTCATTGCCTTTTCTAATTACCAACACTTTAAAAGCTACAAAAATAGAACTTATTTTTCCCTTCATTTCTTTCTATTTACTTCAATTTATAGCTTCATTTGTCAAAGTTCTGGTCTGGTGAGAACTTAATTTCACGTGAGTGTGCTACATTTGTGAATAAACCAACTGAATTCCTCACTCCTTCACCAGCTTGGCTTTACATATTTTTTTTTAAACTTTGCTAAAAGAAAGGCAAAATGTGATGTAACTCCTTAATAATTAAGGCTTTGTGAATTTAAAACAAAAGTCTCTGTGATATTTTAAATTTAATATTTGGGGCTTAGTAGGTTTTACTATTTAAATATAGTTTCAAGCAGGTTTTTGAGGAATGTATGTAAATAGACTCCTTGAGGGCTGTTAATCCAGACAGTTGCAGTTTTGTGTTAACATATTGTGAGCAGAGGTAGAAAATGAAATGATTAATCTCCCTTTTTCCCACTTGGTAGAGGCAAGTATAGAACTCAGGCTTAAGGGATAAATGACTTAGAAAAAGACTGAGTCTGTTTTTAGTGCAGTGCATGGCCAAACAAGTGGCATTTTTCATCTTAATTGACCCAAACTTGAATTTAAAAGCTCAAATTTGACCACCTGCATGTGGCTGTGCTGCCAAAATGCCCAGACTTGGGAGACTGGAGATGCAAAATCCCTCTCCAAGCAGAGGAACCCTCCCGCAGAGGTGGCCACGCTCTCCTCAGACATTTGTTTCTAATCCTGAGTTTTAAAGCCGACCTTTCTCTTCTTATTCAAAGCTCCCGAGCCTTGTTCAATGTTTGTCACTCCAGACAGGAGGTGGCTGCATCTCAATGATGCTCAAGTGCCCCCTACATAACCTCCTCCCTGGCTCATTAAGCTTGCAAAGCCTTTGGGATTTGGATACACAAACCTTTCCTTTCAGGTGGGGTTGTCCAGTCCCTCCTGCTTCCTGTTTGTGTTTAGCAAGACAAAAAGCAGGTGAGAACTTGCCTCGGAGCTGCTGCACCTGTGCAGGGGTTGTTTGGGCAGATTTCTTACCAAAATAAAACTCGTGTTTCTCCAGGGCTTCTCGCCCTCCCTGTCCACCCTGAGTTGTTTTCAAATTTTCCAGCCAAGTTTTGCCAGTAAGGACTGAGTTTTGAAGAAATTGGTTTCCTGGGATTTGGGGGAAAATAGGTGATTGCTAGAAAGAAAGAGATTCCACGTGTGCCCTAAATCAGAGAGAGGAGGTTTTCATCCACTCTACCCTTGCAAAAAAACTGTCTGAAGAAAATCTGCCCCTTAATACCCTGGCATGGGGAAATGTCAATGAACACGCACAGCTGTGGGACACAGATTCGTGGCAAATCAGGTTTTGTTCTGGTGTGTATGGAACTGTGTTTAAAAACAAGGGGGAAAAGGTAATTTGTGGGGGCAGGGGTACTTTCACTCTGTTTGCAGTATCCCAGAATCATTGAGGTTGGAAAAGACCTCCAAGGACATCGAGTCCAACCTGTGACTGACCCCACCTTGTCACCCAGATCAGAGCACTGAGTGCCACGTCCAGTCCTTCCTTGGGCACCTCCAGGAATGGGGACTCCACCACCTCCCTGGGCAGCCCCTTCCAATGCCTGACCACCCTTTCTTTTAAGAAATTGTTCCCAATATCCAACCTGAACCTCCCCTGGCACCAGTTGAGGCCGTTTCCTCTCATCCTGTCCCTGGGAGCAGAGCCTGAGCCCCACCTGGCTGCCCCCTCCTCTCAGGGAGTTGTGGAGAGCCAGAACGTCCCCCCTGAGCCTCCTTTTCTCCAGACTGAGCACCCCCAGCTCCCTGAGCCACTCCCGGTGCTCCACCTCCGTTCCCTTCCCTGGACACACTCCAGCCCCTCCATGTCGTTCTTGTTGTGAGGGGCCCAGAACTGGACACAGGATTCAAGGTGTAACTTCACCAGTGCCCAGCCCAGAGGGAAAGGTCATGCTGGGAAAGATCCTGAGTAACTCCTCCTCATTCTTCTTCCAGTACTGCCTGTCAGGACATCCAACCCTGCCATGCAATGTGCTCAAGTTCAAATCCACCACCATCATGCTGGACTGTGGGCTGGATATGACGTCTACCCTCAATTTCCTCCCGCTGCCTCTGGTCCAGAGGTGAGTTCTGTGGCCTGTCAGCACTTAGTCTGTGTCTTCTTGGGTTGCAGTTGGAGTGCTCTGCCTGAAATGGTGTATTGGAAGGAGGGAGGGGATGGGTACAAATGAACAGCATCATCTGATATCATAAATAGACTTTGTTCACTTAAAAATTCTCTTTATCAAAATAACGTCCTTTGGCTCAGTAGACGGAAGACATTTTATGGATTTATTGATTGGTTTTTCTAGATAATTTATTCTAAGCTTCAGTAAAGTATTGCTGCAAGTGCTCAGCACAAGTGAGGTCACATATCTGTCATCTTTCTGGCTTCTTCATGCAAGATGAGATAAATGGGTAACTGAGATGGAGTGCGTGGAGCCCAGCAAGTACTGTTTAACCACCATCTTCTCAGGCTGTTCTTCAGAGCACAGACTAATGCAAAGGAAAACAGCACTTAGCAGTCCTTGCTAGTTGCCTGCATGGCATAATTGTTCCCTTTTAAAAATCAAATAAATAAAAGGGCAGAGCAGCCGGGCATAGGATTGGAACAGCAGAGAAACAAAAATAATTGTAGAAGAGAATCCTGAGATCAATGCTCCACGTTCCATGCCCTGCTACAAAGTCGTATTTTCCCAGGTTTTTAGACTATTTTGGATATTCAGTTAGGGTGACATGTCTTGTGTAAATTATAATTGACAAAAACTAGCAGTTGGAAAGGTAGGAATGAGTCACCCCTAGTGATGGAAGCAGTAGGAGTTTTCTCAAAAGCCATTTAGTAACTTTGATCCACGAGGAAACCAGTGAGGAACATTTTAGGTTCAGGGAAGGCTTGATTGACAGGGGGAAAACACGATTGGAGAAGGGAGTTTCCTAAGTGACCTAGTGAGGTTAAAGCAGTTTGTCCAGCACTTCCTATGATTTGTTATTTTTTGGAGAGGAAAGGAAAGGAATAGACAATGTGTGCATTGTTCTGCAAGAACGTGGAGTTCAGGATCTGCTGTAGAGAAGCAACAGATGCCTTCAGAGGGATCAGTGTGAGAGTCAATTTTTGTTCCATTCCATAATGCAATTACTGACTGCAACAACTGGTGTAGTAATAGATTTTGAACAGATCCAGCAAATTTTGGAAGTCCAGGTACAGACAGAATTGCCTTGCATTCTTTCTCCCACCCCCCCAAAGAAAAAGGAAATTGAGAGAGGAACAAGTAGCAAAATGAGGTGATTGAACAAAGGCTTAAGAGGTTCTTCAGCACGGCAGGAATCAGCGTTCCCCCGGGATATGCCAGCTTTGTCTGCTGATAGCAGAGCCTGGGAATGAACAGCCAAATTGCAGGTCACAACCTGGAATTCCCCAAGTACCTCCAGAGTGTTGGCACTAAAATGACTCAAACTCAATAAGAAAGGATGTCAGATTTGACCCCGATGGCCCAGTGGAATCGGAGCAAACAGTTGGATTTAAATCCAATCAATCTTGTCGGTGAGGTGACTGAACACCCCTTAGAGCAAGGATTGTCCTGAGCACATGGACTTGGGCAAGTAATTGATCTCCTCAGTACTCTACAAACCAGGTGTCCTGCAGAGAGTTGTGGAAATAAGTCAGAAATGTGAGGAGGAATGTGGCTGCCACGGGAAAGCCCTTATCTCTGTAGTACTCACAGTTGTACCATTAGAGATTAGGAATCCATTACCATGATGTCCAAATACCTCTGAAATTCAAATGTGTGCTATGGGGGTGACAGAGGCCTGCCATTGTCATCAGTTGCCAGGTAAGGTGACGGGAAGGACTGCCTGCCTGAGGAATTTGAACGTAACTCTGTCAGATCTGAGGTTATTACCAGCTGTGTCCTCTCGGAACCAGCTGTGCAGATTGGAGAGGGACCTGTCTGAGATCTGCACCTGAGAGGAGCCATGCAGATGTCGTTAATCCAGAGATCCTAGTAGGATCATGAACCACTTGGATTCTGCAAATCTCGGTATGTGATCTGCAAAGGTGCCCTAATTTTTACCTCTGTGGAGCACAAAGGTGTGACATTACAGAGGATTTTTGCTATGCAGCTCAGTTCTGTGTTTTACCTGGCATGGGACCCTCCTTGAGCAAACATTTTGAGAGCTTTAATCTATAAGAGAGGAAAGTGCTGCAGTGTTGGTGACATTAAAGGGACTGGACATTTTTTAGAGGTCTTCGCCCTTCCAAAAAATGCCATTGCAAAGGTATTTAGATTCCCCCTTGCCCTGGAAATGGCAGTGCTTGTTCTCACCAGCACATGGAGCATGTGCAGAGCACCTGCAGTTGCCAAACTCTATGCTCATGTACTTTAAAGGAGGTTTGTCAACTGGAATTTTCTCCCCTCTGCCAAAGTCAAATGCAAAGTGGTAAAATGAACATGTGGGAAGCTCTTAACCTTTCCTGTCTAGCCATGACACACTTGCTCACATTATTTATGGGACAGTTCCAGCTATTTTGGATTAATCAATCACTCTATTACAATGTCAAAACCATGTCAGCAGGAGCTGTGTTGCTTCTTGGCTTCAAGGTAGAGTCCTTTGTGTCCTGTGTTGCTTGTTCTGTTTTCAGCCACACCCAAGACACATCTGCTCATTTTGCCTCCCCTCACAAGACTGTTCACTCCTCAGTGGATGCCAATTTAGTGCTCTTTCATCATGAATAAAGCAAAACTCTTACTAGGTTAAATTATGGGGAGTAGAGCAAGTGTATCAGGGAAAGTTTATTCTGCTCGGCCTTGTGCTGGTGAAACCACAGCTGGATCCAGGGATTTGCAAGGCACGAGCCAGACTGCCCTGATGTCATGTTGGTGTTGAGACATCGGACTGCAGTTGAGGCATTGGATCTTCTGTCCTCTCCTCCTGTATCTGACAGAGTTGTTGCATATTGGAGTGGTTTGTTCTTGCTTTTTCCATAACTCTTTTAGTCTCCCTGCACCAATTCTACTCAGCCCCCTCAGTCTCCAAATTACTGCTCCTAAATTGTGCTTTTGAACGTGTCGGTGGGGAGCACATTTAGCCACTTCATCTTTTCTATCATCAGACTTCTTCAGACTTACTCTTTATCCTCCAAAGGGAATTTCACTTCTCTGGCACAGCTTCTCCATGACATATCCTTCTGCTCTCACCTCTTACCTTCTGTCATCACTCCTTGAGTCTTGGATTTCCCCTTTTTCTTTCCTTGTGAATTACTGGAGTGTCAGAATTTATTCTTTTATACTGCTGTTAGTCTGAACACAGCATTCCTCTGAGCCCTTGAATCACTTCCTATTTTCAAGATGTTGAATTTGAAAGCCCTTTTAGGAYATAAACATGCCTGTCTGTAGAGGCTGGTGCTCAGCACTTGCAGAGTGCATTGGAGCCAGGTTCTGTGTCCAAATCTGAGGTTGTTGCAGGGTTTGGTTCCAGGTGGGTTCAATTCTCTTGTTTACTCAATTTTTTTGGATTTCTGTAGATAGGCCTGAGTCTGGACAGACAGTGGTATTAGAGCTAAGTTGTAGGCTCACACAAAAATCAGATGTCACTGTGAAGAATGAATCAGTCTCTCACTTATGGTAGCAAGAAATGCTGCAGCCATTACTGCTGTAAACTCAGGATTGCATTGTCCACCTTGAAATTCCTTTATTAGTATTTGAAACAATGAAAAAAGGAGCTCTGCTGTTGCTGACTGCTTAGAACATGCAGTTCACAGCAAAGCCTCCTTGCCCCTGTGTCCTGTACAGTTGTTGGTATGGGTCTTCAGGGTGACACCCAGGCACGAAACCGTGGTTTATGTGGATATAAAATCTCAACCTGTGTCTATAAATGACTTAGTCCAGAGCATCAGTCTTTCCCTGCTATTGCTAATGGGAATATTTGTCTGTTGTCCTCTGTCCCAGAACAGTTTTATGGTGCTTTTGTGTTGTTTCAAGCACAGAGTCTGTTGCTGCCCTAACTTCTGTTTATTCATCCAGTATCACCACAGGGAACTCAGCAGCACTGAGCCTTTTTGAAATCCTCACCATAAGTGACAAAAAACTCCCTGCATGCCTCATCCTCTTATTCTTTTTACTTATAAGTGTCATAATCATGATTTGTAAAAGTCATTTTGGTGAACACTTAACCACAGTGAAACTGTCTGTCTGTTTTATTGAGACTGTTATTTCCCTGAGACAGAAATGGTGTTCTGTGCCTGTACGACACCAAGTAGAAGGTCTGTGCTTAGCCACTGATAATGATAAAGTTAATATTGCAATATTTTTTCTTCTTTCTTTCCACAGTCCCAGGCTGTCCAAACTTCCTGGTTGGGTTTTGAAAGATGGAAGCACATTTCTGGACAAGGTACTTTACTGATGGTTGGAATTTTCTTGCCATGCAAAAAGCTACCTGACAGGTTGGGAGCTTGTGCTGCAGGAGCAATATTCCACGCTGACTCATCCCAGAGGTTTCTCTGTGTACCTTTTCCAGCTAGGATGTCCTTGCAGAGCAGAACGTTTTGAAACAAAATGCTAATAGCAACTCTAAGGCTCTCAGCCTTCAGAGGTAGCCTAGATTATAAAAAAACTCTCTTAAAATGCAGAAGTTGTCAGTGTGAATATTTTTGTATTTCATGGAGCTCCATAAATAATGGTGCTTTGCCTTCTTAGAGGGCCTTTTATTCCACAGCCTCACTTTTCTGACTCTGAGGCTTCAGAGCATGCCTATAAATGAGCTTGGTATCCTACCCCTTTTCAGGCACAACTATGAGAAATGGAATGGTTTGCCTATGGGAGGTCTCTCAGAGAGGAAAAGCATGGCTTTGGCCTCTTAAATCAACATGTGTTCTGCTGCTGGACATAGCAGGGAGGATATTATCTCCAGCCTCCTGATTCCAAGACACAGAACTTCCTCAGCTACATGAGAGACACAGAATTTCTCTTTTTTCCCCACTCTTTTCATTACATCAGTTTTGGAGGCAGAATTTATCTGAGGCTTCAACCAAACCTTGGCACTGCAGCGTCCAGCTTGATCTGCCATAGGGGAACAATGAACACAAAAATATGTCAGATGTTAGTAAAATAGCAGATACATTTCAAATGTGGGCAGCAATAGGTACCAGTGGAGAAAATGCTTAATAGACTGTTCTCTGACTATGTGAACATTAAAGGAAACAGTGATAATAGTTGCTTTTGTAGGGGACTTTGAGGTGGACAAAATGGATTGATCTGATTTTTACAGACAAGGGAGCTGAAGATCATAGATTAAAGACCCGATTTTTCTTCTCATTGGAGACAAAAGAAACTGTACAGGCAGCATTTCTGCTGGTAAAATAGTAACAGCTCTATTCAGAGCACTTGCTAACTGGCAGTTGCAGGGCTGCAGAGGCTCAGGGGCAGCAGTGGAGTTGCTCAGTTTGAATTCCCTGGAATTTGTGTCTCCTGAACCCCAGCTTTGGTGTCAGAGCTTTGGGACAGACAGGCACTGTAGTTTTCCTTGGGATGTATTTAAATTTCCAGGACACTGCTGCTGCAGTGTGTGCTCAGGAGAAACCTCCAAACTCACACCCTGGCAATGGAAATCATGTTAAAAATTCAAAGGCAGCATCTCTTAACTTCACCTTGACCACTGTAAGTGCTTGGAATGGTAAATTCTTTGACCCATGCTGGAAAAAGGCAAGGGAAGGAGTCAAAGGGGGGTCTTTTATCATGTGGGGTGGACATTCCTGTTACAGCACTCAGTTATAAAACTTCAGTCCTGGAGAGGCATTGAAATGTGCTGTGATCCAGTTTTAATCATTTTGAACTCCCTTGAGATGAGGTTAGGAGACTTCTGCCACTAGATGTAATTGCTCATTCGTTATTAGTTGGCAGGTGCACTGTAATTATTAAGAATTGGATTCAATCTTTAATTCTGTCAGCCTGAAGCTGGCTGAGACCACTTGCTTTGGGATAGGAGAAGTGTCCAGAGAGAAGGCAGAGCGGGTGGTAGGGAGCCTGTGAGTTGTGCTAGGAGTAGAGTTGGGAATATTTTTGTTCCACACATAACCCTGAAAAAAGTGACTTTTCATGTGACAAAGATTTTTGATGTCAGCCTTGAAAAGGAGGAAGAAAGTAGAGGACTAGAGATTATCAAAAGATACCATGTGGAGATTAGATCCCCAAAAATTGTTTCATCAAATGCTCTGAAACAGGGGCTAAAAATTGTATTTTGGTCCTAATAAGACAAAAGAGGTTGGACGTTATTTGGAACCAAAACTAAATTCCAAACTTGCCTTCCTGGTGGTTACTAGGGCTCTTTCCTTACCTACCACAGTGCTCCCTGTTCTTCCCAAGGAGGATCTGATCCCTTCAAGTGCCAAACAGCCTCATTTGGTATGAAAGCCATTTCAGCAGATCTGCCTACACCAGGTTGTGTCTAGAAGGGGGATAAATGTCGTGTAGAAATTACCTGTGATAAAGAAAATGTTTGGAAAGTCCAAAATGTGCTGCCTTGGAGTAACACTGTGTTGTATTTTGTATTTTGAATCTCCTCTGTTGGTGTGGTTTTTTACAGGAGCTAAAGGAGTGCTCTGGCCATGTGTTTGTAGACTCTGTGCCTGAGTTCTGCTTACCAGAGGTGAGTTTGTTCAAAGCCTTACTGAAAAATCTGACTCCAATCGTGTGGGAGAAACTTGCTAAATTATTATTGTTATCAGATTCTTGCTGATTTATTAATACTCAGTAAATAATAGTGCTAAAACTGTGTTGTTAAGGTGCCTCCAGTATCTATGACACTGGAAAAAGGATGGAAACGACCCTTTTCAGCAGTGGTCTTGGGAGACATGGAAGGTCTCCTTGAGCAGATCAATATCTCACACTAGAATAAGACTTAGCAGTCCCTTTTTGTGGGCTTTTCAAAGACAATCTGACTGTGCTGGGCTGACTCTGACAGGATACATGTGCTGATTTAGATAAGGGCAGGGAATGAAGGCAAGGAAAGCTGCTTGTCTCTAACCACAGATGCAGGACAAGCCCAGTGGAGCTCCCTGGGGAGCCAACTGTGGTTAAGCCAGGTTGGATTCTGTTGGGCTGAACTTCTGCCAGCAACAGAAGGTTAAAAACTTGTATTGCCTCTTGGAGGGAAGAACTATGCCTTCATATCCACTGACATGACTGCAAGTGGCTGCTCGAGCTGGTTTTTACTGGAATTTCTGGATTTAAAAAAAAAGAAAGCAAAACTATCGAAGATGTATGGATTATCTGGGGTTACCTGACTCATCAGTGGAATGTTGTTTGTAGGAGAGCTGAAGATGTAAAAAGCTGAGCAGAGAGAGGTGGGAGAGAATGATGGGGAATAGTAGCCCCTTTCCATAGTGTGTTCAGAGTGTGATAACATCAATTCTTTCAGTTCATGTTGGGATGTTTTCTCTGTCTTTCAAAGATAGAGACAATTGCTTTTGGGCAGCAAAAAAAATTTTCCTTTCTGCCTGACCTTGTTGACAGGAAGCACAAAACACTCCTGGAAGGTTGTTGTCAGTTTGTTGGTGTTCTGGCAATAGTGTTTCTGTGCGTGGATCCCATAGAACTCATCTCTGGCATCATTCTTGTCATCTTGATTCTTCCAAACAAGTTGACAGCTCTGGTACTGGTTTTGGCAAGTGATTCTAACAGATTATAGCCATCCCAACCCAACTGGAATGGTTATAATCCAATCACACCAAAAAAGATCAACCCCAAACCCTAATAATTCTGGGTTCTTGTGAGCCTTTTGGTTACTGTCCTATGAAACTGAAGGATGTGGGAAGCATCTCTGTGCCATTGTGGCCCAGATCTTGGGAAGGACAGGATTTATGTGCTGGATTCCCTTTGGAATGATAATCTGCTGGGGTTTAGGGTGCTTCAGCCAGGCTTTCTAGTTACTTTGGGCTGGAAAAGACTCACATGTGTAGCTCTAAACATGACAGACAGGGAGTCACTGCTTCATTTTACCCTTGTTATCAGTGTGAAGCTGCTTCCCAGCAGCCCGTGCTACAAGAAGGTGGCAACCAATTGCACATGTCACCACTGTAAGGACTTTAAAAACGGCCTCTCAAATGTTTTCCAAAGTTCCCAACAGATGCCAAGTCTCCTCTTCGAGCACTAGGAAGAGATCTATGGTACCCAGCTCACACCTTGAGCTCACCTGTCTGCAGGACGTTCAGGTGCCATGGCAGCTGAAAACAGAGTGGAAATGTTGCTGCTGTTTGACAGCACAGGATGAGGAGCTTGTGTGAAAGAGGCTTTTACATTGTGTCCTTCCACGCCACTTCTTTTGAAGAAACTTGTCTGCAAAAGCAGTCAGAGAATCTCGATATCGTTTCCAGGAACACCGTTGCCAAAGCAAGCCAAGATTTGGATCTAATCCAGCAGCCACAAGGTGATAAGAGGCTGTCTCGGCAGCAGACTACACTCACACATGGCAGAGTGCAGGGTGCAGCCCTCTCTTTGCTTGGCAACCTTCTGCTCTCTCACTTCACATTCAAGAAACATTTTGAAGGCTCTTCAGCTCAAAGGCACTTTAGTGAGATCGCCGCAAGTCCCAGGGAACATTTTACTTTGTTTTGGTTTTGACGCCCTTTTCATCCTATTAGTAAATACATCTAGGGTGCTGAGATGTGGGATGCTCAAGGGTGGAAAGTGGTAGTGTGTATTCTGATGGCTCTCCTGGGCTGGGATTCAGCTCAGGGCTAGAGCCCCTCTGCTCTGGAGCCAGACTGGGAGAGCTGGGAGTGTTCACCTGGAGAGAGAAGGTTCCAGGAAAACCTTAGAGGCCCTTCCAGTGCCTAAAGGGGCTCCAGGAGAGCTGGAGAGGGACTTGGGACAAGGGATGGAGGGACAGGACAAGGGTAAATGGCTTCCCACAGCCAGAGGGCAGGGTTAGGTGGAATATTGGGAAGGAACTGTGCCCCTGTGAGGGACAACTGTGAGGGTGGGGAGGCCCTGGCCCAGGTTGCCCAGAGAAGCTGTGGCTGTCCCATCCCTGGCGGTGTTCCAGGCCAGGTTGGATAGGGCTTGGAGCAACCTGGGATAGTGGAAGGTGTCCCTGTCTATGGCAGGGCTGTAGAACAGGTTGGTCTTTAAGGTCCCTTCCCACCCATACCATTCTAGAATTTGATTCTCTGAGGTCTGGACACAGCTGAAAACGAAGCCATGGAGAAACCAAACTCCTGGCAGGAGCCAGCATCAGCAGATGCTTTGATAGCATGCAGGGAGTGTGTTTTGCCTGGAAGCCCAGGAAGATAAAAGGTGCCCTGTCATGGATCTGAGGATGGTTTTTCACCTCCTGTTCTCAGCTTGGAGATCATGGCTCCGACATGAGCTGTGATCATGGATTGAAACCATGAGTGCTTAGCGAGGAGTTAAGCAGCTTGTCACCAGAGCACTATGTCAGCCCTCTGAAAAGCAGACTGACCTACTTTCTTGCCTTTTTTATTCAAATTGCTGGACCAAGCCTTGTAATCAGATAATATGTGCTTGATGAGTGTTGAATTCCATTAGCTGCTCTATAATAACTGAGTTAGAGGTCAGTAATCTTGTAAATTTCTGACTTGACACCGTTTGTGTTATTGCATTACCAGTAAATATTTCTAATTAAAATTCTTTTAACAATGTGTGAAATCTTCTTTCACTCTCAGAACTCTTGTCTAAACTGTCACATCAAAACAAATTGGACCCACCCATCTGGTTTTTTGTATCCTGTGAATGGGCTTCATCTCCTGCTGTAGAAAATGTGAATGAGAAAGATGCCAAGCATTTACTTTGGAAAAAGATGAGGATTTTTTTAAGCATACAAATAAATACAATCTTCATTCATTTCTCTCCTGGGGTGCAGTATGATGTGCTGCATAAAAAAATATGAGACACCCTAAATCACTGCTGCAGAAGTTTTGGTGTGTTCCTCCCTAAGGAAGTGCACACATCAGTTCTTTGATAAAAGTGTAATAATCATGGATCTCATAACAGCAGCCATTTCATCACCTGAAAGGCAAACAAACCCAGGACATGGTTTCCTTTTCAGGTTGGAGAAGGCAATAATTTTAGGGGGATTTTAAAATAAATCTTGTTAATTTAAAGGAAACATTAATCTTTGCCATGGCTGAGACATGCCCCCCTTTTATTTTATAAACTGGTTACATTCCTGCAATATAAAGTTAAAAAAAAAAAGAACACAAAGGTTTTTTGCCATTGCTTAAAGTGCATGAAAGGGTTACAAGTTGCTTATCTCTTTCCTCTGTTTCCAGACTGAACTGCTTGACCTCTCCACGGTGGATGTAATCTTGATCTCCAACTATCACTGCATGATGGCACTGCCCTATATCACAGAGTACACAGGATTCACTGGAACGGTTTATGCCACCGAGCCCACTGTTCAAATTGGCAGGTAAAAAACKCCTTCATATTCCCTACTCCTCTTTCATCACTGCTGAGGAGAAGGTGTAAAGGACAATGTGGGGAGAGGAGTGGTGTCTAATGTTCTGAAGAGGCTTTTAGGCAGTAGCTGAACACCAGCCAAGTCCTTAGTGCTGCAAATGTGTTAACTCCGTGTTTCCCAACCTCCGGAACCATGGACACTCACAGCAGGTGCTTTGTGCTGAGTCCAGGCCGTAGATGTGGGACAGTAGATCTTGAGTGGGCTGAGACACCTCGAGCAGCAATTGCCATGTAGGCAACTTCAAACCTTCAAAAACCATGGATCAAAGAGTTCTCCTGCTCATCTCTGCTCCCCCTAAACAAAAGGAGTATTTCTGATCAGAAAACTAGACTTGTTGCCCAGAGAAGCTGTGGCTGCCCCATTCCTGGAAGTGTTCAAGGCCAGGTTGGACAGGACTTACAGCAACCAGGTCTAGTGGAAGGTGTCCCTGGACATGTCAGGGGTTGGAACTAAATGGTCTTTRAGGTCCCTTCCRATCCAAACCATTCTAGGATTCTGTAATTCCATATAATCACACTTCCCTCCATTCCATGGAAGGGGATTTAAGCTGACTTCATCTCAAATGACAATTGAGCTACATGAGCTCTGAACTCCAGAGAGAAGCACTAAGAAAAATAGCAGAAAAAGGAGACTGAAGTAGAAAATGTAAGACCTCACAGTGCAGTCAAAATCAGAATACTCATCAAACTTGCCAGTCTTATTTTTACAAAATTATGTTGTTGATTGGATGGCTCAACACCAAAGGCTGCAGGTTGGTCCCTTGATGAGGCCTSACTGGACTTGTGCTCTGTTCCTCTCTCCTGCAGAGCAGCTGCCACATTCAGTAATTAGGAGCCAGATTAGGCCCTGCTATCTGGACTACTCTGCAAGCACTTTAGGGCAGGAATCTTTGTCTGCTAAAGGTCCTGTGCAAACTTTCCATGCCAGAGTAATTCCCCCATTGTGTAAAAACAAACAGAAACTGAAGGCCCTYGTAGGTGAAAGGAATTGTATAAATATGAACGAGTAGTAGACCTTTGGGGTTTGCTGGTCCAGAGCTGGAGATAACAAGCAAAGTCTTGTGGGAGAGTACACTGGTGTGGTTCTCCCCATCCCAAGTCGTTCCAGATGCTGTTCTTCTGCTCCTACCTTCAAGGGAAAGCCTGAAAATGCTGTTTAGTTTGGGACAATGAAATCTCTAGTGACAATTTTTAATGCCTGACACATTTTTCTGTCTCAAAATGCATYGGTGGATGAGGAGAGTTCACTCTGAACATGCTTCACATCCCTAAGTGAGAAACAGGCATCAGCTGAGGAGTTTTCTTTGTAYATTTTGTCTCATTCCATATCACAACCAGTCAGTAATTAGGAAATTATCTTGCACTTTCCAAAYAGCCCATAACCCAGTGGGCCAGATCCTCCTCTGTTGCAACCAGGCAGATGGAATTGGAAACACTCTGGAAAAACAGGGATACCGCTGGTAATTGCCTCTGTGGGAAGAACTCCTCCTTCAAACTGCCTGAGAGTGTTACAGTTTGTGCGGCGTTTTGGAAAGATTTGGGCCAAGGTTCTCTCCTGTGTGAGAGGATGCAGTGCTAATTTGGGTTTGATTTATGTTTTCAGACTCCTCATGGAAGAACTGGTGAATTCCATTGAACGTGTGCCAAAGGCTCAGTCTGCCTCCATGTGGAAGAACAAGGAGGTACAAAGGTAAGGAACAAGACCCAAGGAAAGGTGAGTGTCCTAAAACACCAAAGTTTGGGAGTCACTGTAATGATGGCTCAGCTYCCACCATTTGAGATTTGCTGCTGTGACCCCCTGGGTCGGTTGTTTCTTTAATCATTTGCACATTGTTAGTTTTCCATCCTCTCAAGTTTTTTCTTGGAAGGAGACCTGGTAACAGCAAAGCCTGCCCTGATCTCCCTCACACAGTTTAGCTCCATAATGGTAGATAAAACCAGCAGATTTGGTATTAACATCATAAACAGTTGTTGAAATGGGGCTATTTAAATTTAATGATATTGCATTGGAATAATTTAAATTTAAGTGATATTTACATTCATGTTTCCTGACATACTAAGAAAGTCAAGACACAGCTGTTGGAGGTCAATGATGTTACCTTTCTTCCCAACTTCTTTTACACCTGAACAGCAGAGATGGGTTTTTTGGCTTTCCAAAGCTTAAAAACACATTAAAATCTGAATAAAAAAGGTTGTTTGGAAGCACCATGTCCATTTTTCCAGCTATACATTAAAACAAGATGCTCAAAATTGAGGGCTTTTGGAAGCCTATGGAATCTAAAAATTACCCRTACAGTTTACTAATTGCAGCTAATGCTTTCCTTGGGAATAAAAACAATTTTAGGTGCACCACATGTTCCTCGGAGGAGACAGTTTCGTTTTTAGCACATTTTAAAGATAGGGTTGGTTGATTAAAAAGTTATTTTTAAAAGCTGCTTTGTGCATTTTTAATTGATCTCCCATTTTATACGGCTAATTCTTAAGATGGCTTGATTTAGAAGTTTCCTAAAAATGAATTCTGTCTTACATTATAAAAGTAATCTTAATATTTTCCAATATCACAAAGCAAAGAAATCAAAAATCCAAACTGCCATGGGTTTAGCTATATATTGTGTTCCCTGATGAATTTAGGAGCAGTCTTTGCACTGCAACTCTCACTCTTCTGAAGGCAGGTAGAACTCAGATGTAAAGCAAAGTTAAAGACACTAAAGTTCAGCAGGATTTTCAGCATAGTGGTTTTTTTTTTAAATTTTGGAGTCCCTGGCCTGCCCAGAGCCACTCCTGAGGCTCCCAGTGTGGAGGAGAGAGGACTGGAGCCATTATTCCTGTCACACCACAGCGTGTTTTGTATGCATGGTTTAAAGGAGGATCATATATCTTGCAGCTCATATAATGTCACTTTCCTGGTGGTCGTATTTTAGGAAAAGTGCTGCCTGGCACTTTGCATGCTGCTGACTATTCCAGAGGCAAACACAGAGAGGGAATCTTTGTTCTGGTTCAGCTGCTGTAGAAGGCTGGAGTCTTTTTTTCATTGAGGTGGTATTTAAAATACGTTTTCCTCTCTCCTATTGCTGGGAATATGCCCCAAATTGATAGTTCCATCATGTAGTTGTTGTAAAGGACTAGCAGGGAGGTAGGAGATACTAAACAGCTGTTTAATAACATAAATTTGTGTATTATAAACACTTCTGGTACGAACCAATGTTGTCTTTGAGCTGAAACGAGGACAAGTGTGAACTCCCTCTCCACCTCTGGCCCACCTGTGCTTTGAGTTTCCTCCTTCACCTCGCTGTGCGTCTGTAAAACAGAGCTCCCATCCATCCACCACAGAGGGCACACGGGGACTTAATTAATGTTTGCCAAGTGTTTTGAGATGCCTGGTGACAAGTGTCACGCAGGCATGAATGGAACTGATTATTAGAGCATGTGAGCAAACATCTACTGAGCCACAAATTAGCACCTGGCTAATGGCACACGCAGGGTTGGGCTGACATCCGTTAGTTAAGAAAACGTGAGCCTTGATGAATTGGGTTTTTTCCTCCTTGCCTGTTGCTAGAACAGAATACTTAATTACTTCTGAGTCTAACTTTAAATTTCAGGCTGATCAATCCCCATTACTGCTTTACAGTTCAGCTAGTTCTACTCTAAACAGTTAGTATAAAACACAAAGTATTATCATCTTCATTAGATAAAGCACTGGAGCATTTGAAATGCAAATACTGTATAAAATATAATAAGTTCATTATAGTGGTTTACATTTTTCCATTATCAGATCCGGTGTGAACTAATTGCTAAGCCAGTTTTATTGCCACTGGGTTTTATTTTAAATGAGCAGTCTCCTGGAAGCTCTGCAGATGTCAGCCAGGATATCTTTCACACTGGTTGGGATTCAGGGGGTAAAGAGGAAGTTTGCCTCGTGAAAGGCACTTTGGTGACTTCTTGTTTGATGGTTTCTGATATCTTTTTTAAGTGTCTCAAACAGGCTGAGGCTGAGCAGGGGACCAGAGAGGCCATGGTCTGATGTAGTTTGGTGCTACATCCTCCTCTCTCTTCAAACAATTCTGGTATTTCATGTCATACATTAAATGCACTGGCCAGGAGGGACTGTTTCTGTGCAGATCCCAGGGAAGAACACAAGTCCCTGAGTTTTTTAAACATGAATTTTGTATCCTCAGCCATGTGGATTCGTGGTACCTCCCTGTTTGTGGCTGTCCCAGCATCTGCCCACATACCTCTGGTTGTTGTGAGGTAATCCCTAACAGGATGTTGCCATGGTGTTGGTAGATTTACTCCAGACCACAAAACACCCTCCAGTAACTTTCTGTAGAGGTTTAAGAAGTGAGGATGACAGACTGAATGCTGACAGGGGCACATATGAGGGACCAGCACCTCGTTGTCTCTGTGCCACTCAGCCCAGTGAAACCACTGGAGACTGGTGCCACTGGAATCTCCCAGGGATCAGAGTATTTTCAGTGTAGCCACAGAGTCAAGGCAAAGAGAAACTTCCTTCAGCCACCAAGGACAATTCCCCACTTTCTCCATTACCTGGAGAAATATTCTCCTCTTCCCAGAAGAGAAGCTCCTGAAAGCATCCAACACTAAATGCTTCTTATGGTAGGTTAAAGGCTTTTACAGGCAATTTGCTTCAGTAGTGGTGGACAACTATCCACATTGTTTGGCCTTTTGTTGCTTACAGCTTCCCAAAAAAGACCTTGAAGGCTTTGTTTGTTTCCTGAAGCACGGGGTGCTTTCAGCCAGCGTGTGCTGGAATTACAGTTATCGCTCTGGACCTGTGCTGTGGTCTTGGCAAGAGCTGCCCTTAATCCTTTCTTCAGTATCTTAAATTATGGAGGAGTTCACTGACCTAGTAGATATAACAATAAATTAAATTCCTTTAAACAAATTGATCAAAGAAACTTGACCAATTTCCATAAATCTTTGGAAATTGGTTTGAATTAGCCTTTGATTTAGCATTGGTTTAATATACAAAAAAAAAAATCCTATTCTTCTTATGCATTTGGCAGCTGTGCTGCTTCCTGCCTCAGTTCATGTTGCTAAGGAAGATTTATTTCCCAGAAGTTAGCCATCTCTCTTGCAGCCTGTGACATTATAGTTCACTTCTTCCCTTGACAACGCCGGCCAGCTGACTCGCAGTGTCTGTGAGGAGCAGAATGGATGGATCTCACTTTGGTGTAAAACATCTTAAATACTTCCGTGTAGGGGATTTCAAAGAGCTCTGCAGTGTCAGCTCGTGTGTCCCTGCCAGGGCACTCAGAAGGGAAGTGGGATTGAAGGCAGGGAAGCTGAGCTGCAGGGACACGTGCTCTTGGAAGAGACCAGTGGCAAAAATCAGGGCAGAGCCATCCCTGCTCGTGGTCTGGTACCTGTATTTTAATCACAAGGTTGTTCCAGATTATTAGGATATTAGATTATTCAGATTATTAGGATATGAAAATAGACACTGATCCAAGATCCCAGTCCTCTCTGCCAATGCTGGAGGTGCATTTCATGGTGACATCTCAGATCAGCCAGTGGTGAAAATACTCCAAGAGTTGTGATAACACCTTGATCACAGCTACTTCTTTGCTGCAAGAGCTGGGTAGAACAGCAACAAAGAGAGTTGGAGGAGAGCAGTCCTTGGGGTGAGGCAGTGTGCTCTGCTCCTCAGCAGGCACAAAGTCTTGCTCCTAACTTTGAAGCACCAGGCACATTGAAAATGAAAAGAAAAAAGGGTAAAATGTAAGATCTGGAGAATATAAATGGTTGTAGCAGCTGGTCCAGCAGCAGCTGTTGTTCTGGATCCCCACAGAACATCCCGTTGGTGTTTGCAGGTTGCTGCCGGCCCCACTGAAGGATGCAGTGGAGGTGTCCATGTGGAGGAAGTGCTACACCATGCCAGAAGTGAATGCAGCCCTCAGCAAGATCCAGCTGGTGGGCTATTCCCAGAAAATCGTGAGTACCTGGACAGCTGTCCTCGGGGCAACACCAACAACCTGTTTCCCAGCTCTTTTTCCCCTCTAGGTCCTGTGTAGGGTGTAATTACCTTAACCTAGGAAGCAAGACAGGATTATATGGATTGTCCCTCAGTCTGCCTCCCAGGAAGAGTTCTTGTTTGGTGAAATCAGGGAATATCCATTTGTTTCTCCTCTTCCTTGGGGAAGCCAATTTTAAGGCAGCACGCCTTCAAATTTGGAGTGGATGGCTGGCCCACTGAGAGCTGGGAGGATGTAGGGAGTGAATGTATCCTCTCTGTCTCTAAGCCACATCCCCTTCCCAGCTCCCATATCTCACTTCTGGGAATCTTTTGAGTGCTTTAGCCTCCACTTTGTTTCATACTGTAAATTAGGAATTGTAAACAAGACCTAATGGTTCRATGTGAACTTCAGAAACTCCTTTCCCAGGGCTCCCAGATAACAGTTATTGTCTGTAATGCTGTTGACTATAATCCAGTGTAGTTTCCAGAATGAACTGAACCAACAGTTCCACAGCCTGCAGATCCATTATGGCTTGTAGGCAGCATGTAGGCCATGATCCCTGCTCTTGTGTGGGCCATGATACCTGTTTTTGTGGCTCAGGGACCATAAGAAATAAAAATATGGGTTAAAGTAAGTTGTGACTCCTCATTATCCAGGGGTTGTTACTCTTCATTTGTGACTGTCCTCACAGTGTGCATACATCTCACCTAAATTTAGATCTCTGTCTCTGAGCCAATCATTCTTTTATAGTTACTGGGGGGAAAAAATGTGTTTTTTCTCTTCCCRAAGCTAACTTTTCAAATAATCAGACTTTAGAGCCTTGGTATATACACTCTGAGGGATGCAGGCCCCCTGCCTTGTTTTGCAAGCATCCAAATATGTACTGAGATAYTAGAAAAATCATTAGTATTGCATGAATCAGGTGGTTGTTCTATTATTCAGTAACCAGAAAGTGGATCACATTAGGGAGGTCTACATGAAGGCTTATTTTCCTTTCTCCAAACAAGTGTACCACATTCCTGGGTACAGATAAAGGAATGCACTTTTCAATGACACTTGGAAAGAAGACAACTGTCAGRTTGCTTAGGCTGAAACTAAAATGTGGATTGAGTTTGCAGGGTGGTGTTTCTAAATCATCAGCAGGTAGCAGTTAGAAAGAAATAAAGTTAGAAAGTGAGCGAGTTTGAGGTTAAGTTTGTCTTCCCCAGTAAAATTTGCAGCCCAAACAGAGTTTTATATCAGTAGAGAAGTACTTGTCCTTCTTTCTCTCCTGCTGGCCAATATCAATTTAATTTGACTAAAGGAGAGACTTCAAAGGTGCAAAACTCCCACAAGCTTCTTCAATACAGCACAGGCAGGCAGAGGATCAACACCCTGGTTGATTCCTTCAGTTTGAGGTATGCTTCAGTGTGAACTCAGATGCCATAAAATTCACATGGAAAAGAGACTTTATGGAGGTCCTGCCTCAGGAAAAGCTTTTCTCAGAGCATGAGTCCTGCTAGACACAGGTAGGTAAAACCAGCAGATGTAATTCTCAGGATAACAGCCTCACAAAGCCTTTGAGCAGCAGAACTGCTTTTGCAATTCCTAGCACTGATCATAAAATGACCTGCTCTGACTTCTTTTGGGGCTCCCTCAAGTTAATGGCTCTCACTTTGTGTTTCAGGAGCTGTTTGGTGCTGTCCAGGTCACCCCTCTGAGCTCAGGCTACGCTCTTGGAAGTTCCAATTGGATTATCCAGTCACATTATGAAAAGGTTTCTTATGTTTCTGGATCTTCTCTGCTTACAACACACCCTCAGGTACAGCCCCTGACTTTTCTTAGTCTTTAGGAGGAACTGTCTCTGCTCAAAAAAAAAGAGGCTTATTCCAGCTGGGATCAGTTTTAGCATAGGAGCCACACTAAGGTAACTGTGTTATCAATGGCTGGACTTAATGGGCATTGATAAGACATATCCTGACAAGTGACAGGTATCAATAGTTACTAAGGAAAGATAACTAAAATTCTTTGTTGTTGATGATTTGATGTTAACTTAAAACTAGGAAATTGTCTTTCGCTCTATATAGGAAATTTTCAACATATTTAAACAAAAGAGCATTAGTGACTTTTTTTAAAAATCCATATTTGACTGAAGAGTCTTCACAGACAGTTCACAGACTGCTTCTATATCGCTCCTGAAACATCCTTCCTTGGGAGAAATGATAGCTAACTGGCTGCCAACTTTCCCACCCTGCTCTGCTAAGGGCAAAGTCTTTATAGTGCTGTAGATGTAATTTCCAGTAAATTAATTCTCTCTAGATCCATAAATTCTTAGTGCAAAGAATGGCTTGAAGTTTGCAGTGCTTCAGAAGTTGTCAAAATAGTTAAAAGCATTATTGCAGGAGGTATTTAAAAATAATTTAGAAGATGTGTCAGGTTCTTGATCAGTAAGTAATTTCCCCCAAGGTGGGTATCTGCTGGAGAGCTTTGCTTCTGAGCATCCCTCACTTAAAAGCTTCTTCTCAGGAGCTGAGAAACTGCAGGAGATATACGATCCTTAATAGTGGGGCCATCCTTAGGTGCTCAAAATGTATCAGAGCCTCATTCCATCCTGGGCTGTGCTCTCTCCTCCCCTCCTAGAGAAGGAGCAGCARTATTTGACAATGTGTGAATGGAATATTTCTGTGAGGAGAAACATTGCACTGTGAGAAGTAATTTAGTAACTGAGAATGTTTTCTCCTCGTTGACATGAAATGGTGATTCAGTTTATCAGGTCAGACTGGCCATGCTTCATCATTTCCCAAAGGTGAACATTTCTCTGGAATCTTCTGGTAAAATCTCTGTTTTTAAAGGAAATCAGCTCCCAGTGGCAGGGAATGAGGTGTGAGAGAACTGCTCATGAGCTGTGGGCTGCACTCCCTGCAGAGGTGGGAGCAGTCAGAGAGGGCAGTTTGAGCTTTAAAAGTGCAGGAAAAGGTCCTGTGAACCTCCCTGAAACCTGAGGGACCTGCTCCATTTGCCAGCAGGAGATGGAACCTGSATTATTCCCTCTGCTGACTGTGTTGCTTGTCCCACGTGCTTTCCAGAGCCTCCTTTTTCAGCATCCAGTTCCTTGCACTTTGCATGATTTTATCCTAACAAGTATTTTGAAGGAATAACCTAACAGATAGTTAACATTACATTCCRTTTGTACTTTTCTTGTTATTTACCACATCACAGATGTTATCCCATATCATCATTGTCTTGCATTTGCTTCCAGATGCTTTTTGAAGACAATGGATAGTTTTTGTCCTGAGGTTAATCCCTCTGACCACCAGCACAGGCTGCTACAATCTGGTGYTTCTGTACTTGGGTTTTGGGAGCTGCCAACCAGCTCTTCATCTCTTTGATGTTTTACAGACTAAATGTAATGATAACAATACCTTGAGTGGCACAGAGTCAGAATTGTGAGCAACAAATCAGCATTTTTTCCTCAGGGAGTGAAAAGTTGTTTGTCTCACCTGTTTCTCCATAGGATCGTGGTGAGCAGTTCATCATGAAATTCCAATTTTTTTAGCAGTGTGTGAAAACAGTCACTGCGTTTTGTTTTAAAAAAGGATCTCCTTTAAGCATATCCAGAGCTGCTTTTCCAATGAGTTGGGAGTTAGGCCTGGCACCATTAATTGTTCCCTGTTCTTCTGGCAGATGGTTTCTATTGAAATTTTGCCTCTTCCTCTCCTGGGGCTGGAATTGACACCGTTGCCACTGAAGTGGAGAACAGGAGTTGACAGCACAGGTTCAGACATGTCACTAAAAGCCTTTTAAGACATATTCTTTACATTAACCCACAAAAATCAATGCAGGCCCTCTCAGTGCAATGGCATCTGAAATTATGTGGATCTAATATGGCATAATCATTATGTACATTATCACAGGCAGATTCCGTATAATTTTTTATTGCATTATTGGCATTTCATTTTCATGGACACACTACAGAGAGTCAAAGATTGCAATAAATCTCACGTGTCAGGTCTGATCCTACAAGGGGGTGCACAGTGTAAACTTCTGTCGGAGTTGATATGAAATTCCCTTAAATGTTTAACAGAGCAAGATCCTTCTCAACTCAAAGAATGGCTCTGGAGAGCTGTGAGCAGGGGAATTGACCTTACAGTGGTCTTGGAGGTTCAGCAGAGGAAATCTCTTCATCTGTTTCTTCTGGCAGAAATCTTTCCTGGTTGGTGAGAGTGCAGAGAGTTGTTTATTGAGAGTAAATAACCATAAAATACCACACAGCTGCCAGCAGTTACCAATTTTTGCTTGAACAGTAGCTGTGGGAAGTGCATCCCAAGCCAGAGTGAGGCTCAAAGTTACCTTTTCACCATTTGCAGAGAGAGAAGTGGATTTTACCTTTTCAAGATTGGATCATCCTAAATTCAGCATCGAGAATATGTGTTTAGTATAAGATTAAAATATAATTTCTGAATATCTACTTTGTGTTTGCTAATGCAGAGAAATAGGTTTGCATTTTCATTCTGCTTTAATAAAATACCAGTATAAAACAAGTTAGGTTTCCACGGATGGAGGAATGTTAAGTTTAAAATGTTCGCTATGTATCTAAATGTACTAAAATGTATCTATGGCGTCCTGCCTGGAGAAACTCTCCCATTCCTGATTTTATTTCCCTGTGCTCTGTTCCAGCCCATGGACCAGGCTTCCCTTAAAAACAGCGACGTTCTCATCCTGACGGGTCTGACCCAAATCCCCACTGCCAACCCCGATGGGATGGTGGGAGAATTCTGCAGCAACCTGGGTAGGTCATGGAGAGAAATCTCCTGCCTATTTCATCAGCTTATTCATGGCTTTGGGTGGGAAATAATTCTGAGATTCCTGGAATTGAATAAGTTGTCCAGCTATAGCTCCTGGCATAAAACTACCTGTTTAGATTTTACGATGTGCTCCTGATGTCGTTAATACAGTAAGTGCTTGGAGAGACACAAGTTGTCCCTAAAATGTTTTGGAATGGAACAGGTATAATGAGATTTAATCATCTGCTGCTCCTGGTTTGCTAAGTATGTCACTTGGCTGCCAATAGACTACGTGTTGCCTGGGCTTTGGATATTGTTCCCAGCTGAAATATTACTATTTCCTTCCTGTGTATCAGCCAGAGTAAAATCTTTACATACTTTTTTTTTTTATGACTTTCAGTTTTGAAAACAAGCACATCTGCTTCCCTTCTTACACCTGACTTTTAAATATATCAAAAGCAAACAGCACAATCTCTGTTTTATAAAAAAAGTCAAGATATATTTATAGACCCCCCAGAAATATAAAACCTAATCAGACGCTTTCACAGCTGGAAAAGCTGATAATTGCAAAGCTGTGATATCAGTGTGAATGGCAGCATTTTCCAGCCTGTGTGGAATGTCACATCCAGTGCTGTTCTCTCCTTTTCTCCCCTTCCCCCTGCTCAGTTCCTCTGTGCTCTCATCCTTCTTTCATCAAACCACTTTCCYATGTCCTGCTCTATGTTGCCTGTTCTTTTATCAGAGATCTTCSCTTTATTTTAAATTCACTACTTTTTACAGATAAAACTAAAAAGTTTGTGATAGGAGGACTCTTACAAAGGTTACCAAAAGACATGACAAGACTAAATCAGACTAAATTCGTGGTATAGTGGAAGGCGCCCCTGCCCATGGCAGGGGGTTGGAACTGGATGATCCCTAAGGTCCCTTCCAGCCCAACCCATWCAGTGATCCTAAATATCTGTTAATAGAGCACATTTTGGCATTTTATAAGAATGRTAATCATGGGTTTTGCTAAAGATCCTCTCTGCCAACATCCTCGCTCCAATGGGGACTGTGAGCAGATGCCTGGAGAAGAGTAGGAGAGCAGGGTGAGATTATAGGATACTTTCCTCTCATACTCTTTGAAGTATTTTTATTTCAGGAATTTYCTGAATTAGACATGATTGTGCAGTTAATGATGTCCAGTGGATTTGTTCAGCCTCCCCTGGAAGCTRTGTTTACTCAACACCTGTGACTTCCTTTCCTAAACGTGTGTTTTTACGTGTGTTTGTGTGTATTTCATCTGTGTTTTCATTGTTTTTAAACATCGTGAATTTTATTACCCTGTGAGCTGTCACAGATCAGCTCTGGTGACCTTGTTTTGGTAAATCCAGATGTGCTGCCCTTCTCTGTCCCTCCTGGACCTTCATGGAGGTCACTGTCCCCCTCTTATCACACTGAGTAAACAAGAGYGAGACTTGTTAATGAAAATGCTTTTAAAAATCAAAGTCTTAGAGATGTRGTCGGGCCAAAGCAGAATCCCGAAGTTGAGTCTGTATAAATAAATGTGTTACATATGTCAGTGCAGGTGGGTGTTTGCACAAGTTGTTCTGGTTTACAGAAACATTCTGAACTATTTTGAGGAGTTTGCAGGTCTTGAAG
This sequence comes from Amblyornis subalaris, assembly GCA_018881555.1. Taxonomy (NCBI): domain Eukaryota; kingdom Metazoa; phylum Chordata; class Aves; order Passeriformes; family Ptilonorhynchidae; genus Amblyornis; species Amblyornis subalaris. The sequence continues at coordinate 326,185 of JACAXG010000234.1, forward strand.
CCCGAGACAAACTCAGAGAAATGAGAAAATCATTAAAGACCAAAGRAAGATAAAAAGAAGCTTAAAACAATGCTATTGTAAGAATCTGGTAGTTGAGTGGTATTTGCCAAAAACCAGCAATCTGAAGAAMTTAAATCATTCTATATTAATGCAGTTCTAGGGCTGTTTTTTACATGACACCAGCCATATTTACACATCTACACAACATCAGGAAAAGAAAAGGGTGAATCTGTTTTCTTTCAAATATGTAAAAGAGCATTGGGAAAAGCAAGAGAGTAGGCAAGCTGAGCCCAGTAGTTTTTCATCTATTTTTTTCCCATTTCCAAAACATTCAGGCGAGTGCACAAGCAGCTCAGAGTACAGAAGGTAAAAACTCTAAATCAGACCAAAATTTCCCAAAAATGTGTATGATGAGGTACCAGCATGTTTGTGAAGGAGTGATGTGAAGCACAGCAATGGAAGTGTGAAAATTCCACCTTGATCTCTGTTTTCATCCCAGCGTGTGGAGCTGCAGACACCGATTCCCAGGATTCCCAGAGCACATGCATGATTTCCTCCCCACACCGTGTGTGCAGCACTGAAACCACACTCAGTCCCACCTCCAGCTTCCTCTCAGTTTATCCCCAAGCCCTTTTTTCCCTGCTCAGCAGTGCAGCACCATCACTCTGCAGCTCAAGAAGAGCAGTTCTATTTCCACATTGCCTTGGGCACCAACAGCAGAGCTGCCAGTCTGTCTGTGGGGACAGTTGGTGATATTTTGTGTGAGTGTGAGGCTGTGTGTGTTTATAGAGAGCAGAAAAGAGCACAGTTTGCTTTTTAGGTGCCAACTTGACCTTGTGGTGGCAGCTGTTGGAAAAGCAAGGATCTCTTTGTGAGTTGTAAATTGAACAAGTTGTTATGGAGCTGCTGAAGGAGACTAAATTTGAAATGCCAAGATTATTATACAACTTTTATCAAGAGAAAGCATCCATCAGTCTGAGATAAATTGGGCTTTAAACAGCTTTCAAATAGATATGTCCTCTTAGTGACAACTCCAGAAAGTTGTAGTGCTGCAGAGAGCCAGATTGGACCTGCTGCTTGTGTGGAAAGCAATAGGCTTGGAAAGGTTTTCACCCCTGTTTTGCAAAAGCTGGGAGGTGATTCTTATCCCTCCCAGGATTCATGGAACCCTGGATCCCTGGCCTGGTGGGCATCYGGCTGGAATCATGCTCCACTCCCTGAATTGTGATTTTATATCCATTATTGCTTCCCAGCTCTGCAGTTTTGCTGGGGGCAGAAGCTCAAGCTCACATCTTCTCTGAGCCTTTACCCTCCATTATTTCCTCTGTGGCCCCAGGAATCTTGAACTTGCCAGAGAACCAGTGGCTGTGGGGAAGGGAGAGCTGGAAATTCAGGCTGGTTTGGGTTTGCATGGCCAGGTTTTGGTAGTGGGGGGCTGCAGGGGTGGTTTCTGTGAGGAGTTGCCAGAAGTTTCCCCCATTCCAGCTGGCTCCGGGATGGACCCACTGCTGGCCAAGGCCCAGCCCATCAGAGATGGTGGCAGCACCTCTGGGATAACAGAGGGAAGAAGGAAAAAAAATTTACTGTGCAGGAGCAATTGCAGCCAGGGAAGAGAAGAGTGAGGATATGTGAGAACAGCCCTGCAGACCCCCAGGTCAGTGAGGAAGAAGAGGCAGGAGCTGCTCCAGGTGCCAGAGCGGAGATTCCCAGCCCATGGAGAGAGGCATCTGTGCCCTTGCAGCCCATGGGGGTCCATGGGGTGCAGAGATCTACCTGCAGCCCCTGCAGAAACCCACACTGGAGCAGGAGGATGCCTGAAGAAGGCTGTGCCCCCGTGGGAAGCCCATGCTGGAGSAGGGTCCTGGCAGGACCTGTGTCCTGTGGAGAGAGGAGTAATAAATTAACCTAATTTCCACAACTAGAGTTCATTTTGCCGGTGATGGAGATCAGTGATTGATCTCTCCCTGGTTTTAACTCTCCCCACAACCCTTTTGTTACATTTTCTCCCCTCTGCCCAGCTGAGGAGGGCAGTGACAGAGCAGCTTTGGTGGGCACCCAGCCTCCAGCCAGGAGCAAAGCACCACAAAGGAATTAAACTCACATTTTTTTTGTGGCCTGGACACATTCTTTAATCTGCACCCTGTATCCCATCCCTGGCTCGTGCAACATTCCTGCCACGGTGGGTGTAGGTACTTTCCTCACTGCAGAATTTTTGGGTGTGTAATGACTCAATGCAAATTCAGGTCCTGGAGCCTYGACTTCCACCCCCAGATGGCTTTGAAAATGTTGTTCTTAATCTCCTCATTCCTCTCTTCACATCCTGTTTACAGCTGGGATAGTTTAGATTTGCCCATGTGAGGGGGATAATGTAACACATTGCTGGGATGTTTGGGAACATCTCAAGTTCTAGACAAACGTGAACTATTGCTATTCATATCCACAAATATTTTGATGGTGTGGTTTGAATATGGCCTGGAGAAATAAATGCACTACACTGCAAGTTGTGTTATAAGTGATAAACAAGGTGCCTTTGATCACCAGTTGTTGATAGCACCATGTCATAGGCATTGACTGCTACGAGGGGTAAAACAACTATAAATGCATGCAAAAAATCCTACTACTCTGTGCATCTCCTTGAACTCCATAAAACTTAAACATTCAGCCAGAAAAATCTTCCTTGAGGAGGATTTTTCCCCAGGTAGGTGGGGCAAAAAGACCCTTGATGTACTAAATCCATACTCCAGCAAAGTTTGTCAAGAAATTGAAGTCAAGGAAGTGATTTTGGTGAGATGCAATATTTGTGTTTTCAGGCTCTTCCACATATTTTTGTGGAATGCTTGATGCATAATGTCACTGCTGCTGCACTGCAGTTAACAGCAGTGGATGGTTTTACCCCACGACCCCAGGTGAAATTGCTCACTGAGCTGAACAAAGTATTTCCCCTTTCCCAGAAGGTGCAGCATTTTTGTAATTCATTCTGCCTAAAGAACACGATGCTCTGTTTGCTCTGTGCTTGCTTTTGCTGTTGTGCTCAGAWCTGTCTCAATTAGAGAGCAAACCTATTTTCCCTTTTTCTTCTCCTCATTTTTATATAGTCCCATGCTGTCTGCGAGTTTTAAATGGTTCTTGTTCTATGGAAAGGACAGAAATATTTAGAGTTTTTAAAAAGGAAGAACATTCCATCACCCATTTCCAGCTTTGAGAGCCGTTTGAAATAACCACGTCTTCAGCCTTTCATCTGAAATCCAAGCACAGAGCAGTTCACCATGTGCARTGCTTTAGGCTGAGACCTGGGAGCTGTGTCCTTCCCCTCTGGGGGACASCTAAGACATCGAGCAGGGTTTATTTCGATGGTGAGGTGGTTTGAGTCGCTCCTTTATCCTCCTGTGCCGGTGCACGGCTGCCCTCTCCTGTCAGGAGTTTTCCATGTGCTCGGGGCTGTCGTGTGCCCCCAGCTAATGGAGTAAAATCGCTCCACTGAGCCTGGAGAAGGCAGGAAATAAATGGTTTTAATGATCAGAGGTTTTCCTCCCAATTCATATGCATAATGTGTTGTGCTAATTCATGCAAAAKCTGCTTTTTACATGATACTTGGATTAAAGGAATTTATGAAAAGTTTAAATATGAACCCTGTGAATTGATTTTTCTCATTCTCTCTCCCTTAGCAATGACTGTCCGGAATGGAGGGAATGTGCTGGTTCCCTGTTACCCCTCTGGAGTTATTTACGACCTGCTGGAGTGCCTCTATCAGTACATTGACTCTGCAGGACTCTCCAACGTCCCCTTTTATTTCATCTCACCTGTTGCCAACAGCTCCCTGGAGTTCTCTCAGATCTTTGCCGAGTGGTAGGTGTTCCAGGGCAGCCCCAGCTGCTCCCTCAGCTGTGGGAAAGAGCTACATGCAGGTTATCTCTACCTGACATATTCTAAAATACACTAAATTAGGATTGTGAACACGTTCCTCAAGTCACCAGGGTGTGTGTGTAAGAACATGTTCTATAATTAGGGAAGGATCATTTCCTATAGAAGGTGCAAACTCAAATAACCTGTGCTTTTTGGTACTTACRCTAATGAGTAAATTATGTTCCTGACTTTGAGTGAGTTTTAGCTGTGCCTGTTTGCATGTCTTAGCCCCCMAAACTCTACCATGGTGTCCCTGGCTAAGCAAAATAGAGTTTTCAGGCTTAATTTTGCCAGCAATGTATTTTCTTGGCAAAAAAAGGCCGAGGGTGTGCTGGGCTGCATGAGGCAGAGCAGAACCAGCRGGTCAGGAGAGGGGATCCTGCTCTGCACTGCACTGCTGAGGCCACATGGACAGTGTTCTATMCAGTTCTGGGCTCCTCAGGACAAGAAGGATRTGGAATTACTGGAACAAGGCCAGCATAGGGCCATGGAGATGAGGAGAGGCTGGGGAAGCTGGGACTCTCCAGCCTGGAGAGCAGAAGGCTCAGGGGGATCTTACTGCGAGGAAACACCTGGTGGGAAGAACTGAGGATGAGGGATTAGACTCTTCTCAGTAGGGCCAGCTGACAGAACAAATTAAAACACAGGAAATTCCATCAGGGTAATGGATTTAAACTGYCAGAGGGTGGGGTTAGATGGGATATTGGGAAGGAATTTGGGACACCCTCGCACAGGTTGCCCAGAGAAGCTGTGGCTGCCCCAGCCCTGAAAGTGTCCAAGGCCAGGTTGGACAGGGCTTAGAGCAACCTGGGATAGTGGAAGGTGTCCCTGCCCATGACAGGGGGTTGGAATGGGATGAGCTTTAAGATCCCTTCCAACCCAAAGCATTCCATGATTCTGTGAAAACTGCAACCTCTGTGCAGAGATTGTGGGCACTTTTTGCTAAGGAGACATCAAAATCCAACTGGATGCAGTCCTGGACCACCTGCTCTGGCTGAGAGTTCTTGAGTAGGGGTTGGACTCGATGACCTCAAGAGGTCCCTCCCAAGCTCAAYCATTCTGTGATTTTTAGTCATGAAAAGGAGAACTCAACCACAGAACTCTTCCCAAATTCTTACAAATGGAGACATGCTGTAGATTATTAAGTACAGTAAGGTAGCTTTTACCTTCTTCCTCTCCAGATTTTGGAGTTCAGGCAAGAAAAGACAGGTCCTGGAAATTTTGTGTGAATTGATCCCCCAGGAGAATTGTAAAAAGGGAGGCAGAGGTTGAACATCTGTAAAAYAGAGGTTTGGGATCAGAACCGTTGTTGATTTTCAGGGATTCCAGCCTTCAATTCTACTCTTTACTCAGCTAAAGGAAATCTGCTGCTCTTAATACCCCTTAGACTTTATCAAAATTAGTTTGACCCAGGCTTATTTCTGTTTAATGAAATATGAGACAGGCAGTGTTTCCCAGAAAAAGCCACCAGGACAGTGTCACTGCAGATCATCGTAACGTCACCCAGACCTCTGACAAACAGCTTTTTTTAGCTTCTGTAATAGGATGAATCAGGAGTCTGGGTAGAGCTCATCAGCAGCTCTCAATATCTGTGTTTTAAAGATAAGTGATTGATGGAAAATGCCAGGTCACAGCGAGTGTTGGGCCATGGGGAGAGGCAGTTTACCAACACTGGAGCTGCAATAGTAAAGTGCACAGGGGAATTGGATTATAGTGAGCAAAAGGACCAAGGCACTGCCGAGAAGTGGGATGAGGCAAGTGGAATTTTTCCGACAGATTTTTTGGCTTTGCAAAAGCTGCTGAGGTGTGGACTAGGAAACAATGTGGATGTTGAGTTACAGATTTGTCTTGAGCAGCAGAGGAGCTCTGTTCCAGTGTGTACAGAGTTACCCTCAGCTGTCTTGCACCTTCTCTATGTGATCCTGCTGTGATTGGGTTGTTCTGTCCTGTAGGTGTTGTCCTCTAACCAGAAAGACTGGAGGCAACAAGACAAATTGGTGATTTTGCACCTCATGCCTCAGAGCCAAGCTGGTTTTCCCCAGAAGTGTAACAGTAGATGGCAGCAGATGCTGCAGGATGTCCTGCACCTCTCACCCAGCTGATTTCCTTTTCTTTTAAAGGTTGTGTCATAACAAACAAACAAAGGTGTATCTTCCAGAACCTCCTTTTCCCCATGCTGAGGTAAGTAAACCATGGTCTTGTTTACTTTCTGGATCACAGTTCCACACAGTGTGGCTGTTGTTTTCCTGATGAACCCTTCCACAGCTCTATAAGTTTTGTGTAATTTTTCATACAAGTGTTTTTTTCCTTCGCTTTCTGTGCTGAATTTGGGAGCGTGGGGGAGMAATGAGTGATGGTGTTCCCTCAACTCCAAAATTACCCTGTTTATTTCAGCCTATCACTTGCACAGGCTGGCCTGGTTCACTCCTTCCCACGCAGAAGGAGATCTGGTGTGGGATGTTTGCTCTTATCAACTGCAACCACGAGCATTCCCTTTGTCCAGGCASTTTATTTCCAAGTCTGGAAAACTAAGAGCTTGTTATCAGAGGCAGCTTAGTCATCCCAGCTCCTGCCTCCCTAACTAAAGCAGGCACCATGTCTGCTGCAGGAGGRATGGTATCTTGAAAGAGAGGTTTGATAGCAAAAAGTTAAAGCTTGCTGCACTGTCAGTGGCAATTTTAAATGAATTTACTTGAGCATTGTAGTGAAGCAAAGAGGAATGAGGCTCCTGTCTTTGGAGGATTTCCCTGCAACATTTGGTGAGGGGATCTTCCCTGCCRCAAAATAATAATTTGAGGGGAAGTTTAGCCAAGCAGAGATTAAATAAATGTGGTATAACTCATGCCTTCAGAGTTATCTCACRTGTCAGGAAAGGAAATTCTCCCCTGGGAACAGGTAGTTTTCACACTGAAGTAAACAAGAGGCAGGCTTGGAAAAGAAGAAACAGGACTGAGAATTTTAGCTAAATCCTGCTCCTGTGAGACACTGACACATTTGAGATGTGCAGAAGACTGGCTCTTCTAGTTGCTGTGGTCCAGACTGTTTGGTGAGATGTGCAGAGTGGCCATGGCAGGTTTCAGAGACAAGAAATTAAATGCTTTTACAGACATTGGGGTTTTTTTTCCCCTGAGATATCCAGGGTCTTGTTCTGGAAATTGCCATTACCCATCATATCTATCATCTGTAGGTGCTTCAAAGACATTGTTGGAAGTAAGATCTGACCRGGAGCCCTCACTCTTTCCAGATGCTTGAATGTGTATCAAGCAGGATGTGCAGTGAATTATGTATAATCTGTTACCAAGAATAATGTGGACTGCAGGGCAAGCCACCTGTTCACCACTTATTTTATAACCAAAAAATTCATTCCCACTGCTAAATCAATTCCACATTCTCTGAGTACAAGACTCTGCAGCTTTGCTGCTGGCTGTGCTTTCTGTTTTGCCCTCCATCCCTGCTTTCTGGGGTGTTGATCCACAGTGTCATTGGATTCACAGCCTGTATTCTCCTTCACAATATGCACTGGAACTGGCAGATTTCAGTGAAAACCCATCCAAAAATGAGAAGCCAAACGTGCAGCTGTCAAAGACTGGATTAATTAACCCATCTTACACGATGGGTCTTTGTGTTTATAGAGTGATAACTCTGTCCTGTAATTCCTAGGACGTTTTAGATTCTCGTGGGGCCTGTTGATAGTGAGATTTTGCCGAATGATTGTGTGGCTGTTGAAACAGCTTTGCAAGAGCTGCTCTTTGCTTCATGTATAGATCAGGGTAATTATGTAGGAAAGGCCTCACAGCAGTGGATTCCAGATCAGCTTCCATGCACAGAGGGAGGAACGTGCCTGTTCCAGGTGCAGGATGGAACATCCCACAGGATGTCCATGCCAGGACACCAGAGCTCAGCACGTGCCTTGGGCTCCTTGTTAAAATCTCCAAAATCTTACAGCTGGCACTGTATGTAATTCACACGGTGTGAGACATCCCTATAACCTCTTCCCAGCACAATCCTGTGCTTCCACAACCTCCTGGGCAGGAGCTTTGCTTACTGGCACTTCAGGGGATTTTTAATGAGTATCAGAAACAGACAGTGAATGATGGTTTCTATTGGATAGGTTGTTAGTGGAGAATTGCTTGGCTTTTTTCAAAGTAATGGGAGGCTTGTGCAGTGTAACCTGTGTGGAAATTGCCCATCATGAAAAGATGTGCTTAACTGCTCAGTTGTTGGAGGAAAATAGGGAATTACTCAGACATGCCTCTCACTTCTTAGGAAACATTAATAACATGCCTGGCATGATACATCAGAGAGGGACAGGCCAGGAAATAAGCTTCTAATTATCCACAGAACAAGCCCAGCCCAGCATGCTGCTGGTCCTGAAATTTGATGTTCCTGTTAGTTGTATAAACAGCAAGATTTAAAAACAAAGAAGGCAAAAAATCCCCCAAATCCTCGATGTTGTCCCTTGCAGCAAGGAGTTCCAGCAGTGCCTGATGTGTAGTAGAACAGAACAATTATTTCCTTTAATCAGCTGTGATTGTATTTGGCATTTCACTTAACTATCCCTTTATTATTGTTGCAAGAGGATAAATAAAAGCATCTTCATTGTCTCTGCAATTACTATTTTTATTTCTCCTTGCTCTCTACACTAAGTTGTGTGAAGCTTTTGCATTCTCTCTGCGTGGAAATTTTCCAGGTTTATGATTTATGTTGCATGTTTCAAACTCATTCCTTGTTCTGCTCTGCTGAATAAAACCAGACACATGTTCAGCTCTGCAGAGAACCCAAAACACTTCTCYCTCCTTGTTAATTCCACTTTAATGGAGCAGTAGATGTTCATCCCATCTCCTCCTACACAGTCACTGGTACAGTTCTTGTGGTGGCAGTTTGTTTCCTGACATCCAGTCTGAGTGAACAGGGAATACTTTCCCTCTGTTAGGAGCAAGAAATGTGGGCTAAAGTGCTCCAGGTTTGTAGGGATGGATTTGGACATCAGTTCCTGCTAAAGTTAATAAAAATGGAGTGTCCAGGTTCCTTGTTGAAGTCTCTCCTGCAGACTTTTAGTGGTGCACAAACCAAAAGAGCTTCTTTTTAAAGGCATTTCTGAGGGAAGAGTTGCTGTGACTCTGTTGGACGGAGCTGGGAATCTGGAGCAGGATTGCTGTACCTTCCAGCCAGCCATTTCCCAGGAGGAAAACCAGGGAAGTGGAGAAAGGTTTGGATGGCTCTGTGGGTGACTCTCCCCTGTGCTTGAACACAAGTGGCAATGCACTTCTTCCCCAGCAGATATTGTGGTGGGAGAGGGAGGAGAGGGAGCCCAGACTGAATTAACAAAGTTAAAAACTGGAGATCCCAAATATTTGTGAACAAAACAGGCTGGCAAGGCAGGGGTGGCTTTCACTTCCAAGCCCCTGTATCCATTATATCCAAGGATCAACTGTCTAAATAGGCTCAGATTTAAGCTCCACAGTGCCTTGCTGAAATGCTGTGGAACATAAACCAGTAATTTGTTTAGCTTAGAAATGTTATCCTGGTATCCCAGAACCAATGTGTGGTGTTTTACCAAATTCCACACGGGAATGTCCCATCCCAGCACAGCCACAGATGAGGATTTAGGGGTCTCCTTGATCATTTTAACAGGATGCATGGGTTGTACACTCTGCACCATCCGTTTTGTGGAGGTGGAGACTTTATAAAAGAATGGTTGAATTGTTGTAGCAAGGCAGAATGAGGAGCTTTGACTCCCTTCCCTCTCTGTTCGATCTTTACATGGACAATTTCAGGCTCTAAGATTAGTGAATCCAGACTTCTCTAAATGTCTGCTACAATAAAATTTGAGAGGTAATTTGTATTGATCAGTACTCACCAGTGGAGGAAGAATTTGGATTTACTGTGCTCTTATTAAGGATTCTGTTAGCAACATCTAAGAGAAATGGCTGCAAAAAACCCCTTTTTTTCTGACTCAAAAAAGAGCCAGGGTGGGAGTAGTATTGATTCTGTGGTCTTAAACACCAGCATTTGTCTTCCTCGTCTTTAATTCCCTCCTCCATTTACCAGTTCCTGTATAACACATTAAAAGAAATACCTGGAGCCAGGTGATTGTGTGGTATTATGGGGTTTTTTTATAGTATTATATAGAATGGTAATATAAATATTATCATATAGGAGTTGGACTCAGTGATCCCTGTGGGCTCCTTCCAATTCTGGATATTCTATGATAGAATTAGGCCTCTGTTAGTGTTGATCTGATGAAGAGAGTGAGGGAGGTGAAGTAATAAATGCATCTCCCATTCCCTGATAGCAGCCACATCTGTTCCAAATTCTGGATACAGAGCACACACACACACAGAGTAAATAGCAGTGTATTTTGGCTCACTTCAACAAAGGGTACACAAAGGCTCTGGAGATTTATCCTGTTTATAGCAGCAGTTGCTGACCCTGTAAATCAAGTCTACAGCTTTAAAGGGAAGCAGAACCATTGGGGATTTCAGAAAAACACAGCTCTCAGTCTTGATTCAGTACTTCACCAGCYCCTATCTCTTAAGCTTTCACTCAGTAGTGCTTCTTTCTGTAGAAAGATGCTCTGAATGGTGCTTCTGCTTTCCAGAAACCAGTCCTACTGTGGAAATTTTGGTTGGCTCCATGCCAGGCATTGGTTTTGGCCCAGGCTGAAGGCCTGACCATGGCACAGTGAAGGCTGTTGTGTTTACACACCCCATTTCATCTGCAGATACAAAAAACCTGCACAAATCATTACAAATTCAGTCCCCTTAATGATTTGTGAAATTTTGTTGGACCTGTTTTGCAAGTTCAGCTCCATATATTTTTGATGGGGTGATTAGAAGAGACTTTACTGTAGGCACTAAAATCCACCAGCTGCTTTCTCACTGGAGTGAGTAGAATGTCTCTAAACTTGTTTTTGTRGCCTCTCACCCCTGCTCTGTCCACCTGTGAGAGTCAAGGGATTGTGAGCTGAGCTCTGGAGCCTCACCAGACTTAGCAGAAAAGATCTGGCAAGATAAAAAGAAAAGATGAAAAAAGAATCATTGCCAATGAGGGCCTGAAAACTGGATTAGAGATCCTGTGTCTCTTTACAAAGTAATAGGAGGGGATTTGAAGCTTCCATAATGCTTTGAAGAAAACACAGCTTTTATGTTGCTGAGCAGTGAACATTTGTGTAGGTATGGCAGGGAAAGAAACTGTTCAATGCTTGTGCACGTCCAGTGCCTCTCTCACATCTTCACAGAGATTTGAATGCTGCATGCAAATACATATCATTTGAAGGAACCTGTGAAAAAAGATGCTGGAAGAACAGTTTGTGGTTTTCAGGAGTGCCTTAGATAAATGCTGGCCATAGAAATCTCTCTCTGCATGTCCCTGGTAAAGTTTTCCCCTGGAATTTCTCATATCCCATTTCGTATTTGAAATAGAAATCATCCTCTTCTTCCAGTTCACCCAGTTGTAACTGCTTCTGCAACTTCAGTTTTGAGACTTTTGGCTTCCCTCAAAAAAAAATAAACCAGGGAAAAGCTTCATGAGGCCATTTCCTACAAGTTCATTTAAATGTCAGTATTTTATGGATTCAGAYTTGTTCTACCCATTGTCTGCTAAACTGCACTTTTTATTACTGAAGCTAAGTTTAGATTCTAAACCCTGCACTCCAGATGTGTTAATCAGAAATCTTTACCAGTATAATTGCAGGAATGTTTTTGAGATTCAGTGTGTATCAACTGCCAGAGCAGTTACTGGGTGGTTTTTTCCTATCTCCCACTTGAAGTTTAAATAGAAATTAGATATTTTTTTGTAAACTGCGGAAAGTGTACTCCTGTTTCTACTTCCTCCATGATCCAGGGGTCCGCATGGAAATCCCAGGCTGTGTGCACCTGCAGAATTGGGTAATAACCTTGAATTCTGAGGTGCTTTGTGGTGCACAAGCTGCTGAGAATTCTCAGTTTCTCTTCATTTCTCCGTAGGCATGTTAGATCTGCCATGGGAAAAAGTAACATGRAAAAAAGTAACACAGCACAAGGGAAAATGCCTTAAGCTGAAGTGGGGAAGATTTAGATGGGATATTAGGGAGAAATTCTTTGTGAGGGTGGGGAGGCCCTGGCACAGGTTGCCCAGAGAAGCTGTGGCTGCCTCATCCGTGGAAGTGTCCAAGASCAGGTTGGACAGGGCTTGGAGCAACGTGGGATAGTGGAAGGTGTCCCTGCCCATGGCAGGGGGTGGGACTGGATGATCTTTTAGTTCCTTTCCAACCCAAACCTTTCCATGATTCTGTGATTTGTTGAACAGTCCAACCTCCTTTAAAAACTGGCTGACAAAGGAAGCTCCATTCCCTCCTTCCCACTCTTTATCTCCGTGGTTTTTCTCTCAGTTGTTCAGTGTGTGATTTCATGTGTTAAGTTCCATGCTTTTTAAGAAAACTGTATTTACAGTTATTTTCAGGCTGGAGGTGGAAGCATATACCTGCCAAGGAAAAATCTGCAAAATATTGCATGAAAGTGCTTCACACAGACTGGTTATTAAATTGCTTTTTAAGTTGCACCTTGTTTTGCAGCTTAGAAAACAGTGGCAGGAGAAATAAAGCAAAACTCTTCGAAAAGTGCCTTGATAAATAAACTTCATCTTAGTAAAGAAATCTGTTCCACCTGCAGAACTGATGGCACTGTGTCTGCAAGACATCTTACTGCTCTTAGTTCATTTTTATTACTCTTTTCAGACATAGTTAAGGAAGGGAAGGTCAGTCTGTTCTTTTTCAGCAGATTTGACTTTGTGTGAACCCTTCAGACCAAGGAAGCTCAGCAACATTCTGCTGAAGGCAGAAGTGCCTGGTACTGCTGTGATGCAAGGAAAGCAGGTTAAACATGAGCCCAGAGCTCTTTGCAGACATGGCAAAGAGGGAAAARGAGCTTATTGTGAATTTGGCAGCTGAGCACTCTGTTCACGCCAGGGAACTCCAAGCAGGGAGTGTTTGCAGAGTTTCCTTCCAGTCACCATCCTGCTGGTACCAGAGAAGTGAGAGCAAGGACTTGGAGGCACCTGGCCCCATGCTCTGACTTCCTTTTCATAACATTTAGGACAGCCATGACTAAATTTGTTGGAAAATCTAAGGGATATACAGGAAGGGACTCTGATGAGTTAGGAATAAATTATAGGACATTTATAATCTCATGTAAATAAACACACTGAAGCACAGAGCTGTGAAAAGTTGGTAATGTCTGGATTTTTGTTTTTCTTTCAGCTCATTCAGACAAACAAATTGAAACATTATCCCAGCATCCATGGAGACTTCAGCAATGACTTCAAGCAGCCATGTGTGGTGTTCACTGGGCATCCCTCTCTCAGGTTTGGGGATGTGGTGCATTTTATGGAGCTATGGGGAAAATCCAGCTTGAACACTGTTATATTCACAGGTAAGTAAAGTGCTGATATCATTATCAAATTAACAATAGTTTGTGCACTCTGGTTAAGTGTGGCCACATCCCTGGGGCTTTACTCATTTGTTCTGGGACAGAAGTTTTTGACTTCTGTAGGAGCTTATCTAAATTAAGGCCCCAGGACTGACTKCAGGGACAAATGTAATTATTGTGCCATTTAATTCAGTGTAGTCCTGCAGAGCCAACCTTTGCCATGCAGAGTCCGTTCCTGCCACGTCTGAGCAAAATCTTTGTTGTGCACAGCAGTAAAATGCCTACAGGAAATTAACTTTTGAATTAAAAGCAGCTGGCTGCAAGTTAAACCCAGGCAAGACCTAATAGATGCTGGTCAGAAAGGAGAAACACTTCTTCTCCGTATTCCACTGGAACCACAGACCTTTCCTCRTCCCTCCTGCTGCCCTTTCATCAGGCAACCAGGCAGTGTTTCTAAAGAGGTTTCTGTCCTCTCTGCTGTCCCGGAAGTGTGCACCCCACACAGACCTGGCACAGGGATCTGGGCTGTTCCTGCCTTTGGGCTGAGCTTTGTTCCAATGCTTTTTGGCCGACAGACACGTTTGTAGCTGAAGTTGAAGGTACAGCTCTGGCTCATCCCCAGGGAGCTGTTTCCTTTCTCAGTGCACAACAGGTCTTTTAAGTTCCACCACTTGTCTCCATCTACTTCTAGTGCTGACCCTGCTTAAAAATACTTCAAAGCCTTCCCTCGAGCTGATGTTGTGTCCAGGTGAATTTATACCTGATGTGTCACCCAAACAGAGCCCTGCAGTGGGCATTGTCCTGATCTGAAAAGGCAAATCATAATCCTTCTGTGATTTTGTGTTTAAGGAGCTCTGGGATAATGGGAGGTGTGTTTTATATAACTTAGCCAGATAAAAAAGGTGTGGATTTCAGACTTGGACAATGTAATTAGAAATGGGGAGGAGAGCCCTGAGGAACAGATAAAAACCTACTCCCACAAGGGCGGGATGGAGTCCCACTGTTAAGCTTATTTTCTTGCAGTTTTTAGTGAATAGGAAAGCTGCTGGAAAGCACAAAACCTCCTAAAGAAAAGAGGGCTGGGAAAGGGTTATTTCCTTCCTTCTTTCTTTTTTCTTTTTTTAACTGTAGACTCCAGGCTAGTGACAAGCAAGTCCCTTTGGCTCTTTCACAATATTGGCACCAAAAAGTGTGACAGTATCATGATAGTGCTAAGCCAATTTGGGAAGATTTAAAGTGTRTAATTAACCCTGTGCAAGGGGAGGGGAGATATGAGGGGGTTCCTGCAGGGAACTTAAATCTGTTCTGTGTTTGTGCTGGGAAGTGGTGCGAGGTACCACAGCACTAAGGGTACAGCTGCTGCAGTGCCCATCCCTCCTGACCTTTGAGGTGGTTCAGGAGACATGCCCTAATTGCAGTAATTAGTAAAATTACAATATGGATATGCATTGTCTTGGAAACAGTGAATTCTACTCCAGTCAGGGCTTCAATTAAACCAGAGTGTGCAGAGCCTTTGCTGGGCTGTGTATTCCAYGAATCCCCAGGGAATCAGTGGCATTAATCATGCTCTGGATGTGTTGCCCAAGGTGTCAGAAAGTGGCCTTTAATGGCAAGAACTCTTATTCTGGGTCTTCTTGTAAGGAGAGGCAATTGACCTTTCTGTATGAAATCCTAATCCTTCAGTGAACCGAGGCAGTCGAGCCTTTCTGTCAGAGCCTGGCCCTGGCAGGTTGTTAAGGCCTGGAAATGTCAGTCCTAACAACCTGTGGGTGCATCAGGTCATGCTCTGGGAGATTCATTCCCACTTTATACTAAAGTGAAACTCCAGTTGGGAGCTGCTGTAGTTGGATGACCTTGGAGTGCACAATGATTCCAGATCCTTGTGGGGATTTGTTTCCTAAATTTCTCTGTCTATGGCTTTTGTCTCTGTCTGTGGGCACATCCACTGGGCAGGATGGTCCTACTTCCTTATGATTGTCTAATCCTAGCTCTACTTCCTTATGGTTGTCTCAGCTGAAACAAAAAAACATGATTTAGTGGTGGGTTTGGCAGTTGGACTTGCTGAMCTTAGAGGTGTTTTTCAACCTAAAYAATTCTACGATCTATGTCTGTAGAAATTCCTAGCAGATTAAATTCTTCTATTCTTAGTAACTCCAGTGAAAATCTGAAGCACCTCCAGTGATGCCCARGATTTGCACTATTTAATTATTTTTCTGTTTCAAGCTAAAATCTGCTGTGCTTCTGTAAGAACCTCAGTCCATTGGAGCAGTGTGTGAGAGCAGACGATGTTCTAGCTTTTCCTGGGAAAAAACTCCTAGTTTCTGATAATTGGAACCTTTAAAGTACAGGCCATCCTGCACTGTTAATGAACACTGCTTGTTCAGTCCACAGGAACCAGGCAGTCTCCACCTTTCCAATCTGTAATGTAAAAAACAACTACAAAAATATAGATTAAAGCAGCCAGGAGCCAGGACCTGGCTGTGAGGGAACCGTGGTGCTGCTCTGCTGGCTCGTGTCACCTGCAGCCTTTACTGCTGGAGCAGTATTGAGTAGATTATTGATTAAAAATRCCAAATACCACTGAGCCACAAAGAAATTCTAGGAGAAGACACGGTATAAAGAAGTCTCCTTTAAAAACCAGCTCCCTGGGAGGTCTTAAAACCGGCTCATGCACATCAGTGCTGTACAGTGGAAGGTTTTATAACTCATTGTCACACAGCAGTAAATCAGGAGTCTTGGGGGAGAAGCTAAAGACCTGTAATTCTGTCAGGAAAAGTCAATATGTGTCCTTGACAAGYACTTTTCTGCCTCCAGACAGGTGACTTTGGGATTTTGGGTGGTTTCAAAACAGCAGTTCCTGTGTGTCACGAGAGTTCCCTGCGAGCCCAGCTCAAGCTGTGTTTTTCACATGTTCTAAATTTTCCAATTCCTGTGTCAGAATTCCTTCATAAGAATTTCTCCCTTTCCAAGGCTCTTATATTCTTAATAGTGGTTCAGAGAGGCTTTGGCCTGGATTYTGTATGGAATTCCCAGATCAAAAATCCAYRTCTGTATATTATCTGAGCCTCTGATTCAGAAATGATTAGTCTGAGTAGGTGCTGCCTCAAACTCTGTCCTGCACAACCCCAGACAAGATGGAAAATCTCCCTTCTGATAACTTTTATAACTTACTTTTTACAATTTCATGGCACATCTCTGGCAGAGAACCTCTGCCTGACTTAAGCTTTCTGGTTTTCCCCAATAACTTTTTAAATGTCTTCTGATTTAACCCTAATTGATCATTGATCATTCTTCAACTACCAACCTTCTCAATATTCCTGTTTTTAAACTTCAATTCATTGCTTTTAAACTTAACTGACATTAAACGCCATTTTTACATGGATATTTTTAGGCTTTGTTTCATTGCCATTGCCACATCTGCTTTAACTTAACGTGGCTTTTTGCCCAGTGTAATTTTTATTTCATGTTCGTGGATTCCTGGCTTCATGTACATGTCCTTGTACAACTCTCATTTTTTGTTAATATTTCTCACTTTAATATTCCCAGGCAGCTACTCTGACAATTGCTTTAAACTTGGGAAAATTACCACTTGGACAGTTCCAAACATTTGTATCGTTGCCTGGTGCCACATTCTGTTCTCTCAGGGTAAATATCCTCACATTGTGCTCAGTGGTGCTTCTCCAGCAGCAGATTTTTAGATTTTTAGGTGAGCAATTAGCTTGTCTTTGTGTTGGATGTCACACTGGTGCTGAACTTCTGTGGTAAGGCTTGAAGGAGATTTTTTCTTGCTGTCTGCATGAGAAATCCAGGCAGTGCTCTGCTCTGCTGCCATGTCAGAACATCCTAGATGGCTCTTTAAATCTGGACTGGAGTCCTTGAATTTCAGTTTTCTTTAAGTTCATCCTTTCACAGCCTCAGCAGGTGCCAGAGAAATTCCTCCTGCTGTGTTCCAGCCAGGCTTGAACTGCACTTCACTCTGCCTCTTGTCCTTTGAGGCCCTGTGGTTGAAGATAATCCAGCAGATAAAGCTTTTATGCATCCCCTTCTCTTTTTCCCATTCTGTGCTTATCAAACTAATACCAGTTCTTTTTTTTCCAGCATTCCCTTTATGCCATCTATCTCACAATTATCAGGGAGATAGGGGTGCCATAATCCTTTCCATATCATTAGTTGGTGACCCCCAGCATCAAGAGGTTACTTGTATCCTACATTGTGTCACCTGAGATCTACAGTTGTAATTCACAAAAAAAAAATTGTCTTTTTCTGTAGTATTGTCAATGTTTTGTTACTCTCTGTGGGAGTAAAAGCCCATTCAGTGCCTGACTTTTCCCTGGCAAACCTCTAATCCGGTAATAAAAGTACCCTTGGTTTTCCACCAGTCTAAACCTGGCACTTCCATTCAAAAGAATAAATATATATATATTTATATATAAAGACATGATCTTTATGCTGCATTTTTGTCATAGTAAAAACCAAGCTGCCATTTGGGTTACCTTAGGAGACCCAAAATGTCTACATTTTGCCTTCCTTTACAGGATCTGATTGAAAATAAGAGATGATGGTTTTGTCTTGATTAAATTAGTTCTAAAAATCATGCAATAATGTGTTCAAGTGAAATAGTATTGCTCTGTTACTTGATTAAGGTAAGACTAATTGTGGGCCTAATTTTCATCAAATTAATTGAAAATAATGGGTGGGGGAAGGAGGAAGGGAAGAGAAATCTATAACAGGATTGACATTGAACAACAGCTCTGACTAGACTGGAATCAGAGAGGAATTGGGCCATCTTTGTTGTTAATGACCTTTGAGTGTTTTCCACATTTCTCTTTCCAGAACCTGATTTCTCTTACCTGGATGCCCTGGCTCCGTATCAGCCCTTGGCAATGAAATGTGTTTACTGTCCCATTGACACGAGACTCAATTTTATTCAGGTGTCAAAATTACTCAAAGAAGTCCAGGTAATGAATTTTCTGTTGCCTTTTCTTATGTTTCTTCACACAGCTGAAATAAATAAATGAATTGTGAGCAAGTGTTACATTAAACAAAAATCGAGACAACACCCAGATCCTTTTCTCCATGAAGAGGACACAGCATTGAGCTCTCCTTTAGGAGAGGTCTAGGAAAAAACCAGAGGGTTCATGTAGTATCTGCTGTCCCCCCTTGACTCTTTGGGATTTTAGTGGCCTCTCCTTGTCCATCCCATTTGTTTCTACTTAAATTTGCTTTCTGACTCATGACATAATTGAAATAATACCCAGATTTTTTTCTGGCTGAGTTTTTCCCTGTGTTCTATCTCGCTGAACTCACAAATACACATTTTCCCAAACCTCCTAACAATGCCTGGATCATTTTATCTCATTGTTCTGTGACCTGGCTTGTCACTGCAAACTGATAGAACTGTCGCTGCCTGGTTTTGGATAAGCATCTCCTTCCATGTTACTGCTGATTTATTGTGCTGTCTCCTTTGTCTTCTCCTTTGGCTTCCTTAAATCCTGCAGTGGCAACCTGTTTATGCTTTGTTAATATATTCCTGGAATACTCCAARGGTTGCTTGTGCTGACGTTTTTGCAGCCTTGATTTGATTATTGACAACTGACGTTTTTGCAGCCTCGCATGTTGACACATCTCCAGGAAAATTTGGGGTGGTCTCCACCACTGTTGCCATGTGCTTCCAGTTTAGATGGCACGGATTTGGGAGAAAAAGCTATTTAATATTCTTATTTTTTCTGTCCTTATGGCACCTATGATATCGAAGTGGTGATTAAAGACACAAATTTCGGGCGGGTCACTGCTACACCCAACGCCCGCTCCTCGAGCGGTTTATTCCAGCGCTGATGGGAATTCCATGCTGTTCTTTTCCAGCCCCTGCACGTGGTGTGCCCAGAGCAGTACACACAGCCCCCTCCCACGCAGTCCCACCGCACGGACCTGATGGTCGACTGCCAGCCCCCGGCCATGTCCTACCGCCGCGCCGAGGTGCTCACGCTGCCCTACAAGCGCCGCTACGAGAAGATCGAGATCATGCCAGATGTGAGTCCCTGCAGGGCACAAACGGGGGGGCTTCCTGCTCACACAGCCGAATTCCAGCTCAGCAGCCTCTGTAAAGTCATGGAATCACAGAGTTGGTATGGTTGGAAAAGACCTTGAAGGTCATCGAGTCCAGCGCCACCGCCGTGGTCGGCACTAAAGCGTTGCCTCGAGTGCCACTTCCAGGGCTGGGGACTCTACCACCTCCCAATGTTTGACCACCCATTCCATGAAGGAATCTTCCCTAATATCCAACCTGAACTTCCTCATGTGCAACTTGAGGCTGTCTCCTCTTGTACTGTCCCTTGTTCCCTGGGAGCAGAGCCTGACCCACCCCCTCCTGCCCCCTCCTGTCAGGGAGTTGTAGACAGCCAGAAGGTCCCCCCTGAGCCTCCTTTTCTCCAGGCTGAGCCCCCCCAGCTCCCTCAGCTGCTCCTGGTGCTCCAGCCCCTTCCCCAGCTCTATTCCTTTCCCTGGACACGCTCCAGCCCCTCAAGGTCTCTCTTGTGGTGAGGGGCCCAGAAGTGCCCTCAGGATTTGCAGTGCAGCCTCAGAACTAAAAATATTTGTCCTAAAGATATTTGCAACCTTTGACTAAAAATATCTTGTGGCTGGGATTTACTGTTGACTCTGATCATGTAAAGCACATTCTCTCACATGGAGAGCTAAGAAAGAAGCATTTTTTGAGAAATAATTTCACTGTGTAAAYTTACGGGAATTGAAAAAAATAAACATTGGCTGGCTGAGAGAGCTGTTCAGCCTGGAGAAGAGACCTTGGASCCCCTTCCAGTGCCTAAAAGAGCTCCAAGAGAGCTGGAGAGGGACTTTGGATAGGGGCCTGGAGGGACMGGCCAAGGGGGAATGGCTTCCCACTGCCAGAGGATAGGGTTAGATGGGATATTAGGAAGGAATTCTTCCCTGTGAGGGTGGGGAGGCYCTGGCACAGGTTKCCCAGAGAAGCTGTGACTGCCCCTGGATCTCTGGAAGTGTCCAAGRCCAGGTTGGGTGGGGCTTGGAGCAACCTGGGATAGTGGAAGGTGTCCCTGCCCATGGTGGGGGGGTGGAACTGGATGATCTTTTAAGGTCCCTTCCAACCCAAAGCATTCCATGATCCTGCRATTGTGAGCAAGCAAAAACTGTGCTCAGGTGAATTGTCCTTTGCAGGAAAATCCCATCTCGGAATACAAACAGTGATCCCTGCCATGAGTCAGGGCAGCCAGTCACCTCCAGTTTAAATAGGAGCAAGTTTTAGGCACAGCARTTTGAATTAGTACCCCAGGGCCATGGAAAGGATCCAAAGAATCTGAGAGTTAGTAGCCAGGAGTTCTCTGTCTCCTTCCCCAGTTGTACCAGCTGTTACAAATACCCTTTCCATCAAGGATCAGTTTTCAGTCATATGGTAAAGAAGCAGTGAAAAGGCTCATTTGAATTCCTACAATTTCCATAAATGGTTAATTCCTACAGGCTGCAGAAGTCCAGCAGGTTAATGGATTGCTTGTAGCCATCTAAAATGTGGATTACTTATCCCCACWACATCTATTAATGATTTATTAACCCCATAAATCAAATCCAGATGTACTTATATTACAAAGGGTGACCCATATTCTGACAGACACGAGCTTAAAATAATTTTTTGACAATCCAATCAGCACAAATGTGTCCTTGGATCAAAGGTGACAGTGGCTTTTTGCAAGCAGGCATTACTGCCCCTTGGAAACTGGAATATTGAGTGACTTTTCTTTGGAGTGTAGAGGGAGGAAACATCCCTTAGTTGAGCCAGATATGAGGTACAGAACTGGGACCCACGTAACAAATCCCTCAGCCAGCCCACAACACCCATTCCCACCATTTCACAMCAGTTCTGTGAGGATCCAGCCCAGCCCACTGCTTGGAGACAAGGAGAGGGGTTTAATTAAAAAACATGCTTGGATGCAACTCCATCCTGGCATGTATATTTAATTGTTTGAGAAATTTGCATCTTTATTGGATCCTATTAAACCTAAGACTGGTAAAACGTGGCTTCCATTCAGGCCAAGGGGGAATGGCTTCCCACTGCCAGAGGGCAGGGTTAGATGGGATATTGGGAAGGAATTCTTGGCTGTGAGGGTGGGGAGGCCCTGGCACAGGTTGCCCAGAGAAGCTGTGGCTGCCTCATCCCTGGAAGTGTCCAAGACCAGGTTGGATGGGGCTTGGAGCAACCTGGGATAATGGGAGGTGTCCCTGCTCGTGTCAAGGGGTGGGACTGGATGAGATTTAATGTTCCTCCCAACCAAACCATTCTGGGAWTTTCCCTGCATCCAAAGCTGCACTTCACAACTCGTTGCAAAAGCTGCTTGGTCTGTAATGAAGCTCCTGAAAGGACTCTCCTGAGAGCAAGGCTGTGGTTCAGGACTGTTAATAGGATGCCATTCCCCAGCTCCAAGATATGCAAATGATCCTTAAAAAAGGATCTTGCTCCTCCTTTTTAAGGGAACTACACGGTCATGGCAAAAACTGGCTGTAACTTCCCCTTCTGCTGAGTGGGTTGTGCAAGACAGATTTCAGATTTGATGGATGGGGCTCCCTGGTGTGGGAGTATTTGCTGCTTAATGTTCCCTTCTCAGTAGTTCAGGGTTCCTGAATATATAGGGATTTCTATTCTGCAAGGAGAGGGGATTTGTTTAATATGGGCCACCACCAGCCCTGGGATTCTGTGATGGCTCAAGTGGCAATTGCAAAGGGTGTTTTACAGCTTCTAGAAACCCTGCAATGGCTCGTGATTTGTCAAAACCATGTTAGACCAAAATGGAATGATGAAATCCACCCTGGAAAAACAAGTAATTGCTAGATGTGCTCCAGGGCTGGGATTTGTGTGTGAAGTACAGCTGAAAGTCCCATAAAAGAATGGCTGTTGCAGTGAAGTCCTGATCAGAGCCCTCTCCTGACATCCACAGCCCCCAAAGTCCTGCCTGGATTCTTTCACCATTTGAAAACCAAAGAAATGGCCCAGTGTGACTTCAGTCAGTGCAGGCTGAGCTGTGGTAGTGGGAAACTTCCTTCTCAAAACTTGCAGGGATTCAGATCCCGGCCTGTCAGACTAAAGTAAATTTACTTTTACTGCTGGACCTTGTCTACATTTCAATCACTTCAGCGAGGAGCAAAGACAGGTCAGGCAGGCCTGTTGTATGATAATGAGATTTACACTCACAGCAGCCTTTGTTTGGAGAGAGGTTTTAACAGTCCCAAGGCATCAGGCTGGAATGGCTCTCCCAGGGATTGTGCCAACCTTTACACTTTAAATAATTTGTTCTTCTCAGCATCTGCCTTTCACTTTAAATAATAATAATAATAATAAAAAAGACTGCTTCCTGGAAATTGGTTAGGCAGGAGAAAGATGGGAAAATGGAAAACACCTTCTGGAGCAAACAGATAAAATTAAACAGTAGTGTTTGAGCAAATAAAGTGCCTCCAGTTTAATTACAGCCGAACAATGGTGCGGATCGCTCGGTGTCGGCAGCAGAGACTGCACTGAGGGCTCTGTGCTTTTCAAATACTCCACTTGCCAGTTCTTCAGGACACAGCCCAGTCAGGAGAGTGTCAGCGTGCGAGGCACAGCCTGACACAAAGTGAAATTATAGGAAACTACTGCAGAGTTAGGAAGACAACCCCTTGGCAGCCCATTATAATTATGGAGCTTTCRTCTTGACTTCTTTTCCACGCTCTTCTCTTCCCTCTCCAACTTCCTTCTGTGTTTCAGGGACTAAGGAGTTTTGAATTCTTTCTTCCCAGCTTCAGCTTATTTTGGTGACCCCATATTATCCAATCTCTGACTTCTGTGTTCCTTCTTCCCTGGCTATTCCCCCTTGGTTCAATGTGCCATTTTACACAAAGTCAAGGAAATACAACCTATTTGCTTCTGCTGCTCAGCCCTGCCTCAGCTCCCAGCTCACTGCATCCACTCCCTGGAAAATTGCCTGGAGACTTTCTCCAAGTTGGACTTCACCTTTTGCCGTTCCACCAAAACTGCTCTTTCCCAGTTTTTGCCAACCTTTCCTTACACAAAGCCAGAACCAGTGCTGATAAATCTTCCTGATTTACATCATTGGAGTTCAGTGCAACCAGCTCTTATTTTATCCGTAAAATGCCTCTCACCTCACTCTGGTGTCCCTTCTCTCCTGGCCCTTCAGCCTCAAAGAGTTATCCTCCCTCCTCCTCTCTTTTGTGGGCTTGGAATGTGTTATCCTCCATTTCCTTTGCCTTTTTTTTTTTTTATTTTTGCTGTACCTTTTCTGTGGTTGGTCTTACCCACAGGTTGTTCTATTTAGTTAGACAGATCTGCTTTTCTGCTCCCAGCCTGCCTTTGCCTGCCTACATTAATGTCTAGGTTTGTTTTTCCTTTCATTTTTGATGGCTGGCTGTAAGATAACACTTTTCCAGCCAGGCACTCAGCTCTCTCTTCCCAGTCAGCTTCAACAACATCACAACCTGACTTGACATTCTGACCCATAAAATGGTTACTATATTTTGAATATTTTGATTTATGCCATTTTTATATCTTTCAAATGACTCATCTCTTGTATCTGCAAGCTTTACTGCCTTTGCTTTGAAGATATTTCATGTCCTTGCTTCCCCTACCTGTCATTTTTCGTTCAAATCCAAGCCTAATTTCTGCTTCTGCTGGTTGTGTTTTCCACCATCCTTTTGTAAGTTCTTCAAACAACTGTTCCCTGCCTGCTCCCAGGCTCCTGAGAAAGAGCTTCATTAAACAGCCATAAATTTGCTTCATTACACTCCTTAAATACCTCCTTAAATTGTTTTTTGGCGTGGGATTGGCAAAAAGCCAGTGGTTAGAGTTAGTACTGAGTGGTTAGAGTTAGTTCTATTGCTCAGAATCCCACCCAGGATTATTCCCTGTGGGTTGCTTGGTATCTTTCTGATCTGGTTTCCACATTTTTGGGGACAAGGTTCTTCATGCTGATCTGGAGCCCTGGTCCATTAGTTGCTCATGGAACATGCACATAGACAAGAAGAGGGTTTGTTGAATTCCTCAGAACTGCAAACTGCCCCTTCTGCTTCTTTTATTTCCCCACTGGGTGTTGGCTCTGTGCAAGCCCAAAGCCAAGATTTAGGCATTTGCAAGTAATAATAGCAAAAACTTCAGGTATTTATGGCATGATTCTTTATCCACTGAAGTTAATGAGACTTCAAAACCCTCTCCAGAGAGAATTATGGGAGACCTCCAGTGACTGACAGCTCTGTTAAGTTGGGGTTAGCTCAGCAGCTGAATCATCCTGTTAAAACACTTGGATTGTGTCAAATGTGAGGCTGAAAGCCCGACAAGACATGACTCAGATCACCCACTAATGATTCTACAGATGCCCTTCATTCTGGGATGTTCTCTGCTGGAAAAGCCTTTGTTCCTTTGGGTCTCATTAGCAAAATTCCCCRATTTCCATTCTGCCTGCAGCGTGCYTGTGCCTTGTTCCCTGTGCCTGCTGCTCGTGAATCCACAGGCACATTTCAATCCCCAGACATTCCCCCTTCACTCCACGTGTTTGACCACACATTTTTTGTTCCCTCTAAAGGATCTGACAGTTGCAGACCTCCTGCACTTGGACCCTGATTTAGCAGGGGGTAAGATCCAAGTCTGGATCTGTTGGAGACTCCTGCCTTYTCCTGTGTCTRGTTACAAGGGACTGGACATCAGAGYTRCTGATACTTTAAAAATGAAGGGATAAGAGGAGGCAGAGACGTAGGAGGTGAGGGAAATTCTCCTCCTCTCCTGATAATCACCACCCAAATCTAAGTGACATGGCAAAGACCATGCTTTTAGTTCTCTTTACAAAACTGACTCTACAGATCGTCCCTGCTGGTGCAAGGGCTACTGCACAGCCTTTAAGCAATTTTTTTCCTATTAAAGGTGCACTGGGAAGATGCTTTCCTGCATCCAGAAACTGGATTTGGTGTGTGTGAAGGGCAAAGGTAGTGGAGGGATGGAGGATGAGGCAGGTTGTTCTCCATTCAGGTTTTGCCGAGGAGTATTATAAAAACCTGAGTTATTGTAAAAACCTCTGTGATCTCCAGGGCCTGGTGGACTCCTGAAGTCAGGCAGGTCTTAAAATCCTTGGGCTTCTCTAATAACTGGGAGGGGATATTTTTCTGTTGCGTACAAATTCCATCCTTTTTAGGGGCTGGGATCTGAGTGGGAATTTCTCCATACCCAGCAAGCTCCGAGGCTGAATTCCATCATTTCCACCTAGAAATGGAAGTGCCCTCAGGGATTACGTGGCCAGAACCCAGCTGCAGTTGCCAATAGTGTTTATAATGTGCCTCAAAAAATGGAAGACTTCAAATTGCAGAGACTTCTGCCCCTGCTGTTCCCAGTAGATGCTGTTCAAACCCCCACTGTCTCTGATGGCCAGAAACATCCTAATTTCCAGCCTACACATATTCACTGCTGGCCTGCAGACATTTATTCCTAACATCATGTTTTAGCATAAATACATTTCCCCTTTTGTTGGTATTTTCCCTGTGGTGTTGATGCAGAATAATCAAATTCTCCCTTTGGCTTTCTTTTTGCCAGGCTAAACAAGCCCAGATATTTAGTTTCCTCTTGCAAGACAGCTCTTCCTGCCCTAATCTGCCCTTCAGAATCTCTTACTTGAACTGAAATTTCCCACAATTTACAAGTAGTTCAGATGAAATCTTGCCAGGCCCAGTGTAATGGTGATAGCTCATTTCGGAGAGAATTACCTGATATTTTCTGGGGTTGCATTTAGCTTTTTCATGGCCATGTCACATTTGTGACTCTCCTGGGATGGACTAATAAACCTGAACCCTTCACCTCTGTCCTTTCCAGCAGCTGCCAGCCCACAGCAGAAATTCTCTCTATTAGCCCAGTCCCTGGCCTTCATTCCATGCTATTGAATTTCATCTTGTTTTTCTCACTCCAGTTCTTGAGGTCTTTGAGTTTTTCCTGTCTTGTAGCCCAGTCTTTCTTCCTGTTAAAGGTGCCCTACAAACTTCAGTGGGACCTTCTGAACACTCCTTGTTCCATCCTGAGGTCATTAATAAAAACTGGGAATAGGCTCAAGACTGACCCTTCAGGAATTGCAGCAGCAGCCCAATATTTGCCTGGGAATGTCTTCCCTTTAACCAGCACTTTYCCCACCTCAGAACTGCCAGAGAAATCCACAGTTTGGGGTTTCCCATGTGTTTCTCTGGTTGGATCCAGAGTTGCAGCTCTGGCTCCCACCTCTAATGAAAAGATCCYACATTTATGCAGTTTGAAAATCTGGAAAACACACGTTTAATGATGTAAAAACCCAGCTGGGTCCCTTTCTAAATACACATGCTATAATCTAATGTACACATCAGTGATTTCAGATCCTAAAAGTTCAGGGGATTTTAATTATTGGTCAGTTTGCTATGCTGCTTGTTCTCCATATCCAGCTCACCTCACTCAGCCCAAAATTTGCCTCTCTCTGCTGGGTCAATCTTCTGCACCTTTCTCTAGGGCAAGCCAGAGGTGAAGAGGGAAAAGGGAGGAGTTTTGGAGGTGTCCCAAAAATCTAGGAAGAAATCACTGTTGTACATCCAGGCATTTCTGTCCCTGGGAAAATCCTCCATAGAACCAAGACTATGTGTGCTAAAAGTCTGGTCCTGCCCTGATTTTATTCCCTGACTATTCAGCCTCATTTTATTTTTACTGTGGAGTTTCAGGTCCCATCCTCAGTGGTTGTTCAGCCCCTCATTGCCAACCAGAGGACTTTTGGCTGGTGACTGAAAACAACTTAAAACTTGAACCTGGGGAGAGTTGTCCCCGTTGAAGGTCTTAGTAGGGAGTTAATAGGGACTTAACCCAYGTTCTTCTTTATCACCAGCTGTAGTTCGGCCAATAACAGTGTTTGTGCTCACAGGGTGTGTGTCAAATCCCATTTTGTGGTGGAAAATGCAATCCTACAGGAAGGCCTTAATGGTAAAAATATCTTTACTGTGGTTTAGCGTGGGTGGACAGCTCTGATCACAGGAGGAGAACATCCCAAGCTAAAAACTGAAATACACAGTGCACGCCCCCCTCCCAAATTTATCCTAAGGCAATCCAAGTGCTCATCCATGGGCAGGGGACTGATTAATGTGGTGTTAGTTCTYGCTGTCCCTGCTTTGGTGCCTTTCCTGGTGCCAGCATGTGACATTGGGCTCGGGATAATGACTGGAAGGAAGACTCATTTATTCCTGCATGGTGGGGGGCTTTTCAATCTCACACACAAAGGCACAACGAGATCCAGCAACGGCAAGTTGGACAAATTCAACCTTGAAATAAGACACAGTTTCCTGGCTGCCAGGAGAAGTAAAGTTTGAAACAACTTGTGAGGGGAAATGGTGGAGTTGCCACAGCTTGGAGTTGAGACAAGACTTGCTGTCTGTGAAAAGGGTTTCTTTAATCCAGCATTTTGGAGGAGTTCTGTGATTTGTGTGTGCAGGAGGTCAGTTGAAAGGAGTGCAGCAGTGCTGTCTGGCCTTGGTGGGTGAATTACTGGATGTGATTAAATGACCTTTTTGGTTTGGGTCAGTGAGTTTCTATAATAAAAGGATTGGCTGCCACATGGAGAGGGCTGTGAGCTGGAGAGGAAATAAAAATGAATGTCTGTCTTACTGTCTTTTTGACTGTAAATAATCCAAATGTTGCTATTTAGCCTATTAAAAACCTGCAGAAATGTTAATACCAAAATACTTCAGTGGCAGAAGACAACTTTCATCCTAAGCAACTCCCTGTTCTTTAAGGATCTTTCTCTTCACAGGATTTGTCATTTTGCTCTTCATTAGAGCCCATTTTGTATCGATCCTCCTCGGGAAGGTGGTGGGAATGGAAAGTGCCTTCGACCACTGTGAAGTGCAGCAGAACTCACTGCTGCAAGAGCTGCTATTTGTAGGTCCCAGGAGAAATCTAAAGCAATGATTATCGTTACATTTTCATTCTCTTTGCCTTCAACAACAAACCATRAAGGCTGTATTCACATTGGCTGCTTTAAAGATCTTGAACAGAGTCCCAGAGTAACAGTGACCAGAATTGCTCCATCAAATTTGGATTTCTAGGATTCACCAAGTCTGAATATAGACAAAATTTMGGGATTTTTAATGCAGCATGTGTTTTTCCAACACAGCAGCTTCATTATTCCAAGGAGGTGCTCTCAAAACGTTCCTGCAGCTTTAATAGTGGTAGGTGAGATTTTCAGAAGTTATTAAAAGTAGCTGAACCACTGTCAAAGCCAACAGAAAAACCCTCTCAGTGCTTTGGTGGCAACTCAACCTCCCTTGGAGGCAAAAAGGGGATCATTTTCTCTATTCATGATCACTGTTTCCTGCAGCATTCCTTTGGAAACATGGCTGGAAGAGGTGCTCCCCAGCTGGCCAACTTCCTCTGGTCTCAGCAGGTGCAGTGCTGCCCACTCCAGTCACTGCCAGCAGTGTTGCCATTGGATCCAAGTTCCAAGCCAAGACTAAATTTTATGTCTTTGAGGGAAGAATGGCAGTGGAAAGGGTTTTRTGCAGCATTGTAAGGGATAATTTCTAACTAATCAACAGTGGGTGGATTAAAAACATTGAGGCTTTAAGGACAAACCCTTTTCTTCCAGATATTCTGCAGTCAGGAACTGAAAGGAAACTCACTATGATTTTTCATTGTCCATCAACATAGCAAACATAATAATGCTGGATTAGACCATGAGTTTTACTAACTAAAATTATTAATGAAGTAGCTGTCTTTTTACACAAGAGTTCTCTGTGATTATTATGTTTTTTGAGACCAGCCCTGGTTCATGAAAACCTCATCCTGCTCTGATCACAGTGTGAAATCCAGAGTTTTGGGAGCTGGAAGGAGGCTGGGCAGGTATGAGGAGCTCAGTCTATCACTGGCTTTGTGTTTACAGTTCATTAGTCCATGTTTAAAAATACCACGCTGCCAATTTAACTCACAGCTGGGTTCATGCACATTTTGAGCTGATCACTTGCTGAACAAAATCTCCTTTTGCTTTAGCTTGCAGATTCCCTCGTGCCCTTGGAGATCAAGCCTGGTATTTCCTTAGCAACAGTTTCTGCTGTGCTGCATACTAAGGACAACAAGCACGTGCTGCAGGTACAGTCTAATGGGAAAGGGAGAAAAATGTCCCTACCCTGGCTTTTCCTGCCATCCAGGACCYCAGCAACCCCTCCAACAGCTCTTTCCCCCTGGAGCAGAGCCCTTGGCAGAGGCTTTGCCCTGGCATGTGCGAGTGAGGAATTACACTCGGAGCAGGGAGTGGGATGCAAATAAATCTCTCTGCCCTCTTTTCCTTGGCCATGTGCCTGGCTGAGATAAAAGGGGAAATGAGATAATTCCTGGAGAGAGGCTACAAATCATCCTGCTGTCTTCCATAGTCAGGAACAGCATCAGTCAACCTCTCAGGACCAAGGGTGAGAGGAGAGAGATGACCTGGAACATCAGACTTGGGAAGGGACCATCTGCCTTCAGTTTCCCTGTTCCCCAGGAGGTTGTACATCCCTGTACACTCCCTTCCTGCCACCTCCTTCAGGCTGACGCTGGAATTCCTAGCATTAGGGCTCTGCAGGAGGAGGTGCTGTCCAGGGAATCTGCTCAGCAGTGGCTGCCTTGGTCCCCTTTCTCTCAGATGCACGAGCCTGCAGGGACTCACTGAGCAACCCTTCCCACACTGGGCAGCAGAGCTGGCTGGGCCCAGGACACTTGGGAAGAGGGCCCAGTGTGGAAATGTAAGGGAAATGAAGGTTGGGTAAGGATTTGTATCAGTGCACAGCACACAGGCTGCCCTTCTCTTTCCAAATTGGTTCCCTAGAAACACTCAGCAATGATGGAAAAATGGAAGTGCTGCAATGGAATTGGTCTGAGGCTGCTGTGCTGTTCATTTACTCTGTTCTCCACTCATTCCTGCTGCCAAATAAACTTAGACCTAGGCTTAAAATGCCAGATTCCTCACAAATGGCTGGAGCTAAGCCAGCCCAGCAGAACCTGTCAGTGCTGGCTGAGCCTGGGCCCTCTGGGAGTTACAGAAACTGTAGAAGAGCCCCAAAAACTCCATCTGTGAATACAGAACCATAGGGGTGGTTTGTGCCCAAATAATATGATCCATGTGCCTATCCAAGAGGGAAATGGTRGGATTTGTGAAGTGACAAAGTCACTGCATCATTTCCCACCCTCCCAGTCCAAGTTCTCCCTGAACTCTCACCTTTCCAAGGCCAATGTCCTCATTCCCTGAGCAGTTCGTTGCTCTGAATTTGCYGTTTCCCAACCTGTTGCATCCTTCAGAGTGGGATTTTTTTCCTTGTCATCCATCAGCTCCCTCCAAAACCTCCCCAACCTCCTGCCAGCAAGAAGAGGAAGCGGGTGAGTGATGATGTGCCCGAGTGCAAATCTTTGAAGCCATTGCTGAGTGGCTCCATCCCTGTGGACCAGTTTGTGCAGACTCTGGAAAAGGTGAGGAGTCTTCGGGGGCGAGTGGGATTCCAGCAGATTTCTGCACATCTCAGATGTGCTGCTTTGGTAGCAGAGAGAGGGGAAATAATTTTAGTGTAGCTTGAGATGGAGAAAGGCCAAAGAGTTCCCAAAGTGCTCCAGGGAATATGTGTCCCTGCACTTCAGCATAGAGGGAATTGTTCCCTGTGGAGCCATGTCCTGATAAAGGAGCTTCGTGTCAGTCATTTCCTCCTGTTCTCCCATGGAAGCAGAGCTTTTGGGTGGCTGAATTTCCTCACATAACTTTTGGATTTAGCAGCTGATTTCCAATGTATTTCAACAGTGGGGAGGTTTTTAAAAAAGCATTTTAGTTTCCACAAGATCTCTGAGAAGGTGACTGACYGGAGAACAGATCCTGGAAAAGTCTCCACTGCTGGAGCAGCCTCCTGGGAAGCTGCACAAATTTGGTGGCTGAACCTGTAGGCAGTTGGTTGCTGCTCTGTGGAGTCTTGGCCTCGCCTGCAGGACTTCTTGGAGAAAATCAGCARGAAAAAGGGCAGGATTGCAGCCTCCCAGTGCCTGAAAGGGCTACAGGAAAGATGGAGAGACTATTTACAGGGACCTGGAGGGACAGGACAAAGGGGAATGGCTTCAAACTGACAGAGAGTAGGTTTAGGTGGAATGTTAGAAAAAAATATTTTACTGAGGCCCTGGCACAGGTTCCCCAGAGAAGCTGTGGCTGCCCCATCCCTGGAAGCATCCAAGGCCAGGTTAGATGGGACTTGGAGCAACCTGGAAGAGTGGAAGGTGTCCCTGCCCATGGCAGGAGTTGGAACAGGAGGAACTTTAAGGTCCCTTCCAACTCAAACCGTTCTATGATCACATGGAATTCATCCTTGCTCCTGTGCCCTGGTCTCTCACATCTCCCAGTTTTCCCAAGCTCTGATAACTTTCCTCTCTCCCTCCTTCCCACCCCCTCTCCAGCACGGCTTCAGCGACGTGAAGGTGGAGGACACAGCCAAGGGCCACATTGTGCTGCTGCAGGAGGCAGAGACCCTCATCCAGCTGGAGGAGGACTCCACTCACATCATCTGTGACAATGATGAGCCCCTGAGGGTCAAACTCCGTGACCTGGTGCTCAAATTCCTGCAGAAGTTTTAGCTCATGGACATCAGGAGGCTCCGCAAGGAGAGAGCCTGGAACACCAGAACTTGGAGCTCTCCAGGGAGAGAGAGAATTCTGTGATTCAGAGAGACCAGAAACCACCTTCCCCTTCGTGGAGGAGCAAGGGAGTATTTTTAATATCTATCTATTTTTTAAATCTTATTTTTAACCTGGTTTTGGAATACTTTGGAGGAGATTCCTGTTGTGTAAAACTGGGAGTTGGAATCTTATAGGAGATAGGAACTGCAGAGTAAATAACTGGAGTGTTTATTTACAACATCAGGGTAAACTGCTGTTCCTCTGTGTCCCTCAGCAGTGTCTGCCCCAGTCCTTCACCTGACAAAACTCTGTAGGAATATTGAAACAATGGCCTTAGGTACTGAGAGATTTATTTTTCCTCCCACTGCTTCTTCCCAGTCCCCAGATCCCATTCCCTGCYTGTCCTCCATGTGTGTTGTTCACGTGTCCTTCACTGGCACGAGGAGGAAGAGAGAGCTGGTGAGGCAAAGATTGTAAAAATAAAAATAAAAATAGAAAAAGGGGATCTGGTGGACGTGGAGAACAGTGGGAAGAGCCTGGCCATTCTCTGTACAAGCAGAGGGACTTTGGAAAAGCTTTATCCTTTAGGAATTCAAGGTGTTTATTGATGCTGCAGCCTCCCCTGTTATAACCACATCTGCYCATGGAGCTCCAAGCTCTTCACTAAAGCTGGTTCCTCCTGAGTTCCTCCACCAGGACCTCAGGAAGACACTTAGGGAAGTCCATAAAGTAGGAAAATTATTAGTGCTCATAAAAAACCTTTGAGATTTAAGTGCCTCTTGTTTCTACCTTCCAAAAACTTGTCCTTGCAGCCCCCCCCATCCCAAATCCTGGGTGAAATACTGAGTCATTTATCCAAAGCCATCTGTACTGCAGACCTGGGGAGGGTTTTCCCTCCCCAAATCACCTATTTGGGGCCTAACCTTAGTTAATTGTATTGCTTTTAAAAGTGACCCATTTCTCAGATTTACTGCTGTTTGTTTTTTATTGGATTGTTTTGTATTTATTTGGTGTTAAAAAATAAAAAGCAGAGTGAGACTGCCAAGGAGGGAGCACATCCTGTGGTTTATAAAAGCCTCTCCATGCCCATTCCACATCCATGTCCCTACTCCTTTGGGAAATAAAGCTGCTCCTCCAGTTCATCCCTTTGGGGAGACAGAGGCAGCTCTSTAATAAATCAATTTGCCACTGCAGTGTCCACATCCCGTTGCATTCCATTAAGGATTTCTCTTGGATTGGATGTACAGATCTCAGCATCCACACCTTTATTTTGTGTGTATGCCACGAGTGTGTGAGGAATGGTGTCATCAATGTGATAAAAACTTGTCATAGTCACATTAAATCCTCATCAGGGTTTGCAGGGTTGCTGCTTTAGCATCACTTAAAAACAGAATAAAAGAACTGGGCATATTCCACCTTACTCARTTCCAAAGGGATTACTCCTAACCCACAGAAGCTGTGGGATGAACTCATCTTTGTGCTTCTTACCTCAGCTCCAGCACTGATCCCACTGGTCCAGCACCTTCGTTTTCACATTCCAAAGGCTTGCCCACCCTCCTCAGGGGGAGAAGGTAAAAATTAAAAGCTTTTACATTTTTCTTCTTGTAGTTTTGAGCAGGAAAAATCCAGCAGCTGAGAGTGGATTGTTTTGTTATGGTTGTGCCTGCTGGAAAAACAAACATGCTGGGAAGGGAATTCTTTAATGAAAAATCCTAATTAAACTAGAAGAAGAAGTGATTGTTCCTTCTGCACAGAGAAAGAAAAATAAACATTTCTTCAGGCTGGGTCAGTCCTGCAGAGGGAACCACGGCAGCCCAGGGAGCTCCCAGTGGAGGATTACCATGGATGCAATCCAGGCTTTATCCAGAAATTCCAAATTTAATGGGCAAAGAACAGCAAAGGTTCCTGGTTTCGCTCTCTTCCAAAATGGAAAAAAAATCCCCCTGGCCCCTGTGTGGTTCCTTGTGCCACGGCCATCCCCATTCCCTGGATTCCACATCCCACCCTGCACTGCTCCGGCCTCTCTCCACTGCTCCCCTAATTAAACACAATTAGTGGGGTGTGTTTGCAGCCAGGCAGGTGATTAATTCCCAGTGATTTCCCAGCCCTGTGCTCCCGCAGGAATAACGGGGAGGAAAGGTTAAAATCAGCTTTCTGCACTTGGATGGCTTTTATGGAACAGCTATTCCTGGATGGAGAGGAGTTTATTGTGTTTTCTCTGCATTAATGTGAGATCCAATAAAAACAACTGGACCAAGTCAGTTAATTCCAGGCTCCTGCCCAGGCTTGGTCACTGTCACTGGGATCTGTCACCTCTGTGGGCACTTGGACCTGAGGAGCAGAGGGAAGCTGGAGCAAGATGCTGGATCTGTSCCCCACCAGCAGCTCAGCCTTTGGGAAGAGTGGGAAGGAGAGCAGAAGGATTTAGGTCTGGCTGCACGTCAGGGCCTGGGCAGGCRTGGTGGGAAAGGTGGGATCAGACAGGTCCCATTTACTTGTCATAGGTGAGCTGTCACCTGGGAGCCATTAACTGTGAACTCATCCCTTGAAAATCCATGGACTGTGACCCCAATCCCTTGAAAATCCATGAACTGTGACCCCAGTCCCTTGAGGATCCATGAACTGTGAACTCGTTCCTGGAGGATCCATGAACTGTGAATTGATCCCTTAAAAGGATCCACGAACTGTGACCCCAATCCCCTGAGGATCCATGAATTGTGACCCCAATCCCCTGATGATCCATGAACTGTGACTCCATCTTTTGAGGATCCCAATAACTTCTTAAAAATCCTGGGATAAAATCCTATTTTTCTCCCTAAAGCCCTTCCCAGTCCATGATGGGCAGGGAGCTGGAGGTGCAAATCCTGCACACCCCMCACAAGGCTTAGCACAGGCCCAGCGATGCCCTCTGGAAAAAGGCCTGGATGTTGGGATTTAAGTGCCCCTTCAGCCCCAGTGCTTCCCTTTCCCTGCCAGTCCCACTCTCCAAACTCCACATGTATTGGAATTTAAGCCATTTTTAAATTTTTACCAGGAAAGCCTTGGAAAAGGCTGATCCAGTTCACCTGGGAATGAYGGACCCAGTGTGACCTCGGTGCTGCTCGCGGTGTCCAGCCCCACAGGAGTGTTTTTCTGCAATTCCAKCTGGGAAAAAACACCAAAGCCAGTAATGTCCCTCTTCCTGCCTGTCCCAGCATGGCCGTGGGAAGGGGCAGCTGGTCCTTTCCTGGGCTCCAGCAGGAGCTGGTGACTTTTATGGCACTGACAGGCAGAACGGGAGCAATTCCAGTAAAATTGCTTTTTATCAAGGAGCGTCATCCAAAAGGGAAAATCGAGGGCACTTTGTAGTGCAGAGGAGTGGAGTGTAAAGCACTTCACCCTGCCCTCTTCATGGGAGCAGGAAATGAATTATTAATGGGATTTATCGCTTCCTCCTCTCCCCAGTGCCTGTTTCCTCATCCCAAGGTACAAACCCTCACACAGGGAAACAGGGAAAATGGAACTGGAGCTGTGGCTCCTCTCACCGAACACATCAGTTACAGCAATAAAAATTACTGAACAGGAGATTTTTATCTCAGGAAAAGCCTCAGSAGAAAATCGGCTCCAGCTGAGCCAGTGCCCAGGATGCTGCTGGACTCGTTCAGAAGCTGGATCCCAAACCAGCATCCCACTGCTGCAGCCAGGACAGGGCCCTGGAGTGAGGAATTCTGTGCCTTTCACTGCCAGTGATGTCTCTCCCTCCCAGCAGTATTTTGGGGAGAAACTCCACACATTTGGGAGGCTCAGCAGCCACCTCCTCTCTCCAGGACTAAAATCATTTGGGGTTTCCCTGAAACCTCTCTTGGAAACAAAACCAAGYACAAACCAAGCCTTGCCCCAAGGCAGAAGGGAAGAGAAAAGACACAATTCCCAGCAGGAGCAGCAGCAAGGGCAGGTGACACAGAGGTTACAAGTGACCAGGGAGGAAGCAGCAGCTCAGGAGGGAGGGGAAAAAAATAARGGCAGCAGGAAGGGAGAGAGGAAATTCAGCCACATCCAGGAAATCCTGGGGGATTCCCAGCCCAGCATGGAGGGGAGTCCATGGCTCATGGCCCAGCCATTCCTCCCTCTGCTCCTCCCTGCAGGTTTGAAGCTGGAAATCTGGTTACAGATCACATGGATCTGTTTAGTTTTTGACCTCAGTCTCCTGCACAGGAGAGGGACCGGGAGCATCCCGAGCCAGCAATGCCATAGGAAATGGCCCCTAAAGGTCCTTGTCTCTGGATCCCTGGGCAGGAATGGGCAGGTTTGCAATCCCAGCACTGGCTCAGCTGCCATTTTCATTGCCTGGAAATATCCAGACAACCAGCAGCCCTGGCACTGGGATGGGATGTCCCTGGAAGCCACATGGGGTCCAGCCTCTCCCAGGGGCTCTCCTGGCCCAGCCATGAGCTCACCAGGGACACGAAGGGGTTTAGCTCCAGGCACTGCCATCCACAAGGAGTTCCCACCATTCCAGAMCAGCTCACCTTCCCTGTGGGAACAGAAGCCCAAGAGATGCTTGGTTTTGGGGTGCCCCAGGACCAGGAGCAACAACAACCCCATCCCGGTGCCAGCCCCTCTCCCAGCCCCAGCAAAGAGGCACCGAGACGTTCCCAAGTTAAACTCTCCATTTATTGGAACCTTTTACAAAAAACTCAACATTGTGCTCGTGTCGAAGGAGTGTTCCTTGTCTCTCAGTTTCTGTTGGATTTTAAATCCCGGTGCTCAGGGCACCGTGGGCACGAGGGGAGGGCAGAGGGGCCGTGTGGCACGGGCGGGGCCGGGGCCGTGTCACCTCAGTTGTTGCTATTTACAGCGGGAAAGGCCTCGCTCCGCGCCCGGGGGAAGCAGCACAAACTCTGGAACGGGGAAAAGGCCTTTCCCTCGGGAAAGGTGCAGCTGCCAAGAGCCCTTCCCGTCTCCTCAGGGCTGGGGTGGTGGTGGAGGCCGCGTGCCCCGGGAGCTGGGATGAATCGTACAACCAAACCTGAGCTTCGGGGTGACCCTGGGACCCACCGAGAATCCCGGGAGGACGATGGGTGGTAGCAGGAAGGATGTTCGGGATGGTGGCAGAGGCTGGAGCGCTYTCCAGAGAAGCCCCTCTCCTCCTCAGTGGTGGGGGAAAGCCTAAGGACAGCTCAGATCCTGGGGTGTCTCAGGAGCAGAAAGCTGGGCTGTGAATCCCAGGTCTGTACTCCAGGGGGTTTGGTGGTATTTGGGATGATTTGGGAATGGAGCCGCAGCAGCAGGACTGGGAGGRGACAGCACCAGCCCTGAGGATGGGGAAGATGTTCTTGCTGGCATTTCCTCATGGAATTCCATCCCTCCCAACACTGCTGCTGCCCGTGGAGCAGCCTCTTTAGCCTTTTGCCCCAAATCCTTCCCTTTTGGGGAGGGCTCAGCAAGGAGGAATCCATCCCATGCCCAGTGATCCCATCCCTGCTCCACCCATGACACACTGTGGGGGTCCTTCTAACAAAACCACGCTTTGGGCAAGGGGCCAAAGAGCCTGGGAGTAAGAACAGTTGGATTTGCTCCGCTGATCCCTGATCTGGAGTGGCCAGGAACAGAAATACACCAAGGGAAAGCAGAATTCCCAGCCTGTGGTTCCAACATCCTCACAACGCACACGGCAACGCCAACACTTCCCATCTCATCCAGGAATAACGTTTCCCTTCAGATTTTGGAAAACCAGAGCTGAGCAGTGTCTGTCTGGATAAAGTGCAATCCATGCCCCCATCATTCYGTGCTCCCATCTGGCTGGGAGGGCTGGGAAGGCAGAGCTGACCCGGGGCCTGGGCATCRCCCCCAGTGAACCACCATTAATGAGGACAGAATTAAAGCCATGGCAGAGGAGCTCAGGCCCCTTGGGAATGCTGGAGCTGGCACAGCTCCTGACAAGTCCCACATTTCCACTCTGGGCAGGGGCAGAGAACATCCTTCCTTCCAGGGGTACCAGGGCCTCACAGGAGTCTCCGATGGAATTTTTAAGGAGACTGTGAGACTTCACATGCTGCGTTTTGAGCATCTGATGTTAAAACAGAAAGGGAATGGAAAGGAAAAAAAAAAAGAGAGAGGAAAGGATTCCTTGATCCATGTTTTGCTGTGGTCAGTAGTGCTGGTGAAGGCACGAGCCATCGGCTCTGCTGGGAACAGGCTGCTCCTTCCCTCCCCTTCCCAAGGAGGAAGTGTCAGTGCTGATATGWAAACCTGGTCAGAGGTGTTTGGAGAGGCCCCAAAAGGAGGAGCACGGACAGGGCTGACCTTGGGAATGAGCCCAGGAGCTGCTGCTGGACCATCCCTGCTCCCACACACCAGAGACACAACGAGGGGGTGACATCCTGCTGCAGGGTGCTGGGATGCCGAGCTGCAACCTGGGCCAGGAAAACCAGGGACATTGACATGGATCACACACGTGTCACCTTCCTGCCTACCCAGCAAGAGCTTCTCCAGGCTGCTTGTGAATATCTGGGATGCGCTGAGGGAGGAGAACATAAGGGCCAAGCTGTGTCCTTCCCTCCTGTCCAGCTGGGATTGAAGCAGCATGGAGCAGCAGAGGTTGGGTGATCACAGCRTTTTGCTCTGGGGGGAGACAAACCAGCTCCAAGCAATCCCAGTGGCATCTCCTGGTTCACACGATGGAAAACTCTTGTTGGGATTAACCCTCGGAGACACAGCCCAGAGCCAGGACTGAGGATGGGGTGGGGGGTTAAGGCAGTTGTGCTGAGGCCCACGGCAAACCCGACACGGGCACGTTTCGCCCTGGGATGGGGATGAGGGATGAGGCAGAGCGGGAATTGCGGCTCCGGCACACCCAGGCTGGGCTGAGCACAGGGAAGGGTCAGAGCCTCCACGAGCCTGGAGCTCTGCCAGCCCCAGCTGTGCTGCAGGTGGATCTTTCCTAAGCCCCAAACACGCTCCCTGTCTTTAGAGGATTAGCAGGATGAAGTGGGAGAAGACACTGAGACAGCAGCAACTGAACTCCCCCAGGCTGCGGGGATGACGCGGTGCCGGAGCTGGAAGGACCATCCAGGCCAACCTCGCCCCTCTCCGAGGGCTCAGGGTGGGGAGCAGAGCAGAGCAGAGCAAAGGGCTCCTCACCAGCCGACACCTGAGTCCTCAGTAGTAGCCACAGGGCAAGAGGAGCCAGGATMTGGTGTGTGGGAAGGGCTGGGAAGGGCTGCCCATGGGAAGAAGGATGGGGACAGCAGCGGTGACAGGAGCTGCCTTGATGCTGCACCCAAACACCTCCAGCCCGGCCTTGCTACTGTCCCCTCACATGGTCCAAAGGATCCAGAGGGGAAAATGGGGAGGGGAAAGAAAAGAAAACAAAAAAGCGCCTCACGCGGCAAATCTAAAACACTTTCATTTTAAATAACAATAATTATAATTAAAAAGAACGGCTGCCCTTGGCTAGCGAAGGGGCAGAGCCAGTGGCCAACGAGCCATTCCTCAGTGTACGATCCTAGGGAGTGTCTTTACAGGAGCCGTGGGATCCCGTTCCCTGTCCTGGGCGAGCCGCTGTGGGAGCGCAGGGAAGGAGGGGAAGTGCCCATCCCAATCCAGGCCGTCCCGTTTGCCGGCGGGAGCGAGGCTGCAGTCCACAGCAAACAGCCTTTTGCACTCACAGCCCCAACCAACCAGCCCCGCTCCGGCCTCTCCCGCCTCCGGCCGGAGCTACGAGCTGGGAACGTCCAGCTGCTCCCGGTTCTAGATGAACTTGAAGCATTTGGTCTTGTCGTGGGGCAGGCGGGTCTTGAACAGGACCGAGTCCACGCGGAACTGGGTGTAGAGCAGGGGCATGTACCCGTACACCTTCACAAAGAAGTTGATGCACTTGTGCCGCTCGTGGAAGTGGGAATCGTCGTGGGAAAGCGCCTGGGGGCAGCCGGGGCAGCGGAACGTCCAGCGGGAGGTCACCTGCCAGAAGGGACAGAGGTGGTTCAGTGCCATGCTGCCCACAACGCCCTGCCCGTGGCACTGCGAGGGAGGCTTGGGTACAGGTGGAATCACAGGATGGATTGGGCTGGAAGGGACCTCAAAGCTCATCTTGTTCCACCGCCTGCCGTGGGCAGGGACACCTTCCACTATCCCAGGTTGCTCCAAGCCCTGTCCAACCTGGCCTGGAACACTTCCAGGGATGGGGCAGGCACAGCTTCTCCGGGAAACCTGTGCCAGGGCCTCACCACCCTCACAGGAAAGGATTTCTTCCCAATATCCCATCTAACCCTGCTCTCTGGCAGTGGGAAGCCATTCCCCTTTGTCCTGTCCCTCCATGCCTTGTCCCAAGTCCCTCTCCAGCTCTCCTGGAACCCCTTTAAGCCCAGGAAGGGGCTCTGAGGTCTCCCTGGAGCCTTCTCTTCTCCAGGTGAACACCTCCAGTTCTCCCAGCCTGGCTCCATAGGAGAGAGATCATCTCTGCCGTGGGCAGGGAATCTTCCATCAGACAGGGAATTTAGTCTGATTTAATCTCGTCATGTCAAACCTCAATTCATCCACTCATCATGGCAGGGATTTGGCCGATTCCAAGGGCTCAGCTTTCCCACTGGAGCTGGATTTCCCCGGAGCAAAGCGGCCCCTGACACACCACTCGCTTTCCAACCACAGCTTCTCCAGCAATGCCAACTCCAGCAGAACCCCCTCCCTCCAGCTGCTTTACCTTTATGGGAGGTTTCCTGGTCAGGTGGGAGACCAGGAAGTTCATGGCGATGTCCTCGCAGTTGATGTACTCATCCACCATGTCCCGGATGGCCTGGGGCATCACGTAGGAATACAGGTACGCGTAGTACTGGGAACAGGGAAAGGCACAGCGTCCTCAAGGTGGTCCCGGCACCAGACCTGGAGCAGCCGTGGCTCCACAGGTCAGGATCAGCACGTGGGACATGTGGGGATGTGTCTGACTCCAAACTCAAGGAAAACACCGGAGAGATTCCCCGCAACGGAGTTAATCCTGCACCAAGATCCTCTGTAGCCACAGCAGCAGCAAATCTCCCACAGCCAGCACCCTCCCCAAATCCCAAGCTCCTGTAATCTCGGAAATCGAGGAATGGGGGTTCCAGCCCCCMCAGCAGATCTTGCTGCAGCACAGCAGCAGTAGCCACTGGATACCCTTCCCAATGCACCTGGATGGCTCAGGACCAGGTGCTGGCTGTGTTTCAGCTTGGACAAGAGAGGGAAAAGGAGCAGAAAGCTCCAAAATTTATCCTTAAAGAACCACAACCCCCCAAAGCTGCAGCCTCAGGGGAGTGTGAGCAGGAAGGGGCAGCTCCAGGGATGTCTCACCTTGTGGAAGAAGGCAGCACCAGTGAGCACCATGGAGAGCTCGCAGGAGTAGTTGGAATTGTAGAGCCAGGACTGGTGCGGGATGTCCCAGGCGTGGTAGCGTCCCGGGAAGCCCACGATGCGATCCCTGGCCTCTCTCCACACCCTGCAAACACAAAACCTTCCATGAGACACAAACCCAGGAGCCCATCCAGAGGGTCCCAAGGGGCTGCAAGGGATGGAGGAGGGGTCAGTACATAAAGGAGTTTGGCAACTGCTTATCCAAGGAATGCTCAAAAGGCAACAAGGGAAAACGTKAAAACATGCTCCTCTCCTAGAGGCAGTCGAGTGCACAGAGAAAGTGTTCCTAATCCATAAATTAGGGATTTTCTAGTTCATAAGGGCAGTTTTGTAGTTTGAAAAGAAAACTAAGTCCAGAGCAGCCCAGGCTCAGCCTGGCAGGAACCCAGCATTTCCTGGCCTCTTCCCTAAATCCCTGGGACTTTCCATCCAGCAGCTCAGTGTTGTCCTCTGGAAAGCCAAGATAACATCAATCTCCCTCAGGGAAAGCTCCAAGACCAGGCTGGACAGGGCTTGGAGCAACCTGGGATAGTGGAAGCTGTCCCTGGACACCTAGAACTGGATGAGCTTTAAGGTCCCCTCCAACCCAAACCATTCCAAGGCCCTAAGTGCATCCCTCACCCCAACACGTGCTCACAGTCCAGCCTCGGGAATTAAATCCTGAGGTCTGCAAGYTGGAGCGTGGGATTGCTTAATATTCTGCTCTCATCTGCAGCTCATGCTCCTCCAGAGAAATCCCACAGGAGAGCTGCAACACTGGCAGGAATAATTAAGGAAAGAGTCAGTGCCTAATGCCTAACCTGGGAAACAAATCCAGCTTCCACAGGCAGGGGTGCTGGCTTCCTTTGGATCACTCAATCCCATCTCCCTACTGGTTCATGTCCAAGCTCTGAAATAACTCCCTGTGGACACGGAAGTGTTTTCCCTTCTTCCCAGACACAAAACTGGGCAGAAAGTGGCCTTTTTGTTTTGGTTTTTTTTTTTCCTTGTGTGGATGCAAGTTCCTCCCACAATCCCTGTTCCTGGAGGAGAGCAGCTGAGGAGACCGAGATTCCCTGACTTTTCCTTAGACTTATGGACACAGCCAGGAGCAAAGACATGTTTATTGTTCAATCCTCCACTCAAATTCATGAAACTCCAAGATAACCTGGTAATGAATCCCAGCAGCTTCCSTGGCTCCATCCTCCCCCCAGCACTTGTTTGCTGCAGTTCCTGTCAATCCAGTGTGATTGTTTAGAAAAGCTGGAAGTGAAAACCACTTACTCCCTTYCACTTCTCCCACATCTTCACTTTCCTACAAATGTGACACCTTTTCCTTCCCAGCTCAGCCACAAAAATCGGGATTTCTCCAGAGAATCGTTTTGGGGGTGCTCAGGGTTCCTGCCTCCAGATCCCTCCTGAGTGGCAAACAGGGAAAAACGAGGTTTTTGGCCCCAAGAATCAAAGCCCAAAGCAAAGTTCCAACAAAACACAGTTGTTGCGGGCAAAGGTTCAGTCCAGTGCCAGAAGTCCAGCAATTCCCTGGCTGAGTGTGTTAACACAGGGAGGCTTTGTGGGAATAGGGTGTCTGAAAGCAGGGATATGAGTGAGAATAATACAGGGCACTTACAACCTTCATTTGATGCTCTCCAGGGCTAATCAGCAAAACCTCGGCCAGGCAAAGAAAAACAGAGACCAAAGAGGGGGAGAAAACAGCCCAGTTTGGATAAAGAGCCTGGAATGGGGCAGGGAAGGGAAGCCAGGAGTTCTGACGCCTCCTCCTGCACTTTAATCCCTCTCACACCTCGTTTTTCATCTCTCCCAGGGAGCTTGGTGGGTGTTTCCAGGCATTTTGTGCCTTTTAATCCTCCYCCCAAACAGGTTTTTGTCCCCATCTCCCACCCCCAGCCAGCTGCCGGGTGTTCTCCGACTGGGAATGGCAGTCCCTGCTCCTCATCCCATCCTCACTCCCCAGCAGTTCTTGGCAGTCAGGGAGGTTTGGCTGTGGGAGCTGCAGGAGCAGCTGGCACAGACCTCCCACGCCAGGAGCCCACGGAGCTGCTTTCTCCCTCATCCCTGTGATGAGAAAGGTTTTTGCCAGGGAAAAGTCAAGGCAAAACTGGATGCTGGAGCAGAATGGGGGTGAGAATGAGAGCAAGCAGCACCTGCCTTTGCTGRGTAACATCTGCCTTTTCCCTGCTCTGCAGGACAAAATGCCCAAAGAACTGTCACATCCCAGTGTCACACGGAGCAGAGGGTGGCAGCCACCACCAGCACATGAGCATCACGTCCTGGAGCAGCTGTGAACATCCTGGCCTTGCCTATGGCATGTGGATGGAGTGCAACAGCCTCTTGGATTTGTTTTCCAGTCTCTGCCCACCCCAGGAAGCCATGGACCTCCAAAATCATTCTAAGCACAGCAAAATCCAAAGCGTTGGGTTAAAAAGTGTGGGAAATGGGGTTTCCTGGACAACCTGGGATCAGCTCCCTGCCTGCACATGTTGAACAGCTCATTCGTGCGTGCTCCTCCAAGAAACGGAGTTGGGAAGCCATGGGAAGGGATGTGCCAGTCCTAATTCCGGCCCTGGCTTCCGTGCCTGAGCAGATCCTGGATCTGCTGGATCTTCCCTGGAACCGGGAAGAGCAGTGTGGGTCCAGGGGCCGCGTGGGGAGGGCACTCACCGGAAGCCGAACATGATCTCGTCGTGGCGCAGGTGGGCGTCGTCGTCGATGGACAGGATGGCCTCGGTCTCGATCTCATCCCACGGCAGGAAGCGGTTGTTCAGGCTGTTCTTCTCCGTGCGGACAACCTGGGAGGTGGGAATGACACTTACGGTGGCTGCAGAGCCCAGGGATGGGGTTTAGGGGCTGGGTGATCCAGCGTTTTGGCACTGCCCCTGGGATGGGGAATGCTTTCCAGCCAAAAAGCATCACGTCCCTCCAGCACCAGCTCCAGCAATTCTCCTTATCCCCAGCCATAYGTGTGTAAAATCCTACTGAATTTCTCCCTCTTCCTAGAATCATAGAATAGAATCACRGAATATGCTGAGTTGGAAGGGACCCATAGACATCATTKATCCAACTCCTGGCCCTGCACAGACACCCCAACAATCCCACCCTGTGCCTGAGAGCGTTGTCCAAATGTTCCTGGAGCTCTGGCAGCCTTAGGGCCTGTTCCAGTGCCCAAATACCCTCTGRGGGAAGAACCTTCTCCTAAAATCCAGCCTAACCCTCCCCTGGCACAGTTTCACACCATTCCTGACAGCCCCATCCACGCTRGTTCCTCTTCTCCTGCTTTTACACTTTCTGCCTGCCCTGGCTGATCCAAAGTCACTCCGTTCATCCCACACTTCCCATCCCATTCAACCCCTCCAGTCGTTTCCCTGTCTCTCCTCTGAACAATTTCCATTTAAAAATTAAGTCCAGCCTG
The DNA here is from genome assembly GCA_018881555.1 of Amblyornis subalaris. Classification (NCBI taxonomy): domain Eukaryota; kingdom Metazoa; phylum Chordata; class Aves; order Passeriformes; family Ptilonorhynchidae; genus Amblyornis; species Amblyornis subalaris. The sequence goes on from JACAXG010000234.1 coordinate 370,943, forward strand.
GTGAAAAGACTAAAGCGCCACGGCAATAAAACTCCATTAAATAAGATTACATTTGATCCCACAAAAAAGCCCACGCTGAAACCATTAACAGTGGAAATATTTGTATCGGGATCTGCGTGACAGCTGGGATGATTAAATTCCCATGTAAAGCCAGTCTTGGAGCTTTCATCTGTCAATAGCTCTAGGGGGATGGAATATTCGGCAGGAACACGTTAAATATTTCACTGAAGAGCCATCAAAAGCACGAACAATTTTACTGCAGGTGAGCAAACTGGGCAGCTCTGGCCTATGGAAAAGCAGGGCCAGAGCTGAGCCAGCAGCATTCCCATCCTGGGAGCTCTGAGGTGCCATTAGGAGRTGGCAAAAGCAGGGACAATGTCGGCACAGGAATTTGTTATCCTGCTCCCTCCCAAGGTGGAGAAGCATCACAAAACTCAGCTCAGTGTCTGGATTGGCTGAAGGGTTATCATGAGCCAGCAGATGCTCCCAGGGGTATCTTCTCTGCCTGGGAACTGCTGGAAAAGAGAGGATGCAGGAGTCATGGTGGGAATAGGGGGTGAGGAGCAAAGCAGGAGAGGAGGCAACTCTACACTCTGTGTTCAGCTCTGGGGTCCTCAGCACAGGAAGGACATGGACCCGCTGGAGKGAGTCCAGAGGAGTGTTCTCCTGGAGAAGAGGAGGATCCAGGGGGACTTCAGAGTCCCTTTCAGGGCCTAAAGGGGCTCCAAGAGAGCTGGAGAGGGACTTYGGACAAGGGATAGAAGGCCAGGACAAGGGGGAATGGCTTCCCACTGCCASAGGGCAGGGTTAGATGGGATATTGGGAAGGAATTCTCCCCTGTGAGGGGTGGTGAGGCCCTGGCACAGGTTTCCCAGAGAAGCTGTGGCTGCCCCTGGATCCCTGGAAGTGTTCCAGGCCAGGTTGGATGGGSTTTGGAGCAACCTGGGATAGTGGAAGGTGTCCCTGCCCATGGCAGGGACTGGAATGGGATGATCTTTAAGGTCTCTTCCCACCCAAACCATCTGGGATTCTCCGAGTCACCTGCATCAGCCTCCTGTGTGCTCCAGGWCTCAGGAAGCTGGGCTGCCATTGGGAGAAGCATCTCTGCCAGGAATGTGTCCTGTCTCCACTTGGAGACCTCAAGAGTGGGAGAATCCACCTTTCCTCTGCGATGTTCCCCCTCAAATGTTAATGCTGCTCCTTGGGAATTATCTGCCTTCAGCTCCCACCCACTGCCCTGGGTGTGTCTCACCCACCCCAGAGGAGCCSCAACCAACCCTCCCTCTGTCCCTTTTCCTACACTGAGGTCTCAATCTCTCACCCAATGCTCCTTCTCCTGCCCTTCCATCATTTTAATGACCACTTTTTAATGAGTTTGCCACAACTTTGTTCCTTAATGGTCTCAAGCCAAGAGCTCTGTCAAAACCCAACTAAAGATGTTCTCTCAGCAAAGCTGGAATGCTCTGGAAAAACAGAGAGTCAGCAGTTATCATTATCCAAGGAGGTTCAAACAGTGAGGAGGACACGAAATCAGCCAGAGAACAACAAGAGACCCCAAAACATCAACAAAAACATCACCTTACCTCACACCAAACACCGAGCAGAGCATCAGCGGTAGGCCCTGCACCAAACTCCAACCCCTCCAAACTCAAAACCACCCCAGATTGGGTCCTGCTCGCCTTATTTTGGTTATTTTGGACTTTTGTTTGGGAATACTTCTCTTTAAAACACTTTGCCATCAGCTAAGAGGCCCAGAGCTCAAAACCATGAACCTCCCGAGCAGTTCGCAAACTCCTGAGACGAGATGGAAGACCTAAAATGCCTCCAAGCACCCAACACATGCCATTAGAAGTTTCTTCTCTTTTTAGCAAATCAATTCAAGGTGATTCAGCTCCACAACATGGGATTTGTTTGACTCGAGGAGCACAAAACCCAACTCTATGAAGCCCATTTGCTCCCAGCGTTTGTTGTTAGACAAATGGATCTTAAAAAACCTTAGAGGGAACTAAACCAGAGCATAAATCCAGAGTCTGCCCAGCAATAATGTCCTTTACCTACGTTTTAAAGTCCGTTTTTATACAGAAACACAAAAAATGCAGCAAAATCAATATCTTCCAGCAATCTCCTTGCTAGTGAGGCTTCACGCTTAAGCTTTAAATTAAGTGTCACATATAATTTGAGGGTGAAAACATGAGGAATGTCCGTGCCCTTGGAAAAGTTTTGACAGCTCAACTTAGTGAGCTGGATTGATGCCTGGGCAAAGAGCAAACTCTGCAAGAAACCGGGTGCCTCAATGCTCACGTCAGGTCTTTGTGAGGGGGAAAAAAAGCTTGAAGGATGCCCTTAGGAGAGCTGGATAATCTGGGGAGACGGTGAATAAGCTCTGAGGAAAAGGATCCATTTCCATCTTTCCCAAAGATGTGCCAATTCTACCCAAACGGGGCTGGGGGAAGAGAGCGGAGTGGGATGGGGACACCACGCGCTCCCTTTCGCCGTCCAGCTGGGAATTACGGGGCTGGAGAGGTGGGAGCCAAACGCAGCTGCCTCTTCCTCCTGGAGAGCTGACCTCCATCTGCGCTTMCAAGCGAAAAGCAGAGAGCTCCTGCCAGCGCAGTCCTCCAGGGAGGCTGCGGATTTACGGCRCTGTCAATCCCTTCTCCTGGCACCAACTCGGAACGTTTATTAGTGAGACTCCATGGAGYAAAGTCTCCTGCTTTGCAGGGCAGCGGCTCCGGGGCTGTGTCCTTTTCCTTGCTGCTGTTCCAAGGATGGATCCACGGCCGGAGCAAAGCCCTCTGCAAAACTCAGCAYTGACCTCTGGGGTGGGATCTGTCAGGACCTCACCCACAGGAAAGCTCCCAACAAGGACCTTCATTGAGAAACAGGCAGGATTCAGATCCTCTCCATGAAAAAAAGGGATAACACATCTCCCAKATCATGAGTGACCAGTCTGACCATCCCAAACTTGGGACTTGGCTCCAGCAGTGCCACCGTTGTCCCCACTCATCAAGGAACGCAAGATTGGCACACTGGGGAGATGATGATCTCCATCCCACCCACATCCCACATCCTTGTTCCCAGCTGAGCAGGTTGCTTCCCATCCACCTTTCTCTCTGCAGAAAGCACATGGGAAGCCAAGGCTTCTCCAGCTCTCCCATGTGCACACATGAAAAAGAAACCAATTAAAAATCAGCCAGTCTGGGCTTAATAGAGGTCAGGGAGGGCTCTGTTGGAGGACTTTGGGAGATGGCAAACCCTAGGAAAAGAGAACAAGTTTCAAGTATCCCTGAAACCACCCTGTCATACATATTTATTTTCAGCTCCTACTTTGGCCAAATTCAGACATCTTTTGATTAGGAAAGTTGCCCAGATCAGCACTTGAGACCCACAAACTGAGATACACCAGGGTCCCTTCCCGCTGCACATCAGGTGCAAGTGCTGGGATTATTTACAAGACTCCCTGGAAGGAATGAAGCGTGTGCAGATCCATAAGCAGGATAAATCACATCCTTTATTACCATGGCCAACTCCATTCCTGCTCCCTCTGCAGCTGAGGTGTGAGATCAGACCGACACTTGCTGCTCTGCAAATGCAACCAGAGATGGGGACGAGGAAGACAACAATTCTGCCTGGTCCCACCAAAGAGCATCCTCCTGGAAGCTGTGTAATCTTTTGGAAGTGAAACTGTCAGAACAGGTTTGCACGGAGCCGCTGGAAATGAAGCAACAAGTCTAGGATGTCAGACAGAGGGACAAAGCACATTGTCTCAGGTTGGATAACAGGAGGAATTTCTYCATGGAAAGGGTGSTCTGGCATTGGAAGGGGCTGCCCAGGGAGGTTGGTGGAGTTCCCATCTGTTGGTGTTCAAGGAGTGACTAGATGTGGCATTCGGAGCTCTGGGCTGGTGACAAGGTGGGGATCGGTCACAGATTGGACTCGATGGGCCTGAAGGACTTTTCCAACCTCAGTGATTCTGTCATTCTCTCAACATCCTGGCTACAGCAGGGATTTTGGCACTGGGAGTGGCTCCATATGGAAACTACACACCTGAGGTTCACTTTCCTAAAGATGACTTTGATGCTGATTTCTTTGTGCTCTGTTACCTCATTTCATGAAAGCAGAGAAGAGGCTGATCCCGTGCACRTTGGCTCCATGACAAGAAGCCAAGGTCTCTGCCAGGGCAGGTGCCAAGGAGAAGCCAAAATACTGCTGCCATCACTACAGATGCCACCCACGACCTCTGCAGCCCTTGGCCCATTCCCAGCGAGATGACACTGGAGTAAATCACGCGAGTCTGACCGAGGCCACATTTTTTCCTCGATTTTCTCAGTGTTTTATCACTACCTGTTCCTGGGCAAGCTGAGCTGCTCCACAAAATCTGGCAGGATCACCGTGGCTCTCAGCCCAGACCTCAAATCTGCTTGGCTGCCCCTACCAAGGACAACCACGGTGGTGTTTATWGAAGATTTCCAAGAGTAGCATCACACCCAGTGGCGTCAGTGTCCCGCCCTGCYCACGCAGAACCGTTCCCTCCTGCCAACCTCAACTCCCACCAGGAGAAAATCCTCAGAGAAATTCATCCAATTCTGACTGGCCAGCATCCTGCTTTCCAAAGCCAAAAGCACAGATCCAAGCTTTTGGCTCAGCCAGCAGTTCTTCATTTCATGAGAAATAAAATAATGTGGCCTCACTCGATACAGCGTGAGGCTCCTCCCGGCACAYTGCCAGGCTGCCAGGGCTGTGTGGGCAGGCAGGAGATGGGAATGCCAGCAGGCATTTCCACCATAGCCAAGCCCCTGAGATGATGCCTTCCCTTCCCCACAATCACGCTCTTTTTCCCAACACAGACCCAAAAACTCGAGGAAATGAGTCCGGCACAACACGGGACTCCAGGGCATTTCTGACAGTTCCCGACGAGCTGCAAATCCAGTGGGAATTGCTGCCCTGCACTTTGACACTGTGGGAGCAGGGTGTCAAAGCTCCTTCCAGACACGCTGCCAGCGCTGGCAGATCTGAGCATTTTGTAAAAAAATGGATGTTGTTTTGATCGTGTTTGTGATAATTCATGTTTAAAAAACCTGGGATGCAAARGCAAAATCGCAGATGCACAAAGCAGCTTTGAGGTGGTTGTTAAGACAATGATATTCGGATGTTATCCTGGGATTAACACACTCAGATCCTGATTTATTGATAAATAGGCATGGGTGTGACCTCAGCTCCTAAATTAACCCTGTTACAGCATCCAAAGCCATCCTGAGGGAGAGCCACGCTGCTGGGATCCTCCTGCATCCGAGGCACAGCTGGAACGGGATGTGCTCCTCTCTTGACTGGTCTCTTCCCACCAACTATCCTTGCCATCCTCAGTTGGCTCCCAGCTCCACTCTGGCCTGGATGAGTCCCAGGACACGCTTGGTGGAGATGGTGCCACAACAGCATCTGCTTTGGGCGGGCAAGTGGGACACCAGCTCTCACCTATCCCATAGAAATCCTCTGGAATCTGCTCTCTTGCTTAATTTGACGGTACTTGCACCAAAAATATCCATTTATTTGAGCATCCACCCAAAACCTGAGACACTTTGAGCAGGATGTTTCTTCAGTCACCCATTGCCTGAGGAGACGTCCCTGCTTTTTACAGTGGTTTCCCCTGGCAATTCTTCACCTTCTTGTTTTTCCTTTAATCTTTCCTTGTAAAGATGGATCAGAAAGTTAACATTATSCCCTTTCTCATGTATTAATTATTCCCTGCTCCTTCCTCTTCACCTTGAAACAGCTACAGCCCCTCCTTTATGCCCTGAACCTCCAGACTTCTGTGCTTTGCTACCACCAACTTAAAGCGTTTTCAAAATCTGAATTAAAAGGATTTATAGACTATTTTAAGACTCATCTCCAGAGGTACGAGAAGTGTTTCACTGGAAGGGTGTTTAGCTCCAAAGCTATCCAAAGGCGGCGCACGCTGAATATAAATTGGCAAAACAGATGCATTTTTAAAACACGCGTAATTAAATAATGCAACATAAAACCCAGCATAAATTATCCCCCGCTGAGAACAAAACCGCACAGGAAGATACCAGGGAAAGGCTTTTTTTAAAACCGATGCTGTGTCCGTGCACAGAAAATGTGCAAACACTTGGTCTCCCTTTAAACTCAACTGTGATCAGTGGGTCGCTCTCCAAGAGGAGAAAACAGCTTGAGATACAAATAAAACTGATTATTTATTCATTTTCATACAGGAGCAGCTGTCGCATCTTCCCAGAGAAAACTAAAGGAGAAGGATGCTCGTTTTAACATTAAAGGCATCCAGATACTTATTTTTATTCTCTGTGTGTTGCTGTTAGTGGCTGCGCAATTAGAGATGCACATTGAGTTGGTTGTCCAATTAGATTTATTTTACAATTAATTGCAATTATTTGGCTCCAAAGAAGGTCCCTGGGATAACACGCTGTCATGTTCAAATACCTCCRCTGCTGCAGCTCACTCCCTTCTCAAATTCCCGAAATTCTGCTCTGTTCTTTTCATGAAAGCTCACAGGGAAAAAACACGGAATGCAAAGGGACAGCAAAGCTCCTGATCCAACTTCCTTTGGGAAGTCTGGGATCACGAGCCAGATTTTCAAGTTGCTGTTTGCTGTGAAGCCGGGGAAAGTCATTTGAAGAGGAAAGAGCTCACTCTCAAGGTTTTGATACTGATAACCCAAATTTTTGGGGGTGTTTTTGCAGTGAAATAGGCAATATCCAAAGCTGTGAGCATGGAATCACAAAATCATTAAGGGTAGAGAGATCTAAAGATCATCAACAGATAACCCATGACCCCCATGTTCACCACATGCTTTAAAACCACCTCCAGGGATGGGGACTCCACCACCTCCCTGGTCAGGCCCTTCCAATGCTGGACAACCCTTTCCAAGAAGAAATTCCTCCTGATGTCCAACCTGAACCTCCCCTGGCATAGGTTGAGGCCGTTTCCTCTTGTCCTGTCCCTTGTTCCCTGGGAGCAGAGCTCAACCCTCCCTGGCTGCCCCCTCCTGTCAGGGAGTTGTGCAGAGCCACAAGGTCCCCCCTGAGCCTCCTCTTCTCCAGGCTGAGCCCCTTTCCCAGCTCCCTCAGCTGCTCCTGGTGCTCCAGCCCCTTCCCCAGCTCCGTTCCCTTCCCTGGACACGCTCCAGCCCCTCAGTGTCTCTCTTGCCACAAGAGGCCCAAAACTGAACCCAGGATTGGAGGTGCCTCAGCAGCACCCAGCGTGTGCCAAGTGGGATGTTCCAACAGATGTCACAGTTCTTTATCAATTTTTCGCTTTCAAGCTGCAGCTGGATGAGCACCACAAATTTGTTTCCACCTGTCTTGGTATTCAAGGCCTGAAAATTCCGATGAAATTCTGCCCAGACCAGAAACAGTCCCAGAGCTCAGAGCTGAAACACCCCAGGGAGACGACGGATGGCAGTGGGAATATCCACAGCATGGATTCAACACAAGCAGGGGCATTTGTACACAATTACCTGTCAGCTCTGAACTTCATCCTCTGTGCCTCTTCTTCCTCTCCAAATACCCCTTGGCTGCTGTAGTGGTAATTTTAAYAGCAAAAAGGTTGCTGGATAAATCAGGTTTTCTTCTAAAGCTCAGGATAATGATACCCCTGTCCCAAGCTGATGTGGCAGTGTTTTAATRAACCAGGGCCATCCACCCTTCCCTAATCTCRCTCTTCCCTAATTCCTCCATTGACRAATCCTCCACACACCTCAAAGACCTGGGGATGGAAAAAGCTCCTTGGAGGATTTTCAAAGGTTGGTCCCACACAATAGGAATGTTGCCCTTTTAGATTCAAAGTCACAAAACCTGGCAAATTTCACCCAATGCCGGATAACACAGCACCAATGAGGTGGTGAAACAGGAATGTTGGATGGATAAGATGGAGAGTCAGGAGCTCYAGGCCGGAGAAGCCAGGCTCTGTATTGCTTAATACAGGAAAAAACAACAGGCTTGTATCCGCTCTCCCATTTTCATCCCTGATTCATTTTATGTGCACTATAAAATGCAACCCAAGGGGAAGCTTTTTCCCACGATGACCTTGCCATCTCCCCAGCATCCTGTCTCTGGCTCCCTGTCTGCATCCAACCTGGATGTCTGAGCTCTCCCCAGACAAGATCCAGGAGCGTGTTCTGATGAAATGGGGACACTTGCCTCACACTGTCTGCACCAAACCCACTTTGCTAATATTAGGAAAAATACAGAGATGCCATTTGGGACCACTGTTGAGAAAGAGAACATGCAAAGAGACAGAAAGAGGGCAGGCAACAGCTTTTAACTCCATCCAAAAGGTGGAGTGTTACTGCCTGGAGCTCAGGGATGAGGGATTCAAACCACTTGTGGGCAGCAAAGACTTCCCAGCTTGGTCAACACCAACAGCTCAGGAATGGATGTGTGTATTGTCAGTGAGCCTGGGAACAGATCCCACCCTTCTCCTGCCAGATTTGACCCAACTCAGACCCCTGRGATTCAGCAGGAGTCGGGTTCAGCCAGCTGCAGATCCTTGCAGCATCCTGGCCCGTTCCTGGAGCAGACAGAGCCTGAGGAGGAGTCAGGTTAGAGTGACCACTGCTCTGAACCAGCTCTCATCTCCTGGATCTGTTTTGGGAATTGCAGGGAAGCTGGCACTGCACCAGGCAGGGCAGAGCTGCACAAGGAACTGACTGGGAAAGCCTGACCTTATTTTGGCAAAAATATTCAGTTTTCCTGCATGCCTCACTTCCCCAGGTGTGCTTTGTCAGTGGAGCGCCTGGAGATGTGTCAGGCCAGGTACAAGCTCCTTGTTATCCTTGGTTATCCCAGCAAAAGCCTGGAACAGCCACACAAGAGCCTAGAACCACTCGAAGACTACAACTCCCCAACCTTATTTAAATCAACAAGCAAAACTCCCAAACTTCTAAAGTATTAAAGCCCAGATCTCCCTTAGCCCATCCTCCAGACTCCACCAGCTAATTCCTGCACTTCTCATTTCCCTGGAAAAGGCACGCTGCCAGTCCCCTGATCCGTGCCGAGAAGTCTGGCAGCAAATGGACTGGGAGCTCAGGGGTGGATCTGAGAAGGGCTGTCACTTCTCATCTGTGAGACAGGAGACGGAAAAGCCAGGAAGCAGCTCAGGAGCATCCCTGAGGTCTCCTCCCCTGGGCCGTGCAATACCAGGTGATGGCACGGGAGGAAACGCAGCAACATCCTGGAGACACAGAAATGCACAGCAGAGAGGCAGAGAAGAAGAAAGCGCTGGAAAGCCAAGGGCTGTGATCCCAGGGGATTATTGGAAATACCTCCTTTCTGCTCACTAAGTGAGGCAGAGCTTATCTTTCCACACTTTGCTCTTTGGCTGATGGCCCCGCTGCTTTAATTAACAGAGGCTTTCGTCAGTGCAAATCCTCTGTATTGTTGTGCAATTACTTCTCCAGCAGGTTCCTTCTCGGGATCTGTCAAACAGGAGTTCCACTACAGCAGGAAAACAAAACACCTGGCAGAGCAGGTGCCATTATTTTTAAATTTGTTCAAACTGGTGCATCTCACCCTGCGGAACACATTACACCCAAGGATGCTSAGAGATGTTGTTCAGCATTAAAAGCTGCTCTGACCCATCCTACAAGAGCTTTAGGGCAGGCATTTGTATCTGAGGGCATCCAAATGAACATTATATCCCAAATAAGGGAGGAAGGAATTGGAGTCAGACTATAACTCAGTGAGCAGCTACTAAAAAACTTGGAATATAAACTCAGATACAAGCAGAGCCAAGAAGCTATCAAGTTTGCAGGTAGGTTATTTTTTTTGATGGGAAGAGGACAGTGGATTTATTAATGTTTATGTGACTGGGAGCAGCAACCATAAAGCACTCAGGCACATAAACTCACTTTTGGCTTCCAGGTTTATTCCAGACTGGAAGCTTTCCACGGACTTCTGAGATGAGAAGCCTGAGATCTCATTGGGAAAGTTCTGGATGAAACGAAGACAGCTTTCTGCCAGCATGCCTGTCCCCACATCCACTACCTAGAGATGAGAGCTCCTTTACGGAATGTTAGAAGAGAGCTATCCAGTATCCATACCACCATCCCCTAATTGGCATTTTATCCCTCGTTGTTCCTGTTGTTCCAGGAGTGCAGCTCATTGAAAACTGCAATTTCCATCAGTTCAAACAGCAGAGGACAGGGTTGGGATGTCATCCTGAACGTGGCCAAATAAAGGGAGAGGCATTTTCCCCAAACACACAATTTTCCCTCAACGTGGCAGAGCCAGCCAGTGACAAACCAGGATACAAGACCAAGGAAAGTGAATTTTCTCAGGAATTGCCCTTTGCTTGCAGGCTTCAATTTCTGGATCCTAATTGCTGGAATCCTTGGCTAAATCCTACTTTACACCAGCCCATCGTTCTTCCACCCAGAGGAGCAGAGAACCCAAGCCATGGACAATGTCATGTCCTTCAAAGCTTGATTTATCCCGAGGCTTTTAAGATTTGGTTAAACAAAATCCAGGAGGAAAAAATGCTTCCATCAAGAGGCAGTCAATGCATTAGTGCCAAACACATGGTTGGGATGGATCCAGAGTACCAGAACCACCTCCCACAACCCACAGGATGGGTTGGGAATTAAGGACCAGCCATGTGTTAGAAATTACAGAGTTCACATACATGAGTCACAATTAAAACCCATTCCTTTTATAAACTTCCGATAAAATCAACCTAATTAATATCAGTGTTTTGAAACCAACTTGCCTTGTCACCTGCATTCAGAGCAAGAGGAAAATGAGCCTTATTGGAAGGAATTATCCAGCTTATGGATGTTCTGAAGCTTTTCTTATTCCCTCTCAGCTGTCTTCTGTCACAGTGAAAGATGGGGCTGTCCCTTGCCACAGAGATAAGCCAGGCTTCCATCAGCCACGCTCTGGGCAGCTCCGAGATCAAAGCCATGATTAGCCCTTCCATATCCAGGCTGGAAATGGCTCTTCCCCGCCCAAAATGCTGTCAATGTCGAGAACAAAACCCATTTCCCTTCCCTACACAGCGTTCAAACCCCTCAGAGTTCAGTTCAAATGAGCATTCAGAAAGGTGAAGACTTTGCTGAACTATTTGGATCTGAAAGTGTTATCTGGGAAGACAGAAGCTTCACCAGATTTCCCATCTTTCTGCTGTTAGAAAGTCTGGGAATAGGTGAAAACAGCATTTCTCTGAGCTTATATGGAGACATACAGGTGGATGCTTTAGTGACCAGGTGTGGCTTTCTCTGTGCCTCAGTTTCCCTCTAGTGCCCTCAGCTCCTTGCTGATGGTCCTTTAGGCACTTTCAGGAGGAGGGAAATATTCCTCACCTTTCTTCACAGAGCTGACACAGATTTTCATTAATTAACTAAAGGCTTTAAATAAATGGAAGTGTCTTAAAACTATAGCTTTTCCCCTCGATTTTCTCAAGGTCTCTAAAATAACATCCCCTCACTGTCATCAGGAAAGAAAAGCTCCATCCTTTCTTGGGTACCTGTAGTGAAACAGAACTGATTCCAGGGATCCAGCAGYCAGGACAAGGGAAATACAAACTGCAGCCCTTGGTTCTGACTCCAGCTACTCCATCACCTGTTGTCAATGGCTTTTCACGAGATGAAGCTTTTCCAGAAGCCCAGGAAGGAGCCAGGTGCTGCTTTTTGAAGAGGGGAGAGCTCTGGATGCCCAGCAGGGCAGGGAGACCCATTAGGCTTTATCAGTAACCACAGTTTGATTTTAAGAAAATGGAAGAAAAAGCATCCATGAGTTTGATAAGGGAGAGCAGCATCTGCTTCCTTACCAGATACAGGTGAGGAAAGGGGAAGGCACTGTGGGGAAAAGGGGTAGGAGACTGTCCAGGGGGTGGCTGCTGCTGCCAGCCCAGCCCAGAACTTGGGAGTGAGTCACCACCTTCTCCTTGAGAGCTGCAGTGTCTTTGCTGATCGACCCACAGAGCTTGGGGAGGCCTCTGGGGGCTACATCAGACACACAGCAACAAGCAGTGATGAAAACCTCTCCCTTGATTCTCATCTCTCTCTCCAACCTCGTATCCAAGAGGTACCTTCCTCTTTGTAACCTTCTCATGTCCCTCACAGCTGCCTCTTTGATGTCCCAGTGCCCCACGAGGYCCCTCCTGTTCCAGAGAACACAGATTTTCTTTTGTCCCATCTATTTAATACCCACCAGCCAAAGCCAAATTCCCGACCTCAGCGAGTACAGCTCGCTCCTTCCCTCCTGTGCCAGGGGATCCATCCGTGTCTTGTGGCACAGCATCAAGTTATGGCCACTCCGGGAGGCAAGGCTGTCTTCACAAACAAGGCAGCCTGTGCAGAATGCACAAGCAAATGGCTTTGCAGAGCAAAGCTACTCCACCAGGACAGATAAAAGCATGGGAAGAAAGGAAATGCAGATATCCAGGCTCTGGGATTTTATGGGAAGAAGGGCATAGCTTGCAGTGAAATGGATGTCAACACACGGATCCGTAAGAACTAAGTAAGAACCGCAATAACAAAGTCGCAGAGAATGAAAAGTAGGTGCAAACAAAAGGAAAAAAAGAGACAAAATGCATCCACATGCTCATGCATGCTCAGTTCCCCCATGCTTGTTCCAGGAATAACTTGGGGATATTTGCTATTCTGTTGTTATTTAAACAGGTCACAATACAAACCCTAAAAGTAGCAGGAATCCAGCCCTGGAAAAACAATGTGGGTTTTGCTGCTGCACTGCCTCGGGTGCCAAGTCCTGTCGTGCTGCTTTTSTCCCCCAGCAGTTGTGACTGAGCCTGCTCCAGACCGGGGAGCGTTTGAGATGCACAGGCAGCTTTGGTGGTGATGCTTAATGGCTTCAGCATAAGGGGCTGGCCCCTGTGACATCTTCAGGCCTTCACGTGCAAGAAAAACCACCCAATTATGACCCCAGCAGCATGCAAGGATGCTTCCCTCCCTTGATTTTCCTTTCCAATGCCCCAAACACACTTCCCTCTGGTCACCGACCCCATAGCTGCATCCTAAGCCAAGGGGAATTCGGAGAGCTGAGGCTACAGTAAGGTTTTGTCTACGGAAAAGCCATCACAAACCAGCATATGGCACGAGGGAGAATGAAGGGCTGGGTCTAGGCAATAGCAGCCAGGATTGTGAGGGTGTTGGAGTTAATATTCCGAGTGCAAATCCTGAGGAGTCAGCGCTGCTTGTTACATTATCATCCCACGTTCACGCATGGCTGCACCTTTGCTCAGGCCCTGCAGTGACAAGCATCTGGATTTTAGGATTCGCAGGTAAGCTAGGCAGCAAATTTGTTCCTTCCTCTGCTGCTACACACCAGAAAAAATACATATGGAGATGGCCAAACTCGCAGGCATTCGAGAGGGATTTGCTGCCTCTCCGGCAGCACCGGCTCTGCCGGCAGCAGGTGGTGCTGCAAACCCGAGAGCAGCACCCAGGCATTTCTGTGTAACATCTCCCTGCTTCTAAAACTGCTCTCGTGGAGAGACTGAACTCATAAAGCTGTGGTACACTGCTGGTAACGCTGGTGCACTGGATTGGGCCCCTTCAACCCAGGGATGGGGCGAATCTCTTGTGTGAAGTGACTCAGTGCTAAGAAAGGGGATTTTCTCCACTGATCTTGTGTGAATTGTTCCTTCTGGAAGTAAACCTGTAGCCCCCCCACTCCCATATGCAATCCAGGACCTYAAAGCCAATTTGGGCTGCTCCTGATTTTGTACACAAGAGCTGTGAGTGACAATAAGGCAGGGAAAAGCAGGAMGTGTTCTGGGGTAAAGCTGGGACTCACCCAAGAGCTTCTGCACATGAGCTGGTCCAGAAAAGCACAACTCCCATCACCAAGGAAGGGTTTGGTACGTGTTGAATTGCCAAGKTAAACCAGAACCTGAGCTGGTATTTGTGCAAAGCTCCCAGGAAGGAAAAGGATCAACTGGAATGGCGGTAATCAACACAGAAGGGTTTATCCTCTTTTCAAACTTATGGTCAGTGTGATGATCTCACCCTGGATCACACAAGCTTGAGGATCCAGCTCCTTGTTGAAGGACAAGCAGAGAAGCTCATGGTGCCACCAYGGCCTGCCACACACTGATGTTCCAGCCTGACCAGATTCTGACCTCCTCCTCTTGGCCAGAAACATCATCTACAGATCCTGCTGTGCTCCTTAAAATGGAGATATCAAAGAACCTTTGAGTCATTCTGCTGGAAAGGACRTGCAAACCTCAGGCATCCGACCTTCAGAGCCAGCTCAGCACAGCACATTCACACAGCCACAGCCCAAAGAGAAGGGAAAGTCAGGACAGCATTCCCTCTCCAGCCTGCTCCTGATTAATAAATGACATGTCAAGGGCCCCATGTTCAGCCAAACAGGTCTGCAGACCCAGCGTGCTTCCGGATTAKCCGTTTTCCACAGATTATTCCTTTTTAAACAAGCAGCTAAATGGAATGAGCGCTCTCAGCCAGCCACCAGGCCAGCAGAAAGGGACGTTACGCCACTGGAACTGGCTGCAGGGATCAAAGGCAGCGACTTATTCTGGAACAAAGCTGGAGGAAAGGATTAGTCACTGCCGACAGCCACAGGAGCTGGCAGTGAACCCAGCCAAAGTGCTCGAGACGCCTCCAGCACTCACATCCCACCTCAGCCCGGAGCAGGAGGAGAAACCAAAGTGCTGCAGGGCTTTTCCAGCCACGGTTCTGCCACTGAGGGATCTGCACACACCCAGGAGAGAGAGAGGAGCTGGGAGTTCAGGCTGTCACCTCTCAGAATGTGAGCAGAGGTTGGGAAAATATCAGTGTGCGCTGCATCCGGTTTAGCCCCAAATCACAGAATCACAGAATCACAGAATGGTTTGGGTTGGAACGGAGCTTAAAACTCATCCTGTTCCACCCCCTGCCATGGGCAGGGATACCTTCCACTCTCCCAGGTTGCTCCAAGCCCCGTCCACCCTGGCCTGGAACACTTCCAGGGATGGGGCAGCCACAGCTTTGCTGGGCAACAAAGGGAAAAGCTCAGCAGTGGCTGTGACGTGGCTGTTGGTGCTGGTACAGCCACGCTCTCCAGATCCCTCTATCCTGGGAAGTTTTCCTCAGGCAGTACTAGAGATACAAACACTTGGGGAAAGTGAGTTTTTGAGCTCGCACAAACAAGATTTCTCATTCACAACCTCTGGGTTTTGCTGTGATGCCGATTACCATGAGATGGGAAGAGTTTTTATAGCTCAGCTTTGGCATAAAGGCACTTTAAATGTGAGGGTAAAGTACCTACATTTGTTCCAGGGGCAGCCCTGAGTGACTACACACAACTGCACATTATTTTTACATTTCCACCTACTCACTTCAGGCTGGGACAGGGACAGAATATTTGATCAGCCTCCTGTGCAGGTTAGGAGTCTTACTGATGTTTTAGTAAATTATGCCATCTATATTTAAGTTTTTAAAAAATCAAATATATTCTGTAGCTCTGTTTATCTCATTATCCATGAAAGATTCAAAGATCCAATGCAGCTTTGAGCTTGGCTCTTGATTAATTCCCAGCCCGCCAGGGAAAAGAACCCTGCTTTGGAGGACAAGCCCCAAACCACAGCCAAGCAGCACAGATTGCCAACAACGTTTCAAGGAACTCATCAATAAATAAGGTCAACTCATGGAGTAAGGAGGAAGTCCAGCTCTCCTTTGGGGAATTCTGCTAGCACACAGCCACACATATCTTGCCACCAGCAGCCCCTGGGTAGGATTTAGGACAGGATTTTCCTGCCAAAGGCTCTTTAAGCCTTGGACATGCTACACACGTTGCTTTGTCTCATTAGCCTGTGATTTACATGAAATGGTAAAATGGTTTGGGTTGGAAGGGACCTTAAAGATCATCCTGTTCCACCACGTCACAAGCAGGGATCCCTTCCACTATCCCAGGCTGCTCCAAGCCCTGTCCAACCTGGCCTGGGACACTTCCAGGGATGGGGCAGCCACAGTTCCTCTGGGCAACCTGTGCCAGGGCCTCCCCACCCTCACAGCCAAGAATTCCTTCCCAATATCCCATCTAACCCTACCCTCTTGGCAGTGGAAAGCCATTCCCCCTCATCCTGTCCTTCCACCCCTTGTCCCAAGTCCCTCTCCAGCTCTCCTGGAGCCCCTTTAGGCACTGGAAGGGGCTCTAAGGTCTCCCTGGATCCTTCTCTTCTCMAGGTGAACACTCTCAGCTCTCCCAGCCTGGATCCACAGCAGAGGGGCTCCAGCCYTTGGAGCATCTCCATGGCCTTCTCTGGACTCACTGCAACAGGTCCACATCCTTCTGATGCTGGATTTTCTTCAGTAACCTTCTGACTTCAGATGCTTTGATCCTGGATCATGWGGCACACACCTGCTGCTGTTGTGCTGCTCCTCGGATTCGGATGGTGCCTGGACCCACTTCAGTCACAACTCAAATCCACCCTCATCCCTTTCTCTTCCCCTCAAGCTTCCTTCCATAGATCTGTGCTCTGAGACCTGAACACGGGGCAACTCCTTGCATCCTAAAGTTACTGGAAACATATTTGTTACACAGACATAGCTCAAGATCTGAGAGAACTGGATATTCCCCGTCAAAAGACCTTTTTTTCCCCATAAGGAAATCAGAGTCACAGCTCCTCAGTTTCTTTTGACACCAGCATCCTCTTCCCCTGGCCAGCACATCCCACATCTCAGTCAACAAGGCTCAAACAGAGCCTCCCCCCTGCTCCTCAAGTTCTTGTTAYCCTTTTCCAGAGCGGATCTTAGGATTTGTCACCGTCCGATGAAGCCCAGGCAAGTTTTCCATCATTTCCACACCAAACTATCCATGTAGATGGATGCTACTAACTCCCAACAGGATTAAACACCAGTCTGGAGATGGGCTTAGCAACAGGCACATCGGTGGGATGGATGCCTGGAGGCTGCTCAGGTTTAACCCTCCCGTGAGAGATCCCAGGAGATTCGGGCTCTTTTATAAACTRGGATTTAGAAAAATGGGAAGAAAGCAAAGCTATTATGAGATCAAAATACTCCTTCAGAAAGGACCCAGGAGAAGGTGTGATCCATCCATTCCCTGGCACTTGGYCACGAGCACAGTGTTACTATCCAAGATCCTAAAGCAGACACACGACAATTCCCTCCTCTGGAACCACACCGTTCCCAACATTCCCCATAGCACATCCCCCACAGCACAGACCCCGGCACGTCGCTCAAAGGTGACAYGAAGCAACTCGTGTGTGTCAAGTCCCCAAAAAGCCAGTGGGGCTCCAACACAACAGATGTGCAGACGAGAGCAAGGTACAAAGAGCCATTATCTTCCATCAACAGAAACGTATTTTTCTTTCACAAATAACACCCATTAGCAACTCCAAGGAGAACAATCCCCGTTCCGAAGGAGGACACAGTTTTTCAGCAGACACAATGCAAACATTTTGGAGAATTCAGAGGTTCAACAGGACTAATGTGAAAGATTATTTCRCAATTATCCAAGCAATTTTCTCTCCTCATTGTTCCCGGACCATAAGGGTTTTTAAATGTGAGCAGAAGGATTTATTCATCACAATAATAATAAAACGAAATATTAAATCAATGAATCTCTTTGCATGCAGCATAAAGCTCACATTGCTATTAAGCTCAGTAGCGTCCTGTCACATAAACCACACGCAGTTTGTGTATTTAAGTACCATCTCCCTCTTTTATTTTTCCCTTTCCCTCATTTGTAAGGCATTATCCTTCCATTTGTCCTCTAAACACGACTGGATTCAGACCACACAGTGTTAGTTCTTGTTAGTGGCTTTATGCCCTTGCTCTCTTTACGAGGGCATGTGGACATTTATGTTTAATAYTCATTGGTAGCAATGGCCAGCAAAGAAAGTTATGCTGGGAGTGACAGAGAAGTCCTAAAATAAATAAAAATTTAGGGAGAGTTAACTCCTTACAAGTCAATGTGCAAGTGAGCAGCTGGGCATGAAAATGAATGTTGGTTTTTGAAGGTGTCGCTTCTTCAGTTTGGCTGGGAAAGAAAAAAACCCAAATATATGCAAAACTCAGCTACAACCTTTGGAGCATGGAAGCTTTCACAGTCATGTTGGCCCTGGCTTGTAATTCCTTCTCTGCCATCCCTTGTAATATAAAGTGAGAGATGAGTTTTGAGGTCTTTGCAGTCGACACGGACTCAGCAGGTCTCTCTTTTGTTTTAATAAAAAATTCATCTGGCAAAGTGCAAAAACAGTTACTACTTAGGTATTTATAAGGTGTCAACTGTCCTCACAGTSAGGCACTTAAAGAGCCTAAGGAAAGATTCCCAACGAGCACCAATCTTTAGTTTTAAGCCTCAAAATCCACATTAGGCTTCACATGAGCAATTCCTATTCCGTGAGTGCTGAACAACCAGCACCTCCTGTTTTTCTCCACTGATAAAAGCATCCAGATGAGGTACAGACACATCCAACCATCCCACACCTCCAACCATCCCACAGGACCGAAGCCRAGCTGACAYAGSCAACTCCAACACACAAACCCCACCRTGAACAAGCCCATTGTAGCTACATCTGTCTTACCATGATTGGGACGCCAATGTCTGGCCACAAGAGATCCTCGGAGGGAAGCTTGGGAGAGTTCCACACTACCACAACTTTATTTAAGTACGGGAGACCATTGAGCCTTTCTAGGGAGTTCATCAACACTTCCTCCCGCTCGTAAGTCAACATCACCACCGTGAACTGCTCCCGTGGGACGTTGCCACCCAAAGCAGCTTGGAACTCCTTCCCAGAGCCACCTGCTCCTCCACCAATTGGTCTAAATCCGGTCCCAGACCCCAGAAACTTTGCTTCTGATGGTAAAACGGGGTCAAAGGGAGTGTAGGGGAAGAGGTGGAAAGGCCCCGGAGCAGAATTCCAATTCCTGTAGATATCCATTGCAGTGAGGGTGAAATTGCGGAGATATTTGGGAGATGCATAAGGTGGTTCTGTTTCCACAGGCCCCAAGTCCAGGTCACCATTGTCTGCCATATTGGGGTCTGTACCAGCAGCTTTCCCAGACCGGTGGGGGATCTCCACGGCGGGTTCTTCTCGGATAGGAGCAGCCGGGATTTGGATTCGAGTCCTTATGATAGCTAAGACTGTGCTGAAGACGTTGTCGGAGGTGGAGAAGTAGGTCTCCCACAAGAAGCGGCCCTGCCTCCTCATGGCAAGAAGATCGTTGTCAGAAATGCTTCTCAGAAGAAAGTGCACTTCTGTGATACGTGGCTTTGGTATAATTAAGGCTGCCTCGTTCCACCGGATCACATCGTTGTAGGGTAGCTGAACTTGCTCTCCGAGAACCACCGGGATGGCTCCGACTTCCAGAGCCTCAAACAGTCTCATGGTACACCCGGCGGAGATCACTAAACGGGTGTCCCCGGGGGTGATGATCAGTGCAAAAGTAGAAAGCTTCAGTAGCTCTAGTCTGTCGTCCCTTTCTCCACACAGAGCCCACTCAGTGGGCAGACTCGCCTTAGGCTGGTTCTTACACGTGAACTCCACCAAAACGAAGTCCAGCTTGCTGTCCTGAACAGCCTTCAAGGTGGTGATGATCCGGTCGTCGTAGTCRGCCGGGGCGTTGCCTTCGATCTCCTCTTCGAAAGAGCGAACCTCCTGCAAGCTGGATCGGAGAGATTCAATCTTCTCCCCCTGGAAACTGAACAGGTATTTACGCTTGACCGGCACCTGGGGCGGGATTTCCAGGAAGTTGGGTTCGGACATGGCGTGGACCAGAGGCGATACCACAATGTCAAACCCYGGCCGATACTGGGCGTCGTAGAAGGTGGACTGGGCGATCATGGCGCGCCCCGTGCTGATGTTGTAAATGAAGTTCTGAGTTTCCGACTTCCTCGATAAATTGATGATGAGATGGTTGTGTCCATCAGTCCTCCAATATGGCAAAGAGTGCAACTGTTGCTCTAGTTCAGTAGGTTTTGGCATTACGGGCTCTTGCATTTCCCCCACTAAAATTATATACACACAAGCAATATTTGCATTTTCAGTAACATAAACATTAGTTCTGACAGTCGCCTCAAAGGCCTGTTTAATTAAAGGGTCTAAGGAACTACCAAAAGGGTAATCGTCACTGTTGTAGACATAGACTGGAAAGCCAGATGTCAGCGGGCAGCGGGAGTAGTCAAAGCAGTTGTGTAGCCTGCAGTTCCTGTTGGATTTCGGCAGGGGAAAGGTCGCATCGTCCTTGTCTGGCAGCAGCCGGATGGGCAAGGAGAGCTTCGGCTGGTTCTGAGCCATCAGCTCCTTGTAGGAATGCTCGGTCTGGCTGATGACGTTCTTCAGCTGCAGCAGGTCCTGCTTGGCATTTTCAATGCTCTTCTTGCARGCCTCGATCTTCAAGTTGAGCTTGGCGATCTCGCTGTTGAGCTCCTGCCGCTTGGCCTCGAGCTGGAGCAGCTCCTCGCTGACCGACTCGCGGATGCGGCACAGGTCCTGCACGTGCTTCACCTCGCACAGCTCGTTGCCGGTGCGGGGGCCGAAGATGCGCTTGCCGGCATCGTCCGCGTCGTCGATGGTGGTCAGGTAGTAGTGGGCAATGAGGGGGAAGAAAACGAGGATGATGAAGAGGGTGAAACTAAGCCAGGTGAGCCGGATCCGACTGGACCACCTCAACACCCACGGCTGGCCTCCGTTCCCCACTCCCCCATTGCGCAACATCGTATATCCAGTCATGAGTTCCGAAGTCGCCGCGCGCACAATCACGTTGGATCAGTAGCCATAACCAAAAGAGTTTTTACAGCGAGTCTCTCGAAAGGAAATGTTATTGTGCCTGCTCAACGAGAAGCCAATGGAAGGGGAATTTCATCTTCTTGCCGTGCCGGTGGCTTTTCCACAGTCGTTTTGCTGCAGGCGAAACTTTTGATCCTGCTGGACTCGATCATTGACCTTCTCACCCACCCCCAGGCCACCCTTGGTCCGTGGGCAACCTTTGCTGCAAGTGTCACAGCGTTGTCATGGTGATTCAAAGTCGCAACTGGCAGAAAAAAAGCACAGTGGGACCGAGCCAAACTCTACCGCTGCTCCCGACATCCTGCATTAGCATCCAATGAATATGCAGAGGCAGCAGCCAACATGGAGAAGGAGCCAGAAGGGACTCGTAGGACTGTCAGTCTCTCTCATYGCTGCTGTGAGGGTGAAGCTCTGCCATTCCTACAAGAGAACAATCACACAGTCAGGCAATGCAAACAAAACGACCCAGCAGTGACCTAAGACATTGTTAGATTTAAAAGCAAATGTCCTCTCTCAAAAGAACAACCTCTGTACATGGCCAGCACCTCTGGGAAGTCACCTGAGAAGGTGATGGGATCGATCGGATAAGGACACAGCTTTCTCCAGGAGCTCTGCTGTTCATTAGGGTTGTATGCTCCAGAACACACAACCTCAGCCCTGGACCTGGATCCCTGTTTTTTTCACCTGCAAGGACCCCTCTCCTCATGTACAAACCAGAGGTGTTGACGTACACCTGCTCTCCCTGCCCACCTCGTCGTGATCCTGGGACACGGCAGTGCTGGGAATTTGTACTGCATAACTGAGTGTAATCACCATTGTTCTGCTCTAGTGACTAGAGCTGATGAGGAATTTTTAGATGAAGTGTTTTGCTTTCATTTCCTGCTGGAAAATTTTGATTCATTGCATGAAGAAGTTTAAAGGGAACGTACTCGTGTTGGTTACAATTAACCGGCTGGCTGGCTGCGTATGAGGGAATTTCTGGTCAACTCTGGAAAAGTCTACAGTGTGTATCAAAGCAAAGATGCTGAAGTTAGGATCTGTTGGGGATCTATTGGGAGAAATTCTTCCCTATGAGAGTGGGGAGGCCCCGGCACAGGTTGCCCAGAGAAGCTGTGGCTGCCCCATCYCTGGAAGTGTCCAAGACCAGGCTGGACAGGGCTTGGAGCAATCTGGGATAGTGGAAGGTGTCCCTGCCCACGGCAGCGGGTGGAACCAGATGAGCTTTGAGGCCCCTCCCAACCCAAACTATTCTGTGATTCTATTAAATTCAGCTCTGACTCTTAGTTCTAGGCCAACAGATTTAAATCTAGGCCACATCAATATGCTGCCACTAGAAAATCTCCCTTCCCTTTTATTGGCATCCTCCAAGGTACTGAAGTTTCTGGGATATTCTTTCATACACTGGACTTCCCACATCATTGATGAATACAGAGCTGGGCTTAGCACCAGCTCCTGCACAGCCCCAAGAGAAGCTCATTCATTTCCGTTTCAATTTTTAATTAGAGGAAAGTCATCCACGCTGGTGACGGTCATTTCTCACTAAATCTATTTAATGCCCCTCTCATCTACTCATCACGAATTCCCAGAAATAATGTGAGGAAGCAAATCTCAGCTGAGACAGAGATCTAGAAATGGGCTAAAGMAAAAAAGTTCACCTTAAAGGAGCAGAGAGGAGTCAGGAGGAATTTTCAGCCAAGTACTCAAGTGCGTGTCAGGGAAAATAAAGGCAAAATTTGATTTTAACCAGGAAAAAACATCATGAACGGGGAAATATGTGGGGTAATAAAGCACAATTCCTAGGCCTATTGTTACACAGGCATTTGTTGTCACTAACTTAACACCCCATGATTAAATGGGATTTCCACCCCCCGCCAACGTGACCCACAACCCAGTTGCAAAGCAGAATGGACACTTAAAACTAAGGCAGATTTTAAATTCATGACATTGGCAAACAGCACTGGTGTAAATCTCGGAAAGCCAGGAGGATAAAGGGCCTAAAAAGTCAGCAAAAGGCTAAATCAGCTTTCTTGGATCTTGGCAGCACATGGCTGCAGGCAGATGGGAGGAACCAACCTCTGGGACCGCTCTGCCCAGCAGCAGGGCTTTGGCAGGCACCAATATGCAACTGAAGGCAAAAATAATAATAATATTAATAAAAAAAGCTTTTTTAGTCTATTTTTCTTTCTTCTCCCCTCCCTTTTCAAGCTCTCTGCAGGAAGTGAAGCTTATGCTGCTGTCCCTGCTATTTCAACTTGGTCTCATGGGGGCTGCAAAGACCATCCAGTTGCCACCAGTTTCCTGCAAACAGCTGGCCAGGAGATGAGCTGCCCTAATAATGCTTTTCCTAAGGGAAATGCCAAAGCACACGCTCACTTGAACATCACAGAATCTAAAAATCAGCTTAACTACAAGGCACCTGTGGGGAAAACAAGCTTTTGCTGGGTTTTTGTTGTTTGGGGGTGCCATGGGATAAGTGGGGTCAAACCCTGCAGGGTGTTGAGACAGCACAGAAACAARGGACCATAAATATGGACACGTGGACATGTTCCTTTGGGCTGGGCAGAAAAAAACTGTAGCCCCAAAGGTGAGACTGCACCTAAATCTTACTCCTTTGTGGTTATTTTGCCCATTTATAAGCTATAAACGGTAATGAAACTGCCAACTGGGCTCCCTAAAATGGCAAMTGGGGTCCTTGAAAAGCCAAATCCATCACCCCACACATGATCCTCTGCAGCTGTTCTGCCACCTAATCCTTCCAGAGGCTCCTCTGGTCCTTCCCTTCCTTGACACAGAACAAACTTCATCCTCCTGACCTAAAAATGTGGGTCGTGAATTAAAAATACCCACTGCTCAGAAGCCTCAGGTTGCCAATGTGACTCTGTCGCTCTCTTGGAAAACACCACCTGGGAAAGACCAGAGCAGGCTGAGGAGGGATTTAAAATGCACCACACGTGGCTTGGGATTAGTTAAAAGTATTGACTGTCAGTATGAAATATGTGCTGGTGATAAAACGAGCACTTTAGACACACTCTTGGACTCTTCTTCACTATTAAGACTTTATTCCTCATCAACTCAATAGAGCCTGAGGTTGTCACATGTTGCCATTAGGACTTTAAAAAAAAAAAGGCAAAGTAAAAACCCAGTCCGTGGTTTTACCAAGAGAGACTTCAGGGTTGTGTTTATCAGCAATAAGTAGCCCTGGGGAAAAAGGCTCCTGATTCCCATCATTCTCAAAAATCTGGGAGGAGAGAAAGAGGACAGCTGCTGGGCTTTTCAGCCTCTCACCCCCAAGTACTATTTAGCTCTTTAAACTTACAAGCCTCACACTGAAAACTCTTGTTGATGTTATAGCAYAGTGTTGCTGCCTGATGGAGCTAATTACACACACACAGCAAGAATCAGGAAGAGCTCTCAGGAAATTAGAAGATCRATAATTACCAGAGCCTCTTCCCAAATGCCAACCTAACCAATTTCTCAGGCACGACAGGTTTGTACAAGGCAGCTCCTTCTCCAGTGGAACTCAGCTGCTGATGGAGAACATTGTCAAAGCTCAGGCTGCATTCCCAGCTTTCCTCAACTCCACAGCAGGCACTCTTCACGCCAGTGAAGTTATGGGAATACCTGAGGTTCTCCCTCATTTTGTATTTCTAGAGGAGCCAGGCTGGTCTGATCTGTGGATGTTCATTGAGTCATTACCTTGCAAATGTTCAAAGACCTGAGCTCACCTACTCCTCTCTGCTTGCACTTCCATTTATCCATCTCCTTATAAAACTAGGGAAACACTGTTCCTTTCTCAGCGTATTTGTGAACAGATCCTGGAAAATTTAAACTTATGGTCCTTCTGAGCTCAGCAGAGCACTACATAACCATGAGGCAGAACATGGTGGCACAGACTGCATCGGGGGGAGGAAAATCCACAGGGATCCTGCACCTGCTGAATCAAGCTCCCAAACTCTGTCTGTGTGCATCCATACTCATCCTTACTCTCTTTCCTTATGAAATGTTATTTTGTTATTATAATGTCTGCAGTGTTATTATCCACAAAGTTCTGCTGTGCTGCTCTCCAGGGAGAACAAACCCACCTCTGCCACGCCGGCTCCCTCCTGGCAAACAGAGAAGGATGTCAGGGAGTGTGGAAGTGGCTCCTACGCTTTATCTGTCCAGGCTTGGAGAGACAGCTCCTATTGCCAAGTCTCTTTTTCACCAGCACTAGAAATGAAATCAAAGAGAGAAAATAAAAATACAGCATATTGTCCTCTTCAGAACAGGGTGTAGAGGAAGAAAATGAACTCCGAACAACCCTTCAGCAGTGATAACTTTCTACTCCCTAATGCTTTCAAAGGGAAGGATTACATCCCAAATCTCCCACCACTTTGGGAACAGGAGCAGTTGAACAAGGAGAATAAATCTATCAGGTGTGTGTGTGCWTTAAGGTACAGATTGGAGCAGATCCTTCAAAGGAACAGATGGAAAATTCACTCTGAAATGTTTCGGATGCAGCAGCCTTAGGGATCATCCCAAGGGATTTGTACCATCTCCAGAGCTCAGGGGTACAGAGGAATTCTCCCAGGCTGAGATCAATGCTGTTACATGCACCAGTAAAAGGTCCTGTAATCTGTAAATTCCAGGGATAAACTTCATCCCCAGCTTTAGGGAGCTTTTATCTAAACCAAGGAACATTCAGCACTTTTGCAGCTCCATGCAAAGCCAAACCTGCTTCCAACTGTGTTCTCCATCCTCATGGGAATTTGTGGGGTAAAGGAGTCCTGGACAAATGTTCCAAGACTCCTCCATGTGCTCACTCTGGAAAAGTAGGAACCACATGCGCTGAATAAGGCAGTGGCTTTAGAATTGGTATTTGAGGACCTCTGAGTCCTCAAAAGGCCTCAAAAATCCTTTGACAGCTCTTTCCCACCCCAAGTTCTTGGGGAAGAAGGGTGCTCACCATGGCACACAGTGTTCTTCTCTGTCCTTCCAGCTGCAGGGAATGATGAGGGAAGAAACAGGAACAGCCAAGAGATCAATACCTGGCTCTAAGCTGGTGTCACCATCAGAATTTTGGGGCTTTGGATCATGGATTGGTTTTCACCACACCAGGTCTGCTGGTGACAGACAGGGTTCAACTGTCTCAAAGGGGGAAAAGGATCTCCCTGCAGTAGTTATGAGGGCTCAGGGCAAGAGCTTTAAACTGGATTTGAAGGAGGATATAGGAGGCCAAAAGATATCCCAAACTCGCTGGACAATGCCCATGTTCAGAGACTTTCAGAGGTTCCCTTCCCACCCAAATGATTTTATGACACTCTGTCCAGGCTCTCAGGTGGCAGCAATTCAGAAATGGGAGGAGCAACCTGGAGTCAGGATGTCCTGGGCCTGCCCCAGCTCCAACACTGCCTCTCTCCAGCACGCAGGGGAAATCAGGCACCCCTCAGGCCTCTGCCTCCCTCTTGACAAAGCAAAGGTGACCTCAAAGTGCTTCAAGGCAGATGAGTGAAGAACTGAGTCTGGCTCTCAGCTTTGTGTTCCCATCTGGGCACGGGGACAAGGTTGTGCTCCAGGAGGAGCTCAGTGCTGAGAAAATACAGAAACTTCTTCCCCAGGTGCTCGCAGGTACCTGAGCTCTGAGCCACTCCTTGGCCAAGCTTAACCGAGTGCTTCACAAGCACTCATTTATTCCAACGAAATCCTGAAGGCAGGAAAAGCACATCCTGTTTTCAGATAGCAGGTAATGGAGGTGTGGAGAAAGAACTTGCCCAAGGTCACTTGAGAAGCCACGCCAGCTTGGGATTCACTCCACATCACCTCGTCCTGTCCGCAGSATCATCCATCTTCCCAGCCTGCCTTTTTCCAGTGGTTTCCTTCTCCAGTGCCTTCTTGCTTTTTGCAYAATGCATTGCAAAATCTACTTTACATATAGAGCTTTTAGTTCTTAAATTTATTATTTAGTGTTGTTTTCTGGTRATAAACCAGTCAGAGTGTTTTATTTATTCTTCCAGGCTGCACACAAGCACTCCTCTGCTCAAAGGAACATCCAGCTTAGGAGCAAATCCTTCTGTGTCCTGTGGGATGGAGTGGCAGAGCATCCTGGATGCAAAGTTCACTCCTCCTCTCTCCAAAGCTCAGAGCAAGAGACTACAGAGCAGAGTTTTACAAGAAAGCTGGAAAATCCCTACAACCACAGTGGCTGATGTTGTAGTGCTCACCACATTCCCGGTTACAAAGTGCTAAAGATATTTTGGGACGTGGGAAGCAAACTGAGGAGGCTCCATGATGCAGTGGCACAAGCTTTTACTCACTTCTAAAAGGGATAAATTAGGTGTGGGAGGAAGCAAAGCCTCTTTTTGCTTTTACCTTGAAGTAATGAACAAGAATTCTCTTGAGGTAAAACCACAGTGAAGAGCTGGGCGCTCCACGTCACACAAGAGRAGCATGGAGAGGTCAACTCCAGACAGAAGGAGAGGGCTGGTTTCCCAAACACTGACTCCATGAGACAGCTCAAATCCTTGGTATTCTTTGTGGTTTCCAGCCCTAGATAGCTCAGGCATGTTATTTTCCCCAAGGCAAAACCACAAGCCTCTCTCACCTCCCTAAAACACCCTCACTGCTGCTCCCCACAGCAGGAAGTAACCACGTGGCAGGTTCAGGCTCTTGCTCTCTGACAGAAGCTTCAGGTCATGATTAAGCACAAATTTAAAAGTTTCATTGTCCTGGATAAGTTATAAGGAAAAGGAAATACTGCCCAAACAGCACAGAAACACCCACAGTGTTTGAGAGCATCTCACTCAGCAGGGTGGGTCACTATGGAAAATAATCCATTTATGGATTTTATGGAAAGTTTGCCCATGTCCTGCACGCAGGGAATAAACCAGCTCTGGAGACTGAGCATCTCCATGGAAGGGTCTCTAATAAACATGTAATCACAAGGGTGGTTTCTTGTGGACCTCAGAGGGCAAGGAGGAGATCAGCACTGAGTCCTCACAACCCGGGCACACTGGAAAGTTTACATCCAGGGAAAGCCAAGAGAAACCTGGGAACCATGGCTGCTACATCTGAGCAAGGGTCAGTGACACTCAATTGATCAGTGCCATGTGGCCAAATTAACCAACCCCAAATGTACTTTCCCCTCCCTTTAACTGCTCCCATGTGTATCCCTGCTGCTGTGTCCAACTCCAGCTCTTCCCTYCTCCCTCAGATGCACGGGGTGGGCACCCACCCACAGCCTCATTAGCAACCTGAGGGCTTTCTGCACTTTTTGGAGATGCTTCATCACCACCTAAATGGGAGCTGTTCCATTCCAGACAGCCCAATCAATCACACCAAAAAATTAAATTACCTGATGTGCTGTAATCACCCRTATTTACACAGCAGGTGGATTCTTATCCCACACAGTTCATTGCAGAGCAAGCTGGAAATTCAGATCATGGAATGGTTTGGGTGGGAAGGGACCTTAAAGATCATCCTGTTCCACCCCCTGTCACAAGCAGGGATCCCTTCCACTATCCCAGGTTGCCCCAAGCCCCGTCCAACCTGGCCTTGGACACTTCCAGGGATGGGGCAGCCACAGCTTCTCTGGGAAACCTGGGCCAGGGCCTCACCACCCTCACAGGGAACAATTCCTTCCCAATATCCCATCTAACCCTGCCCTCTGGCACTGGAAAGCCATTCCCCCTTGTCCTGTCTCTCCAGGCCCTTGTGCAAAGTCCCTCTCCAGCTCTCCTGGAGCCCCTTTAGGTACTGGAAGGGGTTCTGAGGTCTCCCTGGAGCCTTCTCCAGGTGAACACCCCCAGGTCTCCCAGCCTGGCTCCAGAGTAGAGGACCTCCAGCTCCTGGAGCATGAGGAGGTGGAATGAAATGATCTCTTTTAAGGTCCTTCCAACCCAGACTACTCTGGGATTCTGTGAAGAGCTGAAGCAGGTCCACGTGGGACACTCACACTACACGGGACGTGGCCAAACACCTCAAAACACACGGAGAGGATGGAACACGGCGCTGTGTGTGTGCTTAATGAAGTCATTAACCAGGAGCAGAGTGCATGATAGAAGATCAGCAGCAGCAGAATCCATGGTAATTAAATTTCTACAAAGCGGCGCCGCTGCTTGGATTGGGAATGTTGGATCATTTGACACATGCTGGGCTCTGCCTCTGGTGCCCAGTGCTTCCCTTCCAAGGTATCAGAAAGAAACCCAAGCAAAGCTCTTCTCAAGGTGTGTGGCTGGAGAAGACAAAACACACCCAGGCCTTGGAAAAGGCAGGATGGAACATGGCAAACTCCACTTGAGACTGCTCCTACCAAAATGGGAAAGTAGAAAACATTCAGAAAACGCTGCGGGGCAGATGTAGCAATAACAGATCACTTAGGAAGGGCAAAGTGACACTGTTCTGTTTATTGGAGGGCTGAAAGAGAGGTCAGGGAAAGTGGGATCCGAGGAACTTGACCAGAGCTGGAGGTGAAGGAAGGAATTAACTTTTCAGCTGCACAAGGTAGATTCAATCACTGAGCAAGATGAGAGAGGGTTTTGGAAAGCCACGGGTTATAAGAGTTAAGCTGAGGGTTAGATTGAGCCTGCCTGGAAATAAATGGATCAATTTAAGACCTACTCACCAACTTTTTAATAATGCAGCATCGACCAAAGGTCTCTGCTCTGGAGCAGCACCCTCCGGCCCCAAGCCTGGGCTCTTGTGCTTCACACCTCCGTGATGGCCACTTCTGAGAAATGCTTTGGGATCTTTCCAAGGCAGAGGTGATTCTGCCTGCCCTCAGGACTGRGAACTCAGGGATATTAGGAAGAACACGGCAGGACTCTCAGTTTAAGGGCTGCAAACTTAACGAGCAAACACAGCACTTCTTTTGACCTCAAAAATTACTTTTTAGGATAAAAGAGAGGCCTTAAAATAAAAAAAAAAAAAGGCATGATGAAATGCTTCAACCAACGGCACTACTGCATGGAGCCTCTTCCTCAGCATCCCGGAGCAGATGTGCTGCACTCAAAATGTCTTTGTCTATTAAAACTGTGTCAGCTTCAGAGACTCCAAAACTCCCTGTGGCATAAACAGAATTTCTAATGAACAGCTGCAGGATACAGGAGTGGCCACGCAAAATGCAGCTGCTGAGATCGTTTTCTTTGCCCCTCTCTCACCACCTTTTCCCTGCTGTCCAAATCCCACYGTCACCCATTTGGGTCTCTCCTGTCCTCCCTCTCCCACAACTTTGTTGCTTCACTGTTCCTTCTGCACCCTCCACACCCCTCCTGGTCCAGTAGAGCCCTCGACCTCTCTCCTGCTGGAGTTTTGCTGCTGCCTTCCCTGCTGGCACCAAGGAAGTGCAAAAGGGACACATTAAGGAGAAAAATGTTACCATGCCAAGCCCTGTAATTCCACAGAACAAGAGCAATCCTCAGGGAAGGCTTTACCCTGAGTAAATTGAAACCCACTAATAGATTTTTTCAGCTTCCACGCTGCCTTCCAGGCCAAGGCACCAAAGCATGACTCCTCATGTGAGCCGGGGCAGTGTTTTTTAAATGCCTTTTTGAAACCCAAAACCTGTCAAGCTTAAAGCCTGGTCCAAATGCACTTCCCAGCTGCTCTCCTGAACTTAATGGTGTCCTCTTAGCTGGAGAAAGGACTGGAATGATTATTAATTTAGTCAGGTGCTTGCAATGGCCCTGCAAGGCTCAGCACTGTATTTCGAGAAAAATATCTGTGGTGTCAACATGCCCCCACAAGTTCTTCTGGGAACAGCAGCACAAATGAAGCTGAATTCTTACTGTTTGATGCCTTCAGTTTTCCATGGGGCTCTCCAGTACCCCATAAAGAGCCTCAGTTCCCTATTTTCAGACCATTTAAGCAGAGTTAATGCTTTGGTGGGGCTCCATCCCTCAAAGTGGAGTGCAAACAGCTGACGGATTCCACAGTTATTGGAAGACTGGCGGGTAAGAGCAGATGCCAAAGCCCTGTTTTATTAGAACACTCTGACAACACTAAAGAGCATCTAATGCTAAGCAATGAGTCTTTTTAAAGAAATCTTTATTAACTGGTATCAAACACAAAAGCCAGTTTAATACCTTGAGGCTCTGAGACAATCTGTCTGCTGCAATCATAAAGCCCAAATGCTTCAGCCATGAGTGSTCAGACTGGTGCTGTCACCGAGCATCTCAAACCAGCCAAGTTTTTGCAAAGTTAATGGTGTAACAGCTTCCCTGGATTGGCAGCAGGACGTGCAGGACAGAGCTTGTTCATAGGGTTTCAAATATTCACATCATTAACGTGCTGCCACGGCCAGGAGGGAGAATTCCCAGAGAATCCATGCGCTGGGGATATTGCGGATACACTCTGCACTCCAGGGATCACCCAAATAATCCTCACCACGCAATCCCACCTGCCTGCCCACAGCACAAGGTGGAGGGAATCCAAATGTTAGTAGAAGGAGCACATTTGGGAAGGCTGAAGCTGCTTTGGCTTCCAAATACTCCAGGCAGGAATCCTCAACACACAACAGCTATTTCTGTGGGKAAGAGGGGCCAAATGTCCTCAGAGCAGCTCAAAAAGTGGGCCACAGTGCCAGCACAAGGCTCATGCAGATGAAGGAATTGCTTCCAACACAAGCTGCTGTCTCCCAGCCATCATCCCAAAGATCAKACTGGTTCCAACTCATGCCAGGGACCATTTGGAAAATAGACGCTGAGAGGTCCTAATGGATGAGGAAGCCACAAACGCCTCTTCTGGCCATTCACATCGCTTATTATGGACAGAAAAGCCAGGCCCAGCATCTCAAGCTGTGCCATGTCACTCTCATCTCAGTGGCTGGAGCCATAAATGGCTCTGATGGCACAAAAATACCACGAGRGACAGCAGAGCTCTCTCCCTTTCAGCTTCACACCATCACAGGCTGGACAGGGTGTGAGTTTACTATTGCCACCCACTGCACAAAGGCTGCTCGTGGCCAGGCTAAACACCTGATGGCCAGCCAGGAAAAGGGGAGACATTCCCAGAGGCTGGGAAAGCTGCTAGCAAACACAGGCYTCAACACAGCCACCAACTCCACTGTAAACGTGTCACCCGGACGGACACGAAGGCATCAGCTTGGAACAAAGTCATTAAGATGGGCACAAAATTCACAACTCAATTTGGCCACTCTATAGAATCCAACAGAAATATTAAGGAAGCACTAGGRTGGCTGCATTAAATCAAAGCAATGACCCGTTCACTTCAGCCCCTCACTCCTCAGTGCTCATTTCCAGCTGCTTTTGTGTAGAATAATCATAAATCATAGTCATGGAACAGCTTATTCGGGACAATTTGCCCTGAATCATTAGCAAATAGGAGTTGTAGGAGCCCTTAAAGAACAGAGACTGTCCACAAAAATACCCTTTTTTGAGGCAATCAATCATAGACATTTTCAATGGTACAGTCTGAACTGCTAAAAAAAGGAGGAAAAAAAAGAAAGGAAAAACACACCAAGCACTCCGTTTCACAGCTTCCTGCAGCAGCAGCTTCCACAGAGGAGCTCTGCAAGTTGCCCAGAGAAGCTGTGGCTGCCCCATCCCTGCAAGTGCCCAAGGCCAGGTTGGATGGGCCTTGGAGCAACSTGGGATAGTGGAAGGTGTCCCTGCCCTGGATGATCTTTAAGGTCCCTTCCCACCCAAACCATTCTGTGATWCTAACAGATTTCCCTTCACCAGCTTCAAACCCAAACCTTCCTGATTCAATTCATGYCCCTTTTCCCAGCATTACACACCTCCATAGGGATGGGAATGACAGGACTTGCACCCAGCTCACCCAGAGAACCCAAAGGAACAACAGTCCCAAAGCCAGCGGAACAGAAAGTGCCACCTTACCTTCTCTCAGCTGCTTGACATCCCACCACATGCTGCTCTCTGCACTAGGCAGTATAAATCTTGTCAATCCTGGCAGCCAGCAGTGTTGGCAGGGAAGCAGAAACACAAGGATCCGACTGCCAAGGGATAATTTCAGCACAGATCTGCACTTCGGCTATTGTCTCTCCCTTCCTGATGGACACCCTGGTTCTCCAGCACACTCCTTTTGTGGAGCAGCCCTCCCTCTCTTTTATCCAGCGTCCTCTCTAACATCTTTGTTCTGTTCCCATTCCACTCATTTCCCAAATTTGTGCCTAGTTTCTTTTTCCTTTTTTTTAATTGCTCTCAATATGTCACTCTATATTAGTCAACAGCAGATTTATTTAAACGTGTCAATGCTGTTGCTTAGCAGATCTGACTGCGCTTTACCATTTCAGCCTCCTTCAGAATCACATGGTCCCCTTCCCAGAGTTCCCCAGCATGTTTGGATCACCAGGAAGTTTGAGGAAAATAAAAATAAGTCTGATTCTAAAGACAGGCCGCTGGCCTGCCTGGGAAAGCTTCAGGAAAACAAAAAAACACCTCAAAATCAATCAAGAAGAGGAATTCTGCAAAAAAAAGTCCACACAATTTTATTTCTCAGTTAGGAAGCAGCATCAGGTGCTGGTTTTTTTCCCATTTTCTACCTTGGACCCATGAGTTTCAGTAGAAGCCCATCAAGTAAATGATCATCCAGAGCTTTGGAATGAGTCTGATACATAAGCTTTCCCCAGCAACAGCTAATTTTAGGAAATGGCCTTCAACCACTCTATAAAAAGCTGGGAACACCCAGGTGAGAGCATGTTCTGACCTTTGAAATTAGATTTGGGACTTTGCTGAGGGAGAGGCAGAAGATAATGTGCAGCTAAATCCCACATATGATGTTTTCTGCTTGGGCTTTCCAAGCTCTCCAGCAGCGATGGTGTTGATTTGGTCATTGCCCCGGGACTCCAACTTGCATGTTCACAGCCAAGTAACTGGAGGGTCCAATGGCTCCATGCAGCATCAGCTCCACACACAAACTGTCCCAAAATGCTTATACAGTCATGGAATCACAGAATCATTAAGGTTGGAAAAGCCCTCTGAGATCACTGAGTCCATATGACAACCCAGCACTGCCAAACCCACCGTAAACCATGTTCCCAAATGACGAAATGCTTCACGAAAAAGACTAAAAACCAAGAAAACATCATCGTTCTGCAATCCACTGAAGCAAAATAATCCCAAGCAAACTCCCAAGAGCACCCCAAAACCAGCTGCATGGCCACTGACAGATGCCAAATCTACTGCACATGCATCCAGGGCTCCAACTTTGGGATCGTCTCCATGGGCTTGTCTCCACTCAAGGTGCATTTCCCACCTTGCCCCTAAGCCAACCTCACCTTCTGCCCCAAAATCTTCAGCTCTGCCATCACCCTGCATCCCTCCAAGCCATGCTGGTTTAGAATCCCAGAATCCCAGACTGGTTTGGGCTGGACAGCACCTTAAAACTCATCTCATTCCATCCCTCRCCATGGGCAGGGATGCCACTCACTAGATCAGGTTGCTCAGGGCCTCATCCAACCTGGCCTAGGGGGAATYAAATCCCAGAAACTGATGCCATCAACACAATCTCCGGCAGCTGCTAATTCCAGATTCGGAGTGCAGATCACACCCAAGAAATCAGCTTCACAACCTTGGGAATCGATACCACAACCTGAGACAGCCCAGCYGAAGACAAATCCCAGAGCAGGACCTGCCGGAACGGCTGCTGATGGGTTTCCAAAAATAACCCAGTCCCCTTTTTGCAGTGCCTCATGTCCATTTACTTACAGGCACCTAAAAATAGCCCTTCCCGTTTGGATCGATGACGGGAGCCGACAGAAGTGAAAGGAGCTCATCACTCCACACACACRCAGGACTAAAGGAGATAAAATACTTTGGAAATGCAGCGTAGGGAACAATCCCGCTCTGGCCCCGAGACAGCCAGCTGGATGGGCCTAATGATTCTTCTCCAGCACCAGCTGTGATTGAATTTATTTCCATTTGGTGTGATTAAAAAGAAAGAGACAGATAAAAGGGAGAACAAAAAGTCCAAGATTTCAAAAGACACTAAAAATAAAACAGTTTRTATGTGCTTGGCACCCTACCTTGACAATTTTTATACGTGTCAGCCAAGCTCAATAACCCAAAAGGAAGACACAAGTAATTTATAGGTGGGGAAACCAAGGTATGGAAATGTTAAAATACCAGCTCCATCATCAATAAAATCACCAGCAGGAATAGGTTTTAAGGGAAGGCATTCCTGAGGCACCTGCCTATATCCATGCCCTAAGATCCCTCTGTATTTACTCTTCATGGAGCCCATGTAATTGTTTCCATTGCCTGGCAAGTGCAAATCGATGCTGAGGAGTTCAGCAGCTCCTCACGAGGAGTTCCAGTCCATTTAGCTGATCAAAGGGAGCTGCTTTGCCGAGCCCGTTCGCACCTCGCAGGGAAAAGGCACTTCCTCAAAATTCAAACGTACAAGTTTAGCAGCAGGAGGCCTGAAATTAATCCCTTTATTTAAACATTAACAACTTTAAGTGTCTCTAAGCAATTGTAAAGGCTTTATTAGAGAAGGCAATGAAAGCCCACGAGCAGCCAAGTCAAGAGGAAGCCAAGGTTATCTGCACTCAGTTCCAAGTATTAACTTTGACAACAAACTCGCTCTGGAGTGTGTTAGTACCTGGAATAAAGAGGACAGCAACACCTTGCTATCAGGTGAAGTCTGCAGGCAGGGATGGATGGAGGGAATCCTCCTGGAATCCATTCCCATGGCCATGAAGGGTAAGAAGATGTGCTGTGGGCAAACTGAATCTCATCTGTCTGACTCTTCTGAAACCAACTGACCTGTTTGGCAGATGTTGATTACCTTGACATCAGCAAGGTTTCTGATGTAGTCTCCTCTGTGGATATGCAGTAGGAAAACAAATGACTGGAACAGGAGGCTGGAGAGCAGGTGGACCCTCCACCCCAGCAACAGTCAAACCTCAACTGGGCAAAGCCTTGAGCAACCCCACCTACCTTTGCCATAAGCTTCACTCTGAGCAGGGCAGTGGATTAGAGACTTCCAGAGACTCCTTCCAATTCAAAGAAATGCCAAAGAGAAGGTGGAAGCCTTTCCTAGAGCTACTAGAACTAGATAAAGTCGTAATGTGTAATAAAAATAAATCTTTATAAGCTTTTAATTGAATGTATTGCGCTGGTGACAGCGAGAAGTCTCCCAGCACACCGCGCTTCCCTCTCCAACATTCCCGGACAGAGGAATACATCTATTCAATTAAGACACATGTACCACTTTCACACTAAAATTCAAGGTGTTTTAGTGGTATCATAGGACTTAATACTTGTAGAAGGTGATAAAACATTCATGAGAGCAACACTGTGAGATTAAATGGGCTGGGCTGACATTAAAAGACATTTTAAGGGACAACCCTTTAAGGACCAGCTCTCTGCTCAACCACAGCACAATCATTTCCTCAAATCCTTTCAGGTATCCAACACGCAGAGAGATGCACAAGGTGTGCACATCMCACACTGGATCCTGCCTGGTTGCTGCAGTGGGAGAAAAAAAGTATGGATTAAATGCTGTCTGAATTCCATGTGACACCAGGCTTGGCATTTTTTCAAATGCCTCCCTGTTACTGGAAAGTAACTATTGAGTTTCCCCAAAGTCAAAAGCTCCTCTCAGGTTCATTTCCCTTTCAGCTGCTCCAACAACTGTCTTGCCAAAATCCAGAGAAGACAAAAATCTATAGTTCCTAGGATTCACATTTTGAAACGGTTCCAAACGCAGAGCCAAGGTTTCACCTTTAATACACTCTCGCAAGGCACACAGCTATCTCCCTGACTTTGCTGGTCCTGATCCAGATGGAAAAAAAACATCCAAAGCACAAGTCAGTGTTTTTGCTGACCAGGATTACCTGACTTAGTGAGTATCAGCAACCTTCAAGGACATGGTCTAACACACCCGAGTGGAAATCACCAGTGCTGGATGCAGTTCCCTTAAATCCTCTAAGCCTCTGCTCCTCTGCTGGAACAGCCAGTGAAGTGCTGATAAACTCACTTTCAGATTATTTTCATCAAACTGAAGGTCAGCAAATGATTTGCTAATTAAACCTGTCACATAATTCTCAGCCTGATGCGTAACTCAAGCGAACTCCACTGAGCAGACCAGCAGGCAAGGGGTGAGCTGCCTGTTTCGGGGTGTGACGTGGCTGTGGGGTCACCAGGCCCTGGTGACAGATCCCTCAGAGCCACATCTTGCAGCAACATGTGTTTCCATGCAGCCTTTCCAAGCCCTGCCTACCCTGCTGAAACGGCTGCAGACTTTGGCCTCGTTTAGTGAAACAATCCTGCTTTGGTGCAGTCCTTGGCTCTGGACAACCCATCCTCCTCCAGCGGCTCAGAAGTGTCCCCTTGCCCAGGGTGGCTTTGTAGACCAAGGGTGAGCAGTGGCACTGGTCAGTTCCCAGCACCTAAAACGCTCCTGACTCTTTTCAAAGTCACTCTGAGGAAACACAATGATCTTRCCCCCCAAAAAGCCTCCGATCCAGGGAGGTTGTTCTATTTTCAACCAGAGGAGGGCAACCACACACGTACACAACAGGCAGCATCCTTCTGCCTGATACACAAAAATGCACTTTACTCCCATTCCCAACCACCAGAAGAGTTGTTTTATCTTTCCCATTCTGCCTTATTTGTGTCTATTCCCTTGCCTGTGATTAAAGAGCATCTCCCAAACAGAATCCTAGAATCACAGAATGGTTTGGATGGGAAAGCAGCTTAGAGCTCATCTCYTTCCACCCC
This sequence comes from Amblyornis subalaris, assembly GCA_018881555.1. NCBI lineage: Eukaryota > Metazoa > Chordata > Aves > Passeriformes > Ptilonorhynchidae > Amblyornis > Amblyornis subalaris. Next base: position 408,367 of record JACAXG010000234.1, read on the forward strand.
CTGCCATGGGCAGGGACACCTTCCACTATCCCAGGGTGCTCCAAGTCCAACCTGGCCTKGMACACTTCCAGGGATGGGGCAGCCACAGCTTCTCTGGGAAACCTGTGTCAGGGCCTCACCCCTTTCTGAATAAATAATTTCTTCCAAAATCCAATCCTCTGTCAGTTTAAAATAGCAGAGTATATCCACTTGCAAAAGAGAACCTGAATTCCTCATTCCCCCTGCTCAGCAGCAGTTCTGCTCTTCTCCCTGTCCCAGCTGTGGGGCCACCCAACCTATGCACTGAGATCCAGCAGGAACAGATYTGGCAGCTCTTCAGCAAACGAAGTTTTTACCCAGGTAAGGAACACATGCAGGATGTAACAGAGAAGCAGGCAAACGCTGTCCAGGTCCCAGCCCAGGCAGGTAAGACATGGTGCTTCTAACTCCCAGAAGGCAGCAGCACATTCCCYCTGGATGGCAGATCCAGAGACAGAAGGCTGAAGAAAGCTGCTCTCCTCAGAGGCTTGACAAAACAAGATGCCAAATCAAACAAGACTTTAGTGAGACACAAACCAATAGTTCCAGCTGAGCAATTGTTTGAACAGCCACAGTGCTTCGGTACACAGACAGGTAGAACATCAATAATTCTCAAGTCCAGTCTTGAGCAAATAGGAAACAAAACACTCCTTTCTTGCAGCAGCCTGGCAAGCTCAGCTTCACAGAGTCCAGCTGAGCAGGAGCGTCCGTGCTTCAGCCAAGCCACGGGGGGACAGGGACGACTGGATGACTCCAGTGGCCAGAACCCACYGAGCTTGTCCAGACAAGCTGTGTGTGCCACTGACCTGAGGAGAATTCATCAGTCCCAGCTGGTAACTTGGGCACTGGGAGCAAGGAAACTGCTTGTGACATGCTATAAATAGCAAAGGGACTGGGGATATTTTCTCCCTCTTGTGTACTCCTGCCTGCCCTGCTCGCAGAARCCCCTCAGAGCCTGGATCAGGCTGCCCTAATGCTTTCCTGCCTATTTTGAATCATGAAGTGGAGGTGAAAGAGTTTGTTCAGGAGAGCACAGCAACCCTAACTTTTATACCTTGGGGCAGGATATCCTGCAGGTAATGCCATTCCTCAGTACTTAGCTGGAAAACCCAGGGAAAGGCAGCTGTTTGTGGGAGAGGCACCAGGTGACTCAGCTCTTCATCCTCTCCTTTCTCCCCGTGGACATTTCAAAAGCACAAGGCATTGGTGTTACAGGGTGAGAGACAGGGACTCATTTGGTACATGAAATGGAAATTCAACAATCCCATCAACTCTCATTTTTAAGGATACTCATTTCTTCATCATCATTATGCTCTGTGGTAAAAGCCACTTTACGAGCTCAGCTAATCTGGGATGCTGTTGCATCACTGCCTGTTGTTGATAAACAATTATTAAAGAAAAAAAAAAAGAAAGAGGCAAACAGAAATCTTCTCTTCTGGCCTGGGGTGGTTTTCAGGATCACTATCACTGGAAAAGGGGAAAGAGGGGCTCTGTGGTTTTGGTATGGGCTGCCACAGTCCCAAGACCTGTTCTCTGGTCCAAACCCAGGGGTGTTCACCCAGCCACTTTCATGCCCTTGAGCTTTCTCACCTTCCCAAACACTCAGGCCACATCTGACTTGCCTTGGAGGTTTGATTCCTGGTTGTGCCAACTTCTGGATCACAGGGATCCATGGTAGCTGGCCGAGGTCACTGTTGGGTAGTGACACCCTGGGCGAGCAAGACCCAGAGTCCACCACTAGCCCCTCATGCCCCGGTGACCAGGCTCCCAAACCTGAGCTGTGCATCCATTTGGAGCAGAGCCTGGCCTGTGGCTGGGGAAGGATTGGGAATCCCAGTGTTACACTACTTCATGGCATACAATACCAAATAAATCCCCATGAAGCACACGGGGAGGGTTATTACTCCAGCACGCACAAAGGAGACGTTGAAGTGACAGGGAACTTCACTTCCCACCTTTTGTGGAGATAATACAAACCAGCAGAGCAGAAAGACATCCAAAACATCGTTTATCAAAGCAGCAACAGATTTTTCTGTCAAAGGAGAGATTTCACAAGGATGTCTTTGGCATGGGTGGATTCATGGCAAAACAATGAAGCGATGCGAGAGAGACGCGACCATTTCTCTTCCCCGAGTGTCAAAAAGCTTTCAGAAGCTTTATAAAAATTAGAGCTGCTTATGTTGAACATCTCAAAGGGAAAGGGGGGGGAGAGGAAGTGCTTTCCCCATGCAGTTCTCCAGCAGCAGCTCCTGATTGTACTCAGTGGGAAACACGGAGCACTCTCAGCACCTTCCCTCCCACTGAGCTCCAGGCWCGGGGGAAGCTCAGCAATTTGTAGGATTTGGGTGCTTGCTTTTGTTCCCCTTCCCTCTCTTCTTCCCCACGTACTCTCCATCCTCCCTTTGACAACCAGAGAAGGAAAGACTGATGAGAACACAGCAATTAAGGTGTTTGAAGCCTTGGTACCAGCTACTCTAAATGCAGGCACATGAAGCAGCAGGATTCTGCTGGTGACATTTGGACCACAAATGAAGTCCCCAAGAGTAATAAACAATCASGTAAAGAAATCTGGAAAGAAATTACCCAGCACACCTCGTCTTCCTGGCCCCCATGAGATCCATATAAAATGTGTTAATGCATCTGATTATGATCTAAATTATGTACAGAGGCTCCTGCCAAGCACTCTGTGAAGTTTCTTTATTGTTAAGTTGGAAGCTGTTTAAGAACGGTCCAGTCATCATGTTTCAAATTAGATTTGGGAAAAAAACATTTTCCTACTTTATTGCTGGCTCAGAACAYGGGAGAAAGTTGGTATGTGGGTGTTTTCTGCTGAAGAAAGAGCAGGAAAAAGGGGGACAGAGCAGAAGAAGAGCCAGTCTATTACCTGTCCTTTATTGTCACCTGAGCTGTGTGACTTTAGTGTACCCAGGCATGCCAGAGGATTACTGCAGTTTCAGACAGCTTTCTGCGTGTGTTTTTTCCTGAAAGAGGGGTATAAACACCAAGCTGTTCCCAGGCACACATTCCACAAGCCCAAAAAGGGTTTCTGGAAGAGTTCTGCTGAGAAAGGCTGGCAAAACATCATGTGAGACTTCCCCCACACCTGTGAGGGTTACCTAAGCTGTCACTTATGCTGCCAGTCCTCGTGCTGCTGGAGGCAGGTAAAAAAGCTGGGTTTCTCCCCAGCATGCCACACCAGGATTGGAGCTYTATAAAAAAATAGAGATACACCCCTTCCAGCTCTATATTCAAGTTTGGGAGAGCACCCCCAGTTTTACCTGCAAGCCTGACAACCTCACACGTAGTGAAAACTCCATCAGTCCAACCTGTGTTTTCTCTCCTGCTGCAGGGATCAGCATCTCCTTCCCACTGCAGGCCTGGATTCCCAAGGTAGAAGCAGAGCCAAGGTCACCTTGSTCAGAGGAGCTGGATTTTAAAAGGAGGGTAGGGTCCCTATATGTAATGRAAGTCTTCCATCCATTAGCTCTGCCCTTCCAAACACTCAGCTGCAGGACAAACTGCATAAACCTGGACTAAGCTGGGCCCTATGGACGTGAAATAGGATAAAAATAGCTCTTACAGGGTTATTTTGCTCTATACAGGTATATAAATGCATACACATACATGAAAATATATATATATGCCAGATATCTGTCTGTACCTCACAGAACCCCAGAATGGTTTGAAYTGGAAGGGACCTTAAAGATCATCTTATTCCACCCCTGGCCACGGGCAGGGACACCTTCCACTATCCCAGATTGCTCCAAGCCCTGTCCAACCTGGCCTTGGACACTCCCAGGGATGGGGCAGCCACAGCTTCTCTGGACAATCTGTGCCAGGGCCTCCTCACCACTCTTACAGCACAGAATTTCTTCCTAGYATCTCACCTAACCCTGCAGATTCTGCAGGAAACTGGGGATGAGAAGTACCATTTCTAGCCACCACGGTGATGGAGTGGTTTAAACACCAAAAAAATGCTTTAATGTAGGATCACAGGCTGGATCCCAGCCAGGCAAAAGCACTGCTTTTAAAGAAGTATTTATCTCTATAAAACACTTCCTAAACAATATGCTCAGTGCTTGAAAATAAAGCCTTGCTAAATAACCAGATTTTAACCTGGAATTCTGCATGTTGGCATTCTCTGCTGCTCCGGGTGAGTYTGATTCCCTCACACAGCATGGTGATTTTCTCTCTTTTTAAGAAAAAAAGGAATTTTCTCTTTCAGTTTAACTTTGAGGCAAGATGGAAGACCACAGCCTGGCCTCAAAGACATGAGATCTTTTGAACTCCAAGTCAGCAGGCTCTCACAGGAACTGAGCTCGAGGGCTGCTCTGGAATAAATCAAAAAGGATTTACTCTTTCACTTGAACAAGGCTGGGAAAAAACCTGCTCAGATGCACAGATATGGGGTTGGGGGTGGGGAGACAGCTAACAAGTTTTAAAAAATAATAAAAAAGGCACCTTAAGAATGCCATGATGACTTGACTGACCCAGTCCCATAAGCTAAACACCATCCTGCATGGCTGGATTTCCTGGAGGAAATCACAGGCACAGTTGCTAAGCCTGCTGGAAGTGTTTCAATCCAGGAATATATGGAGCAGATGCTCCAAACACGACTCACAAGGACACGRCACTCCTGGAGAAATCCTCTGACAGCCAGTCAAAAGAGGGGCTTGAACGGGTCACGTGTCATTTGGGATCCAGCTGTGATTTCTTCACAGTTAGCAGAGTTCAAGGCCAAAAGGGACCTTGAGAGCACCTAATCYGTGCTGTATCACGGCCCATCACATTTCATCCAAGATTTCCTAAGAGCAGGAGTTAAGATTGAGCAGCCAAACTCCAACTTGAGTAACTATGGTGGCTCCCAGTAGCAATCCACGTGCTGCTTCCACTCCAAAACTTGGGCTGACAGAGTAGCTTCGTGTAGGATGCAACTGCCTCTTGGCGTCCTTGTGTCCCTGTGCCAGAAAATGCCATTCCCTGGAACAGGCAGAGTGACTCCGTGCTCCACTTTGCTTCGCTCTTGACACCTTTGCTTGAGCCCAAACTCATCAGCAGTTTTGACAATACTCCAGAGTCTGAGTTTGCCTGAAGGAGCTCAGCACAGGGCACAAAATCCCATCCTCTGGCTTCCTTACAGGAGTGAGAAGAAAACTGGAGAAGGAGAAATGTGCTGCTGGCAGCAATTCCAGCCTCTGCAGGGAGATTGGAAGGCTCCCAGTCAGCCACACACCCCCGCAAGAGCTGTGCATGAGCAGCACCCATGGACTAATCCTCACACAGTGAAACCACCTCGAGTACAAAGAGTCTGGGGACAAGAATCTGCCCAGGGAATGATGCTAAAGAAGAAAAATGTTCAGAGCACAACTTCCCCCTGAGCTGTGCGCAGGGATTTGGATCCCGAGGCACCCAGACACTGAGCTCAGACCATTAATGACATTCAACACTGCTTTYAAAATCAGAGTTTAAAACTGCTGAAACCAGAAGATTGTGAAATGCTGCTTCTTCGCCTGCAGTTCTGCCAAATTAATTTGGCTAAAACTTTCAGCAATTAATAGATGATTAAAGGAAAGAGTCGATGGCCAAAAAATATGTAAGGRGCTTGATTAAGGCTCTGTGGGTGACACTGTGCTGGTCCTGCTCTATTTTTACAAGCTTTCCTCAGCTCACTGTTACTTTAACCAGACTACGGAGAGGAGGAGAGTGCTGCTAGAAGGGTGTGGGATATTTCAGTAAATTATGTTAAAATCCAGCAGGAGAAGCAGCAACTTAACCCCCGGCATGGGACAGCCTGACACTGCAGTGCTCCCTTGTGCTTTACCTGATGTCCCTTGGCTCCTTGGCTCAGACCTGTCCCAYATCACACATCGACTCCTTCACCACCTTTCTTCTTTCTCCCAGCGCTGATCTCAAGGGTTTTCCTCCTGTTTAATAGAAAAATACAGACAAAGCCACACAGGCTTAAGAAATATGTTATGCATGGCCTTGAGGCATCATGCAGGAGAGGCTGTATAATGGCACTCTGGCTACAAACATTCCTTCCAGACCTCTCCAAACAGGGATTGAGCAACCTGGGATAACGTAAGGTCGGAATGAGATGAGTTTTTAAGTCCCTTCCCTCTCAAACCAGTCCAGGATTCTGTGATTCATGACATGGCCTTAAGCCTGGAARCTCCCCCAGGTTTGACAATCTGGGCTGCTGGGAAGTAAGGGAGGCTGGAGGGCATCAGTGGAGGAGACAGGTACAAATAGGCAACCTGGAGAAGGTATATTTCAAATTTAAAAGGGATGAGATGTGGGCCMCCAGCTCCCTGCTCCATCAGCTCCGAGCCAGCTTCCAGGCATTCCCAGCTCCCCTCACAGAAAATATATTCTCAGGTTATACCCATGTGATCATTTCCCACAAAAATATTAAATAAAATCATTGACTACATTCTTCTATAAGTGTCAGGGTCAAAGAGGATAACTGCAAGCCACCCAGTCTGACCTGTTCCATGACACACCACGAGCTCCACCCACCAGCTCCAGACTCAAGCAGAGAAACACCCAGTGATTCTTCATGCAGCTTTTTCCCTAACTCAGATCCTCTCTCAGCCACGCTTCTGCTGCAAACAACTGTCTGATCTCAGCAGGCAAACAGATAAAAAAATTACTAGAAAATAAAATACCTTTTGTTAAGAAAAGCCCAAGGCTCCAGGATTATCCTTCGGCGGGCAACGCCTTGGCCGTCAGTGGCATTTCCTTTTGTTTTAGAACAAAAAGGACCATCCACATCCTGCCTTCATCCTCCTACACAGCCTCTTGGACAGTCCCAGTTTTGGCAGGCGGTACAAGCGGAGCATCCCAAGTTCCCTCTTCCCACCCCTGACTCTCACTAATGCATTCCATACTCTCCCCAGTCCCAGCTCTGCCACTGCTCCCGGCAGGGAGTCAGGGCTGGTCCTTGGGGGCTGATGCTGCTTATAAAGGCTGCTTCCATGCCTTTCCCTTCAGCTGGCTAAACACTTCCCGAGTGCCCACATCTCTGGGATACAAAGAAGGAAAGATATCGTGATCCCAGCTCATCTCTCCTGGCAGGCTGCAGGTCCTGGCACGTTTCCATCCACACACGGCTACAAAATGTTTGCATGAACAAGAGCAGCCCCAACCCTTCTATCCCTCCTTCCTTCCCTCACTGCAAAGTTTTTCCCAGAGTTCTCCAGAAATCACGAGAGAAGACGTTACTCAAGAGCCACAGCTGAGGATTTCATTTCAACATGACCTGCAAAATATCTACTTCAAACCTCACCCACACTGCACGAGCCCATCTGCACACAGCCCCCGCTAGCTCTTCCAGGTCTGGAAATGTTTTATGGCAAGCTTGGAATGCTTACAGTTTACAAAATAAAAATCCACTTCTTTTTTTTTTGCCCCCCAAAGCCACCAATTATTCTTAGTCCCTGAAACTCCAGCCGCTTGCGGCAAAGGACCCAAGGAATCACAGCATCTGGAAATGGGATGCCCAAAGTTGTATCAGCTGAATGAACCACTCTCCTGAGAATTACAGAATGGTTTGGGTTGGAAGGAACCTCAAGGATCATCTTGTTCCAAGCCCCTGCCCTCGGCAGGGACACCTCCCACTACAGAAAAGTTCGTTTTTTTTTAGAAAATCCTAATTCTAACACGCTCTGGAAAACCTCAGGCTGTTCACAGGATAAATGCCATATATGATTAAAGTGAAACTCCTTCTCTAATAAACTCCACATAACTTATATGATGTAAAAATTCCAGTSTATATTAATATTTTATTCTGATTGCTGTCATGAACAGCAATAACAGCACCCCAGCACAGGCTCACCCAAGGAAAAGGGTGGTTTCTCYCTACTCTCCACCAGAGAAGAGGTGGCAAGTAGCTGTTATAACTTCATTTTATATTTTATTAGTTTGTACAAGCCAGCTATGCTAAAAGGTTGCACCAGTAATTTAAACTGCAGTTGTCAGCAGAAGTGAAGGACATTGTGGGATACATTTTATTCCAGCTCTTTTATTGCCTGGCTCCTTGGAGTGATTCAAGCAGCTTAAGGATTTTAGAGGCACTGTCACAACAGTATCTGGCCTGTCGCAAKCTGCTATTTAAACAAAAAAAAAAGACCCAAAGCCCCCAACTTTCAAAGAACTGGCTGGACCAGCAGAAGTTGTTCAAGACTCAGCAACTCCTGAATGCCACCAAATTGCTCCCTCACGGGGACAGGCACTTTCTGCAAGGTTATTCCCACGTGGCAGAACGGGAGGGGGATCCATAAAACAGGGGGAATGCTGATTTTTGCAGCTCTGCCAAACCACAGGAACACACACAAACACACACGTCGTGACTCTTCAGGAGCCAGCAGCGCTCTGTCACGTCTGCTGGGACACAGCAAGGCAGGTGACAAGCTGGGGACTTGAGCACAACGAGGCTGGCAAACATCCAATCCAGGAAAGCCTCCAACAGCACTGGCCAGAGGAGGAATGTTTTGAAGATTCCTGAGCCAGCAGGTGCCTGCTTTCTGTCCCAGCAGCACCCCAGGGTTCTGCTGGACTCTTCCCTAAGGAAGATCAAAAAGCAAATTAATTCCCATCAGCTCTTCCTTGAACTCAGGGACCAACCCCTTCTCCTCACTACACTGGTAGGAGATGCTGCTCTTCATCCTCTTTCAGCTGCCCCAGACCATGGGGCTGGAGGGGAAGAACATCCCAGTGCTGAGATGTCTGCTGGCTGCTTGCCTGGCAGAGGACTGGCTTCCAGATCCCATTAGGAAAATTATCCCGGGAAAACAGAGGGGAACCTTACTTTGTGGGAGGATGGAATGAACAGGGCCCTTCTTGGTCAAAGTACTGTAGCACTTTGGGTGCTGAGCGTTCCCAAGGTCCCCAACTCCTAGCCACACACAGCAAGCCAGGAAACACACGTGGGTCACCTCATCCCATGTCTTGGGGTGCTTGCAGAGAGGGAAGCTCCAAGGCTGACAAATCTGGAAGGGCTCACAGGGCCATGGGTTCAGCTGCATGGCAGATCCTGACTCAGCACGGAGGTGACACTCCATGAATCCAGGTCACTCCACGCTCAGGACAGAGAAGAGACATCCTCACCCCATCCAACGTGGCCTTGAGCACTTTCAGGGATGGGGCAGCCACAGCTTGGGAAACCTGTGCCAGGGCCTCCCCACCTGTACAGGGAGCAATTTCTTCCCAATATCCCATCTATCCCTGCCCCCCGGCAGTGGGAAGCCATCAGATTATCAGATGATGCCACATGGTAAGTGCTGGAGAATGACCCATTCTCAACTGTCCCCTGGCTGTGGGTTCCTTCATGTCCCCCTCTGGGGACACACTGTGCCAGGAGAGCTCCATGTTTCCCTAAAGATGCCCCTGTGCCAGACACACCACCTTAAAATCTATGAGAACAAGCAAAACTTACTTTCCAAAGAACAATCTTTCAAGCAGAGGGAAGGTTCTCATACCTGGACTTTGAGATTTTTAAGTTTGGGAGATCTTTTTTTTTTTTTTTTTAAATGTATTAGAAGAAGTTTTTCAGGTCACCTTTGATGTAGAGTTGTCTGGAAGGAGAGGCTGTCAGATGGTGTCTTAGCAAGGGAATATCTGTTCCCTGGGCATGGACTCAGAGCCTTGTGAACTCCCTATGGCACCTGCATATTCCGTGTTTGTACTCCAAGCCCCACGGACACTCCTTTGATGTGTTACCATGTGGTGAGCTGGAGCGCCTAAAGGTCCCTGGAGACCACAGGAATCCACATGATGGGATGTATTTAGTGGATAAGGATCCTTCCATCCTTTGAACCACAACTTTGCTGTTGTTATCTTTTTTCAAGAACATTTAAATTGCMTTTTTTTCATGCCTGATGCAGAGAGCAGCTATGGAGAGATGCCCAGGAAGGCTCCTCTGCTCCACAGGGAATCCAGCCCTGCTCTTGCACACATGGTCTCCTTCTGGCCTCTCCAGCTCGCTGCTCCAACATAAACAAGTAAGACCTACATCCTCCTGGAAATTAAAACCAGCCTCTCAGATATGTACACAGATCTCCTTCTGCCCTGCAGGAAACAGGGATGGAGAATTTGCAGCCCCAGGTGGCCCGGAGCTATCCATGTTCGTGGGGGCTGGGGAAGGCCAGGCGTGGAACACGCAGCACTAAATGGCACCTTGGGACATTTAATGCTCTCAGTTTTCTTTTCTGAACTCATCTCTTCACTAGCCAGAGAAATTTGTCCATTTTCTTCTATTCATCCTTGCAGTTACCACTAAAAAGCTTTTTCCTTTACCCCCAGTCACAAAAACACCCCAATCTGCTTCCATCTCACCCTTTCCTGACAATTATCTCCACTTGTTTCCCTATTTTCTCCTCTTTCAAGGCTCTTATCCAAGCTGGTTCTTCCTCTCCCTCACCTGCCTGCAACACCATTATCTTTCCCACTTCAGATGTGCTACTGCCAATCGAAAATCTGGTTTCAGTACAGTTATTTAAGCCCATTCTCCTGCACTAAGGCAGAAAAATATTGCAACCTAATACAGAAATATGCCCATGGAAATCATTCCTGGGATGCAATACTCCAATCTGAGCTGAAGGCCAAAATGATGGAGACACAGAGCAACGCCAGCTCAGATCCACAGCTCTGGAAAACATTCCTRGCACTCCCATCCCAAGTGCCATTAAGGAAATGCCAAAGTCCAGCAGAAGTTTGGACAACACAAAACATTAAATCGAGCTCTGATATTTAAGAGCAGAAGATTTCCCACGCTAATTCAGGCAATGTGTCCATAAAACTGGTAACAAAACCAGCTGGGTCCATTAACTGCACTTGCTCCACAGCATTTGCTCTTGGAATTGTTTATGCACAGAGGTTACCCAGCATATTAATACTCCAGAAAAGAGCACATAAAACCGAGCTGGAAACGAAGGAGTGCTTGGGGATCCTGTTGTTACACCAGAGTTAGAGTGGGATAAAGCAAGAGGGGTCTATGGAGGGAGAAATTCCCAGAAGAAARCTCCAGAGAGCCCCTATTTACCTTCCTCTTCAGCAAACAAAATCCCACAAACAGGGAATTTAAAACCTGTTGTTGCAAGCAGAGAGAAAGGCAAAGATTTTACGATCCTGCTGTGAGAAGGGAATTTTAACAGGCTGGTGAAGAATAAACTGTTAGTTTCTTCTGTAAACCTGAACAAAACCAATTGATTTCCCAGAAACAAATTGGGAAATTATCCCCCCTGGCCCCAAGAGTCAAGTAGTCAAGTCCAAACCTGACAGCAGAGGATTAGTTTCTCCTGCCTTCTCCTTATCCTGTACCTTCACAGACTTTGGGTTCAGACCCACGATCCAAAATCAGGCAGGTTAGGGATGCCCTAAAAGCTGCTGACTCAATGGAAGGGAAAGGGATTTAAGCTAATAATTTACCTTACAGCTGACCAGGAGCTTGCCAGCACACAAGGGAGGGTGTAACTCATGCTGGAAATGCTCCACTGAAAGGTCTGTGTGTCCCCAGTCACCCACTCCAGAAGCCACAATCTCCCTTTCATGCCCTTCTGCAGGAGATATGACTCTTGACCTTGCCCTTTGGATGGCCAAGCGACCATATAAATCCCAAAGGGACAAAGATCCCATTTAAAAATCCCTGAATTCCCTCAGCAATCTCAAGTCTGCCAATTGAGCTGACAGAGAGGGCTTTGCATAAGAAAAGGAGGAATGCACGGGAATGTTCAATGTGGAAATGAGGGTGGATAAGGAAAACAGGAATTTACCCTGGAACTGTTACTCCTAACATTTATCAACAAGGAGTAACAAGACAAGAGACAATTTTTAAATTAGACATTGCGAATATTTTCTTCACCAAAAGGGTTGTCCAGCCCTGGCACAGCTGCCCATGGCAGTGGTGGATTCCCTATTCCTGGAGGGATTTAAAAGCTGTGTGGATGTGGCACTTGGGGACATGAGTCAGTGGTAGCCTTGCAGGGGTGGGGGAATGGTTGGACTCCATGATCTTAGAGAACTCTTCCAACTTCCAACCTAAATAATTCCATGATTAGGACTTACTTTTGAGGGGAAAGAAGGAGGTTTTTTTCCCTTTATCTAACTCAAAAAAACTTCAATAAAGAAACCACTTTGCACACTTCAGAGGCTCAAGACATTCAGGGATAAAAAATGGACCTGCAAATTAAGGTTCTTAGTGTTCCTCTTCACCTGAACCCACAGCTGGGGATATTACAAATCCTTTTCACCTTAAACCAGTTGAGTGGCACAAAGAATTAGCACRAAAGTGAGGGATGCTCAGCAGGGGCAAATGAACTGCTGCAAAGAACAYGAGGCACATTAGAATCTGTCTTGGCACAGTTCTTCCTTCTCCAGCAGGAAGAACATACAGAAGTAGCAACAATCCCTTTCCGGAAAATTGTCCAAAGCTTCCAGCCCACTGTCAAAATTCATTTCAAAGAACTGGTCCAAGCAAGAACTTACAGCATTTTATGGTGCAAAACCACCCCCTGTTCCACAATGGCTTTCTGCTTTCACAACAAAAATGGTGCCTTGAGATTTTGCCTTCAAGAAAGGGAATAAAAACTTCCTTTCTCACTGCCACCAGATTGGTGTCACCCTCTCTGGATCTCAGCGTTCCCATGCGTAAAGAAAAAGCAAGTACAACTTCCAAAGATACATGTAAAGAGGCAGCAAATCCATCCCTTCCTGGGAATTTGCTCCAGTGATTATCACAGCCCCTGCCTACCTTTCAATGTCACCTCCCAAACAGCTTCTCACCGTCCTCTCCGTGGACTCAGCAGCATCCAGCACCTTCTCCCCAAAGAAGGGACTCATGGTTTGGTCTCTCTCCTGAGCCATAAACACAGTGGGAGGGTTAAAAAGTTCAAGTCTAGATATTTTTCCTCTGACCCAAAAGCTGCCCTGCTGCTCCTTCTGCAGGATCTCCAGCTTTCCCCACRTCTATTTTAATATACGGATATCGGAGCTAAATAAGCTACTTGAACTACTTGAACAGTATTTTCAGAAATGCAGTTTCTGGAAGTAACAACATCCTTTGTTTCTATTTCCCAGTTCACATGTCCATAGATGGCAATAAACACTTCTTATTCTGAGAGCTGAAGCAGATTTGGCTGCTCAGTCCAACCAAAAGTACCTTTGCACAGAGACTGTTCCTGGAGGGCTGAGCCCTCTTCCCCAGGCACAGCCCACACTGCTCACTCCATCCTCCAGTTTACAAATCATCTGGATTGCTCCAAGCCATTTATCATATTCTTGGAACGATTTATTAGTCCAGTGGTCTTGTGAACTCCACAGATTTTCTTGTTCTCTGTACTTGATGAAAATCACAAGAGCCAGGATGCAGCTACTCTTAAGAACTCCCATGATCGCATTTACAGTTTTATCACAGCCTTTCCATGACTTKTATTTCCTATCCTGATGAAAAAACAGCAGAGACAGAGGCTCACACAATCTTCATGACAAGCTCTGATGCTGCCTGGTCACACAAAGCTGCATTTGTTCAGCGCAGCTCACAGAGAACCCACTCCTCCCTATAAGCACAAATTTTACACTCAATTTCTTTTCACTACGGACAAGAGAAAATTGATTAAGCAGGAGAAGTGGTCCTTAAAAAAYGAATCTACTTATCTGCTCTCTATCAAACAAAAAGAACCTGAAAAACTGGCAAATCTAAATATTTGCCCAGGAGATAAGACAAATCATCCTTCCATGACTCTCACATTTTCCTCCTGCTCCCTGGAACTCCTGCAGGCCTTTGTCACCACAGGAACGATGGTTGGTGCCACCAGCACTGATGTTTAATTCTGTAACTTCAACACCTTCTRCTATCCCAGGTTGCTCCAAGTCCTGTCCAGCCTGGCCTTGGACACCTCCACATTTACATACAGATATATTTCATCATCTTCACCACCATAAAACTATATATACATATACATTTTCACATATAGGCACACACACACAGGGCAGGTCCCACTGAATTGCATCATCCCTGCAAAACTAGATCCAAGGTGTCCAAAAACACACAGTGCTCCGGGAATGGTATTTCTGAATAGATTGTTTCCAGCAGCTTCCCCAAAATGACACTCTGGGAACAGCAAGGAGAGGATCCAACTTGAGGGTGGTATTCAGTCATGCTTAAGCAACACAGCTTCTCTCCCTCCTCCGCCTCTTAACTCCCTGCCCCTATTCTCTCAATGTTTCCAAATTGGCCCAGCTTTGGTGGATTTTTATGGGAACTGCAAAAGAAACATCTGCCAGCCATCCAATCATTGCTCCCAAGTGCAGGGGCACCATGACTTGAAATGGTCGTCGTGCCTTTATTTGTATTTATTTTTAACTGGAAGAAAATATATTTTCTCAGTCTCATCCTCCAAAACAGCTAAAAGGTTTTCATTACAGTCTTCCCAAAAAGCACCAGCGAACAACTAGTTGGAACGTTCCAGCTAAAGTTTGATATAGTATGAACAACTGAAAACAGGATTTCCAAACACAAAAAATCTTAGGAATACCACCATTCCCTTCTCCCAGATTAAGAACCTCCAGCAATCCCCTCTTAGGGCTCTTTAGCCGCCCTTCTCTGCTGGTTTGTTTTGCTGCAACACCTAATTTAGGCTGCTTGTTCGTTTGGAAAAGACCTCAAAAGACCCATAAAAGTCAGCTGCTTTGCACCCAAAACCATCAATTTTAGCCATGAAGGTCCTGGTTTCACAGAGCCACCYCAACAAGTTTTTCAAAATTCCCTTTAGATGCCCTTCAGTCCATGCACAGGCCACCAGCAGGATTTCTGAGCAGGCGGAACACGAACGTGTGTTGTGATTCACATTAACGTTTCCATACTCAGGATTTCACGTTACTCAAAAGCAATTTGGGGTTTGGGTTGGGTTTTTTTTTAAGTCTCCAGCAAACCCTGAAGCTGGGGATGAAGGAGAAGATGGGCAGGTCAAACGTGACCAGACACCTCCCTGTTTTTACACGATCCATGCCCAACTCTGCTTCTCCACATCCGAGCTACAAAAAATTCCCTGTCGCAAAAATCAGATGGCACCGTAACCAAGCCCACCATGGATAATAAGGAATCAGAAGGGCAAGGAATTGTGGCAGGATGCTGATGCAAGCTGATGCTGCCAGTCTTGTCAGCTCATTACTTGAGGCAGCCTGGGCTCCCCATGAGGTCCCATGAAGCACGAATGACTTAATCAAGGGACCTCCCTKGGGCTCAGGGAGATGCTCATGAATAACAGCATCAAATCAAAGCCTGGGAAATCAGTGGCAYCCTATGGAAAACTGATGGGATCAGCTGGTAAATCCTTAAGCTGTTAAGTGGTGCCTTGCTCCTRCCTCCTACCAAAAAATTGCCCTGAGCAGAGCTGGAGGCACAAGGAATGCYAAAAAGCCAAAAGTGGGGAGCTGCATTCCAGAAGTCTGCAGAAAAAAGGTGATCCACACCTTTGGATACTGCCACGAGGGACAGGACACAGGGAATGGCTTCCCACTGCCAGAGGGCAGGGATAGATGRGATRTTGGGAAGAAATTCTTCCCTGTGAGGGTSGTGAGGCCCTGGCACAAGTTGCCCAGAGAAGCTSTGGCTGCCCCATCCCTGSAAGTGTCCAAGGCCACGCTGGACGGGGCTTGGAGCAACCTGGGATAGTGGAAGGTGTCCCTGTCCATGGCAGAGGAGTTGGAATAAGATGAGCTTCCAGGTCCGTCCCAAACCAATCCACTCTGGGATTCCATGGTTCTAAGGCAGGAGTAAGTGTACACATCTATGGGCACACAATTTCCAGAGTTATAAAGCACATTTTTAAGCAAAGCTGGACAGCAACTTTACAGTCACCAAGCTCCTTGTGCACACCCAGTGCCGCAAAATCTGCAACGACTTCAAATTCTTTACTATTAACACATTCTCCATATTAATCTTCCCCAAATGATCCATACTGGAAATTTATGTATGACCCTGTATTAAAATCCACTGTAACTGTGTCTCTGAGCATGTCACGGAGCTTAAATACAGGCGAGCAGAGGGCATTAAGAGGCTGCTGAGAATCATTTTCTAGTACATTGGAAAGGACAAACTGTTTTTATGAGTGTGTGTTTTACAGTCTGTTTTTTCAAATTAAATCTAAAATAGTTCCCAGATGGAAGCTGTATCATTCCAACTTCAATCTAAGGAATATTTTATTTTAAAAAATAAAAAAAGAAGAGGCAAAACTTCAGAAAGTCTGACTCCATGGAAAGGCCAACATTGTGCTGCTCAGAGAGGACTCAGACATGGTAAAAARAGCCTTGAGACTTTTTCTGAGCAAAGATTCAAATAATAAGGAAATAGTCCTAAAACAGTGGCATCAAAGTTTGTCCTTAATTCCACAATGGGTGCATCAGACTGTGGAAAATTTCTTTACAAAGCTCCAGGCATCCATGAGGCAGCTGGAGCGGGAAAAGGATTCTCTT
Organism: Amblyornis subalaris; assembly: GCA_018881555.1. Lineage (NCBI taxonomy): Eukaryota > Metazoa > Chordata > Aves > Passeriformes > Ptilonorhynchidae > Amblyornis > Amblyornis subalaris. The sequence continues at coordinate 424,855 of JACAXG010000234.1, forward strand.
GCCCACAGTGTTCTTACCCACTGCCTTTAAGTAGCTCTCCTCCCGCAAATCGATATTTCCCATTATTTTTAAGTATCCCATATAGCTATAACATGGCTCTAATACTCTTCCCAACTCACAGCATCTCCAAAATTTGAAATTAACTTTAATGTGCATCAGCAACAATGGTCCAGCTCATCTCTGATTCCAGCGCCGGAGAGGTGATGCAGATCCCTCTGTTTTTGTCAAGCAAACTAATACTTGGGAAAAGCAGAGAGCAGGAGATGAAAACAGGATCCTTGGAGCTGCACTCCTGTAGCACAGGAGGGTAGAAGTGCAATCAGCACCTGATTGATTTGCATCTCCCACGTGTTGCAAGGACTGCAAGTATTTGTAATTTGGTCAGGCCAAACGTAGGAGTGGTTTGATTACAAGAGCAGAGGGATGGAAAAAGGAGGTCCCTGGCAACTTCCAGCTCGGGAGCAGCCCTGGCTGCTACAGGGGAGGAAGGAAYAGGAGAGGAATCACTACAAACACCTGCTCTTCCTCAGGGCAGAGAGGGAACAGCTCCTGCACCCTACACACTGAGCACGGTCTGGGCTTAGCATCAGCATCAGCTCACTCCAGCACCAGCTCCAGCAATTCTCCTTGTCCCCAGTCACACACATGTAAAATCCTATTGAATTTCTCCCTCTTCCAAGAATCACAGAACATCCTGGGTTGGAAGGGACCAACAGGGATCATCAATGCAACTCCTGGCCATACACACACACCCCAGCAATCCCACCCTGTGCCTGAGAGTTGTGCAAAYGCTCCTGGAGCTCTGGCAGCCTTGGGACCGTGACCATTCCCTGCGGAGCCTGTTCAGTGCCCGATCACCCCCTGGGGGAAGAATCTTTCCCTGATATCCAACCTAAACCTCCCCGACCCAGCTCCAGCCCTTCCCTCCTGTCTCTAGTCACAGAGAGCAGATATCAGAGCTGCCTCTCTGCTGCCCCTCAGGAGGAATTTTCCAGCCACCCTCCCGTCTTTTTGACATCCTCCCATCAAAAAAATTCCAACCTATATTACAGATTCTCCGGGGCACAGGGATCCCATTACAGCAAATTACCAAAATGTTGCCTGTGCTTTGCAGCTTAGAAAGGATCAAGTTATGCCCCAGCTCAGGATTCTGTCAGTACCATTAGGAAAGCTCCACTCTCCCTCATGAAYGACAAAATCATTCTGGACAAACTGGAAAAGTGGGAGGGAAGAGTTCTGAGTGAAAAATGATCTCATAACTGGGTAGAAATAGTGCTGTCAAAAGCTGCAAAAGACACCACACCAGAAGTAGTTATCCCTTCTCCAAACAATTTTAGGCAGCACAGTCAGGAGTGGCAACACCAGTTTATTCCACGCTTGCTCCCTCCTAAAATCAATTTTCCAGCCACGCATCCATAGGTCATCTGTCAAGTGGCCATGTCTTTCCTGTATTCACAGTTCCTACTCACCTCAGTGGGAGCAGGGAGCTCTCCCTGGAGCTGGGATTAAACACAGGCACCTCCAAGCAGGGATCTTTCCCCTCTGCATGTCACCAACCCCGCTCTTTGCTACGAGAATCACTGAACAGCTTCTTTAAACCCCAACCCCACGTCAGGTTCCGCCAGCAACTGCAGCACAAAGCACAGGTTTCCATATTAATTCCTGCTGCCTGAAAAACCTAGGACACAACAAGACCAGAATAATAATACCAATTACTGATATTTGATGCAGTAATTTCAGAGCCAATTAACATAATGAACCTTCGTCTCTTTCAGATAAGCAATCTCAGAACACTCCAGCTAAAGGTGAGGGGCTGAAGCACAGAACAAGAACGTTAAACACTCATTACAAGAACAGAAGTGGGAAAGATTTCCACACAGTCCTTCCTCAAAAACACCATCCCCCAGCCCCGCTCCGCCTCCACACACACACAAAGGAGGACCTGTGGTACTTTTTATCCGTGTTCTGATGGCACACTGAGGGATTAGAGCTGGAAGCTCTTTATGACAAAGCCCCTGAGCCCACCCAAACCTGGCAGCCGAGGATTCGGGGGAAAACGAGGAAAGGAAAAAGCAGCAAGTTCTGGGTGAGAAGCAGCACATTCCCCCTGCTGCATGAYAGAGAATTACCTGCACCAGGGGAACAGATCCATCCCTCTCCCAGGGAATACCTGGAGCCACGTGTGCTGTTTGCTCCATGCTGTGCCCTCGGCAGAATGTGGCCGAGGTGGCTACAAAGGACCCACACTTGACACACATTTGTGACATTTCAAATCATCACAGAATGSTTTGGGTTGGAAGGGACCTGAAAGATCATCTTGTTAAAGACTCTTAACAAATCAACTCCCTTGCCATGGGCATCAGGGATCCCTTCCACTATCCCAGGTTGTTCCAAGCCCATCCAACCTGCCTTGGACACTTCCAGGGATGSGGCAGCCACAGCTTCTCTGGGAAACCTGTGCCAGGGCCTCCCCATCCTCACAGGGAAGAATTTCTTCCCAATATTCCATCTAACCCTGACCTCTGGCAGTGGGAAGCCATTCTCTGTGTCCTGTCCCTCCATGCCTTATCCTAAGTCCCTCTCCAGCTCTCCTGGAGCCCCTTTAGGCTCTGGAAAGCGCTCCAAGGTCTCCCTGGATCCTTCTCCAGGTGAATACCCCCAGCTCTCCCAGCCTGGCTCCAGAGCAGAGGGGCTCCAGCCCTTGGAGCAGCTCCGTGGCCTCCTGTGGACCCTCTCTAACAGATGCACATCTTTCTTGTGCCAACAACTCCAGCTCTGGAGGAAGAAAAAACATCACACTAACATTTAGCACACTGAGTGCTGGAGAAAGAGCTTATTTATGACTTCCCCTGGACATAAATTTTCCTGCCAAATCAGTTACAAGACCATTAATGCTTTGTGGGGTGAACATGAGAATTCACCATGGATGTGGGAACACAGACCACTGCACTGACCAGACCAGTGGGTGCTGGAGCAGTCCAARCCTGTTCATTTGGATTTCTCCAGCCAGACGGTGCTCAGAGAGCCCCAACAGCCCAGTCCAAGCCCAGTGTGCCATGGGAAGGGGACTTGARGGTGACAAAGCTGAGGCCACCAGTGTGAGAACAGGCTGACAAAGCCACACCACAATAATGTGGATTTCCTGCTTTGGAAGCCGCAGAAACTGTTTAAATTTTTTTTTTCCTCTTCTTAGAAATTAACTAGAAGTGTGGGTATGGTGAGAGCAAATGGCACAAGAAGGAAGGAGAAAAAAAAGGAATTAAATCAGGGCATGTGGCCTCTGCCTACAAACAGAACCCATCTCCTCATCCATCATTCCTCATCCAGGACACTTCCCTCCTTTCCTTCCAACTCCATCACAATCCTCATTCCACTTCTCAGACAGTTCCTACTGATTTGTCCTTCTCTCTCTCTCATCAGAAAAATGTCCCAGGAGGCTCCAGTAAATGCATTAGGATTTCTTCCTCTACTTCTTTTGTAGAATTCTACAAAATRTTCACCCTCACTAAGGCACCACACAAGACACCCACAAAAACAAGGCAGCCCAAGAAGAACAAACCATAAACTTAAAAGATCCAAAACACTGMCTGGGTTTTATCCAGACACTTGAAGGGCACAACCTGCCCATGGCAAGGGGTTGGAACTACATGATCTTTAAGGTCCTTGCAAACCTAAACTATTCTGTGATTCTATGATTTCTTCTCCTGGGCAGAAAGGCTCCATCACTTTTAATAACCATAAATCTCACAGTTCCTCAAATAATATGCTCTGTAGACACACAAAATGTGAGGCTAAGCTCATGAAATGAACAGTTTTATGCACTAAAGCTTGTGCTCTGTCATGTGGAACCATGGCAAAAAACACCCCACGATCCAGAGGAGGACAAGGACCAAGGATCAGTTTCAATAAGCACTGAATTAAACTGATCAAAATAACATGAGGTTTGATTTTAAGACAACAAGGTCACACCAGCACAATGTGTGGGCTGGAACGGCCACAGCTAAATCTTGGGCTAAGCTGTGGCTGCCCCATCCCTGGAAGGCCAGGTTGAGCAACCTGGGATAGTGGAAGGTGTCCCTGCTCATGGCAGGGGGTAGAATGAGATGAGCTTTAAAGAATGAGCTTTAAGGTCCCTTCCAACCCAAACAGATCTGTGCTTCTGTGATTCTAAGCTCAGTCATCACCTCCAAGTTGTCACATCAAACACGGCAAACAGGAGTTTTGATGTTTACTTGGCTACAGACTAACAAGGAACCAGGCTGAACATGCCAAGGGCCTTTGTCACTGGTGTACAACCAGAAGCACCAATTACCAGAACTCTGACATACCTCAACGCAATAATTAGGCCAATTAAGGCARGAAAGAGCTAAATTACTTGCCCAGGGCCACAGAAAGCAGTGACCAAGAAATGAGTGGTGTTTAGGAGTCCTGTTTACAGCCCTGTTCCCCAAGCCYCGAAAGAACCCCCCCAGACCAATTCACGTGGGGGCTGTGGGGTGAGAAAGCTGTGCTGCACTCAAAACCAACTTTCTCCCCACTCCCTCCCTCTCTACTCACAAAGACAAGAGATTTTGACGAGTGATTTCATGCAAGATGTACAGCTTGACTTAAACCAGAAAGAAACCAAACAGAAATCCCTCACCCCAGTGCTCAGGGCACCCGAATGCTGCTGAAGGTCCGTGTTCTGTCGTGAGCGAGCAAAGCCACAAACAAGGGGAAAAAAATCCAAGTTCTCACGTGCTGCAGCAGCAGGAAGCACTGCCAGGGATCTCCCAGCCGAGGATCTCCCATCCCGACCTTGGGAACTCCACTGCTGTGGCAGGTGATGCTCTCCTGACCACACAGCTTCCTTGGGAAAGCACTGCTGGGAGCAGAGCAGGACGAAGCTTACAGTACTACACTGCCTATGACTCAAGGTATCCTGATACTCCAACTACCCTGGAGATGGGAATAACTAATTAACAAGCAGTCATGGGATCTAAGTGAGCAGCTAGATATTTTGGGTTAATTTAATTACTTCACCTCAAAAGCATCCCAAAGTTCCAGCAAAGAGATTCCCTTTACAGCATCCCCCAGCACAGCAATACTTACACTACCTGTATTCCAACCTCTCCTGCAGCTCCTGACATCTCCAGTGGTTACAGATTTCCCTGGGAGAGGTTTCTGGCAGCCTTGCTGGTTTTCAGTGTTAGGATGTAATAAAAAAGGAAATTCATGAATTGTCTGCAGCAATTTGAGGGAGATTTGTGGCCATAGCAACATTACTATAATCTATGCTGCAGGGAACAAAAGGCACTTTGATCACGTTGTTCCCACCCTCCCCACCCAACCCATAAGGCTGGAAAATGCTGTCCAGACACTCCCCAGTCCCCAGATGCCCAAATGTGCTCTCCCACTGGYTGCCCTTGGGATGAAATCACTGGAAAGGGGATTTAAAGTGACTCTGAAAGGTTGTCCAGCACATTCACCATCCACACACACCATCCCAAGCAACCACCCTCGACAGACTACCTCCTCTACTGGTTTAGGAAGGTGACRGTGCCTGGTTTTCCCAATTATCCTCTAAGCACCAGCCATCCCACAGCTCCCAGCAAGGAGCTTGTGACAGCTCTGACTGGGTGGAGGATGAGCCGAGGACGACACTCATTGTGCTGGTAACAGAAAATAAACAACTCACCCTGCGTTTATTGCTGTCGGTGCCACGTGGCTGCAGGTTCTGTCCCCTCCCTGTCACTCACTACATTTCCTTACTCTGAAATTCATCCAGAGCATCCTTAAACCCGGATAGTCTCTTGCAATTCTTTCGTGGCATGCCTAGTCGGGGGTCTAAGCTGCACTCAGGCCTGCAGGCACTCCTGTAACGCAAATAAAACAATGAATCCAACCACTGAGGAATTAATCTAACAAGCTGCCTGCCTGCTCCCTGTGCCGTATGGCTCCCACAAGGAAGATGCCTCGGGAGAGGCCGGGCTGCCCAGCGAGCTGAAGGCAGAGATTCGTATTAATGCTCTCACTATTTTTAGCTTCRCAAATCAGGGAGAGCTGACTTGTGCTTCCTGCCCCCAGCCACAACATCTGGGCTCTTTATGGTCATACAAGCTCTTTTCCCACAATGCAGAGCCTGGAATGTGGCAAGGTGGAGCACTGGGAGGGGGGAAGAGGCAGCAAACTTTCCAAATTAGTAGTGAAAAGCAGAGGGCTGCAGTAATTCCACAGCTGGGATAACTCAGCAGCAGTGATTGCAATCTGCCCRCTTAATTTGGCCCTGCAGTTTCTATTAAGAGGCACAGTAGGAGGAAATTCTTGTACAGTAGTTAAGGCAAGGGACGGGTGTCGGGTGCCTGGGGTTTCATTCCCAGCTGTGCCTCAGACCTTCTTGCGCAACCTCAGGGAATTCGCTTCATCTGCTCCGGTTCCCCGGGAATTCTCCAGGGAGCTCGTGGGTCACAAATAGCAACTGAGAGTAGAAATATAATCAAAAGCTACTTCCTGTTCAGCAGGATGTAAAGCATCTTACAAATTTGTTTGTGAGGTGACCAAAAGATTTAACTACTGCACAGAATTGATTGATTGGTGTCTTACAACCATCCCAGTTTTATGGGAAAGAAAGGGCACAGCYGTGCTGAGCCATTCCCATAACCCCCATGCTACCAGGGAATTTATTTGAGAACATATGTCTTGATAGTCTCAAAAGATGATCTTGAGAGACAGGAAAAATTAATCATCTTGGGCTGGTCTGACTTAAATTACTGGGAGCGAAAAATGCCAGGAACATCCAAGAACTCAAACTTGAAGCTTAAAAAAAATACAAATAAAAAAGGGCGTTGAACCCCCACAAGTAAAACACAATAAAAGAATGAAAGGAAGGAGGAAACGGGGCTTACTGCTGACCCTTCAGTCATGTAGCTCTGAAGTTTGGGGATTATTTGGAAGAGAACATATTCTCGTACACAGGATCTTCTGCTGGTTTTCCAGAGCAGGGGTAGTTCTTTGTAAAATGCTCTGACATCTTCAAAAAGAAGGCCCAAACTAAATAATAATACACCTTCYAGTCCAAAACTCTCCTGTGAATTGTTGAGACAATGTATTAACTCCTCACAGGGGCTTCAACACCAGRGAAGCAACGTGGGGCAATCAGGAATGAAAAGCTGTGGTAGAAATGGGAACCCCTCGTCAGCATCTTCTCCCATCCCTTTTTCCATATCCAGACCCACCAGCAGCACAGGGATCCAATCAGTCCATCAGCACCTTTGTGTTACGGGATTAGAGGCTCAGACCCTTGGAAGAAAGGCAGTGTCACARGAAGAGACTGAAGTCACCACATGCCAGTTTGAAGGCAAAACACGTAACCCTGAACAAAGCAAGAGGCCAGGAAAACAGCCCCAGAGCTCTGCTCTGCTTTCAGGGAGAAGTGTCACGAGCAGCACTGGYGACACTGACCTACTTATCCCCACAAAAGGGCCACGGAAACAGGCAACAGCCCCATCTCCTTGGCTGCTGCTGTGCCCAGCTCCCACAGCGCCGAAATCTCTCTGGAAAAGGCACTATAAGGAATACAGAACAGGTGGGACCTTCCAAGACTGCTCCAGTTTTCACAGAAATAAGTGCTATTTTTGCCACTGTGTTACACAAGGGCAGAGCTGGAGCAAAGCTGTGTTTAGGAAATCCCATTTGCACCTTTGCCTTCCAACGGCAACTTCTGTCCAATAATCTCCCTAAAGCTAAAACCCATCTGTAATCATTCCAGGAGGAAAGGGCAGAGAGGCTTCATTTTTTCAGGATGAAAGCTTGTAAAGCTGCAGGACTGTTCAAAAAATGATTATTCCCGCTCGCCAATCCAAACACAAACCYACACAAAAAGTCGTGGGAATGCTGAAGAGGAAGAGCCCAGGCAGCGAGAGGTATCCCACAGCCCCAGCCTGCTGCTCCAGCCAGAGCCATCACCTGAGTGATCCATACATGGAGTCAGGAAAAAAAACATCGTTACTTAGAGCAAAAGAGCTTAATCCCATCCATCTGGCAACTCAGGAACACACCAGAKAGAAGCAGGATACCAGGATAAGCCTAAATCACTGCAGAGCCTGACACCCCAAAAGTGGCACCTGGTGAGGTCTGAATCAAATTTTGATTTGTGGCTTTATTTTGAGTCATGTTCAAAAGTTCAGTCCTAAAGGAGACTCTGCAAACAGCAAAATGGTAAATGATAACTCCRCAGTAACGAAGAGACAAGGCAAAACCGATTAATTAAACTAATTAAYAGTGCAGCCAGCAGGGCCAGGCCAGTGATTGTCCCTCTGTGCTGGCACTGCTGAGGCACCTTCAAATCCTGTGTCCAGTTCTGAGCCCCTCACAAGAAGAAGGACACTGAGGAGCTGGCGTGTGTGCAGGGACAGGAACGGAGCTGGGGAAGGAGCTGGAGCACGACGAGTGGCTGAGGGAGCTGGGGGGGCTCAGCCTGGACAAAAGGAGGCTCAGGGGGACCTTGTGGCTCTCCACAACTCCCTGACAGGAGGGGGCAGCCAGGTGTGGTGGTGTATCCCTCCCAAACAGCCCCTGGCCTCAGATCCTCTGGAGCTTATCAGAAACACCTCTACTCCCAGACACTGCTGCCGTCCAACTAGCTCCTGTTTTCTTTAGGAACAGCCTTGGAAACCGTTTTCCTTGCCTGAGCAGCACAACGTCCCCATTCTCACACTTTCAAAGAAAGTGCCAACCCAAACTGTGGCCAGGCTCAAACATTGTTATGACTAAAGCCCATCTCTTGGGTCCCTATAAACAGCAGACCCTGGAACTCTCCTGGACCGCAGCAGTGACCAGAACCTCTCTCTGAGTGGGGCCTCTCCGAGCTGGGAATTCTCAAGTCTGCTGCACTTGGAGGATCCCTGACGAGTCCTGGGCTGATCCTCTCCCTCCTCGAGGCCCAACCCTTCGCCCATCAGGAGATGCAAAGGCATCCCAAGTGAGTATTTCACTGACCCCTGAGGGGACTTTCCCACAGGTACCTTGCCTGGACTGACTCTTTCTGTCTGTGTGCATAGGTTATGGCAAATCTGGGAGAAATGCTGCTCACTTAGGTGTTTAAGTATCTTAGATATCTCAGTAAGTTAGGCCTGTAAGGTTTAAGTCATAAATTATAAGCTAAGTTAAATGCTGCTAAGCAGTGTTCTTTTGCTAAGCTCGACTTTGAAGTCATGTATTAGGTTAACTGCTGTTAAGTGTTGTTTCTTTGTTAAATTGCTAAGTTTAAGGCATAAGTTAAGTTAAAGATAAGTTAAAGTACTTTTAGGTTAGAGTGCTGTTAAGCTTTTAGGCTGTATTCCTTTTTATCCTTCCCCTCACTGTCCTTTTGTCACAGGCACCTAAACACGCACACACCCACACCCCAGATAGTTCTCGGGCCAATTCTGTTTTGATTGCCTGGATTTTGTTTAGTTTTGTTGTTGCTGCTTGTTTTTCCTTGGTGTACCTTAACTGTCCTGTAAGTAGTAGAGTGAATCTTGCCAACGAACTCTGTTGCTTAATATTAAATCTGGTTTTTACTGATACCCTTGCTGCTGATTTTTTAAGCGATCTCAAAACACTCGTTCGTAACACCAGGTGGGGATCGGGCTCTGCTCCCAGGGAACAAGGGACTTAAAAGCACAAGAGTGGGAGCCCAGCAGGTCTCGTTTCATTTTCAAGTTAAGAACTTCAGAGAACTCTTCCAATAAAAGTTTCCTGAACACCAGCCACGACTTCTGAATCAACACTGCGGTAGCAGATTCCTCCTCTCTCCCAGCTGATGGTGTGATGGCTCTTTCCTTGCCAAACACCTGCTCCTCAGAAGTGAAGCCGAGCGCTTTCTAGCCCGAAACAGACTCTGCAAACATGTGAACCCACCATGCAAATGAGCCATTTGCTCAGGCTTCACTCACAGCAGCCCATTCCTTGTTCCTCCGTGGAGCTGCCACTCGGCAGCGAGGCATGGCCTCAGTGGCTCGTGGGGATCATTCCGAGCCAGGAAGGCAAAAACTTCAGTGGCTCGTGGGGATCATTCCAAGCCAGGGAGGCACAACTGGAGCCCCGAGAGCTTCGCTCTGTCACTCAGTCCTGGATTCTTCTAAATCCTGGCCCACAGGAGCTGCTCTGCCACATCCTAGCACCAGAGGCAGAGCCACGGGTGCRGAACAAGCACCGCAGACAGCGCACGTGGAATAAACGCTCCGGAGCTGCCAGAGCCTCTGTTCCCCCCAGTCTCCTGAAGCCCTGACACTTTGATGATGTTTGGCACGGAGCTGCTCCGAGGTGCCACCGAGCCGGGCGGTGACAGGCCGCCGCCTGCCATTAACGCCACGCACCGCTGCCTTCAATTAGAACGCTCCATTTCCTACGACGCGGGGGGAGCTCCCTGTCCGCTTTAATTTTATACCAAACACTTTATACAGCACAGACTTCTCCAAAGACTCCGCTGGATTTCATACAATGCCAGAATTGTTCAGGTTGGAAAAGTCCTCCAAGATCATCAAGTTGAACCTTAACCCAGCACCACCACCACGGTCACCACTAACCCATGTTCTCAAGCGCCACAAGTTTTTGRTGACTCCACCACTGCMYAGGGCAGCCYATTCCAATRCTYTAYAAACCTTTCCATGAATTYTCTTTCCYGGTATCTAACCTAGACATCCCCTGGAGCAACTTGAGGCTGTTTCCYTTGCACRGAAGAAAAACATAACCTGGGATTACATGACCGASGCACTTGYGTTGTGRATGGTGRGAATTGKATCAGCTGGGGGTGTTSACCTGGAGAAGGATCCAGGGAGACCTTAGAGCCCCTTCCAGTGCCTAAAGGGGCTCCGAGAGAGCTGAAGACGGACTTGGGACAAAGACCTGGAGGGACAGGACAAGGGGTAATGGCTTCCCATTGCCAGARGGCAGCGTGAGATGGGATATTGGGAGGRAAWTCTTCCCTGTGAGGGTGGYGAGGGCCTSGCACAGGTTGCCCAGAAAAGCTGTGGCTGCCCCATCCCTGSAAGTGTCCAAGGCCAGGTTGGACAGGGCTTGGAGCAACCTGGGATARTGGAAGGTGTCCCTGCCCATGGCACAGGATTGAAACAAGAYCTTTAAGGTCCCTTCCCACCCAAACCATTCCATGATTCCATCACAAACACAGCAGTTCGCTCCTTCAGACGATTTTTTTTCTGAAGTATGGCTGTAACAAAAAACAGATACACACAAAAGGCAAGTCAAAGGCATTTAGCTGACCTAAATAATGGTAATTTCCTSGAAATTTCACTTAACTATTTGGGAATTTGCAATACCTCAAGCAATCAACACTCAGTGCTCCACAGATAAAAGATGGGRGCTTTCACTTCACTATCTGAGACATCTCGGAGAAGCACTAGCTCTGCAGAGAACAACCACAAGATTGAAAATCACAGATCTCCTCTTGATTTTATGTAGCTTCTAGAAGGAGGCACTTCCAGCCTGCAGAAACTGTGAAGAAGCACTAAAGAAAATAAAACCAGTCCCTTGATTTCACTGTCTAGGCCCACAGAGTCACAMATCCTTGGAATGAGACATTCCACCCAAGAAAGGTGGACATGAACTTGAAAGCTCAGCATCTCTTATGGATCTGGATTTATAAAAAGGTAACATTTTGTTCAGAAAAGGAAACTGAAATGGGAATTTCATAGTAACAGCAGACAGGAGTAAAATGTCTCTTTTATTACACTTTTAAGTATTAGCCTCAACTGTGTCTGGTTCTGCCAACACAAGATGTTTGACATACCTCAAATAAGAATACCTAAGAGGTTTCAGTATTTGTCTTGGATTCCTCCTGAAAAAAGACCCCAAAACAAAAAAACCAGTTTTCATAAAGTCTAAATTTCCAGCCATGGGATGACCAAATACAGTTACTAAGGTATCACCTAAGGCAACCTATTGCTTTTGAACTTCTTTGCTCACCAAAAGAAAGCAGCCTCATTCTCTCTCCCCTAAAACCTTAAACCATGTGGGACTGCATTTTTAAAAGATTTCACAGATTAAAAACACATTAAGTTAAGAAATATACAACTTATTTCTCTTATGGTGCTGATTTTAGCATTGTCCCAGCACTTGTGCTGAGGGAACCAAGTTTCTTGGATGGTGCAGACCGTGGGTTTCCATTGGCTTCTCCAGCCACCTCATGACCAGAACTTGGAGTTAAAACCTTTTGCTGAAATAGTTTGGACTTCCCATGTTTTCATTTCACATTAAGGCCTGGACACATTGGCAGAGGAGGGAATTTGGCACGATGACACCAATATTTGAGAGTCAAGACCAATCACAGAAAGATCCTGTGTTGTGACAGGCAGTAACACTATAAAAATAAGATAAGGATTAGGAAATGGCATGGGCTGGGGAAGATCCTAAAAGGGAGCTAGGACCAAGATGTCCTGATTTAGAAGCTGGAATTTTAACAGTGGGATCATGCCCAGGCTGTGCCAGGTGAGCTGAGGCCAGGGAACAGGGCAGGAATGCCACAGTCTGATGACAGTCATAACCAGTGACATCTCAGACCCCAGAGCTGCTCCCTGGCAGATTCCAGGGAAGTGCCATGGAGGAGACAATGAGCAGGTAAACATTTCTTTGGGGAAAATCCTCCAATGCCCCTGCTCATGTAACTGAACAGGAACACATGAACTCCTTAAAATAGAGGATATGAAGTTGCTTCACATCCTCCCCCATGGGCAGCAACCGCTCTCCATGGAATCAGACAGGATTCCAAGGACTGCCTGTGACACTCTGATCCCACCACAAGAAGAAAGAGCACCCACTGCAAAGGTCCCGCCAAGAGGCCACCATTAGTGACTAGAACACTTCATACAATAAAAGATCTGAGAAATCTCTTTCTTTGAGCAGTTCTGGAGACACTTCAAGCTCTCTCTACGCTGCGTATTCCAGCATCACCCTGAGACAGCTCAGCTCCAAGGGAACAAGCTTTGGGCTTCTAGTGGGGCCAAAAATATCTCCTGGCTTAAAGAAAGAAAGAAAAGAAATGAAGCCAATGCTTCTCTTCTTCCCCAAATCACTCTGAAACCAACACTTAGGACTGAAGAAGTGCTAAGAACCACCACACTGTCCCTCCCTTATCAGTACAGGTAACTGAAGGGGCTCCAAGAGAGCTGGAAAAGGACTTTTTGCAAGGGCATGGAGGGACAGGACAAGAGGAAAAGGCTTTGGGCTGAAAGAGGGTAGATTTAGATGGGATATTGGGAAGGGATTCCTCCCTGTGAGGGTGGTGAGGCCCTGGCACAGGGTGCCCCAAGAAGCTGTGGCTGCTCATCCCTGGAAGCGTCTAAGGCCAGGCTGGATGGGGCTTGGAACAACCTGGGATAGTGGAAGGTGTCTCTGCCCATGGCAGGGGCTGGGATGGGATGAACTTGAAGGTCCCTTCCAACCCAAACCAGTCTGGGATTTTGTGACTATCCACTGTGCTGAAATTAATGCCAAGACAGTAATTCCTGATGCCAACCAAAGCTGTCCATACAAGTATCAGGCAGGTAAGATCCCAGCTTATTTAACAGTCCCCACACACAAACTTGGTAATTTATTACAATTAAAATGCTGTACAGTAATTCAAGCGGAAAGGACGACTACTCAAGGTAAAATAGACAAGGTCTAATGTTAAGAGGGGCTTTTACAGAGAGAAATTTTATTTAATCTGTGCTTGAGAGCAGTGGCAGGTCCCTCTCTCCTGCTCACCCTTTTCCAACACCATCTGCTCGAGTTCAGCTCAGTGCAAGCGTTCCTCTCCTCGCAGGAACTGGAGAAGGAACAAGATTTAAAAGTCAATACCTACAGAAAGAACAGCAGCTTGAGATGATGAAATTGCCTTAAATTTCATTTCTCCCAAGTACCTGCAAAAGCAGCAGCCCTCCCCTTCTCTCAGAGATCTCAGCACTTGTTTTTCTTCTTTATCTCTGTTTATTGATTTTACAAGGGAAATCAGTACCAGAGCTTTTGCCAGGAAGGATGAATTATGCGTGCAGATTCAAGAGGTTTAAAGCAGACTTGCCCTGCAATCTGAGAATCAAGTTCCAATCAAGATTTTTCAGCCTTTACTATATCCAAGAGGAAGAAGCATTTTCCATAGGAAAATGGATCCACGAGCTGCCCGAGCTTTCATTTGGACCATGTTTAAAACCTTCACATTTCACAGAAATGTTGTTTTCATTGTAGATTTCAGAAAGAATATGAACAAAAATTGAAATTTCCTACAAGCATCCAGGGAGCTTTTCTTCTTTACTACTTTACTGTGCTAGAAAAAAAAACACTGCTTGCTTTAAAATAAATTTCAAATTAAAACTGTTGTGCCAGACTCAAGGCATTTTATTTCACAGGGAAGGCAGATTTCCCTGGATGGTGGGGTGAATTTGCTGTGCACAACACACATGAGCCCATGGTCAGTGACACAAACACCCAGGGCCCAGCCACGGCAAAGGCACAGAAATGGGGAATAAATCAATCAGAAGCCTTTGACAACAGCAAGAATTCCTGGGTCCTACTCCAGCTCTGACTTCACTTAATGAAAATTATTCTATTTTAACTAAAAGGGTATTAATCCAAGTCAATTAGTCCGACCATACAAAACCTCTATTTGCACAAATGACCTTCTTTCAAATTACCTTAATTTTAAGTCTGGAAGTAAATTAAGACAAACCTTCAGGCAAATTTCATTCTGAGCAAGAACTAAATTCATAAACTTCAAACAACGGAACCTGAGAAGCTGAATTCTGATTAATTTGCCTGCATATCCATATGCAGATGAGCCATGAACCTCCCAGCAATTCCTCCAAACACGCTCAGCCCAACTTTATGCTCCCAGACCGAAGTGTGACGCTGCTCTTCCAATCAATAATCAACTTTCCAGCTCCCAGATGGCTGGGTTTCCAAAGCTGTGAATGTAAAGCTGTCTACAGCTTCCAGATCCTGGGAATGGGAAGCATTACATGATGCTTAAGGCCATTAAACGTGTGTTGAGTGCTGCAGCCCGGAGCCAGCCGTCAAACGTCGAGATAAAAACCTCTAACAAAAGATTTCCAGAGGAGGCTGCTGTTAAAATAAAATAAAAATGGGAGGCTAGGGAGCTCGAAAATATTAAGGAATAACAAATCTGTTTTCCAAGTTCGTCTTACTGTGTTGACTCTGCTAAGTGAAAAGGACTGCTTAAAGGGAATGAGTGGAATCAATCATAGCAGTTCAGGGGAAACACGGCACAGCGGTGGGGGGGGAATAACTCGCCCGGCTTCAGAAATGCCAGTTTGCTCAAAATGGGAAAAAGGCAGGCAGGCAGTGGAGAGGTCTGACATGAGGAATGGATTTCCACCCAATTTTTAAAGCAAGGAATGGCTAAAGACCAGCTGAAGTTCCTGAGACACGGCTCGCCAATTAAATCCAGCCCAGAAAAGGCTTTCGATGAGACAAACTGAACAGTTTGGATGGAGAGATGGGAAAAAATCCTCCTCTCGAGTGCTGTAATTAAGGAATATGTAAGGAAACAAATAATGACAAAGTTGCCTGTTGATATCCTCTGCTCCAGGAACAGAAGAGCCCCAGAGTGAAGAGCAGCTAAAACAGGAACTTGTGCTAATGGCTCCTGGTATTTGTAGAGAGAGGAAATATCTGCCAATGATACACAAGGCTGTGCTTCAAATGACAGAATTACAATTTCAGAGATGTAATTYTGAGCTTCCTTCAGGTGATGAAGCGCTACTGGAACATCACAAAGTCCCTTAAGAGCAGGAGTAGGAGCGCCATTTTTCAGCAATAAAGCCACAGGATGACACACAGTGGAGAAGCAGTTTGGTTCCCAGTCCAGGGGCATGGCTCCACAGCCTCCCTGGATGCTCATCCCACTCCACTCATCCGTAGCCACGAGGGTCGTTACGCCACAGAACTGCACATAACCAGAGCTCAGGGTCACAGAAACAAACTCTGCTCACACAGTTGCTATATTTGACTTCTTTTCCTCTTCCAAGTCTCTCCTTAGAGCCACTTGTCTTCAGGGAAGCTGCAGCTGCCCCATCCCTGGAAGTGTCCGAGGCCAGGYTGGATGGGGCTTGGAGCMACCTGGGATAGTGGAAGGTGTCCCTGTCCAGGGCAGGGGGTGGAACTTGGTGAGCTTTAAGGTCCCTTCCCACCCAAACCATTCCAGGTTTCTCTGATTCCCCCACCCAGGGCTGCTGGGCATGAACAACCAAGTGGCCTCAAGAGACACCTGCACCGCCACAGGCATCAGATGGGAAAGAGAAAGGGAAAACCAAACCCTTCCAAAACAGACAGGGAAGCAAAACTGATTTCCAAATACCAGGCAACATTTCCTGACATTTCTCAAGAGCTCTTTAGTCAAAAAGGTAACTAGAAAACCKCCCCCAGCTGAGAGCAGCACTGGGAATGCCCCTCTTGGAGCACCACTTCCCAAAGGACACAGCAGGAAAGGTGCTGCCATAAGCTCAGCTCTCAGCAGCTGCATAAAGAGCAAATGATTATTAAGGTGCTCAGATGGGCTCATCTCAGTTTTTAATCAAAGTTGTTGGCTAAGTCATCACTCACTCAAAGATTTTCCACTTCCCCCCAGGCCCAAAGCACAGGGAGGCAGTGGAGGATCTATCCCAGCTCCTGCTGTACTCACCGAAGACATCCCAGTCTCCGGTAAGGAGGGAAGTGCATGCACCATGTTCAGATTTATTATTTTAAAAACCACCATCGACACACTTGGCAGAATTCAGACTTCTCATCTGGGAAGAAGAAACTTGCTACGCTTGATGTGGGAGTCAGACATCTCTKCTCTCATAATGGAGTTCACACTGACAAACACGGACACAAATCTTCGGGAAGTCACACAACTCCCCCCACCCTCAGTGGGAACCAGGGCTATTAATTTCAATTTGGAGCATCAAACCCCTCAAGCCAAAAGCACCAGGCAGAGAATAACCACATTTTGCAGTGTGCTCTGCGATTTATGACCTGGAATTTCAAGAGGGGAAGAGGAGTTATCGTGCTGCATTTCATTTTTCTGCCTCTAAAACCCCTGCCAATAACAACAGAATGTCACTAAAAACCAGCTCCCTTCCCAAAGGAGGAGCACACGGTGGGACAGACCCTAGCTCCTTCTCCCACAGCATTATTCCATGTGAAGGGCAAACAGGAGCAAGGGTTTAAGTGCTAAAGCAAACAGAGGCAGCTTTAACACACAGGTTGATGAAAGCGACCGTACGCAGCTGCTCTTGAAGTGATTTCTTTGTAGTCTTCATTCCCACAGATAATTATGAGCTTAGAGGTTCTAAAACTTCAAATGATAGTTTGAGCTTTCTTCAAGTAAAAAAAAAAATTTTAAATCTCATATGCATTTTAAGTCAAGATTAATGAATTCTCATAGAAATAACAGGAATAGCCACAGTTACCTCAGCAATAGACTTGGGGGGGGGCACTCAGATRTGCTTCTGGTTTTGCAGGAAGGCTGAACCTCAACCTGGATAGGACCCGTAACTATTTAATTTATAAATTGTTGGGGTAATATTACTGCCTGGGAGACTACATTCGTACAAGCCTTCCTTTAAAACTAGATTTGAGAATTATCGAWTTTTAAGAGGCTTTCACAGAGCACTGTTAGCAATAAAAGCAGCATTTGGGAGAACAAAGCTGGAAGTTTTAACTCCCCAAATGCTGTGAGAGGGAACTCAGGGGAACCYGAGTTCAGGGAATGAAGGAATTCATCTGATATTTCACATCCACCTTGAAATAAGAAATGACAGTGCATGGGCCAGTGTGTCCCTCTGGAGTGACTGGCATGTAATAAATTATGGCAGTATTTTAAAAAGAGACCCAAAAAAACAAGACCAAAACTAATAATTAAAAAAAAAAGGTAGTTTCCTCTACTCCAAGGGCATGGACCAAAAAAAGAGGCACAAACGAGAACGTAACATGAGACACAAATAGTTTGTGGTGGAAAGGAACAGCATTATTCTCTGCCCCAAATCTGGAGAATACGCTATATTTTACACAGCAATTGTATGGGGAGAAGGAGCAGGGGGAAGAGAGTATCAAAATCCAAACAAGTCACAAGGCATCAACAATCCCTTGATGACAGGAGAGGAGTTTTTGTTGGCACAGCTCACAACAGCTGGAGGAATAATTGCGATGCTGAGCGAGGATGCCGAGAATATTTCGTTTCAGAGTCTCAGATGAAAGATGTTATCCACAAGCACTTTGCAAATGTTAATTAAACCCACACAGCCCCTTTTGGCAGATCAAGAAGTATTTCTCYGTATTTTGCAGAGAGGAGAATGAATATCTCAGGCACTTTTAACTTAAGGTTAAAGCTGCTCCTTCTACTTAGGAAGTGCCCCACAGATACATCATTAAAAACACAAATTAACCTTCCCAGTCCAGCAGCCTTCTGGAGAGCACAGCCAGGATGGAGCTGATCCCTCTCAGTTTGCTCTGACTACTGCCCCAACAGCAACCTTGGCTCTGCAGAAAAAGCAAAACAGCTCTGAGATGAATATGGGCACTACARATGAACTTTAAAGCACCAACCCTTGGTGAGTTGTAAAAACAAAAAAAAAACCACAAAAAMCAAACCAATTCAACTGCTCTTCCTTTGGTTTTCCTCTGCAAAGGTGACAGCCCTTCCATACTGCCTGGGCTTAAAATCATGGAATATCCTGAGTTGGAAGAGACCCACAAGGATTATCCAGTCCAGCTCCTGGCCCTGCACAGACACCCCAACAATCCCACCCTGTGCATCCCTGAGAGCGTTGTCCAAATGCTCCTGGAGCTCTGGCAACCTTGGGGCTGTGACCATTCCYTGGGGAGCCTGTTCAGTGCCCCACCACCCTCGGGGGGAAGAACCTTTTCCTAAAATCCAACCTAACCCTCCCTGACACAGCTCCAGCCGTTCCCTGGGTCCTGCCCCTGGTCACAGGGAGCAGAGACTGGAGCTGCCCCTCAGGAAGCGCTRCAGCCCCTGATCAGTCTCCATCAGCCTCCTCTTTTCCAGGTTGGACAAACCCTGCGACCTCAGCCACTCCTTGTAGCTACTCCTGCCATTCCAAACAAGCTTGCTATTCCAGCCATTGACATACATAAACCATTCTCCAACAGGATAAAACAGTAATAGTGCAAATTTAACCCAAACCACTGAGCTAAAGCAGGGAGRACCAGTGGAAATAAAAAGCAGCAGTGAAATAATTACCAAAAAAGACAAAACAGACACAAAGTATTTGAGGCACCTACACTGGCAGGGCAGGAGTACCACTGTGTCCTGGAAAAAAGAGCTTATCTTCAAAAGAAAACCACTCCACTATTTGTTAAATTGACATGGAACATTTGGTATTTAAGAGGGGAAGGGTCAGTTTGTTGGATCTATAAAAGAGTAGCTGAAAACATCTGCAAGGTCAGGAAGAAAATGCATAAACACACATGTGAACTAGAACACCAAAATACACAGTGGTGGCCAATGCTTGTGATCTTACCATGAAAATAAGCATATTTGGAGTTCTTTCCCGTTTAGGAAAAAAACCCTCAGACCCTGAAACAGCTGATTTAGTATATATTTCAGTTAGAAATACATTTAATGATGCAGTTGGAAAGGAAGCCTAAGAATAAGCGGAGCACATTCAAAGACTCTTGCAGATCCCCATGCAGCAGAAATGCCGTGGGACAGTGTCCCTCCTGGAGAGCTCACACACCCCAAGGCAGACACTGATCACACAAAGAGTTTAACTCTGTTTTTATAGATCTGTAGTTTATATTCCATTTATGTTCACGGTGTAACCCACAGGGCACAGCAGAGGCTCCACCACCATGTGCCCGTCAAGGCAGGAGACTGTTCAGGGCTGCAAGCTGCATTCAGACCAAACAGAGGAGCTGAAGAGCTTTCCCTAGGCTAATCCAGTGCCTCAGCTGGCTTTTTTGGGAGCTTGCATGGTCACAGCAACTTTCCATAGGAGCTGGAAGGTATGGCTTGCAAAACCAGGCTGATACACCACAGCACAAGAGGCCACCACTGGTAACTCAGCTTTTTCATCGCTCCACACAGGTGCCACTAKTTTCTCTTTGCTAATCCAAGGTACAGGAAGCTCCAAAGACCCAGGAAAACCTGAAACCTCACCAGGGAAGCAGGTAGGTGGTTGTGTAATTCCAGTATTACATGTGCTGTTGCAATCTGACACAGGCAGGAGACACCAGAAACTTGGGGTTGAGCCAGCAGATGTTTGCTGCTGCATTTAGTTACCCCCTCTACGACCCTTTCCAGGCTCACTCCACCCAGCCCCACGTGCCAGATCCAGTTCATGCTCTTCCCATATAGAGATATCAGGAAAAGGTTCTTCCCCCAGAGGGAGGTGGGGCACTGAACAGGCTCCCCAGGGAACAGTCAGGGCCCCAAGGCTGCTAGAGCTCCAAGAGTGTTYGGACAACACTCTCAGGCACAGGGGGAAAATGCTGGGGTGTCTGTGCAGGGCCAGGACTTGAACTGGATGATCCTTGTGAGTYCCTTCCAACCCAGGATATTCTGTTTCTATGATTCTTTGCCATCCAGCTCAGAGCTGCTTCTCCAGTGTGCTCACTCAGGAATAGTTTTTAGTGWTCAAGTCCAAGTATTTTGGCTCTTAATTCCATCTATGCCCTCGGCTTCTGGTTATATTAAAACTGCACACAGGGAGGTAGATATTGAGACATTATTAAAGGTGCTCTGCATTCAGAGCAATTCCCACAGAAATGTAATTGCAGTCCACTTCATCTTGGTGACAAGCTTGGAATTAGGGCAATTCCAGCTAAGAACATTTACACTGTTTTAATACACACTGCAATGCAAGGCAGCTGTGCTGACCTTTCCTGGCTGTTGTTCTGGGCTCCTTCCCACAAACGTTTGCAGGGTTTGGACTGGTTCTGGACTTCTGCTGCCACTTTGCCACCTGAGCAGCCTTGTTCTGAACTCCAAGGAGAGGTGTGAGGCTCAGCACGCRGGGCTGCAGGAGGAGCAGAGCTAGCAGGGGTCTCCAAGCCAGGGKCAGGGGCCAGGCCTTGTTATTCCACGCTTTACGATAAGAGACCCAGCGCATTTTTGGCCTTCCCACGCAAATCCATAGTTGTATGGCTGCCAACTCTTTATCACTCCCCCCTTTTTGCTTTTTTTTGGTTGCTTGCTTTAAACTTTGCCCAAGGTTACATTCAGCAAAGGCAGCTCCCTCAAAATACAGCACTAAACCCACTATCACATTAACATCTGGAAATCACATTTAAATCCTTCTTGCTTTGCAAAAGAAAGCCCCAACTGAGCAGCAAAGTTTTGCCCCACGTGCCTTTGCAGGTGAAGCATTTTGAAAAGGCCACCTTGCAGCTGTTGTCATGACCTTCTAGAGATCAATACCCCCACCCCTGCTCCCCCTCTCCTGGGGGAGCAAACACTGCACACACCAATCACACAAAACAAGCATTTTGCATTTCGGTCGCCTGGAATCTTGACAGGGAGTATAAACAAGCTCAAAACTTCCCACATCAAGTAAAACCTGCTGCAGTCACCAGCTCAAAGCCCTCTCCGAAATGGTTCAGAAAGAGCCCAACAGCTGTTGAACTGATTTCCCTTTTTATTCCACCCAAACTTCTGTTTGGAAGCTGCACATCTCTGACTGAAAGCCACCTTCTAACTCTAAGTCACTGTTTATTTGTGGCCTTATATAATTTTCCTTTCGGGGATCAACACTGCCCTTAAAGGCTGGGGTTTTTTCACCACCACGGCATCATCTGTATTTCTTATTTACAGAATCATACATCATCTGAAATTAATACTTCCAGTAACCCTTCTGCTGGCCCTTCACCTCTGTTAACACCCTGCAGCTGCTGCTCAGGGATGCCTGACAGGGCCCCTTTTTGCAGCTCCCATGTCCAGCAAACATCCCAGACAAACAGCAGACTATTCCACATTATCCTTCACTGGTTCTAATGACTCTGGAAAGATCCCCAGGGAAGGAGCATTTACAGCAAATGAGCTCCATTAAGTATCCAACAACATCCAGCAAAAAACAGCAAAACATTGGGGTTTTAATTATTTTTCAAGCTGGCTGTAACACAGAACAGCACAGAGCATGTGCCATACGAAGGACCTGCCCACAATTCTCTGCATTCTTTTGGGGGCTGTCAGCAAAGGCAGCTATTTCCAGGAGGAGTAACTTTACTCAGGATAACCAAGCAGTAGGAAAACTCTGATTTTTGTCCCACAGGGAGAAAGCAGAATGACTGCAAACACCTTTCCAACAACGACACAGTACTGGCACGAGAGGCTTCATTTAGGATGTGGTTTTGCACTGTTGCTCAGCTGATCTAATGGCCTGCTGCTCCTGAAGAGAGATCTCCTCTCCAGCTCCCAAGCCTGGATCCACAGTGAGGTGAACGAGGGAGTTAAGTTGGAAGGAAACTGTACTGAGAGGGAAGGAATTTGGATCCGTATCAGAGCAAAAAGATCAGTGGCAGCACAATGCTGGGAGCAAAACCTGGAAAGGTTTTGCAGCACCAGCTTGACATGAGATCAGTTCAGCTACAATGCACAGCCACACTCTAAATTTAGAGAGCTTTCTAACTCTGAAGCTGTATCCCCCGTCCATTATTCCTCTCTAACACAAGAATGAGCCATGCTATTATAAATGCTTTTATACCAGCGTTGTGCTCTCCACCCTACAGGAGCACACATCAATTGTGGATAAAGTGGTCCAACTTTGGAATGTAGACAAAACCTGAGACAACGCTAATGGTGGTGAAAGACAGGTTGCCTGGGGTGGGAAATGATCAGAGATTTAAGAGGAAAGGGGGGAAAAAAAACCCTGCAGACAATTTACCTGTGCTTGGGTCACCGCTCATTAGTGCTTTGAAGAGAATCACTTCACATGTTATAAATTAGGCTGCTCTTGGCTTACTCCCTTATTATCCAGCCCAGACAGCAGCCAGGAGCCTTTCGCACGCGCCGGATAACGGGAACACTTACTCTGAATAAAATGAACAGAGGCAAAGAAAAAACAGGGGCCTTCATTTGACCAGGAAAAACCATCAGGAGACCCAGCGGTGGTGCTGGGTTTCACCAGTCACTTCCCTGTCACTCTGCATTTCCAACTTCTCCAGAGATGGGAAAACTTCTCCGAAAACAAATTCAGGCTGTGTGGAAGATGTGGTTGTTTTCTCCTGTTGATATTTCCATCTACCCCCTGCTGATTTGGGATTTCCAACAGACTTTTTAAAAGCTTTCCCATTCAGGCTACACTCCATTTTAAGAAGTTTCTGGAGAGACTGTTCAAGGCAGACATCTAAAACTTTTAATTTTGGCTATTAGGCAAAGCTCACTGTTCAACAGCAAGTAGCCAATTTCTGTCTCAATTTTTTTTTTCCTTTTGTAATCGTGGCTTGAAAAAAATACAGCTATAACACACTTCTTTAAATATTCATGGGTTTTTTTACTCTATAGAAATAAAATCCAGCAGACACTAATACACCAGTGATACCTATAAGAGCTGGCAAGGGCGAGATCACTGTTTTCCCACACACCTTCTAATCTCCTGCTTATATCACTGATAAAATAAACTCATTATTAAAAAGTGCTTTAGTCTAAAGGTTAAAGGTTGACAAAATCCACAACTTGCTGAGAGAGAACAACAAAACYCAGCCATGACCAGAAAGGTGGAAACCTCCAGTTCAGCCCAAATATTTTGGCAATTTCCCCCCTTTTCATGCTAAAGCTCTGAAAGGATGAGCTGTGCAGCTGCAGCCCCACAACCAGCAGCAGCCTGACACTTGGCTTTGCTCTTAGGATTCCATCTCAGAGGCAAAAGCACATGGAAACAAAGACACACTTGGCCAGTGAACCCAAGAGTATCCAAGAGTATAAATTAGCTCCCTGGAGCCCTGACCAAGGCTCCCTTCCCTCCTCAAAAGCATGAGCTCTGTGATGCCTCACGGTGAGCACTCCAGACGGAATTAAAAGGACTTTAAATCTGTCCACAGGGAAAGGCAGCAGCTGGATCAGCAGGATGAAGCAGAGAATCCAGGCAGCCCCACACAGTAGATGGGAGGGTAGAGGGAAGAAGTGTATCCTCCTTTCCTTAGGGGCAGTTTCAGTGCAGCACTGCAATTCCCTGCCACCCCTCCCAGCTTAAATCTCTCTAAAAACGCTTTCACCGGAGGGCTGAGGCACCGTGCAATGACTCCAATTTTATTCCTGATCCAACACCACTTGACAACAGCTTCCAAAAGCTTCCCCCTCTTTTTACAGCAGTGTAAATACTAATATGCAAAACAATTACCTGACATTTCATAAATTACTAACATATATTCAAGTCCTACTKGAATATAGGCTGCCAGAGCTCCAGGAGAGTTTGGACAGCGCTCTCAGGCACAGGGTGGGACTGTGGGGGTGTTTGCACAGGGCCAGGAGTTGGACTCCATGATGCTGGTGGGTCTCTTCCAGCTCAGGATATTCTTGAATTCCAAGTAGGTTTTTCTGAAGCTCTATCTAATGCAGGTCCAGGCTGAAGCCTGCTGACAGAGCCAGAAGTGAAATCTGTTCCACCCAGGAGCCTCCCCAGCAAGGTAAAGCTGCACCCCTTGCTCACTACTCTGGACCAAACCAATTTTACCTCTGCTAAAATTTTACGCATCATCTTCACAGCAAGATGCCCATGACTTCCACATCAGCCTTTCTGCTGCCTGTGGGAGGCAAAAATCTTGGCTTGCTTTTAGCTCCTGAGTCGCTTGGGAGCTGGGAACAGAAGAAATAAGTGTCCTTCAGTCATCAGCATCACCAGCTAAAAACACCCAGAGAGCAGCAGGTCTGAGAGCCACTGAGTGCAGGAAGCACGTGACAAAAACATCTCCAGCAGGGAAAAATTTAATAACCTTGTTATTAATTCTGAACAAACAACAACACTGATTCCAACTCTTCCTTTGATTTGCAACAGGAGGAGGAAAGAGGGTGAAGGAGGGAGAAAAAAAGTTGTTTAAACAGCAGCAGCTGTTACCTCAATGCCGATATAATGGAGTCTCCAGCATCCTGTTCTCGGGAGAGCCGTTGCTGTTTGAGGAAGAGCTCTGCCTTTTCAAGAGGACTTTAGAACCTCAAATACGAACCTTCAGCTATATTTTCTTCTTAATCAGAAGTCAATTATCCTGCTGAGTGATGACAGAACAACTCACAAAGTAAATCCTTTTCATATCGGGGTCTTCTGTGATCAAGTTGCACTGSAAAGTTCCTTACTCACATAAAAGCAAGGAGGATTTCACTTGTGCTTCCCACAATAATTCCCAAGGGCCTCACTCTGAACTACTAGGTGAACCTTCAATGTAGAAAAAGCTTCATCTGGCAATGTGAGCTAATGCACTTTTATCCAAAGTGAAAGTTCCCAAGTTTTTRTCAAGTCTGAGGAGATCCAGAAAGCATTTACAGCCAGCTGTCTCTAGAGTTCACTCACAGAATCAAATTTGTGCTAGTGGCATTGTTTGCCACTTCCCAATCATTGCTATAGCAATGCAAACCTCCTAGAGAGTCCTTTTAATATATTTTTAACTGCTTTGAAATMGGTTTATTATACTAAATAATTACTGCAACATTTTCATATCACAAAGAAGTTTTCATCTSTTCTCAGGCTTTGTACCTCGTAAGGTTCTCATCCCAGCACCATTCCCTTCCCAGATGTCCAAGTTCAGATACACTTAAATTAATTCCAGAGAGAGGTCTCAGTATCTGCTTTTGGATAAATGAAGCCAGAAGTTCATAAAATGGTTTGGGTTGGAAAGGACCTTAAAGCTCATCCCATTCCACGGGWTGGCTGAGCTTTGTTATTTAATAATGAAAAAAACAGCAAGGCCAAGAGAAGAATCATGGAATCATTAAGATTGGAAAAGATCTCTAAAATCACCAAGTCCAACCATCAACCCAGCACCACCACCATGTTCACCACTAAACCATGTCCTCAAGTGCCACACCCACACATTTTTTGGACACTTSCAGGGATGGTGACACCACCTGATGGTTTTCACCTCACTTGAGCTCTTTTCCTCTAAWCCCCTGTGTGATCCAAGGAGAACTGTGAGCAGAAAGGAAATAAACACACAAACAGTGGCTTATTCTCCCCAAATCCAAAGCAGTTCCTGGCGGGAAGGGAGGAGAACAGAACCCAAGCTGACATTCCAGGCTGGGCAAGCAGGAGCACTCCAGCACATACTGCTGGCTTTGTGATGTGCCACAAAGGCAGCCTGTTCCAGCTCCCCCATTACACATTGTCCCCACACAGGCTCCAGTCTCAGTTTCAATGGCTGCATTAAATGGAAAAGTCCCCCTGGGTGATGGCATGAGCTGGATTCTCCTCCACTTCCCCAGCRTGGCTGGATCCCAGCAGGGATCCCAGCGAGGTCTCCAAACCTTCCCTTGCTCCAGGCTAACTCAGGAGGTTTCCCCTACATGGAGTCTCTCATCACAAGAGATTTACCTGGGCAGAGCAAAATTCCAACACACAACTCTGCATTTTACAAGCCCTTTCCACACTGGCTGTATTATTCAGGCAATGTACTAAAAAAAAGAGTAATATATAAATAAATAGATGCAGTGTTCCAGTGCTGCTCAGGAAAAGCTGATCCCTCTTTCACCGGGATCAATGTCTGGTGCATTTACACCCTCTAAGGCCAAAAATAACGCTGGAACCACCACGAGAAAGAGCCAATTTAACTGTTCTCCCAAGCAGATTAAAAATTACTCTCAATTTACTATTTTACTAAACTACAGCTGAAATTGTTACAGTAGGCTGGCTGTGGGCTGGCAGGCTGGCTGTGTGCAACTCCACATACACAAGAGTAAAAAGAAGAATGAGAAAGAACCATAAATTCATGTATTTTTATATCTATATATATGAAGGCAAGGAAAGAATAAAAAACCTCCAGCTTTCACCAACAAGCAGGAGCTGGGACACCCTGAGTAGAGATGGATTCAAAATCCACCTATAGTTTCTGGATGTATTTCTCTCCCTCTCCTCCTCCTCCTCATGCTTGGCAGGCCAGGTGAGGCTTTGGGGAGCTGCTGTTTTATTAGCAGTGTCTGGACAGATCTGTGCAATGAACTGATTGTGGAGTGGTTGACATAAACAGCAGCAACAGTGGCTGCTTTGGGAAAAAACTGCTACAAGGACTCGGTCCTTTGGCTTCCCTGTGGGAACAGAAGCCACAAACGGCACACAGACAGGCCCAGGTGACTCTGGGAGCTCTTTGGGATTAAAGGCTGGAAGGAAGCACTGAGGAAGGCAGCAGAGAGGAAAGAAGAAAAGCACAGTGGTACAAATAGCAGTGGAGGCGTGGAAGATAAACCTCAACACTGGGAAAAAGCGCTCTGGATGATCCACGGAGCTGTGATTCAGCGCTGAGGAAAACATCCAAGTGTTCCTTAGCTCAATGGAGGCCCAAGTCTCCCAGGCTGCCCACAGGGCAGGGCTTTAATCACCCCTGTGGGAGCCCTGACTCACCTTAGGGCAGCACAAAAGCCACAGATCTGAGTCAGGGCAGATAGACAAAACCACAGACTTGTCAGAGCCCCAGGCATGTCAGTCTGCAGCCCTTCACTGCAGGCCTGTGACTGTTAACACTTTAATCACGTCATATTCCAGCTCTACTTTTTGGAAGGCACAGCATTAATTAAATAAATATCATTTATGCAAAGCAGAGGGGGTGGAGGGCCAAGCCTTGCCCTTGCAGAACCAGTACTTGTTTGATGGCACTGATTTATATTTATCTAAGTAAGACTAATCTCTATTTTGATATCATTTCTTAACCGAGGGAGAGGGGGAGAAGGTTTAACATCCCGAGTGTGTCTTGTCCTCATTTAGAAGATGCAGGAGACACCAGCAGCCATTTAGTTTCACAAAATTGCTGCAGGATTCAAAGATAAATCCCATATCCTAGCTGACAGCTTTAGCACAAAGCCACACAACTCTGCCAGGGCTCCTTGTTAACAATGTATTGTTCCAGTGACTCAGTGCACTGGAATGGTATCAGGTTTATTCCTAGCCTTTCTGATAGACTTTTTAGATTAGACATATAAACCTCTGCTTTAAAAAAAAAAAAAAAGCTACAGCTTATTATTACATGGAGCATCAAAATTCCTGTTTTCTTTTCCATGACTAAACATACAGAGAACTACAGCACAAGGACAGGATCTCAGAAACCCAAAGGTTCTTTCAAGCTTCCAGTAAGAACATTCAAGAGGAGAAAAAATGGCCAAAAATTAGAATTATAGCCAATATAGCGAAGATGGTCAAAGACATGAAGCACCTCTGTAGGACCACTGAATTAATTAGGACATTTTACTCTGGAAAAGAGGCCTCTGACAGGGGACACAGTAGGAGATTTACAAAATTTTACCAGTCTGGAATTGGCAAACATGCAAATGACAATTCCCCAAACAGGAGCTTATTACAGTAAACGAGTTGGCAGTAGGTGCAGTTACCAAAAGGAAGTGGTTCATCACACAAAATTAAACTTTGAAATGCCAGGACAGAGGGTGAAAGCACACACAGATTCAACCAGAGCTAAATAAACTGATGGGAGACGAAGGACATTTCTACTGCTCAGGTGTTTGTGTGCCACTTTCTGAGTTTTTTAAGAAGCAGACAAGAGTCTACAGCATCCTCAGAAAGGAGAACAGCAGCAAGAAGCAGGAATTCCACCCCCTCACTGGCAAGAGCTCCTTGGGAGGACTACAGGAGGTAGAGGCAGCACAAATCCTCCCTGCCATACCAAACTGCTCTCCCTCAGCCCTTCTTCATTGCAGCTGAAAGCAAAGACCACACGAGCCCGTGTGGAGCACAGGAAGCCTCAGACCCACGCTCAGGTTCACATGGATGATGCCACATCCTCACAGGAAGGGACCTGCTACACAAACTCCTGCACTACTTGGCTTTGCTGCCAAGCCAGGAAGCCTCAGGAGATGTTTGAAGATGAGTCTCCTGGAAATATTTTTAGATTGCAGTCCCAGCCCAGTTATTTAGATATTTAGTGTCATGGAGAGAGTCTTGCATAAGAATGACTTGTTAAGGAGTCCCCTGAAACAGGTTATTTCCCTATTCTGTTCCATGGCAATCACAGACTGTTTCCAGCATCTTCTCTATTCCAGCTCCCCGACAAGAACAGCCCTTCCCTCAGCAATCTCCTACTGACCCAAATTCATACTACTTCTTGCTTTAATCACACTCTTGCAACCTAAAAAGGACTCCAAACCTGCAATCCTTGTCTSCTACATTAATTCCTCCAGCCATCAGGCTCACAAACCCAGAAGAGCTTCTGAAGGTCAATGCTGAGCCTGCTGCACACAACACCAGAGTCATAAATGTTGCACAGCCCAAATGATGTCCTGGGGGAAGCATGCACAGCCTGTGGCCTTGTGCAGACTGCACAGCTGTCAGGTCCAGATTTCCTACGTTCTCCTTAAGATATGCAAAGAGAAGGAGAATTCAATGGTATTGACTGGTTTCAGCTCCTGAAGTCAGCAGATCTGGCTCGGAGCACACTCTGGGATTAGAGCTGTCGATGAGGACCTTGGCACGATGTCAATAACGGCATCGTTTGTCCTTCACGTGACCTCACTGCTACTCCCAGTTTTATTATTCATTATCAAGGTTTTCACAGGAGCCACGTTCCAGCTGAGGAAGAGTCCCTGCTGTGTTTGGCACAGCACAGAAGTGGRGTACAAAGATTGTCTTGGATTCAGGAGTACAAGAAATGCTGGTATACATGGGAATAGGCACCTGAGCCCCGGACATCCTGAACATCATCACATACTGGTTGGACGTAGGAGAAATGAGGAAGCCACAAATCACTGTGCCTCTGTTCCCTTCTTCCCCAGAACCACAGGAATTCTCTGCCCTGCTCCCTRGATACATTCACACCAACCTGATGACACAACCCAGTCTCTAAGTGCATTATTTCATCCTTGACTTTCGTTAACAAACACCTTCAGCTTCAAGATTCATCATCCCATGTTATCCTTAGGGAATCCCTACTAGGGCTGTCACAATAAACTCAATTGGTGCASCTCCCACACTCACCTGCATTTTACACCCAGTAGTAGAGCATCCTGCTGGCTTGCAGACACCTACATCAGGCAATTACCTGTTTCAGGCTGGCTACACCACTGCACCACATGGGCCAAAACATTCCAATTAATCAGTATTTACTAGCTGGAATATTTACTCCCTCACAGTAGCAAGTTCTAATATGTTTGCAGACACCTCATAAAGCACAGGCTCGTTATTACAGCCCATTAACACGCATGCAAGATATTTTAATGTGTAAAAATTCCCCATGAAATGAGGATTTTCTCCTCCACTTCCAGGGAAAAGCTGCCATCCTTACCATGAACTAGATGACACTTTCCAGTGCTTTTTTCCTACACTTTTCCGCCCACCAGTCAAGCCAAGCCTCATTTGGCTGATTTCACAGCACTTCTTTATGAGTAACCCAGACATGTGCCATGGCAGGTCCCTCATCCACACTCCTTACTCAGTTCCAAGGCTGAAATAGCACTGGGGAGCATTTCCACTCCTGACCGAGAGCTTCCTCTGCTCTGCAGCACAGGAAGCCTCATGTGACACCTTTGGTGTTGATTTCCCACAGCCTTGAACAGGTACAAGACATAAACTGCAGCACCAGTTCCCTGCTCTGCCACTACTGGAAGTGAGATATGGATACAATTTGCCATCTCAGATAAAAGGAGCTGGAGCACACTTCTCTGGAAGCCAAGCAAGCTTGTACTTTTAGAAAAACACTACCCAAGCAGGGCAGACTTAATGCTGTGCCCCAACGGAAGCAATTTGAGGGCAACATTAGGCACTGCAGAAAGTTTTATTCTTGAAATATTAAAGTACTCACTGTGCACGGTGATCTGAGTGGAATCTGTCCCTTGTCTGTAGCCAGCTCTCTACTCATCTGTCTGGAGCCTATTAGAGAGGAGAAGGAGCTGTAAATATAGACAAAGTGACCACGAAAATGAAAACAATTTAAAAATTTTTAAAAATCAAGAAGTTGGCCAAGTAATCAATGCAAAACAGACACGCACACCTCCTTAACCCTGAGGTCAAGAACTCAAAGAGCCTGCAAAGCTCACAGCAAAGGTCTCTCAAGCAAATGCTGGGATGCTTGCAAACAACTACAGCACTGGCTGCCTCTGGAGGTTCTCGAGGTCAGACCAGCTCCAGCCCAGGAGAAAAGCAAGGTATTTATACATGAGAGCAGCAGCAACAGCTTCTCAAAGCCAGGTACTCCAGAGAGAGTGAATCACAGCTCTTTGTGAACACGTTCTGGTCCCCAGTGCACCATTACACACACGGGGAACAAATGTTTGTGCAGACACGATGCTGAAGGGTACATGGGCTGTGATCTGGAGTGCACCAAAGAACTTCCCTTTAATGCATTTGTTGTTGCAACAGACTTTATCCCCTTAATGAGGCGCCACTGAAGTTCTGCTTAAASCCATTTTGATTAAGGAAAAGATTATCCATAGAATTGCCAGCCATACATGTTAGTATACATCACACACAGAGCAACTGTGCTTCAGGGAGACATTAAATCCCCGTTCAATTAATGAGACACCTCTTCAAATGAGCATTAAATAATTCCCTACAATGTAGCAAGACAACTGGCTACTTCTGTAAATTGGAATAGAAATAACTTCCCATCTCCCCACCAACAAAATCCCAATCAAAACTTGCCCTTAAAACAAGAGGTCAGTACAGAGAGATGGGGGGCAGGAATGTTACTACCTCAGTGCTATTGTATGCTTATATTAAAGGCTGCTCATCAGAAAATTAAATGAAATGGATGCCTCTCATGTTTATCAATAACAGAGCTAATGGTTTTTATGTAAATGCCATTATTTTCAGCCAGATCTGCAAGAGACTCCAGCCACATAGCCCCATCTCCCCTTGCAAGAGACTCCCTTCAGGCAGCCAATCTAAATGCAAATTACAATCAAACTGCAAAACCAAGAGTTTTCTGGATGATACCGAACACACAAAACTCGGGACAAAGCAGAGATATTTAAGAACAACCCTCCTCTTCTGGAAAGACCCGCTGCTCTTACATAGCTTTTCTACCCTGAACATATATAAAAAGTAAAGTATAATTTGGTTCTCATTTATAGTCATATTATTTACCTCCTTCTTCCCTTCTATTGCCTTCAGTTTTAAAAAAAGGAGAGGAATGTTCTGTAGAGAGAATCACCTCTCGGAGATGTTTCACCCACAACAGGRGCATCCCATCAGCAAGGATATTAAATCAGAGAGATAATAAAGCCCCAGCTGGATTTGACAGAACAAACAGCACTTCCACATTTTCAGGTGGAAATTTCTTCTTGGAATGGAGTTGTTTGTGCAAATCAAGGAAGAAGGTGTTACCACAGGATGGTTATTAGGAGGCAGAGATATAAAACTGATGTCAGCACAAGGAGCACCATGTTCCTGTAGCATAAAAGCTTTTTGAAGAACACTTAAATCCATCCCCTACCTGGAGCACAGATCCAGTCAGGACTTTGTCAGCACTGATTAAAACAAGGTATTAATGGCAAATCTGAAAAGAACTAACATTAGCAACCATGCTGCTAATGCACAGCGGAGAAGCTAATGATTAAAATAAAGGGCAAAAAGCTGACAACCCAACTACGGCACGGGTCTGCACATGAGTCTCAGTGGGGTCTTGCTCCAACTACCACAAGCAGCTCCACACCAAACTTCCATTCCCAAGAGGAGCACATGTCCTTGGAGGGATGCTGCTAATTAACAATAGAGCTGTGTACACGCTYGTTACACGGGTGAGGAGCTGAGCACTTGGTGTGTGCTACAGGAATATTCATAGTGCAGAGCCTCACTAATTAACATTAATAACTGAGAGACCACTTCTGCAAACGGCTGGATTTTGGGAATTAGCCAGTGAGAGAACATGCAAAGTGGGAAAGCAGAGGGACAACGCGGCCCAGCAGGCGCCTGGCTCGCTTCTTTGGGTATCTATAATTAAATAATTTATCACTGTTCTCCTGTGTCAATGAGTGAATGCGGAGCCTGTAAATAAAGCACCTCCTGTTATGCAAGGCCTTGCTAAATCTGAAAGTTTGACTGCCTGTGGGAAGAGGTCATTAAATTAAAAACCACAGCCCTGACTACCTTCTCTCAGGAACTTTTCATGTGGGCTGGTATGTCAGAAAACTCATCAACTTCTTTTTCATCTGTTCTGTCTCACACATCTATTGTTCTATAGACAAAAACTGCCTTTCAGGCCTGGATCACAACTTGGAGTTGCTAAGGCTCCTTCTCCTCGTTCCCTTCCTCCATAAACCTCGTGAGGGAAGTCTTGGGTCCTCTCTAGCAAAACCAGACTGGGGCCCCAACTTCGGGCTCGTCACCACACGGACCATGCAGGATCAACCCATGAGCAGTGAGAAAAGGAAGAGGCCCTTCCAAAACAAGCACCTCTCCTTTTTTCCCCCACTCTGGACATTTCAGCAGCGCAGTTCCCAGTACAAGCCCAGGAACAGCTGTCCTGGCAGGAGCTGGGACACAGAGTGTTCATGGCAGCTCTGGAAGACGACTCCGCCGTTCCCAAAATCCCGCTGTGCGAGGCCCGGCGCTGTCGGTGCCGGAGCCGCTCGGGATTTCACACCCAGCCACCACCGTGTRCGAGAGGAGTCTGATTTCACAGCCCTGCTCTGACTTCAGCTGTCAAACCACAACCACAGGCCTGCAAAGCAGAGCCGTTCCTGCAGCAAAGCCATTTCCTCCCAAAACGTCCAAAATTGGGGACGGCCACACCCCCCAGCCTCCACCCCAACGCTGCTGCTCACGGGCTTACCCAACAAGTTGGGTGCCAGCAAAATGAAGATTTTTTTCCTTTGGGTGGCAAAAGACTTCCATCCACCACTTGAATTTTGCAATTTTGCAAAGGGAAGGAACAAAACTGGAAATATTTCCTTTCCTAACAGGTCCTGTTCTTCACTGTACAATTCACAACTACACTAAACTTACTCAGCCCTGTAATTTTTATTTTTCCTTCTCCCCAGAATGTTTTCTGTCATCACACGCCCTCATACACAGCCCATGACTTCACTTGCTCCAGCACAGGGTCTTCCCTTYGCAACGGTTCAGGCTTATGCACAGCAAAACGGTCTCTTAAACAGTCTTTTCTTATTTCCTTTTGTGAGAGGCTTCATGCTATGATGAATGTGTAGAAATGCAAAGCAGAAGTCCACACAAAAAGAAGCCAGTGTGTGAGGTGGTTTTGTCTTATAAAAAAGACAGCCAGGAATGACTTACGCCTCATTAAAGAGCTCCAGTCTGCATTTTTATTAGATATATTTAAGACACCAATGGCTTAAAAAAAAAAAAAATTAAAAGCAATTATATTCTTAACATATGGCCCTGGATCAGTCACACGGATATAAACGAAAGTAGGCACAGCAGATTCTCCAAACACAGACATGGAAATCATTTTAATGGTACACATGACCTATAAAATTTCAAGCAACACCAAACCACACAATGGTGTGACAGAATTCAGCTACTGCAGGGCTGTGTCTTGTCCCCAGTCTTTGCATCACATATCTCTGTGCATGCCACAGATGCTCCAGGAGACAGTAAGAGGGAGGAGAGTAATTGCTGCTGATGAACAGTCTCAGGGTAAGAGTATTCATTTTCCAGTGGAGAAACTGAGGCATGGAAGAGGCATATTCTGCTTAACTTCATTTCCTATCACAAATAAAACCCAGACAATATCCCAGCCATCAGCCTTTTCACCACCAAGTGTCTTCACAACCAGTGTCATCCCCTCCTCACACCATGGCCTCATGGGGTGACAAAACACACAGCTCCAAGAGAAAACTTATTTCCAAATCAAGAGCCAATGGATCTAATTCTGGCCTGCACAAAGCACTAATTATTAATGTTAATGATCTCTCCCGAGCTTGATGGTAACGATAAATGACGGCCAATGACATAGGCAGGGACTGGCACTGAACAAAACAACGAGGCACACCCAGAGCAAGCATGTCTTGCAACCACTAAACACACATTTCTGTGCTCTACGTGGGCAGCAGCTGCTGTCCAGAATATTTTAACAGCAGAAACTGCACTGAGAAAAAAAAAAAACCACCACCACAACACAAAAAAACCTGAGTACATTCCTCCTCATAGTCGAAGCCAGAACATAGGAAACAAGCAATATAATTATTTCCACACAAGAAGGAAAATAAACCCAAGAACACACASAGGGAAAGAAACAAGCCTCCAAAGCTCATCTGCAAAACAGTTCAGGGTTTCTGTGCTGGGCTGTAACTTCACAGCACAAGGCAGGACAGTAAAATCTACAGGTAAGCCAGCTTTGGGGTGATGAACACCTCAGAGCCCACAGCACCCCCTCCTCTGTCCCCTTCCCCACAGAACCTGCAGAGTGGGTGYCCTAAATCCTGCACATCCTTTCGCGCGTGACCGCGTTTCCTTTTCCTAAAG
Organism: Amblyornis subalaris; assembly: GCA_018881555.1. Classification (NCBI taxonomy): domain Eukaryota; kingdom Metazoa; phylum Chordata; class Aves; order Passeriformes; family Ptilonorhynchidae; genus Amblyornis; species Amblyornis subalaris. The sequence continues at coordinate 460,392 of JACAXG010000234.1, forward strand.
CGACCCTTTCTGATGAGGTCTCTGGTACAAACAGAAAGAAAAACATTTTCTTGCCTTTTTTGCATCAAGCACAAAGCACATCAAACCCCACGAGTGACTGCTGATCCCACCCGTCCAGGGGTGCTCATCCCACAGGATGCATCCGGCGTGTCCAGCCCAGGTTCCACAGCTGGGATAGCGCTGGAGCCAAAATCCTTGGAGGCTGGAAGCAAACAGAAGCAGGAGAAGAGCCACTGTGCTCCCTCCAGATAGCGGAAGCCTGGCTGGGACACACTCGCTCTTCACGGATAAGAGTAAAAGCACTTTAAGGAGAGGCTTTTTTTCCCTCCCTTCACTTTGTTTTAAATGGCTGAAGAATTTCCTCTGTGAATGCTCCCAATTGTGGCTCACGCTGAGTTATTTTTAAAAGCACAGAACCAGATTTTCAAGGCCCTGAATGAGGAAATGCAAAGCTTTTATTAAGCAATAATAGCCCAGACAATGGTCACAATTTCCCAAGRGTCTGAACACGGCAGCTGACAAAAAGCTTTATTCCTCCACAAAACCCCCTTCACGGGCTCCGAGGGTTTGCTTTGTATGATCCAGGCTCAAGTTAGGGACTTAAACCAGAAAGCTCTGTGGCCGTTTTCAGTGTGATTTCCTCCACCAATGCACGTCTGATCAGAGATACAAAAATCACTGGGAGAAGATGCCATGCACTGTCTCATTCCCTCCTTTGCTACCAGGACATCATCCTGTCCAGCTGGACCTTTCCCTTGCGGATGGATCCCAGCTGGCAAACTGGCCAAACTTCCCAGGGTCAGGAGAGTGAAACAAAGCCCTTCAACTTTTGTCATTGATATTTGAACCACTGCAAAATGCCTCTCACTGAAACGGCCAGAAACACTTTGCAAAAAACTTCAGCCCTGCTACCACAGGGTATAATCAGATCCAGTGGCCACAGCAGCTCTTCCTTCTTCCAAGCAAGGGGAAGTTGTAACTATGAGGAGCTTGTACGTTCTCCAAACCCAGCCAGCACCCAAAGTCTGGCCTTGCAAAGACCCAGTTTCCTTCAGCAATGTGCTGYGGTTGGCCCCAAATGACTACCAGCACACCTGAACCAGCTGCAGCCAGCAAGAGCAGCAGGCACTGCTGCAGCACAGAAAATCAGATTGGTTCAAGATGTCTACTTAGGACTAGATGAACTGTGCTACAGAAATGTTGTTTTTCTCTGCTGGTTATAAAGCAGACCCCTGAGAAAGGAGGGAAAAACAAACAACTTGGTAAACAACTAAATCTGTAGAAAAAAGTCCCAACTTAAATGTCTCCCACACGAATGCTGTCCTCACCTTCAACAGAAAAGCAGCTAACACCATAAATTCATGATTTCTTCCAACCAAAACAAGTGTATTTCTATCCTCCCACCATCTCTCCACTTCCCTGTCCCACTGGAAGCACGATGCGGCTGCAGAGCAAACCCAGATTACAACAAACCTCACAAACAAGAACCGAGTTGAGATTCAATCTGAGCACTTCCCAAACTGCTCTGCCACACAGCCAGGAGAGAGAGACCACAGGAGCTCTTTCTTCCAGCTTACCACAGCCTCCAGGGGTTGTGAAAACACTTCCTAATCTTCTGCATATCTGTCAGTCAGTCTATAACCAAGAGAGCTCATGCCTAAAAAGAGAAAATACTTCAGACCCCTTCACAAACAGCTGCAATGCTCCTGCTGCTGGTGCAGCTCCACCACACCTGCACACCTCAGCCACCACAGGTGAGATCTCTGTGCCTCCTGCATCTCCTTCCCCTGCTCAGAGGTAAAGACATTAGAAAATGGTTTCAAGTTTGTCTACAATTTCCTGGAGGAATGGAAAAGGTGTTTAGAGGATTTAAYGAAAAATATGCTTCATCCCCTTCCTTTTTTCAACCTTGCTATAATCAGCCATAAGGCAACAGCCTCTATCAYGCTTTGTCTTTTTTACTGTAAACGTCAAGGCCTCTTGAACCCAAYGCAATCCCTCAGCTTGGCTTAAAATGCTACTGAAAAATAATTGATCATCTGCTTGTCTGTAAAACGGGTATCCGTGTCTGTGTCCAGGCAAGTGTGCAGGAATTCAGGATATGTTCAGAAAATGGATGCACTCAGAAATTGAGGCTGCCAAATGTGCTCAGATATTGCCATTCAGAGAATTCACAGCAGCACTTTTTGTGCAGCAACATCTGTAAATCAAAGCATATTATTTTCCACCCTCATAATCAAGAGATTTGGTAGATTATCAAGAGATCTGTCTGATCATGACAGACAAAGCTGTTGAACCTCATGCAGCTGCCTGAAACACACACTCAGGCAAAGAGCTTGCTCGTGACACCGAACAATGAACACAGCCCCTTCAGTGCTCACTTCCAATTAAGAAAACTCTCGGTGTGATGAGGAAAGAGCCCCTCACAGCCAGAGGAGTGGCCACAGGTGACAAATGTKCAGGCCAGCAGCCACTGCTTGGCAGAGGAGCTGCAGACAGAGGGAGGATCAGGCAGACTGCAGCCAGTGAGAAGCCAGAGAGGCTGGAATATCAGGAGCACAAACAGCAGAACTTTAAAAGGCAGCCCTGCCAGCGAGCACAGCTTCAATTAACAAGCTGTAGTTGCAAGGCCAGACTCCAAAATGCTCCTCAGTATCCAATCATCGAACCCGTGCTTAAAGACATACCATTAGAGCACAGAACTGGGTATCAGCTGGCTGAACTAATCTCAGCCACATGCTCAGACTACCAGCAAATAGGTCAGAAATATATCCCACACCATTCAGGGCCCTGCAACTGGGAACAGTCACGCAGCACCACTCCTGCAGCTGTGGAAGGGGTTTGAGAGGTTCCTCTCAAACCTCCATTTGCCAAATGATAGCTCATTTTGTGGTTCAGGGGAAGGGAACTCACAGCCCACCTCATTGCTGGGAAGCCTTTTCATTGCTACCTTTCCAGATGATGTTATGCAACAAGTAATTCACTCCTACACAGGTAGGAGCAAAAATGCCCTTGGGCATTCCTGACAATTCCAGATTACTACAACTGGAATAGAAGTAAGATCGTGGAGATTTTATTATACAACTCTGCAAATTACTTTAATCAAGCAAAAAGGTACAAGGTTAAATTAAGACTCCTTTCTTGCTCTGCCCTCTACATACACACAAAAGTTAAATACAGCTGCTCGCTTTCAGATGCAGCACAACAGTCATTTATTAACCTACACAAGATCCAAGCATGTACATGTGCTGAGGATAAGTTATTCCAGGTACTTTATAAAACACTGCTCTCAACAGAGAGTGGTGACAGATACCATCTTTGGAAGGATTCAGGACTGTATCTTACTGAGCCTCCACTGCCATCAGTGACCTTTACAGTAACACAATAAATATTTCAGCAYATAATGAATTTGCTGCATTACATTTGCTCTCTGGGCTATTGAAGAACAGCCAGGAATCAATCGATTGGAAGCACAAAGCTCCCACAAAACTGAAAGCCACTACGATCTTACTACCTGCAGTAAAAAGTTGGGGAGGTGTAGAGAAAAAAGGTGGTTAAAAAAAAAAAACCAAACTCTTGAGCTCTCCATTTACATAAATTTCCATCGGATTGACTGTCCCAGCACTGAGATCCCCACAGCCACTCAAGCAGGACTGACCCTGAAGCTGCATCTTTATTGTTTTGGATCCCAAGATTAATTTATGCCAGCAACAAACCTCTCAAAAAYAACCTCAAAAACCCACAAGCTTCCCAGGAGTTTGAAGGACAGGCTCTGAAACACGAGGGAAGCTGCGTGGTTTAGCTCCAGTTCTGCCATCAGCTCGTTTGGATCACTTGGATCACCTCAGACACCTCCTTGCATCCCCATTTCTTTGCCTGCTTGGAAGCGTCAGGGCTTTGTCATTTTGCAGCAGCACCTCAAGAACACGTGGAGTTGTTCACCTGCAGAGGGTGAACACACAAAGCCCAGCAGATACCAGCACTGAGGCTGTTAATCTGTGCCAAAACCTCAACCAGCCAGATTGTCTCATTTTTATTTGGATCTAATTTTCAACAGATTTAGAAAAATTATCCCAGGGGTATGGCAACGGACCAGAATGCAGGAGATCATTTCATGACATCTGTAATAGCACACACTTAATAACAACTCCTCAATTTTTGTCTTATGACCTCACTCATTAGGAAGAGTTTTTATCACCCTCAATATCTTTACAAACACTCCCCCCTCTATGTCTCCACCAAGTCTTTCCTTACTGCCATATAAGCCCAAGGCTTCTCTTTCCTCCCCTTGAGACAGAGTCAAGGTAAGATCTTAATTTCCTCTACCATCTGCAATGAAACTGCCTCCACACCCGTGCCAAACAAGCTGGAATTACACCATTAATTTCAGCTTAGTCAGCTCACCCTGCAGACTAAGTCAATATCTGACAGATATTTAGCAAAGACTACAATTTATTTAAATTCAGTGCACTGTGCCCTCCAGAGCAGATACAGCAGAGGATGAGAGCAGGACAAGCTGCTTGGGGGAAAACCACCCAATAAGCAGACTTCTGGCTCGAGACCTCCTGTTGTCAAAAAAAGAGGTTTGGGGATAGAATGACCAGTTTCCTGAGGTCAGCCCTCCAAAGCAGGCCTGATTCCTGAGAAACATGCAGCCTTCCCGGGAACAGCACTGCGGGAGTGAGAACATCTCAGCTTTCAGAGAGGCAGGGTTGCTAAGGCAAGCAAACAAAAGGCTCGTTGTCTGCAGCCCACAAGCTCCTCAACACATCCCCACCACTGCTAGAGATGGGGTGGTGTAGCCCATCCAAGGAGCTCCAGCTAAATCCACGCTCCCGGATCTCTCTCCATGCCCCTCTTCTGAGCAGCTCATGTTTTCCGGTATCTTCCCAGCTGCTCCACAGCTGGCAGGGCCCAGGGAAATTCTGAGGAAAAGGATTTATGTGAAAACAATGCCAAAGAGGAAGGAGTCAAACCAGTAAGCAGAGTGTGAGGAATAAAATCATAATAAACAGAACAGATCAAGCACAACTTCACCATAAACTGCAAGTGGTCCACTACTCTTCACTTTCAACCATGGAAAAAATAAACCATCAGTCGCAGGGCAGCCCCTCAGCTTCCCACTCCCTTACACGATTTTTATAAACTTCCAAAATCCAGCTGTTTAGAACAAACACATCCCAGCAGATCTCAATGCTGTGAGTCAGCACCAGCTCTCACAGATGTGATCTCTCCCCAAGTGCTGTTTGCCAGAGCAACATCTCCAGACCGAGAGCAGCGTCAGCACAAGTCGCCCTCAGAGCTTTCTGCCAGCGCTGTTTAGAGGAAGAAAAACTGCTGAAGCCACCCCACATGCCAAGTTGGTTAATGACATCCCCAAGAAACTGGCTGACCAGGGGATTGTGGCAGCTTTTCATATGAAGCTGCTCCAAGTTAAGAGGATGGGCATTTTCTGCTTTTCGATATAAAAAGCCAGAGAAGATGGAAGCAATTCTTTAACTGTCACTTCTGTTTCTCATGCCACATCTTCCCTCTTCCATCAGCACGGGCAGACACTGCAGCTCCTGGATCTCTGTAACTCTGGTGTGTGCCCTGGTTCATCCTGCTGGCTGGCAGCGTCCTTTGCTTACTCGAGCCCTGGGAAATGGTGCCAAAATTGAGGATTAAAGGAATAGGTCAGTGAAAAATTCCAATAAACAGACCATCCCAGGGAGGAGGGGGGAGTGTTATCCAAACCTCCCTGTTCCACAAGCAGCCAGAGTAAGTCCTCCCCTCCTGTCAGCAGATACGAAGCATTACACGGATCAGAGCCGCCACCAGCAGAGAAAGCTGCTCATGTAGTTTTTTTTTTTAAAATGTGTGAAAACTAAGTGTTCCTTGTTTTGTACAAAACTGGCTGGGAGAGGAGAGTCCAAACACCAAGTAAACAATTCACATGCAGCCCAAACCAGCTGCAGAACATGGAGTCTCTCACCCAGCAGTGCCCCAGGGACCTTGCAGGGAGTGAATCTTGCTTGGCCAAAGGAACTGTGCCTGCAAAGAGCCAAGATCCAAATTCAGAATAAGCCCTGTGCTGCACCCCATCAAAGGGATGGCTTAGGATTTAAATTCAGTCACAAAGTAAAACTTAAAAAACAAAAAGATAAATATCAAGGTTTATAGCAACAAAAGGTTTACAGGAACGTTTTCTCTTGCCCCTGGACAAACTCTGTGGCCACAGAAGCTGAAGGAAACCACACAGCGTGGACACACAAACGTACCCTGCATTTGAAAGCAAAAAGAACAAAGCTCTGGTGAATGTGGGAAATTAGAAAGCCTGACAGATTTCACCCTGGTTTATCCCCCGGCAAATTAGCTACTGTTTAAACATGGAGCTTGGGCATTACATCATCTGTTTGCAGGGGAGGGTTTTTTTAATGTTTTTTTTTTAAAGCTAGATCATTCTTATATTCACAGCTTGAGGAACATTGTTCGTTCCAAACAGACTCAATTAAATGAAGGGGTGGATCAAGCTTTTTGCAGGAACCCTGCGAGCAGGGAAGCACACACCTAAACTGCTTTGCAAGTTCAAACAGTGAAAGATCTTATCTGGAATTTAGCAGGAAATATGGAGTGCCCCTCAGGTTTGTCTGTTCAGATTCAAGGATGAAAAGCCTACTTTTTCAAGTTGGGATGTGCAAAACCAAACTGATTAGGAGGCTGAAATCACACAGGCTACTGCTCATCCGGCTCCAGATCTTTGTGGAATTAAGGAGATGTGTGGCKGGGTCCCATTTGATTCTTCCAGTCATTTCTGTCACCTATGGAAACAACTCCAGGTTTCAGTCCTTCRGGATACCACGCTGCCTTGAGGGATCAGAGTGAGAGGAAGGGAAACTGCCTCAGCTGCAAACTGAGCTACTGGACATATTTTTGGCATCTGTTGTTGTGTTCCAGCTTGGACACTCATTTTGGAGACTTATTTTCCCTTGAGAGATGCAGATCTCCATCAGTGCAATTTTCTCAAAACTTGGCAGAACCCGAATTTTGCAGCACCTGCTCCTTGGCAGGGATTTCACAGAGTTTTCTTTGGTGTATTTGAAGGASCAGGTTCTCACAGCCTCTCCAAGTGAGCTTCAGAAAACACACAGAGCAATGGGCTCTCATGTGAAAACTCCTACTTGAACACCAAGTTGTTCTGAGAGATTTCACGCAATGTGTTTTTCTGACCCTTCGCTCTCAAAAGTTGTCAGATTTTAAAGGGGAAAAATGCCAGAATTTTCGACAGGGAAAAAGGAGGAAACATTGGTCTCATCCCTGAGAAAAGCAGGTTTTACACAGACAGAGTTGGTGTGGAGCAAGGCCGTCAGATGTTGGATATTTTCCTACAAACCAAACCCACAGTGGGCTCTGACCACAACCCAGTGACATCGAGGAACAAGATTTCACAAGGCCTCTGCTAAAACTTTGTTATTAAAAAAAAAAAATATTTTTCTTTCCCTAAACATGGCAAGGTTCTATGATCTAATCACATTACAACCTCTAAAGCAGAAAAAGAAAAACAAAAAAGCAAACGAAAAACCCAAATAAGCAGAATAATACAAAAGCAAACCAAAACCACAAATAAACCCAACAARAAGCCCACAGACCTTTCATCATCGTGCCTGTAGACACTCGAAAATCCAGCATGAATTTTCTCCTTAGATTAAGAAATAAATAAATAAAGATTTATTTTGTAATAATACCCAGGACAAACAATTCTGGCTCAAAAAATCCCAAGCAAACAACCAAAAAACCCAAGAAGTTTCAGAAAACTACATCTGTGGAAGGCCTGTCAAAAACAGCTTAACCTTTAAAAAAGCCACAACTGTAACACACACAGAAAAGCAGGCTTTGCTGTCAGAATGTAATTAAAAAACCCCAAACAACTCAATTTTGCTCTGTATCGAGATTGCCAGGAGCTGATCTGGGAGAAAGTCAAGCAAACAAATTTTCTCTCTGAGATTCCAAAAGGTCATTGCAAACAATTACTAAAATGCAGTACTGCAAACAACCTATGCCAATGCTTTTTTCCAATTTACAAGATAACTTTACTGCTATTATTACCTGGAAGGAATAATAATCCCGGGGATCATGCAGCCGATTAAATAATTACATGAATAGCAAGGAACCATTAAAACTGCATTTCAAAGCAAGCAGAAAACTGTTTCCTCTTCCTCTCCCTCTGCTTTTGCATAACAGTTCCCAAAACAGGTCTCATCTGCAGCACACTTTGGGCCAGGATGAAGATATCCTTTGCCATGTACAGGAAGTAAGGGAGATTATTAATTTCACTTCTCAGAACAGAAAAGCAGAAGTCATAGCAAGAAGACTCAGAATAAAAAGTCAGGCAATAAAAAGAAGCCCCAAAGTCTGAAAAGATTTGTACCAATACACATTTTTCCAGTTGTCTCGCTACCAAGAGCCTTCAAAATGTGGCATTTTCTTCTTTCAGTGCCACTCCAGCCCCATTGAGAGGAACTGGCTGTGTCAGCACAAAGCTCTGCTGCACCCAGCAGCAACGAGGAGCTGAAAAATGAGCATCTGATGCTGGTGACCTTCATAGTCATATACAACAGCCAACTATTCTTGTCCATTCAGCGTGTTCATCTAGAACAAGTCCCTGCGCTTCATTAAATCACCCTCCTTGGTCCTGAGCACACTCTGGGGCTGCAGGGAAGATAAAAGGGCTCTGGGGCAGCTCCCTGACACAGCACAGTGGCTGTGTCACTGTCCCACCGCCCATCTCTCACCTGCTGAAGTTCAGCCACTCCTACTGCCAGGGGAAGGGGCTGGAAAGCTGCTGGGTGGAAAACGACCTGGGGAAGGTGGCTCACAGGGGGCTGACCATGAGCCCAGGTGTGCCCAGGTGGGCAAAGAGGCCAAAGGCACCTGGGCTGTCTCAGCTCTCGGGTGGCAGCAGGACCGAGGCAGTGCCTGTTCCCTGTGCTGGCACTGCTGGGGCACCTCCGGTCCCGGAGACAGTTCTGGGTCCCCCTTGACAAGACAGACATTGAGGGCCTGGAGTGTGTGCAGGGAAGAGAACGGAGCTGGGGAAGGGGCTGGAGCAGCAGGAGCAGCTGAGGGAGCTGGGGGGGCTCAGCCTGGAGAAAAGGAGGCTCAGGGCAACCTTCTGACTCTTCAGAACTCCCTGACAGGAAGGGGCAGCTGGGGGAGTCGAGCTCTGCTCCCAGGGAACAAGGGACAGGATGAGAGGAAACGGCCTCAAATTGTGACAAGTTGGATATCAAGAGGAATTTGTGCACTTAAAGGTTTGTCCAGCCCTGGCAAAGCTGCCCAGGGCAGTGGTGGAGTCTCTGTCCCTGGAGGGTTTTAAAACCATGTGGATGTGGCACTTGGGGACATGGGTCAGTGGTGTCCTTGGCAGTGCTGGGAACGGTTGGACTCAATGATCTCCGAGGGCTTTTCCAACCTAAATTACCCTCTGATCCCCCTCCAAGGACACTTCAGCGTGCCACCTTCCAGGACACCAGCCCTTGCCTCATGTTCCCTACCACTAAGGGGACCTCCCACCTCGTACCAAAAATCCCTCAAGCAAGTAGTTTGCCGTTGGATTTTCAAACTGAATCACTTCACTGAGGCATCTGTGAATGACAGGGGCTGCAGAGCTGAGAGAGGGAGAGGGACAAGGCCACCCCTTCTAGCAGCAGACTACGAAATCAGTTCAACCATGTCACAAATCTCAAATTCAAAGGTCAGTGTCAACAAGTACCAGGCAGTACTTCCCTACACCACAGGCGCTCTGCGCTACACTCAGATACTATGGAAACGTTAACCTGCATTTCCTGAGTAGTTCTAAAGCACAGAAGCAGGAGGAGGTGACAGAAAAGCTTGGATATAATCCCCTCTCTCCTCAAAAGGCTCCACACAAACACACAAATAGCCTGAACGGGGAGGTCACACAACAGCTTTTGGTAAACAGGCTAAGAATAGGTACAGGGACAGCAAAGTGTCCAAGCGAGACTCCCCTGCAAAGAACACCGAGCTCACAGGAAACATTTCCAATACTGCTCCTGCTTTAATGAGCTTTGAGAAGAGGAAATTCACTYTGGTTCTTTTTATAACGCTCGCTCCATTGCATTTGTCCAACAGCTGCCACTTTCTGTCCCACACAGAGATGCTCTGAGTGGTCACCCAAGGCTCGCGTGTCAGCGCATGAATCAGAGAGCAGAGATGCACATGAAAACAGAAGCCAGATCTGTCCAGAGATTCCAGGTCACTCCTTCCAAGGCAGTGGAATTATCCAGAGACACAAGCCTGGGTCATGCTGGCATAAACTAACCCAGGAGATGCTCTGGGCATTGCCACCTGAGCAATGTCACCTGAAACACAAGCTCAGTGAAACACTCAGCAAATGCAAAAACATCTCCCCAAACATCTCGTCTGACAAGGAAGAAATAACTCTGTAGCTTGGCCCTTCTAATCAAAATCATCATTGTCCCAGCAAGGTAAAAGTCATTTCCACAGAAAGAGCAGGTCTGATCCCTGAGGGGGGGGGGGGGAATCAGCTTCTGTACAAAAACCTTGAGATCCCTGCCAGCTCCAGCTCAATCGTTACTCCTAACTAACTACACCCTTGAGACACTTGCAAAAGGCTTGGTGCTATTCATCATTGCCACAAAGTAAAAACAGAGGCAGGAGACCCTGGAGGCAAATGCRAGAAACCAACTGCAAGGTTTCTTTGAATCTTTTTTATTACATCTTGATTTTTGTTAAAAATTCTCAGATTAACATCAACAGCAACGCTTTGTAGATGTTACTGATTTACAGCTTTCCCGGTGAAGAAAGGCAGCCTCAAACCTGTTTTAGAGGTAGAAGTGTAAGAAGTTTGCAGACTATGACAGAGCCCAGCAGCAAAACACTAAAATGCTTCTGGGTCCATCAAACCTGACCCGCTCTGCTGGAAGGGAACCACGTCAGAATTGACTCCACCTTCTGCTTTTAGTAAGGCCAAGGAAATAACAACCACCCTACAAGATCACTACAAGGACAGCTCTTTCTCCAGGTCCTTGTTTTTGTTTCAGGATACACGGTTGAGAACTTGCAAGGAAAGGCTTAACAGCTAATTGTCAGAGCCACAGTAATTAGTGGCACCTTTCCAAGGCATCCATCTCTGGCTGCTTTTCCGATCGCTGGCTCCTCCTCAATCCCCACATTAAAATGAGGGTACACAAGGTGGGCGGCAGATTGATTTACAAGCACCAAGGTCTTCCCAGGAGAGATGCCTAAGGAAAGAAATGTCTTAGCTAAACAACGCATGGGTTGGTTTTTGTCCTTCCTATTTGCTATGGAAGTGCTATCTTTATTAATTATCTGAGGACAATGTTAACCTAGTCCCTGACATGTATTATTAGATGTACAACGCATTTCTGGGAGTCAATGGGCTCCTGTGTCACATGGCCAGCAAATTACCTCTAAATGAGGAAGACAGGATCATACTGTCCTGACTTCTGCCCACCTGCTGGTTACACATCACAGCTTTGATGTCACTACTCCACTGATATCAAAGGTTTCCGACCTATTTTACTTGCAGACCCTCACAAGTTTCCCTGCAGACAGAAAGGCTCCAGGGTAGGGAATTCAGGACTGCTCTGCTGAGACTTTACAGACCCCTTAGAAAGAGGCTCCCAGCACTGCTCTATATATTTAGGCTCTGCTCTCAACTCCGAGGCTCCCCACTTGTTTGGCAGCTTCTTCTTGTCACAAGCTCCACCGCTTCCATGCCAACCTTTTCCAGGCATCATCTGCATGCCAGCAGTACTCCACAGCATATCCTCCACTGCACACCAACACAATCCAGAACACAGCACTTCCCACTAAGTGCCTCCACACAGCAGAGCTGCAGCATAATGACTTCCTCGTGCCCGTAATAGAAACACTAAAAGACGTGTACAAACCCMGGCCCGATGTGCTCCTGCCTTACATACAGTGCGGAGGCATCGGATCACGGGGGGAAAAGAGAAGGAAGCCTTTCCCACGTTCAGTGACGTGCTCAATCCATCACACTCAAATCCGGGCCCAGAAGGTGGGGTACATATGGGATGGGGAAAAGGAAAGCTTCGCTTCACGTTGGAAATGGAGACGTGTTGATGGGACAACGCAACGGAAGACGTCGGATGGTTTTAATTGTACTGCTTTGATATAAGCAGAGAACCCAATTTCCTCATTAAGTGTCCAAACTTGGAATTCATCATCTCTTTGACTGGATTTACAAAGCTCTCAGCCTGTCAAGAAGCGTTCCTTAAGGAAGGCAACACATGCACAGAGCAATGTATGTCTTGCTCTGTGGCATTTTGGCTTTCAAAAATAAAACTCACTTCCAAATGAATCCATGGATGACCAATATTCCGGCACACATCTGAGATGAGTTTGTTACAATGAAAGGTAGCACTGAACAGGATGACAGCTCATCCACAGAGTCACATGCTGGAATCCACACTTCAGGCAACGCTGGTACCAAACCACAACAGGAAGGGAAACAAACCTCAGGCTACCTGCGCTGTCACTGTCCCTAAGATTAAAGTCAGATGAGAAGATACCTGGAAGTATTTTGAACCATAAAAGACAGCATTTTATGAGACAAGACAGGTGAAAGACTTAACCAGCTGCACACTGGACAAAGTAGGGGAATAAAAATGTTACTTGTGCACTGAGAAATGTCATTAACATCTTCTATTAGAAGAAACTTGAAAGTATTTCTTAGAGTCCCTGGGTTAATCCCATCTTCTGGTACTACTCTCAGGCAGGTATTTGCATTAGAAAAGTGACACATTTTCTTAATGCACCAAAATTCATGGGGAGTGGGGAAGGCAGAGGACAGCAGAGAAAACAAAAACCCCTGACTCCAGGCAACAAGATTCCAACCATTTAAGAAACTGAGTGTAAGAGCAGAAATTCTGAGACTCATTAAAAATACGCACTATAAAAAAAAAACTTATGTCCATTAGCGGCTACAGATTAACTGTTGGTTTGGAGTTTTAGTCTGTCCCACCCAAAAAACCATAAAGGATTGATTTGATTGATTTATGTGTCAATTTTTTGTATTTCTCTTGATTTTATCCATAAGGGACAGGTCACTTTGCTGTGTTAATGCTTATGTCAACACAGCCCTGAGAAACCCGTTGTCCATTTACCACCAATTAGCAGGGACAGATCATCAAATCCCAGAATGGTTTGGGTTGGAAGGGACCTTAAAGATGATGTAGTCCCATCCCCTGCCACGGGCAGGGACACCTTCCACTATCCCACGTTGCCTCAAGCCTCRTCCAACCTGGCCTGGAACACTTCCAGGGATGGGGCAGCCAGAGCTTCTCTGGGCAACCTGTGCCAGGGCCTCCCCACCCTCACAGCCAAGAATTCCTTCCTAAAATCTAACCTAAACCTGCCCTCTTTCATCCGAGATGGATTAGTCAGACCTCTAAACTGCTCCTGCCRGTAACAGGCATCAATTAACAAACAGCAGTGACTTCACAAAAACGAGATTTCAATTTGCACTTCAAAACTGGCCCTGCAAGTGCTGTAATCACATCAATTTACCTGGTGGGCCAGCGCTCGAGGCATCCTACGCCCAGGCAGCCCGAGGATCGATGAGCTGCAAGCCACGGAGCTGCACATGCTCCTCTCTTTATCCTTCCTGAACAAACCCCAAAACCTCAAACTGGCTTTGCACCTCTTCTGAGGCAGCATCCACCACCACGATTTGCATGTGACAAACAGCTGCGCTGCAGGAGCCAAACTCAACCACGACAAGCCCCAGTAAACAGCACTTGCAAGTGTTCTCCRAGAAGAAAACTCTGCTTTTGGGGATATGTCTAAACTGCAGCCGCACAACTGCAATTCCACCCTGAATTAAAATCCCAGAGCTAGGAACTGCTTCAAAATGTTCACTGTTTGCTCCTGCTCAAAAAGAGGTGTTTAGCACAGATCATAGGAAAAAATCCCTGGTGGTGAGGAGACAGGAACCAATCACCACGAGGTCCCTTCCAGTTCACTGTTTTTGTGGGCTGTCCAAAGCAGAAAAATTGTCTCTGGACCAGGAATCARTTCCCAATGGATGTGATCTTGGCATCAAACAGGTAACATACGTGGTTAGCTGCAATTCCCAGCCTGGTGAAAACATTAAACATTACTGTGGGTAGCAGGAGGAATGCCCTGGGAAAACAGGCAAGGCAACTGGGAGAGGCAATAGGAGTCAAAGAGCAGGGAGAAAAAAATCAGACAGCAGTGACTGAAAGGAAAAAAAGAACAAATACACCCAAAATACACACAGCCAGAAGAGAGACAAACTCTAAAGATATGGTGTCATGGCATTTCCAGAATTAACAGTCATGGAAAGCAAGCTCTGGCTCCTCATATACAAACAAAACCTGGGAATGCATCAACATTCAGCTCATCAGCTGAACAGTTCCAGAGATCAAATATCCAAGGGAAGATGATGATGATGATGATCTTTCCCAGCCCATCTGAACAGCACACAAACAACCCTCCAATTTTGCCATGTATCACTGAGACACAGCCTAAGCGAAGGCAATTCAACAATCATGTTTTTCTTGTTCTCTGCGTTTGCTGCTTTTGCTCTGACTTGACAACTGCCAAAATCCATCGTCACATGTAAACAAACATGAGAGCTAACAGTATCCACCTGAAAAATCAGAGAATTCCAGAAAACTGGTTCGGACTTCCGTTCTGCAACAAGGCATCAAGAAGTTCAAGAACTGTCTGTACCACAGATGAGCTGCCGGAAAAATTTGCTCAGTGGAGACAGTCAATTACCCCTGCTCCAGAATCCCTAAACTCCGAGCTGAACCGATGCAAACTCCCATTTCTGGAATGAGGAATGGAAAAGAGGAGGCATCCCAAAGCCCTGAGTGGATACAGATAACACTGCATGTAACAACTGGGCTCTCAGACGGTACACAAAGTTAAGGCATTTGTCAGGGGGAGATGAACTTCTCTCCCCATCATCACGTAATCAGACTGTGGTTCATTTTTGATGCTATTTCAGCATAGAAATGAGTTTAAGATTACTCAGTACTTGATAAAACCCGACAACCCACATTCCAAGATGTTACTATCTTAGATATCACAGATTTCTCCATGAGAACAGAAATATCTAAGATAATCACCTGCATGTGACGCTCCTTTCAGGAAACAAAGTTATTTAATCTTCTTCACACACATGTGAGAGTTGCGGCACAAGAAACCCAGACATTTTAAAGGCAAGTTATCATCATAATATCAACATACACAATCTATCAGACTCATRCAAAGGCAACAAGAGGTCAGAAACTGGTCACTGAGGCTCTCAGTGCTTGCAGAAATAGCGTATCTAAAGTGCTTCTCAGCATCTCTGTGAATCCTTAATACCACTTGAACCATTTCCAGGTCCTTCAAGCTCCAAATTGTTTGGGTTTGGACCAGCGTAACGGGGCATTAGCCTGTTGGCAGTAAGTTATTAGCACCAGAATGGTAAAATTTTTGGTAAAGACCCCGATGTTTTTTGAGCAAGAAGAGACCTCATGTGGGGAAAACAGCTGGGAAAAAAGAATAACACGAACCTCAACTTCAGCAAACAACTCACAGGAGCGCAATACCAGCTGTGCTGAGGAGCCCAGAGCGAAGGCAGCAGCCTCGTCCTTTCTGTCCTCAGCACCTCGCAAGGCAGGACCCCAGCAAGAACCACAGAGACCACAACTCAGGGACTGCCTCGGAGTGGGAAGAATGGGGCTACACCGGCCAGGGGGGACGTGACAGATCCCGAAATGCTGGGGATCCACAGGCAGGACAAGAGGGTCTCGGGACCCTCGAGGGATGCAGGAGGAGGGACGGGAGGGAAGGCTGGAGCCCCTCAGGAGCACCTGGGGACCTCGTGCTGTTGGAGACCTCCTGCTCTGAGGGTCGCCAGCCTTGTGGGGACCCCCCCCGGCAGTATCACTCATTCTGTGAGACCCCCACAACGCCCCTCATGCTGTGAGGTGAGGGACCCTCTCACAGCCCTCTCCAGCCCTGAGAGACTCCCCCAGCCTTGTGGGGGTCCCTCCCTGCAGTGTGACACCCCCACAATTCCTCTCACACTGTGAGGCAAGAGACCCCTTCACAGCCCCCCCGTGCCCCGAGGGAGTCCCGCACGGGGCCCCCTGAGCCCTGAGAGACCCCCTCATAACCCCCCCATTCTTGAGGGGACCCCCCTCGAAGCCCCCCCAGCTCTCAGGGACGTCTACCCACCGTGCCCCCAGCCCTCCGGGACCCCCGCTCACATTTCCCCCAGCCCCGAGGGACCCCTCTCACAGTGTCCCCAGCCCTGACGGACCCCGGTTCACAGCCCCCTCCAGCCCTGAAGGACTCCGCGCCCCCCTCCTGCCCCTCAGTGACGCCCCAGCCGAGCCCCCCCCCCAACCCCGCCGCTTCAGGGGGCTTCCCCCGGACTGCACCATTCCCGCCTTACCCGGCCCCACGGGCTGCCGCGGGGGGGTTCCGAGGGGGGGGTGTTACCGCTCTCCCACCTTCCTCCCCCTCTCCCCGCGCGTGGTACGGTCCGCCCCTACCTCTCGGCGCCCTCACTTCGCCCTCCCGGCGGAGCCGCGAGTGGCTGGGGGGGGAGCCATAGCCGCTGCCTCGTCTTCCCGCTCCGTCCGCCCTCCCCTGCTCCCCCCCCCCACGGGCCGGACACAGTTGGTTTATTCCGAGAAGCCGGCCGGTCTTCTCCCCTTAAACCGCTGGCTCTCGCACGTCTTCGGCCATTTCCGACCGAACCGGCGGAAGTTGCCGAAGTGGTGGCGGAACTTAACGAAGGGGGGTGGAGATAACCGAAGCGGGGGCGGAGATTGCCGAAGGGTTGAGGGCGGGGAGCAGCGAGGCTCGCCGACGGAATCAGCCGGGAACAGCCGAAGCTTCTACTGCTTGGCCTCCGCCCACTGCGCACGCGCGCCGCGCCAGCCGCTTTTCCCGCCTAAAAGGCGGACGCGCGCCCTGCTGTCCCTCACACCCTCCGCTCCCCTCACGGAGGAGCCGCCATGTTGTCAGTGCCCGATGCCGCTTCGAAGGGGCCGCCACAGCCCGGCCCTATGGCGACGCAGCCCCGTGTGTACCCCAAGAACCCTGTAAGAAGTTCAGTCCATGCAGTGCTCAGCACTCAGTCCACGCAGTGCTGTGTGTCTCCCAAAAATCCTGTGAGTGTGCCCCCATAGAGCTCAGTCATGCCTCAGCCCTATAGCAGTGTGAACGCAGTGGTTGCCACTGACGCCCTGAGAGACGCCCAGGTGCCTCCTGGCAAAAGCGGCTATGAAAACAACTATACTGCGGGAAACTGGTGAGCAGATACTAAAATACCCGTGTTTTGGAGTTCATTGCAAAATAACATCCAGATCCAAGCTGGAGGGTTGGCGTGAACAGCGTCAGTGGTTAAATCAAAGCAGCTATGTAAAAATCAGCGACAAGTATCAAACATAGCATGCAACATATGGTAACTGAAGTAAAAGAGAAAAAAAAAAGGCAACGAAGAAATGAAGGGATTAAAAAAGGCAAGTAACAGTGCCAGCATCTTCTCACAACAAAGCCATGTCACACAGGTTCAGTCCTCTGTTCATGCACTCTCATTTTATATTTCAGGGACTCCATGAAAGGCATTCATATCTGTGGGAAACAAATCCCACCCCAAAGCACACAGTCTGACAACTTTGGGGGAATTAAGAGTTTTTCACAGGAAGAAATGGGGTTTTATCTTGAGGAGTCAAGAGGGTGGTGTATTTCTGGCTACAAAGCTCCAAGAACCTCAGCTTTAATAAAACATGAGCACTTCAAAACGGTGAAAAACCACTTTTCCATCGCTCTGCACTTTTTAACAGTCATTTACACACGTGTAAAGAATGCAAGGAGAAACGAACTTTTATTCTGAGATGAAAAACCAGTGAGGGGTGAGGCAGGGGCACAGGTCTGCCCTTTGATAAACAATACAAAATCCAATCTCGCCGCAGGGAATGCGCTGTACAGAAGGGCAGAAATAGGTACAGCAGGTTCAAAGGCTTGAAGAAACAATACTTTTATATTTTATCAGGACAAAAATAAAAAAAGACTATGACTGTCTCACAGTATAAAGTCAAAATTAACATCCGAATCACCGAACACGCACACCCACGTTGTCCTACCACACACATCTGCTCCCACTGTGCCACGGCTCGGGGTTTTGCATTCCACCCTGATCTACCTGGAGCTCTGCATGAGGAAATAGGGAGACAATCATTCCCTTCAGGTCTTCACTGAGGAAGAAACACCAGTGGACAATGTGTACTTCAGGGACAACTCAGGAGAACAATTCTTCTCCCAGCTCCCAAAAGAAAACAAGCTGTCAGGATCAGCAGCCAGTCTGGCAAGTCTCCCTTTCAGGAAGCGCTATCAAGGCTATTGCAGATTATATTGATGGAAACACCTTCGGATTTAATCCCCTTCTCTGTGTGCTTCCCCTTCTTACTCTAATAGGAGATTGGTATTAAAGGGGAGTTTTCAGCTTCCCTCCCACCAAGTGAAAAATCCGCTGCTCTGCTGCCTTCTGTTTATCCCAACAGAAAAACTGCCGTGTTCAAATACCCTCGTTTCCCAACTTTTCTGCCACCTGGGCTTTTTTTTTCTCATATACATGTAAAATTTCCACATCAGAAATGGATCCTAAAGGGCAGAGTCTATAACTTATGATGAATAATAGTTTAGACAAGAAAATAAGTCGCAGAGAAAGTTGCCCGACACGTTCCTGGCAAGGAGAAGCTTTTTACTCCTATCAGCTTCCAAACCTGTTTTCCCAAAGGAACAGACTCAATTCACAATGCCAGTCCTGTTAAAGACTTTGAAACTCCATGGTGACCTTGAGTTGAAGCTGACAGGGAGTGGAGGACTAAAAATACTAATCCTGCTGTATGGAAACATGCAGGTGCAAAGCAAAGCCACATAAAATGCAGGCACAGATCAGATCTTGGTCTTCTGTTTGACCTTTAGGAAGAAATTCTTCCCTGTGAGGGTGGGGAGGCCCTGGCAAAGGTTGCCCAGAGAAGCTCTGGCTGCTCCATCCCTCAAAGTGTTCCCGGGCCAGGTTGGACAAGGCTTGGAGCAGCCTGGGATAGTGGAAAGTGTCCCTGCCCAGGGCAGGGGATGGGACTGGACAAGCTTTAAGGTCCCTTGCAACCCAAACCATTCTGGCATTCTGCTCACAGAACCACTTCTTTAGACACCTCTGTATTATTTCATGCTGGGAACTTCCCTTGTATTACCTTTCAAGTTACTCTACAGTTGGCAGCTGCAGCTGAACACAGTGAATGCCATCCCATCTTTGTGTCCTTCTCTCTACTTAAATCATCCCCACTCTCCCTCTTTTCCTTACCCACACCAAATTGCCTCTTCCTCATCCCATTTCCTCCTAAGCCATGTCTTGCACCCTGGTGTCTCCAATCTGCTCTAAATTACATTGAGTCATTGCAAGCAGGTATTACGGAGTTTCAGGGCCAGCTAATGCACATTTCCATGGCACACTTCCATGGCCTGAAATAAACCTCAGAAAAACATGGAACAACGATGGGGGGGGGAGTACCCTGAGCTTCCATCTTTTCCCTGTTGCAATCCTTTTGCTACATCTTTTTTAACCTCTTTCTCCTCCCCTTCCACAGGAGACGGTACTGAGGTCGGACCATCTGCGGATTTTACAAGTTTCATGGAATGTTTTCAGACCGCACTCTTAACCTCAGACACTCCTATCGGATTTCATAGGATTCAGCCACTTTTTAGCCCCAGGGTGCTGTAGGTGCTAAATAGATTATCTACATCTCTCAGCCACTATGGAACAACTGCACAGCAAAGCTCCACTTTTAATCCTGCTGAGACTCCGACTGCTTTTGGCCATCAGGTATCCCACAGCTTCACGAGAGGAAATGTTAATCTGGAATGCTGGCCAAACTCCAGTTTAGGTAATTATATTCTGACAATTTACATTYTTCCTGCAGTTTTTTAATGGATATGGAAATTTTTTTTTCTTCCCTTACTTTATGTCATAAAAGCAGTGGCCTGGTCGTGCTCCTGCTGTTTGAGCAGCTGCCAGGCTTTGCAGCTTAAGTAGCTGCATTTCAGAGGTAGGTAAAGGCATCTCAGAACGGTTAAATAAAGCCCTTTGAAGACCCCATGGGCACAAGGAGTATTGTAACAATACACYCACTGCTGGCCATAAAGCATGGCAAGGGCTGGAACATGAAATGGAACACCCAGGGGCAGTATCTGTCCTGAGAAGGAAAAGTTAGCACAGGAATGGACACACAGACATAAAGGCTTTTCCCTTCCAAATCCTAATTCTGCTTTGGACCCAGTGCAGCCCCAGCTGGGATCCAAAGAGCAAACAATGAACTGTCAGCATCCTGCACAGAGGAATCAGTTCCTGGGAGCAGAAGAAAATAAGCTTATAAAAGTAGTGGAAGCTTTTGGCACAATGCTGGAGGACACTGCCTGCTGCTTAAAGGGGATGAGGAAGAGAAATGCCTGTTCCCTTATTAATGAGGACACAGTCGTGTTTTTATTTTACCTGGCTTTGTAGAAGAAAAATCACTGGGCAAGAAATGGAGTAGAAGGTTTTGTTTGGGGTGGAATATTATGGATCACACTTTGAGTATGTAGAGTTGCACTGCCACATGTTTGATTAGGAACAAACATTCCAGATRTATTAATTAAATGACTGTATTATCATAGAATCACAAAGTGGTTTGGGTTGGATGGGACCTTAAAGATCATCTTGTTCCAACCTTATTGCCATGATGCTTTGTTTAGAAAGCCATACATAATCACATGATGTTCTTTTCTTCACAAGAACCTTTCTAAAAGGCTAATTTTCCTATTTCAGCAATAATTATGTATGTTCTGGGAGATGAGGACAGTGGTGACAAACCATGAGATACTGGATGGACAGAGACACGTGTAGCTTCCCCTCCTCCCCCAGTATGTCCCAGATCGTTATCAACCAAAGGCTGTTACTAGCACTAGGTGAGTATTTTTCATAAGTAGTTTGTTGACAAAAATGTGGTTTTCCCCATCCCCAAAAGGACCAGCAAATGAATTTCAGTGTGATGGGTCACTCCTGGCTGGGGTGGAGCTGGATATGGTGGGAGCAGGTGAAGGTAGAGTGGGTTTCCTTCCCCTGGWGTCTGTAACAGCTCACAGTAACTGCACCCCAATCCAGCATCAAAAGAAATTATCTAAAGCATATCTAAATAGAATTTATCTACAGAAATAATAAAAAAAATTCCCATTAAGAGACTTCCATATTGCAATACTCCTGGAAATTTTGTCAAGTCTTAAGAAAGACGCGCTCCAAAGCAGGAAGCAGCAGCCCAGCCTGGTGACAGCCAAGCAAAACTCCAACTGGATCTTGGCAATGGGTGAGTAACAGCACAAAATACCAGTGCTACCTCTTTCCTCAAGGCTCCTTCCCCTTCCAAGCCCTGCTGCACTGAGGAATCAGCTGCATTTCTGTAAAATTCCCTTGAATTCCTTGGGCATTACAGCTAACCATGCTTCSCCTTCATCTCAAAACAGATGCTTTGAAGTTTTCCAGAGATACCCAAGGAAGAAGACACTTCCAAATACCTAGACTAGCCCCAAACTCCACCCTGGAACAGATGGCGGGGTTCTAAATACAGACACATCTGGTAACCACTGGTATGAAAAAGCTGGCAGGCAGCAGCTTATTCTGCTCTACTAAATATTCCATAATTTGAACTATATTTAAACAGAAGTTAAAAAGAAACAATCATTTTGCTTGTATATAACATAATCCCCAAACACCTACACATTGTAACTGCAGCATAACTTGGGCATTACACTCTTGTCTACCAAAAGCACTTTTTTTTAATTAAGCATTCAGCACTGTCTAAACTTAAATTAAAAGTGACTGCAAACCAAGCAGTTGGGTGAAGTACAAAAGCATCGTTTTCAGTGCTTTGTTGCACCGGGCTACCAGACTCGAGGCTGTGATGCTCCAGCACTTCAGCTCACCCTCGAGTCCACACAATTTGAGGGGCCTTGACAAGGCTGCCAGATTGCTGAGAGTGCTTGAAAAGACTAGGGGAGCACAGACTCTGCTCACACAGACCTGTGTGTTTAAGCCAGCTGTTCCATTTGTCCCCGGGTTCAGCTTCCACAATGTAAACCAGGGATAATTCTTCCTTGTCAGGAAAACAATCTGTTACAAATTATCATCAGCATGTAGTACAGGCAGCTGGGAAACAGGTATGCAGGTGGCTGGGGAAAACACCCACCCTCAAAGCCCCCGACCAAATTCAGGCCTTAACCCTGCACACTACCCATGGTCACCCCAAATCCACTCCCCAAACTCCATTTAAATAATCTTCTAGGACRTTGTTCCACGGTTCTTTCTGTGAGCGGAGTGAATCATCTGTGTTTGCTGAAAATCCAAAGCGATAGCAGGCATAAAACGATCGTTCTGGATTAAAGTCACTTTGGGAAAAGACTGTAAAAGGCTGTCTGCTGGGATTGTGTTAGAGGTCCGCTAGAGACCCCACCGTCGGATTTGGATGTGTGCAGAGAGCTTTTAAAAATGGCTAGAGAGAAAAAGAAACACTCCAAGGAACTGGTTGATAAGGGAGTCTTAAATTCCAGATATAGAAGGAAGAACAAATACTAACAGTGGGGCCCTGTAAATCCAGGATGTAATAGCCAACAGACCTCTGAACAAAACAGGCACTGAGAAAACGAGAGGTGATTCTGCTGGAGACTTTTGGCAAATAGCGAGGATGCTGTAATAAAAGCTGCTTGTGATCCCTCAATTCAAGCCTATTTTCCACAAATTGACTCAGTTTAAGCAAAATAAAAGCAGGTCTGCAAGGTTTTCAGTTTCAAAAAGTTGAGGTAATTAAGCGAACTAGTTTGAGGAGCTGAATGGCTGAAAGGCTCCAAGGAGAAGACCTTGAAACCAAAAAAGAAAAACCATCTGCCATTTGCATCCTGAATGGAGACAGTGAATAAAAAGCACACATGGGAAGTGAGGAGAACATGCTGGAGATTGGAGATAGTCAGGGTCAAGCCCCCAGGCTGAACAGAGATGCTGCTGTTGAGTGAAGAGAGTGTAGAGGGGTGAAGGGAGGGTGGGCTCTGACATCCCACAGCCACGTTTGAAAGTGCTGATGTTCATCTGAGGTTCTCCTGTAACCACAGGCATCCCCTCAATACCAGCCTACTTCCACCAGTGTCCCTCTGGAATCACGGAGATCTCCATGCAGAATATCCCTGATTAAAGATGGAGGATGGGGAAGACTCAGCTATCAATGGCTTGAGAACAAAGATGAATCAAAACATAAAAGGCACGGAAATACCAAGCRCAAAGTGCACCGTGAGATCAAAGTTACACCGTGCTAAAACAGCCTGGCACTCGACTTTGATAAAATAACCACAGTCTTCTGACACAAAGGCAGTGGGTCTTACTTATGGGGATTTTAGCAAAGCAACGAGAAATCTGGGGACTAYTTGTAAATGGGGAAAATGGGGATCAATAACGAGAACACCGAGATCGATAATAAACACTTGTGTGCGTTAAGTGCTGCAGGTATTTTTAAAAGCATCTTACAAAGATAAATAATAATAAATAATTGTCAGTGTTTTGAGCACAATCTATTTCAAGGCCTAACTTTACTACACAAAAGGCTTGAAATTTTAAAAAATAGGTATCTGAGTAGAACAGGCCTGCTGCCAAAACCRACCGCTACAACAAGGAAGCAGGTGGCAGCTGCTGCTTTTTCCCAGCTCAGAAGGTACTTCCTCCTTTCCACAGTTCACTCAATTCAGTTATTAGTGCAACTTGAAACCCACTCCAAGCTGAATCATAATGAAAATATTTCTTAGAATTTAAACCTTCCTTGTTTTCTTTTTTTCATACCTGCAGGATTCTTAAGTGTATTTGCAAAAGCACAGGACCAGAAATCCAGAGTCTGATCCCTTAATACTGAAGTCAACCACATTGCATAATCCCATTAATACATTTATCAGGCTCCATCTTCACAGTAATCAGGTTTTTAGCCCTTTACACAATTCCCATTAGAAGGCTTTTCAAGCACCTCCCTTGGTTTGAAGCTATTCTGCTCTCTTCCAGCCTAAACTTTTTCAGAGCCTTTTGTTCTTGTGCCAGAATTGTCATTTAGCTTAAATAACTCTTCTCCCTCTCTGGTATTTACACCAGTGTATTTATAGAGAAGGAATCTAATTTTTCTCTGCCTTTTTTTGTCACCACCTCACCATCCAGGTTCCTTTAATCATTCTGGAAACCAGATTCTCCAGATCATTTCTAGCAGATGCCCTCCTCCCCTGCACCTTTTACAGCTGGAATCAATCTTTCTCCTATGGACAAGGAATGCAGAGTGAATTTTAAGCAATGCCTCACTAAAACCTGTTGCAGTGGCATTTGCATTTCCTTGTCACAAGTGGAAATAATCCAGTTGACAAATGTGATCCTGCAATGTATCTCTATCATTGGGACATCAGAATTATCCTATGGTTGATTAATACATTCCAATTYTCACACAGAACCCCCAGCTTCCTATCAGAGTTTGCATTACAAGAACTCACATTTGCTTACAGACAAATAGTCCTAAAGTCAGACATTCTTCTCCTGGGATCCCCTGGTTTTCCTCTTTTGATGACATCTCCAAATCCTATTAATTTCTSCTCTATCATTAGTCAATACCTTGATTAACACCAGGCTTGGGACCAGTCCATGAGGAACACTATTGCTAACTTGCCTGCCAATCCTTCAACCATCCTGCCTTTTCTGCCTTTAATACAGGATTTATTGATGCAAAACAGAGAGCAAAACACTTCAATTCTGATTGATTTCAACTCTCTTGCTTTGCATTTTTTGGTTTGCGTTGGTTTTTTTCCTTAATGAAAGCCTGATCTTTGCTGGTGGAGAACAACAAAGGCATATTTCTCCATAAATCAGGCCTTTGCCTGAACTGCAAAGCTGTGCTATTTTTACAGCTGGGCATCTGTAGAAACTAATAAACTATGCAAGTCAACACATTTGATGTTAAAAATGGTAAATGAAGTTTCTTAATGACTAGTCTGACTTCTTAATTGTACTTAGGGTTTATGTCACRAATTTAAAAAACAATGAAAAAGACATGTTGAACTTGTAGTTAAATAAAATTAAGCTAAATGTGCTGAATACATAGTTTAAATTAAAACAAACTGGTTTATTGTACAAAGGAATTCTGCAACCTATAAATAGAACTAATTTCTATCTATTCAGCATGTCTTCAGGTTTCAGAACTTGAAACAAAATTATTTTCTATTCTCATGCAAAGGAAGAGCTGATGCTCAAGTAAAATAAAAGTGGCAAAAACTACTTCATTAAACATTTTCTTTAACCTACCTGTGAAGGAGAGGACACACACAACCCAAGCACACTCCACTGTCCTCCTCCCATCCCTTCTCTTCCTCCCCATAAATAAATCCATGCCACACACATGAACTCTGCAGAAACACCCAAACTGACACCACCACATGGGCTTGAAATCCCACCAGCCACAGGCAACGAAGCTTTTTATGGAGCACGTGCAGCCAAACTGACCTCAGTGAGAGGGGCAAACTGGAGAATAAACATAGGAATCACTCAGCTGGTGTGGGGAGGGATCTAACCCAGCACTGACCATGCACTGCTACAGATCAGGAATTGTCCCAGTAAACGTTACCTCAGCATCAGCCTTAGAAAGTTGCTTCAGCTTCCTCATCAGAGGGGAAAGTAGGGAAGGTAATGACATGGTCCAAATCTTCTTCTTCACTCACCAGTCCTGAAGTGCTCTGACATCCTCCAACATGTGGCAATGCTTGTGTTTAATCAATACCACTACAGGCTCCCAAGAGTGCAAGAGCAAACAATAATTTGCCCTTCCAATTACAGCAAAGTTCCACTAAAACCACTACGTATGTCAAATTTTAAATTCAATCAAATTTAAAGATAAAGAAAAATCCTCCCTTTCTCCCACCAGTGACAAAACAATACTACATTCTGCTTTTTTTTGTCTTTTTTTTTTCCCTGGTAATTAAAAATAGGCTGAACTTTAGGAGTGTTATTGCACTTGAAGCAGTAGAATAAAGTGCATCATAAAAACATGCCACTGGGATCAGTTAAAGCCAAGAAAATTGAAAACATTTAGAAGGAACGAAGCCAAAAACACAGAACCAGATTTAAACTTGGCGTGTGCTGTGGCAGGAGGCCAGTGGAAGCAGAACGTGTTGGAGAAGTGTGGAGAAGGAAAGGCTCCCTGCTGCATCCCACGGATCAGGAATGATAGGCCAGGTAATGGGGTGGCACAGCTGGGGGAGATCAGTGAAGCAAAGCCCATTGCAGCTTCCTGGGCTCCATCCCAGCCTAGCTGAGCTCAGCTGTGAAACGTTCTCATGGTATTAAGCCATGCCATTAATAAACATTGAGCTGTTATACACCACTTGCCATCTTCAAAGAGCTCTAAACCCAATGACTAATTCTCACAACCACCTCCTTAGGTGCAGGAACTGTTTATGAAGAGGAGAACAAAGGCAAAATGGTGAAGTCATTGGCCACAGCTCCTAAAAAGCAATTTTTTAAACCAGGCTGAAATTCAGGGCTCCCAGTGACACAGCCCCTTCAGTAGTTGGAATTTCTTTGACAGCAGGACACATCTACAACCTAAAACGCTTGTCCCCAAACCTGAAACTTCACATATAAAGTTACTTCTCAAGTGGGTGTGAGACTGATTTTATATCTCCTCTGCACAGGCAGGGAGCAGCAGAGCACCAGAGGAAGTAAAATGGGTGAAGTGATGGTGCGATGGAGATCAACAGGAAGTTCTGGCCACTAAACTTGCATTTCAGCTGATGTGGTTTAACCGAGAAAAAAAAAAAAGGACCTAGATAAACCTCCTCACTAGAAGGCTGGTAAATCACAATTCCTACATTCTATTCTCCATCTCAGTTTTTCTTCCAACAAATGAAATTACCTTAAAATTTACAAGAAAGCTTTGAAACAGATTCAGGTTTACAGCAAACTCTTGGAGAAAAGATGCACAGAGCATCTCTGTTACCAATGCTCAGCTCAGCAGAGATCTCCAGAGGAGACTAGAACTAAAAAATATCTTAACAAAATGCCAGGAACAAGAATAAGTTGCTAAAGGGAAAATAAACCCAACACACTTGTGTTTCTAAGCACCTCAACAACGGTATCAATAAACCCAGATGCTGCCTTTCCACAAAAGCTGCAGCGACAATCGATTCAAATGGATGGCACTCCTGTAATGCCCCTATTTGACTCGCAAGCTGAAGCAGATAAAAATTCAAAGATTGGACTTCCTTGGTATTTTTATGTTAATCTACACAGCTTTAGGGAAATTGTTGCGACTCCACTCCAATTCATCCTGTGCAGTCAGAGCCATTCAAGTACCTACCAGCAATTTTCAGACCCCTCCAGGTCTATCTCATAAACTGTCATCAACCCGATGCATTATCTTTCCTGAAAAAAATCTGTCAGGAGCACCAGACAGGCTCCCCCTCGGTTCAGATAAGCAGGAGTACACCTGACTCATCCTCTTTTTCTTGCCTTTCATCCTGGTTAGTATTGTCTCCTTTACAATTTATTTTCCCATATAGCACAAGATCAGGCTACTCATATGTATAATGTGTGTGCAAGGGACAAAAGAGGAAAGAATGTGCTTTTCATCTCCACCTGTTCCTCTTTCTAACAGTTCCTTTTACTTCATCTCCTTGGAGGTATTTTAGCATTAAATTCAAATGAATTCTTGATTTCTCTTGCTTTTATTGAAAGAAAACAATAGGACATGTGAGAAACCCAGGCAGGAGGAAATGCCTCCTGATCTGGAGTGCTTGGACTTGCTCAAGCCTTTTGCTGTGTTTCTGCAAAGAGCAGACAAGCAGCTACACCTCACTCCGGGCTACTTTTGCCCAAAACTGCCACTGCATTTAAATTGCAAACCAGTTTTACTGCAAATAGAGACAGGCATCCACGGGCCTGAGGTCTGCCAGGGCAACGAASGGCTCTGGCTCTGGTTGATAGATCCCATGGAACAGCTGGAAAATCACTCTTCCTCATGGAGACTGTCTGGTATCCTCTCACGCAGGCTGGAGCTGCAYCTCTCCCCGAGGCTCAGTGAGTACCTGGGCTATCCCTCATGCCTCACTGCCTGTTTTTCATGAACTTATGCAACCTTCATTAYCCTGTGTCTCTTTGTCAGGCTTGCCTGAAACAGGCTGGCAGGTTCAGAAGTTATTGGGGTGGCGCAAACATAGAAACATATGGGGTGATTGGGTGAAATTGAGGCTCATTTTGCAAGAAAACAACGTGGATCTTGATTTTTGTGTCATRGATCTGAGCAGAGATCTCAAGCAGTGAACAATCCACAGTGAAGCAACCTAAAGATTTAGGCACAGCCACGTGGAAAAATCAGTGCTTGGATGTACTTGGGAACAGCCAAATGTCTAAAATACCACATTGATAAAGAAACCTCCCAGCCCAGGTTCTTTGCATCAGCCAGCACTAAATGACACTGCCAAGGTCCCAAGGCAGCTGATGCCAGACAGAACCAGTCACAGAAGGATCAGAGGCTGGACCACACGCCCAAGCTCCTTCACCAACGAGCCTGGGAGCCTGGGGTTGGACAACAGGAAAAACAGGGCTGAGATGGACCTGTAAAAGCTCCATSCCTTTACTCCACACTGCACAAAGTTTTACTTCAGTCATGCTTTTCCATATGTCCTCCTGAGATTCTCCAGGATTYCTTCATTTGTCAGGCCCAGGTCAGTGACAAACCAGGCAGAGCAAAAGCTCTGACTCATTAATCCCTTCAATTCTTTAAGCCCCCTCTTTTCACCACCATTGTGATTATGTTTTCCTTTTAACAAGGCCTTCAAGGCAACATGAAACACCAAAGAGCAAGGACCAAGACAAGTCCTCAGGTGGTTAAAGATTCATTACAAGAGGCAGAATCATTCCCTTTATCCTCTCTCCTGCCCCCACTTAATTAAGTACTCCGATAAATTGATGAATTACAGTTAAATGATCTTGCTGTGATGCCTCTTGCTGATGGATGAAGAATATCCTGCCAGAGTCTCCTGGTTTCAGGTGATGGATTTGAGCCCAGGCTGCAACACAATTCCTTGTGACTGACAAGCTCAGCTATTTTCACTCTTAATCTTGATAATACTTGATTGAATAAATCCAAGGTCATCATTTCCTAGGTGGATAAAATTGTTCAAATCATCACCAGCCCTCCAGTTAATTCACACTGCATTTAAAAAAAGGTGAAGAATATTCACCTAAGAGCTGGTGAGATCTCAGCCTCGTTGCTGGGAAATATCTACACCCAAAAGAAACCTTTGCTGGAGCATGAACGAGCAACTGTGCAGTTCTATTTGTCATCTCACGGCCCAAAGCCCTTTTCGTGCAGCCCTCAAACCTCAGGGACACAGACCCCTGGGGACTGACATTGCTCATGTTCAGTCACAACCCAGCAGATTCTTTCTTTTTTGTGTGAAAGTTTGATAGGAGGCAGCYTGGCTGAACTGGAGTGATTTCAAGACGTGGGAAGCAAGGGAAGGATAACTATTAATTGGCATCATTTATTTCAGCACACACAAACACTTTCTAATAAGGGGGCACCATAAACTCCCATGCTTGAGCTTTTGGGGATGCAACCTGATTTTTCCTTCCCATTTGCTGCTTCTTCAAAAGGCAAAAATGGGAGCAAAGACTTCTCCACCTTGGCTGCACAGAACTTTCACACAGATCTCTGCACAGCATCAGCTGGATTGAAAGATGTTGTGTCATTTGTGAAATATTCCAGCGCTTTATTGTGCAAGCTCCTAATTATTAATGTCTAGGCTCCATATTTCTGCAGTGAGATTTATGATGTAGCTCAAGGTAGTGGATTTGAACTAATTTTCCCTCAAATCTGCAGATGGGAAACCACAGAAATGCTTTTTATCCCCTCAACTGCTGTAGTCTCTGGTGCAGAAAAACCCCAAGGAACAAACAAGCCCCTCAAAAGAGGAATCTGAGGTGAAAATTGTCCTTCTCTGCTTCCACTACCACCACTACAGTGGCATAAATGTCTTTTAAAGGACTCCACATGTCCCTTGGGGGCAATGCAGCCAGATCTTAGCAAAATTCCACTGTTGTATCTGTTTCTAGGGAATATAAACCACACTATTGCAAGCCCCTTTCCATCCCASCGAGGCTTTCCTGACCASATCCAGAAYGSGGACTGCAGCAGGAACAGGACACAGCTGGTCCCCTGGAATCAGGAGAAAAGAGGCAACTGATGCAAAAGCCAGTGGCCACACGTAACCCTTGTGGAACAATAGCAGGAAACGCTGTCACTGAGGTGGCTGTGGCCTGTGCCTTCCAAACACGGAGCTGGGCATGGAAAAGTGCTGCAAGGGAGAAGCAGAGAACTTCTGGGGATAAAGGGTCTCACTTCTGCATGTGATTCCCACAGCAAACTGAAAGGGCAAGATTTTAAGCCTGGAAATTAAGCTGGTTTTGGAGGTAAAAGCATGGAAAGTCAAATGAAGTTAATCYCTTTTCCCCTCCAAGAATAGGATACATTGGAAAAACCTGTAGAGCGAGCAACCAGTACCTGGAGTAATGGCACGTGCTGCTCTTACTGGTCTAACAGGGCTTAACACAAACAGCTTGTGCTCCAGAAAACATTGATATTTATATATTCATGTATGTATACACATGCATATAGACATGCTGGTCACATGTAATGCAAATAGAAAAAAAAAAACCACAACATGTTTTGGCTCCAGGATGTGGGATTTAAAAAAATAACACTCTACACGTGCTACAGCAGAAGTTGCAATCRAATAAGCCCTGCTGGTAGCAGTGAGTTATAGGTGCTCACAAGAGATGGGATAATGGGATTGCACCGTGTTTTGTTCCCTCGGAGGTCACTGCACTCTTATCAGGAGATGCAGGATATGAGGCTCTGACACGGCTCTGATTCATGCTCTGGAATAAAGCAGGCATTTGATGGCATCTGCATTGCTGACTCAATTGCGTATCTTCGGTGCTGATCTTGTTGGTGCTGGGAAAAGGGATTTGGAGGGAAAAGTGCTCTTCTTCCCTGCATGCAGGCAGCACCACGGCCACAGCTTTGCTGTTTGCCTTAGAGCCTCACTGGGAAAAAAAGGTAAATAAAGAAAATAAATGTATTCCTGCCTCCATCCCACATCCAGCAAGGCAAGGCTTTCAGCTGGTTTTCTCCACCCAAACTTGGCAAAGCAACTTAAAGGGAAAAAAAGAAATTCCAAAAGCTCCGCTTTCGGAATATATTTGAAATTAAAAGAAASTAAACCTTGCCCCTGTCTTCTCCCTGCATTTTACTCCCAGCCAGTCTCAGAAAAGGGTGGAAGACAAACACTTTCTTGTTGAGGCTCATTCTACCTCCAAGTGGTTGCTTCCAAACTCTGGATTTATTTATTTTCTCAAGTTTCAGCTCTGGCACATCTAATTTTCTTCCTTCTGGGGAATAAACAAGAAGAGCAGCAGCCCAGCAGGTAATGAAACAGATTCTCCTCCAACTCTACAAGTAGAAAGTTGAGACCAAGAAGGTGACAAAGAAGATAAATGAACACCTTAGAGGATGGGAGCAGAGATTTCCAGCAACTTCTGCCTCGTCTGGTGCTCCAGCAGCCCTTGGTGAACATTACCAGCCCCACATGCCAGACCSAGCAGAAGATTCCTGCTCCTGTTTTCTTCCTGCTCTGCCTTCACTGGCCACAGCTGTGATGGATAAGGCTCCTCAGCCTCTTCTTCTCAATAAGGGCTGTGACACTTTCTGCACTTAAAAGTGGGTGATTTAGCAAGGAAAAAGATCTGCAGCTGCATGTTATAGGATCATACAATCATACAATGGCTTGTGTTAAAAGGGACCTAAAGTTCACCTTGTTCCACCTCCCTGCCATGGACAGGGTCACTTTTCACTAGACCAGGTTGCTCCGAGCCCCATCCCAAGCGGCGTTGTGTGGGTCATCATCCCATGGAATGACCCAGGTTGGGTTATCCGTGTTGGACAAGGATAATATGGGAGAGGACTGTCTATGCCTCATGTCCCTCTTGGTATTTTATTCATTAAGAGGGCAAACAGGACCTCAGGGGAGTCCTCTGCTGTCCTGGTGGAGACACTGTCCAAGAGCAAGAGCTTTCCCTTGCACATCCTCCCAGCCTGGCTTACTGGAGGCCAGCAGTTGGCAAACACAACGTCCATGTTAGCTCTGGAGACCTTTAGGATGAGCCAGGAGGAGAGATTCCCTACAGGCTGGTGAGGCAGCCAAGGCCATACCAATCCCAACTCCCGTTCTCCCACCTGGCCCATGGCAACAGCCCCACCAAACCCAAAACCCATAAAGGCCAGAGGATTTACAGCAAACAAGAATAGGCCTGGGGTTGGAAGTCTCAATGCCCAGTGCCAGGGCTCAGCCTCCTTTCCAGGGAAGTCGTGTCTCATCAAGCCTTGGCTGAGAGCTGTCCCAGGCTGGGGCTTGCTGAACTTCCTGGGGCAGCCTGGCTGGTGACTAACTACCCATGACTAATAATCACCTCTTCCCTCCATCATGGCACTCCTGCTGCCACCCACTCATCTGGCACAAAGCGCCCTGGATTCCCTTCCCTCTGTGACCCCACTGCTCTACCAAACATGGACAGAATTGGTCCAGAGCCATCAGGGATGGACAAGAAGGAGCATCTCTTTAAGCCTCCTGGTTTTTGGGAGCCACCTCCAACTACAACCACCACCAGCTGTGCCTGTCTCCAGGTGTGCCAAGCAGCCAACCCTGCTAGTGCCCCCCTGCATTCCCATTCAGAGCTCCACTGAATTTTCCCCATTCCAGTTCATCTCTGCTGTTTAATTAATCACAAACAGAAATTCAGGGGAGGGCAGCTGTTCTAGGACAGCACACAGCCATTAAATAAAATATAAACACCTCATCCATACTTAACATCAGGTTTGATCTACACTGTTTTCTTTTCCTTGTTCAAGGTGATTTGCAATTTCTTTGGTTGCATTTTGGGAAGGGGAGGGCTGACTTACTGCATAATCTCATTTTTGATCTATTATTAAATGCCTGCTTTCTTTTTTCTTTTTTTTTTTTTACCCTTTCTCTAGGAAGCCWGGAGCCCCAGCAGGAATTACAGCCAGAAAGAAAGGTGAACTGCAAAATGAAAGCTGTGAGAGAAAGAGTTGCTTGGGCTTTTGTTTGAAATGTTCAGAGTTTTCTGATTTTTGGTTGTAAGATTGAAAAACCAAGGCCAGAGTCGGGACTCAGAGAAGTCTGGGACAAGACCACGGCATGTGAGGGCAGTGGCACTCAAGGCATCCAGGAACATCTGATTTTTTACCATTTTGATACACCGTGTGAAGGTGGATCCATTCCTAAGGCCATGCTGGAGGTGCTTCAGTGCTGATGAGTGATTTTCATCACTTTTTTTGCCTCCTTTCAGCCCCTTTATATCGCTGGMAGCAATTCCTCCTGCTGGATTTCAGAAACAAGGAGTTTCTCCTCATTTGGCACCAGGGCACGCTCCCACCTCCCAGCCAGATAAGTCCAAAGCAAGCACTGCTTTGCTGCCAGCTCCTGCTGAGAGCTGGATGCTCCCCTCGCCACGCCAACCACTTGGCTGGCGAGGAAATGGTCCCCTTGTGGAGCCAGATGTCCAAACTGGGTCTCCCAGCTCCCCAGTGAAGCCTCTGCTCCATTATCTGGAGCTGACACAGGCTCTGAGCTCCAGCCACAACTCGCACAGAGATCATCCACTGGCAGCCCCAGAGAAGGGCAACTCCTTGTTAGCATTTCCTATTAATTGAATTAATTAGTTTAACAATTTCCTGTTAATTTCCTGTCATAATCATTACCTTATTAACKAATAGGAACAAAGCCATCATCTAACCACCAGGAACGCAACTCAGTGAGAGTCCCAGCCACCAATGCTATTTTTTGGGAAAAGCATAGTCTTTTAAGTGCCTTTGTTTTTAAAGAGTGGTCCCCACAAGCAGCTGAAGGTTTTGCAGCTGAACTGGACAACTTCAGACCCATTTTCAAGGAAAAAGCATCCCTGGGCCACATCCTGTGGCAAACCCTCTGGTTTTTCCAGGGGAATATGGAAACGGAAGGGAGGCAGCACACAGCCCAGAGAGCAGCTCCATTTCCTTCTGCAACCAGACATCCCAGTAACTCCCTGGGAAAATCCAGGGGATGTTTGGGAAAGAAATTCAAAAAATGGCTCATCTGGAAAGAGCCATCCCTGGGYTGGAGCAGTCACCAGACGTGCCCACCCCATCTGACAGCCACCAGTGCCCACCACTCCTGAAGCACTTGAAGGGCCACCAGGATCCCTCCTATTCCTGCTACAAGGATCATAAAACCTCCCGACCATTTCCAGGCAGCTGCTTCCAGGACCCACTGGAGATCAACTACAAATATAATAAAGACAAAYACTGACATGGGTCAGGAAATCCTTTTCTCATTCCCAAGGGAGACAGAGAAATAGGAGAAATGAAGGAAGCAATTGTGAACCTGCAATTCCAACTCACCCAACATTCACAAAATCCTTTTTGGGATCTCCAGCGACCAAATCACAGCTGCCACAAAAACTGATGTCAGTGACATGAGAGCAGAGGCTCCCTGACTTCCATATTTTTGCTGGATATGACTGATTCAACTTTCTGGGCATGAAACCAGTTGGAAAGAGCCTGTTTCCAGAGATGTATGTCTGCTAAAAACACCAGATCTGGATGCCACTGTGACATGAGAGGCATGCCACCTCCTTTCTCCACCTCCAGCCTGAATCCCATCCTGCCTTCCCTTAAACTCAGCAAAAAAGGAGCCAAATCAAAGCAACTGTCTACATTTGGCTTTATCTGTTATGAAATGTCAAACTTCTCAACAGGAATTTCAACATTTCCATCCTCCCTCCCTCCAAAGCATGAAGACTGGTATAAAGAAGCCAAAAATGTATCAGAGAAAAGCAAGCATCACCTACACCAACCACAAATGACTGAAGCTGGTSGTCCCTCTCAGAGCACAAAGGTCCTGCTGGGGAAAAATCCACCTGGGTTTCTCCATTCGCTTGTGTCACCTCCGAGTTTGCTTCCCATACATCCATTTATATGAAAATGTGAGTACATGTGTGGCAAAAAACCCACTCTTAGCGCTGGAAATATTGTGACTAATGGATGGAACCTGTTCAGTGTGTCAAAATCTTCCCTCTCTCCCGATGTAACAGCACTTAACATGAACTTGAAATGTTGGCACCTACGTTTCGTCTGTTTTCTTATAGTAAGATGGAATACATTTAATGAATTACAGTGATTTTAAGTCTCAGCTGTRGATTCTGCACTGGCATCACTGCAGAGAAAGCCACAGGTTCCCTCAGGCCCATTGCTATGGGATCAACAAGCTCACATCACCTTTTATTTACTTTAGAAGAGCACATCAAGGCATAACACATCATTTCATTTTGATCTTTCTTTTTTTTTTCCCTGCTAATCCCCCACTTTCCCCATCCCTGGTCTTTGCCACCTGCCTGGATGGCACTGGACTGCATCTCCTTGTCACTCCTGCATCACTGGGACCGCACAGGCTTTTCCAGCAGGGAGAAAGCTCTTGCTTGAGGTTTCTATGCAGACAACTGGGAACACTGATAGTCTCATATCAATGATATGTACCAGCACCTCACTCCTCAGCTCCTGCTTTGCGAGACACATTCCCACGATCACTGGGACGCATCTCGGCTCCAGCTCCCAGACCTGGCCAGGTCTGCAGCAGTGGGCAGAGAAACATCTCATCACCTTTTGCTTTTAACATCTCTTCCAGGGATAAAAGTAAGCCTGTTTTCCCTCCTTTGCASCATCCTTTCCCTCCCGAGCTGAGCAGCAGTGGCCACGGAGCCGGCACGCATCCCTGGGCAGAGCGCGCAGCCCCGGCTGACGCACAGCCGCTGGCAGGTCAGCCATGCTCACACTTTCCACGTCTGCAGCATCTCAGCCTGGTGCTGAGCTGGAGCAGAAACCCTGCAGAATCCCCTCCTGCTGACACCGAGGGGAGAAACACCCGGAGAAAAGAATGAGGGAGGGAGAGGACAGAGCAGCTGCCGCAGGGAGCGAGGTTTGCACAAAGGAGCAGAAGTTTCTTTGCTCGGCCACTGAGACGCGTTCGAAGGTAAAGGTTGAACGTCTGTGGCCGCAGGGAGCCCAGACTGCCCAGAGCAGAGCGGAACACAAAGAAACCCAGCCCCAGCATGGTGAAATACAAGTTTATTTGCTTTAGCCTGAGTCCAACTTCCCTCCCTGGCTCACGAAAATTTCTTTAATGCTGCTCTGGCTGGGGGCTTTTGTGCAAACCAGGTTTGTAACCGATTTAAAACACAATTCGAGAGAGATGGTGAGTCCTGAGCAGCACCCCCAGACCTGTGACACGAAGGGGGACCTGAGCAAGGACCCGGGACCAGAGCATCCTGACTTCTCCACGTCCTCTTGCTCTGCCCTGGTTCACGTCCCAGGACACGGAGTTAACGCAGCCATAGCTAAACGACGAGAGGTACCAAAATACCGGGGCTCCTGAGATACCTCTTTTAAGGGGAAGCCAAAACCATTCCTCCGCTTTCAGGGGCCGCTCGCYTCCTCTCTGACCATTCCCGGCTCTCCCTCCCAGCAGGGATTTCTCCTTGTGGCACAGAAACCCTTCCAAAGCCTCCAATTTTCTTTGCATTCCCCATGGCCCAGATTGCCAAACTCGAAAGGAACTTTCACCGGGGGCAGAGGAGCCCCCGCCCGCTGTTTAAACGCAGCCGTCACATTAAACCTAATTTATGTTGCACCATCCCGGCGCAGCGGGCACGAGCCAGTGCCACGCCAGGGCCACGGGCACGAGTTTCCCCCAACTTTGGGGATCTGGGTGAAAAAACAAAATCCCCCTCCAAGGAGGCAGCTGCCAGCTCAGTCAGGGTTCATCCCACTGGAAAAAATCCCCCAGCGTCGGAGACACCCCCAGCCCCAGGGCATCCCCAGCCCCTGGGACATCTCCAGCCTGGGATAGGGAGAGGAAAGGGGGAGGAGGATGATGATGGGTCCCCTCCGAGCGGGACGCATCCCGGGAGGGGCTGGTGCTGCTGCTGCCCGGCTGAGTCCGGGGCGCCCCTCCTATGCCGCGGGAAGCGATCATAAAGTAAAATAAAATAAACAAATAAGAGAAAATATTAAAATAATTGGGAAAAAAAATAATTAAAATCAAAGCTAAACCAAAAAAGTAAAAATTAAAAAATAACATCAAATAAATAAAATAACAGAAAATGAAATGAAATTAAGTAAAATTATATCCCCTCCCCCAAAGTGTCCCGGGG
Source organism: Amblyornis subalaris (assembly GCA_018881555.1). NCBI lineage: Eukaryota > Metazoa > Chordata > Aves > Passeriformes > Ptilonorhynchidae > Amblyornis > Amblyornis subalaris. The sequence continues at coordinate 497,857 of JACAXG010000234.1, forward strand.
GCAGCGCTTACCTGGCGGAGGGGCTGCGCTGCCCGCGGAGCTCCGCGCTGTCCCCGCGGCCGCAGCCCGGCGTGCGGAGCCCGCGGAGCCCCCGGCCCCACTCGCTGCATTCTGGGAAGCGGAGCCCAAAAATGGGAGCGCGGTGCCCTCTGGTGGCACCTCCTGCGTGTGGGGTCCCCACGGCTGGGAAGGGGCGGGGGGGGCCCCTGGGACCCGCTGGCTGGTTTGGAGTTCTAATGGGGGGGGTGTGTATGTATAAATGTATATATCTCTATATGTCTATCTATATATTTGTGTGTGTTTTCACATATGTGTGGGGTTTTTTTATCTGTATGGGGTGCATATATTATGTGTGTGTGTGTGGATGTGTAAAAACATAGAGTCCCAGGGTGGTTTGGGTTGGAAGAGACCTCAAAATTCATCCAGTTCCACCCCCTGCCATGGGCAGGGACACCTTCCACTAGCCCAGGTTGCTCCAAGCCCTGTCCAACCTGGCCTTGCACACTTCCAGGGATGGGGCAGCCACAGCTTCTCTGTTTCAGGGCCCCATCACCCTCACTGGGAAGAATTCCTTCCTAATATCCCATCCAACCCTCCCCTCTGTCAGTGGGAAGCCATCCACCCTTCTCTGTCCCTCCAGGCCCTTTCCAGCTCTCTTGGAGCCCCTTTAGGCATTGGAAGGGGCTCTAAGGTCTCTCCCAGAGCCTTCTCTTCTCCATGCCTATTCCCAGGCAGAACCCCAAAAAGGTGTCTTAAAACACCTCTAGCAAGTAAGTGGGAAGCACTGGTTTGGAGAGGCAGGGGCAGATGTTGGGGCACATCAGCTTTTGGGGTGAACCTCATGGCTGGAGGTGCGAGGTTCAGAGTACTCCCCTTGTTGTGAGAACTCATTAGACACATATTTAGAGTGGTCAATAGCTATAGAAATGTATAGATTGATGGACTGGAAATGTATATATGATGGACTGTATGTACCCATGGGTGTTGCAGGAGGATGAGGGGCCAGGGCAGGTCTAGGGGCTCTGGGACTCAGCCCTGACTCTGCCCTGCTTTTCCCCACAGGCATCTCCTCTCTTCTGTGCCCAGGCTGCTCGGACAGGTAATTAATGCATCTCARGTGGGTAATTAATTCATCTAGGGTGGGTAATTAATTCATCTAGGGTGGGTAATTAATGCAGCTCTCTAGCAGAATCAACTAAATATTAACGAGATTTTGTGGCTTGACCTCTCTGGGTCACCACTGCAGGAGCTTTGCTCTGCTGAGCCCAGCAATGGGATCCTGCTCGAAGGCCAACCAACAACTCAGCAAAATCCTGAAAAAAAGTGATCCTACACCCAGCTAGGGTGGGATCACCCCAAAAATTGGATTAAAGCCCAAATACCTGTCTGAAAGCAGGTGAACAGGAGACCTCACAAGTTTTGATCCACATTCCCAGTTTGCATCAAACTCCATTAATGTAATTCCTGGGTTTTATTCTGACAGCAGAAGCAACYGCAGGTCATGAACAAGACCTGGAAAAGAGCCACCAGTGACAAGAGAGGAGAATTGCTGAAGGACTCTGTGGAAAACCGGAGGCACAAACAATCAGGTGCGTGCACAGCTGGAGCTCCAACTTATCTCTCTCCTTCTCCATTCAAGAGCAGTTGAGGGACCATGGGCAGCCTCACAGGAAGGACCCGGCTTTCTGATGCCACCTTGTGTCTGCTGCTGGTGTGAAGTGACATTTCAGATCCCATCAGTAGCTCGTTCTGACTCAAAAAGTCTCTTTTTCAACCCARTTCCCCATTCCATGGACTCTGTTCCCATGGTGTCTTTCTGCATCCTCCTGTTGCTTCCTCAGAGCAGGGATGTGACTCTGTAGAGAGCAGGGTCCCTTTCCCAACCAACGCTTGGACAGATTCTGGGACAAGCTGCAGAAATTTCTCAGATCCAAGGAAATCTCATGTTTTCCTGGTGTGYTTGCCAAGTTTCATGTCCAGAGCAACAATGGCTGTTCCAAACAACAGCTTGAATAAAGTAAAACATTGTGGATGTCCCCAGGGAGTGACCAAGGACTGGGACAGAGGATCCCTTATGGGATATTTTGCCTGTAACTGATTTTTCTGGCACCATCTCCTCCAGCTCCGGGTGGCAGCTTGGACACAGATAATCCAACATCTTCAAAGGGGCYGGAGCTGCCGGGACCTCCCGGCGGAGCACGGGGACAGGATTTGCAGAGGTTATGAAGGCTGGAAACATTTCTCCTGGTTATGGAGCATCCAGGTCTGGTCAGGTGGACAGGGAAGAGCAAAGCCAGCCAAGAGCATCTCCTCTCCATCGCCTGCTGCTGAGGCAGCTCCCAGGGTACCAGGAGGGGGAGAATTTAATCTTTTCCATTCGATTTTAATCAGCTCATCAGCGATGGGCACTGACAGCACGCCGGGTAAGAGGCTTATGTCTATTATTCCCTAAGGATTAGCCTTTTGGATCCAAGAGAGGGAGGTGGCTGCGTCTCCAGCCTCACTGGGGGCCTGCGTCACGCCAGTGATTTCCTGCAAAACTCTCACCAGTGCCCTGCCGCTCCTCGCACAGCCCAGGGGCCATCTCCTTCCTTCCATCCCTGTGTCCAACAAATCCCTCCACCAGCCTGAGGGGCACAGTGATCCCATATGGACCCTGTAGGATGGGGGATATCTTCCCACCAGCCTTGGTGGGGCTGTACAGAGTGTGTGGATTTGCACGTGTGCCCTTAGGTGTGTGAACGCTTGGGGGGGAACTAAAACAGCAAAGCCTGACCCTAAAAATGCTCAGGGGCAGAGGGGGCCTGTCCCAAAAGCTTCTTGCCCCTGTTTGACACGCTGAGACAGTCTGGGGTACGTGGGTATGGAGGGAGCTGGGACATGATGGGGGGTTAAAATCTCCTGTGGGAAGAAATATTGTGGAGCTGAAACCCCGGACATGGCTCTGCTCCCCCCTCCTGAGTGCTCCTCTCAAGGGAGCTGAGCTGCACTTGGAGGCACCTTTGGGGCCCTGGGGTGTCAGGGAGACACCCACTGCGGTGTTTCTGGTCCCTGGGGTGTTGAGGAGATACCCATCACCCATGCACAAAATAATTGCTTTCCCCCACCCTTCCAAGAAGCCGCAAGAGTGACAACTAACTTATCCCAAACATCCTATGTGAGGTTTCTCCCAGGTGATGCTGGTCTGCCACGGGGCTCAGAGAAGGGCTGGGGACATGGGACTCCTCTTGCAGGGTCACAGATGGGATATTGTCATGTCTGTCCCCCACATCTCCCTCCAGGGCAGGACAGGGAGCAGAGGAGGGGACTCTGTGGCCCAGGCACTGCAGGGCTCCAGCAAAGATGGGAAAAGGCACAAATCAGCATCAAACTCCCGTTTGCAGCTAGAGAAACCACCGTGTTTGCTGTGATTTCTGTACATTCTGTGTTTCTCCAGCTCTCGTGGTGTCCCTACAAACCACAGACATTTTTGGCCTCTGCAGGATCCCAACTGCAATAGGATCGAGCGATTCCCGTGGGGTTGTCACCCCATCGCTGCTGCCGTATCCACGGACATATCCCCACCCCCGCGTGTTTTCATCCCAGCGCCACCTCCCCACCTTCCTGCCTGTCATCCATCCGTGTCACTTGGGCTGCTGGTGTCACTGGTCACGGCCGCCGGGAGCCCAGCGCTCGAGCGGGGCACAGGGTGGCACTATTGCCTTAAAAATCCCATCTGGCCTCTGGGGACGCTGCTTTTCTGGGATGATTCTCCGCAGCCATCCTGGCCCCAAGGAGGGACCCCCCCAACCCAGCGGCGTGGCCGAGCCGTGTCCCGGCCTTGTGCTCAGACAGGCAGGGATGAGGCCTCACATTTCCCTAGGGATTTTGCTCTTCCAGGGTGATGGAGGAGTTCCTGCCCTGCGGTTTGGGTGGAAAAGCTGTGGTGGATCCTGCTAAACTGCCCTGAGCAGCAGCGCCCAAAGGCAAATATGGGGCATCACCTGCAATCAGGACCTTGCACAGGATTGACATCGTGGCTTGTCCCGTAACGTCCTCCCAAATCTTCCAACTCAAACCATTCAAGGATTCTGTGAGCATCCCAAGCACCAATTCCTCCCCACAAGCATCCCTCCATCCCTGCACAGCCAAACATCCTCCCTGCATCCAGTGCTGCTCCAAAAGCTCTTTTATGAGCCCCTCCCCCCCCAATTCCCCACTGTCCCAGGAGGAGGGAAAAGCATTTAAGGATGGTTTGTCCTTGGGAAAACAGGACACAGGGGGAAACAAATGTTGTACAACGAGCTCTGATTACAGTGGGAGCAGAGGAGGAGGAGAATGGGCTCACCAGGAGCTGGGTTGAGCACTGTATTGGGCACACGAGCTTGCAGGATGGTGCAGCTTTTTCTGCTCCTGTACTATCCCTGAACCAACCAATYTGACTAATGCAAAGCCCCAGAGGGTCTGGGGCAGAAGCAGCATTGGGAGTTTGATTTACTGCTGCTCCAGGGAGGAAAGGAGAGGTCCCTGTGACATCCACTGCCACTGCCGGGCCACAGGGCTCCTCCCTCCTGGGCTTCGAGCGAAAAACAAGTTTCCATCCTGCCAGTCACAGCTTTTCCAACAGCAGCTGCTCTGGATGGATCAACATCCCTCCCCAGCAGCCGGAGGGAGCAGTGCCCCGCGGACAGGTCGGGAGGGTCACTGCCCGTGAGTGACAGGGGGTCAGGGGTTTGGGGGCGGCTGGGGGTGACCCGGCACCTGTTAACGGCCGCGAAGCTCGGCACCTCCTCATTGTGCCGCTGCTAATTTCTCACAGCTCTCGACGCCGTCACTCCAATTAGCGCTGTTGCCCTTCACCCAGCTCACACATTAACGAGCTCTGGCAGGATTCGGGGACTTTGTTCACAGTTAAAGGCACCCCAAGCCCAGTGTTAACCCTTCACCCGCCCCAGCAGAGCTGCGGGCTCACGTTTCCTTGGGCTGCTGCCAAGGTCCGGAGCTCCGGGAGATWTTGTGGACAACCGCGTGCTTCAGGATTGCTTTTAGGGAGAAACATTTCAAGTGGAGAAAAGGAGTTGAAAACTAAAGATGGCTTCTGGTTTTCACAGAAGCATTTAGGTTGGAAAAGACCTCTGAGATTGAGTCCAACCTCTGACCAATCCCCCACCTTGTTACTAGACCAGAGCACTGAGTGCCAYGTCCAGCCATTCCTCGGACACCTCCARGGATCGTGACTCCACCACCTCCCTAGGCAGCCCTTTCCAATGTCTAACCACCCCTTCCATGAGGAAATTCCTTCTGATGTCCAACCTTAATCTCCCCTGGCACAGCTTGAGGCTGTTTCCTCTCATCCTGTCACCACAAGTCCAAAATTCTTTCAGTGGGGTCCAGATCCTTGTTTAGCCCCAGATTTTATTGCTCTTCCACGAGCCAGCACATCAATGGCCCTGCTCCCTCTGTGCATCAGTGCCAATGTCCCCAAGGGCATTGGCAGCACCTCATCCCCAGAGTTTGGGGACCACCGTGAAAGCCCCAAATCTCCCCTGCAAGGAAGAACCAGCACGAGGAGCCGATTGCCTCCTGAGAATTAAAATTGAGGAACAAGGTTAACTTTTACCTAATCCCACTTTCTGCAGCCAAGCAGATGTTCCGTGTGTTTTGGCAGGGGCCGAGCCTTATCTGATGGTGTCGTTTCCACGGCGGAGATCAGAGGGCTTTGAAGGCATCCGCGGGGGTATGTTGGGGCTCGTCGCTTCTGACGGATTCCAGGTGGGATCTGTAGCTGGATTATGTTGCAATTCAGGGCCTTAAGGGATTTTTTCAGCACGCTCTCCCAAAGGTAGGAACCCTCCGCACCAGCACTGAATGAGAAGCAGCAGAGGAGTGTACACCAAACAGAAATATTAATATATTTATATTAAAATATCACGTTGCAGCAGCTTGGGAAGAGGCTGCCAACCGTTTGGCACTGCAGATCCATCCTTCTTCAGCTTTCCCACCATTTCAGGTAACAGGATACCTCCAATTCACTGAGCATCCATGCAGCCCTCCCTTGGGAGACTCTGGATTTTAAGCCTGCCTCTTGGGATGCAGAGGCTTTGAAAAGCATCAAAGTGCTGCAGGGGCATTGTGGAGGTAATAAATGGGGGCAAAAGCAAGGGGGATCTCATAAAACCCCAAATCAAAGAGATGGGTGAGGAGAAAGCCGCTTTCCCCACTTGTGATCTCCCCATGGGATGGAGGGGGAGCAGGGGATGCCGGTGAGACCACGGGAGCAGGAATGTGGGTGCTGGGAAGAGGTGGCACACAGGTGCAGGCACTGAAACTGGAGACTGAATATCAATCAAACGTGCCTGGAGTGTTATCATAAAAACCAGTCGGACCAGTAGCCAAGGGCGTTGGAAACGTGGATGCCAGACGGTCACGCTCAAGGGACGGCAGCTTTGTCCCACTGGGACAYTGAGCTGGAGATAACACCTAAAGAAAACGACTTTTTAAAAAAAATCCTTCTATTTCCACCTGTTTTGTTTCAGCCTTTTGTTACCAAGGATTTCTTGGGAGTAGAAGGTTAGATTAGGTATTAGSAAAATATTGTTTAGATATTTCTATTTAGATATTAGGTTTAGATTAAATATTAGGAAAAAATTCTTCTTTGTCAGGGTGGTGAGGCCCTTAAACAGGTTGCCCAGAGAAGCTGTAGCTGCCCCATCCCTGGAAGTGTTCAAGGCCAGGTTGGATGAGGCTCAGAGCAACCTGGGATAGTGGAAGGTATCCCTGCCCATGGCAGGRGGAGCAGAACTAGAAGATAAATTTAAGGTCCCTTCCAACCCAAACCATGCCCTGAGTCTATGATTTTATTGTCTTTAGGATTAGTGCATGACCAGATGCTCTTGTCGCTTCAGACTAGCGAAGCAATCACAACAAAGGCATCAGCTGGCAGGGTTGAGACAAAGCTGGTCCCAAAATAGCCAACAGGGTGTTAAGGTGCATCAGGAATGTGACAGTGACTAAAATACACCACCCTTAATCCCAGCCTGAGGGTCTGGACTGACCTCAGCCTCTGCTCTAACCACATCCCTCTCCTCCCAGCTCCTCTTTTTTAGTGCTCCTCCCAATTTCCTCACCTGCAGGTCGTTAAACCACCTTTGAGAGGGCTCAACAAGCTCCAGGTGACTCCATCTCCTCCCCAACCCCTGCATTAACCCCTTTGGGACCTGGCAATGCAGCACMAGTGGGGAGATAAATGCTGTGAGCTCTGATTCCTCATCCCTGATGGTTTCAGCTGCAGTGAGGATCCTCCKGGGCTGCAAGAAAGGCTGATCATATCTTTGGCTGCTCGACTTCAGAGCTGGCCACTCAAAACCCACAACAGCAAATTTAAATTCAGGGAAGATGSAGAGAAGGGATATTGTCCCTCCTGCCCCCCCTGCCATGCTGCAGGTCCTTACAGCAGGACTGGCAGCTGCCCCTAAGTGTCCCCACCAGCTCCATGAGTCCCCAGCATTCAGCAGCCACAGCCCTACCTTGGTTTTCCCTGGAAGGGACTTCCCTGCCACAGCTCCGAGGTCTCTCTGGGTGCTCATCCCTGGGGAGGCTGATGCTTCCCAAMAGAGCTGCTCAGCTGAGGATCCTCTGCACACACAGGCTGATTTCACATGGCCCTGCAAGGCCTGGGGCTTTACCAGCAGCTCCTAAAGTTTCATCTCTGAACTATTTATCTACCAAGACCTAAACCAGCACCAGCTGCAATTAGTGCAAGGAGTTATTTTATCACAGCCATGCCAGACTCAGCGTATGGCTCCCAACCCAAAACAACCATGTATCCACCCAAATGCCAGACACCTACTTAAAATAAATCAGTCATCCTGTCCTCAGGTTTGATTTGGCAATTMAAAACCCCAAACAGCCCTGGCATTGCTGCTCCCAAACCTGTTYGCTCTTCACTCRTCTCTGCTCATGAAATGCTGGTGGTTTGAGTGGTCTGTTCTCATAAAAGGGTGGAACAAACCAGAGCCTGAAATCTGCAGAGAGCTTTGTGTTTGCTGGAAGGGTGCCCAGTGTCCACGAATACAGATGCTGGGGGAAGATTAAGTCTAGAAAGTCTTTCTTCAAATTCAGAGAGCTGCCGGCCAGAGTCAAATGCGACATTTAATTATTTAACCTTTAAATCTCAGCTGCTGCTGAACTGGGTTTTTTAAGGGGGGGTTTTATGCATGTCGGAAAGGAATTGAAAACCTGTTGACAGTTTTTCCATCATTTTATTAAAAACTTTCAAAGGTCTAAAATGAAAATGTACACCTACTACAAGGGAACCAGTTTGTACACTCACAGTTAAAGTGCTAAAAATTAAACGTTACAAAACCGACACTGGACTACTGTAAACAAGTCTACCAAGAGCCGAGTGCAAGGCGGGTCAGCCACGGGCAGGGACTGCCCCACACATTCCACTCTGTAGAGGTCTCATGGACATGGAAACTGCTTCCCCTCTCCTTAGGAATTGGATGTTGTTACAACACCAAAGTGCCAGGGGAAGGTGTTGAAAGAGGCGGCAGCGCGTTACATGCACCGAGTTCCCCATGCACGGACCCGACAGCTGCTCATGACAAAAACTGCAAAAACACCCYGCCCTGGGGGAAAAGAAATCCCAATCTGGTTAAAAAAGAAGCACAAGGGAATAGGGGTAAAGTTTCACATTCAACTGGACATTCTGCTGCTCAAGGTGGACCTTGGGATCTCTCCTGTGCAGGGACTGCTCTGCTCTGTGCCCTGGTTTCACCACACAGATGGAGCTGCCGGTTCCCCACTGTTATTTCAGGGATCCTCAGCATCCCAGAGCTGGGCTGTGGAGTCAGCTCCCCCGGAAGGGTGGGCAGCACTCTAAGGGCTGGCCTGGCTCGTCCTGTGCCTTTTCTGAGGGGTTTTCCCTTCCCTCCTCGGTGGAACAACTTGGGAGCAGTGCTGGATTTGGCCGTGGCCGGAGCTGCCCAGTGCCACCCCGTGCTCACCACTGACCCCCCTAATGCTTCCAGAGCAAAATTTGGGTCTAAGCTTCTAAAGAAGGAAAGAGAGAACACTGGAGAGTGACAAACAYATTTAAACCTAAATGTGGCTTTTTCTGCTGTTGGATTGTTTATGCTTTAAAAAAGACGAGCAGCCTTTGCCATGCAACACGAGCGCAGCTCCGATTTGGGATATTTCAATGCACCACGAGAGCTACGAAGGGATTAAGAAAGAAGGAACACCACAAACTCGGGGGAGTCTGTTGTCAGCGGCAATCGGGTTGGTAAAACGGGAGATGCAGGTCYCTGGGAATACTGGGAATGAGAAGCCATGCGTTTTATGGGAAGCTTTGATGTCGCGATCTCGCAGAGCGGCGTTTTGGGACTCCGCTCATCGCGTGCGTAGGAGGGAGATGCATTAAGCTGCCGTTGGGATGAGCTGGAGAAGCCAGGCATTGTACAGCTTCCCTGCCTGCTTCCTGGGAGAGAGGGTCTGGCTTTTGGTGGCTGCTGGGGAGGGACAAAGCGCTGCCAGAGCTCCACAAGGAATGTGTGTTCAGCTGGTACATCCAGGGAGCCCAGAGCACGTGGAGCCTTTCAGTGAYTGCGGAACTGCCCTCCTGGCTGGGGGTTTAAGCTCCGGGGGAATTTAAAGCTTGGCAACAATCCCACAGACCAGGCACCCGGGCTGGAGCTCTCACTGCTGAGCACGGGCTGCCAGGTAGGAAAGCACCCCAAAAACAAACCCCTGGTGTCTCTGTCAGAGACAGTGGTGGGGCCACATTCAAACTGGGATGCACTTCAGAGCCCCTGGGCACAATGATTTGGGAGCTGAAGCTCTGCAAGCCCCAGCTGGGGAACTGCACCAGAGCTGGGGCATCCTTACATGGGTGAGGAATGCTCTTCCCAGGAGGAATGCTCTGCCAAGAGAGCACAGCRTGCTGCCTCAGGTGTTGAAGGTAGAAGAGAGGGGGCAGGGACGCAAGAAACCCAGCCAGAACTCCAGTTTTAGGTTTAATCACCTCTCTGGGTTGACAGGAGCCTGTCCCTTATAGGATCCATGAGCAAGGAATGACTTAGACATTCCCATCTGGAAGCAATATGGGGACTGAGCCTTACAAATTAACATTTCCAGCAGGACTTTTCTCCAAGCTCCATTAGCGTTCCTCTCCCTGTCTCTAAACAAGTCAAAGCATTGCTGCAATTTATAAAAAAAAAAAAATACTGGAAATTGAGCCAAGAAGATCAATGTAAACACTTGAGCTTATTTAGTTCAGTTCCACTGTTTAGGAAAACTCAGCTTCCCAGCTCCTTCTGCAGATCCAGACTTCTACCAGATCATCCCTTTGAAGCAGCACGTTATTTAGTAGGAGCTGAATTTGAAAATAACAAAGGTTCCACCCTTGGGGCTTCCAGGGAGTTGGAGCTTCTCCAGTTTAAGTCACTCAGAAAGATTTTCCGTAGCCATCTGCTTTGGGTYTGGACAGTTATCCCTGCGGACAGGGTTATCCCTATGGATGGGCCCCAGGGCTGTTTGCTGAGCAAACAGGCACAGCAGAGCCTGCTCTGCCCCAGGGCCATGGGTGCAGCTACTCCYTCCCTGGACTGACAACAAAGAGCTTTGTTATTCCACGCTGGATTCCATTTGTCTCCTCCTTCGGAGCAAGAAGCCCGGTGGAAGCAAGAAGGACAATTTGGGATAAATCTGTCTTGGAGACGTGGTGATTCCCGGGGCAGCCTTTGATTCCACAGCACGCAGGTTATGAGCTCTGCCGTTGTGTCATCAGCTACAATTAAAATGAGTTAATTGTGGAGCAGCTCCGTTCCTTCTGCCGGCRAAGGCCCCTCGAGCTCCTGCCCCGGCCCTGCCCTCGAGGTTGGTGCACAAAGGCTTCTCAACATGCCTCCAACAGGTCAGGAAGGGAATTATGTAAGGACAATGAAAAAAATGAGGATTCATTTCCCAGCAATGATCGGGAGTAATTACTGAGGTAGGTTTGCATGCGAGCAGTGTTTCCTCATGCTGAATGAATCTCACAGCAGATGCTTCGGAACATCTACAGCACCATCCTCAACAGGCCTTGACTTCTGCCTCCAGTGTATCCCAACGGATTATTCCCACACAAACAAGCCCAAACTGAGAATTCTCTACTGCAACTCCGTAGTAGGGAATGAAAACAACCTACAGCAGAGGTCAATCCATTACACAAGATCTCTGGCGGGGAAGGAGCCAACAATTTACGGTGGATCCTGTCTCCTCCTCCTTGAGACAGCAATGCCTTGGGCTTCCAGCTGCCACATCCTGCTCTTTCCCCATCAATGAGCAGCTCCTGCCTCGATTTCTCCCCCCCATTTCTAAATTCTTGCTCAGCACAGAGAGTCCTCCCCAAACCAGCCGTGACATCGCAAGGAAGGGGGGGCATCCCTGAATAAACTMCTTGGGTCCTTTTGGCCTCAGCCTTCCTCACCCAGGTGCTGGGGCTTGTAAACAGGCTTTGCTCTGGTTGTAAGGAACAGGCTGTACATTCCTGGTTGGGTGACAAATTTAGCTTTTCTATTAGAATTTTTTTTTTTAAATAGATCAGGAACAGGCAATCTCAGCTTTTGTACATGACTCTAAAAAATAAATGGCTGAATATTATCTAGGTAACTGGTTTTAAAACCCATCTCTTCCTACAGAAATTGTAAACGAGTAGAAAATTTAAATAGTCTTTTGTAAAAAAGCAAGGACAATACAAGTTATAAAAAAATCACTCTTCCCTGCCTCTCTCTTCCCCCCACCCTCCAGACAACCGAGCCTGGACAGCTCTGGGAAGAGCTGGTGATCTTCAGAGGAGTTTCCTTCTCCAAAATGCTCGTTCCTGGTGTGTTTCCAGTGTGACCAAGCGCTGCCAGCYCGCACGGACGTCCCTCGGGCAGCATTGGATGTGTCCCCTCGTCGGGTGCCTCGAAGGAGGTGCACAGAGGGATTCCTTCAACCATCAAGAGTTTCCTTAAGTCTCATCAGAAAAACTCCCAGCATAACCCTGACACTGAGTTTTCAGGGATGGCACCTCCCAACACACAGAGCCCACAGAGAGAGAGAGATAGAGGGAGGAAAGGAGGAGGAGATTGTTTTCCACCAAGAATAAGAAATTCAGCAGTTGTGTCTGATGAGGAACAGTTATCGAATAAATAATTACCTACAGAGAGGTTCAGAGGAGACAACAGCTTTTTACTCAGTAATTCAAGACAGCTGAACCCTCCAGCTCTGACTCAAGTCCGAGAACGTTGGCTTCCACACGGAGAAGCCAATCCCAGCTTCCTGATGCCCAAATTCAGCACCTGATGAGAGGATGATGATAATACTGAGCGTGTCACCTCGCTGAGGAAGGGACCACGAGCCCTGCAAGCACTCCGAGCACTCCTTCCCTCTCAGGCACTGGTGCCATCCTCCTCGATGACGCGGTTCATGCTGGTCCCGTGCGTGATGTGTGTCATTGGGTTGCTGCTGAGATCCCTGATGCTGCTGTGTCGTGACTGCTCGTTCAGCCGATGGGAACTGCTGTGCCTGGAGTGATCAGTCAGTCGTGACATGCTGCCGTGAGGTAGTCGTTCCTCCACGCCTCTGTAGCTGCAGGGAGTGTACCTAATTTAGGGAAACACAGGGCAATTATTGCCATCGTAACYGCCTCGCTCGCGAAAGAATGTAAATAGATCTCGGGGCTCTTGTGAGGAAAGGCATTCTCTGTTCAGCTCAGTCACTCAGCTCGTACAGCCCCAGGCAAAGTGTTTCAACTCCTGACACAATGGTTCTTACTCAATTCTTACTCCAGCGCTACGTCTGGTATTGATAATTAGGTGAGTGAAACACTTGATGATAAATTACGCCGTAAACCTTAACCCCACCTCAAGTTAGAGCGGGGAATTTGTGCTCTTGTTTACTTCAGCCGGACCAGGAGTATTTACAGACACAAAATCAACTGACACTCGGACAAAAGCAGCCACAAAAGCACTGAGCTGACATTGGGGCAGGTCTGTTTCCCCACGTGATGTAACACAGGAAAACCAGCGCTGATCACAGTCCCACCGTGTAATTAATTTACAAAGACCAGCACAGACTCTGAAAATATCGTAGTATTTTTCCTCTTTCCAGTCCAGACACTAACAGGGAAAGGAGATGCACTAGAATATCCACTTTTAGCCCCATGATGGCCACACATCCAGCTGGCAGGGGCCTGTCCAATCGYCTGTACAAGATCTGCCCAGAGAGGYTGGGGACTCCCCATCCCTGGAATTGTCCAAGGCCGGGTTGGGCGGGRCTTGGAGCAACCTGGGATAGTGGATGCTCAGGTGATCATCCTGCCCAGGGACAGGATGATCTTTAAGGTCCCTTCCCACCCAAACCACCCACGGCTCCATGGTTTTGGAGGAGACTCGTACCGTCCGTCCCGCGAGCGGTGCAGGCTGCCGTGGTAGCTGCTCACTTTGCTGTGGACACTGCCGGCCTTGCTCCTTTGGTCGTCCATCATGGCCAGCTGGGTGGAGGAGGCGTGAGTGGAGGTGCCCTGGGTGGAAGTGCCTCTGGACTTTCGGATGATGGGGGTATTGGGGTCCCTCAGAAGAGACTGAGCGAAGTCTGGCTCTTGCAGCACTTGGCGGCTCTCGTTTACAACTCTGAGCAAGACAAGCAGTTGGAACAATTAATTACTGCAGCAGAAAAGTGATCACAGCACTTTAAACTGTTTTACAAACAGTTGGCAAATAAGATCATGATTTACATTGTAATGTCCCTATTTGCATGATTTTGAAGCACCTCTACATCTGGCTATTTTAGCAAAGGTCAGTCCTTGAGTTTCTTGAATCCTTCCCCCTCCCTGTACCTGACCCTCCAGCCTGGACACGTGCAGTGAGCACTTTGTATTTGCTTTGTTAATATTGTTCCAAGGGAAATCCTTGGGATAGTGCTGTGACCCGGCCAGCTTGGATTCCCCAGGGAACTGCCTCTCAGGGAACATGGGCAGCCACCTCCTCACTAAAAGAGCATTTCAAATCAGGATTAGAGGACACCCAGTGAAATACAACCTAAGTACTATAACACAACAGCCTCAGCTCCGTGGTTACAGTCACACACTTGGCTGCTGGACCACGGCCTGATGAAAGGGGTGCAGCACATCCCCTACCTTCCTTTTTGGGATTTAATTCTTTTTTTGTGGAGGCCTCTTCCTCCCCTCCTATTCTCTATGCTGTTCTTTCATGATCCCTTTCCTGAGCCTGGCCAGCTCCTCCTCCCACTTTTCTTGCTCACAGAGGATCCCAGGCTCCCTAAGGAGGGAGGTTTTTATCAGCTCTGCCTCTTCCTGCTCAATGGAAAATAAAGGAATTTGGCTCCAGCCAGAGGCTCTGGGTTCTCTAAGGATGGACAAAAAATCATGGAGGAGTCACTTAAAGGCTTCTGTCTTTGTGAATCTATTTTGAAACATCTTAAAAGACAGTATTTACTATGAAAATAGCTACTCACAGCTACCACTAAATCACACAGATTGGCCCTAAATTTATGCCATACCATAGTCTAAATTAATTTCAACCTTACAGAAGCTTCAAGAAATTCTTATTGTCACTTTATCAAACTGCTCTTCAGCACTAAATGCTTTTAACTGCAACCATGGTGAAAAGAACCTACATTTAATTTCAATTTAAAGGTCTGATTCAGTTGACTAGATGCACATTTATAAATAAAAAGTTTCAATTCCAGCTCTCAGTAAGAGGCAGAGTAGTTTTAGTGTTCACTTGAAACTTAATTCTTGTTAAAAAATACTTTGAAGACAGATGGAGCAATGTGGATTTGATTCTGTGATCAAAGAATAATTAGGGAAAAATAAGCAATTTTTTGAGCTGTTGCCTGTCTTGTCCTTCCTTGCTCCATTCTGAACAGTGAGTTTTCTATCCATTCCTGTCTTTGCCTCCATGAAAAACCAACCCAAATACTCTTCCAGGACTACAAGGGAGGATTTATCCGTGACACATCCGTACGCACTCTTTTTTCCTGCGCCCGTGGAAAAAGCTGGCCCACTCAAAACAGGTCTTTTTGCTTCCAACCCAGAAGACAGAAGGTATCCCAACGACCAAGGCCATGAGATACTTCATGAGGAACAGAATCAGATCTGGACGGCTCATCTGAGTGACCTGGAGAGAGAAAAAGAGACAGGAGGATTCTACAACCCATCRTAGCTCACTACTCATTTATTAACACATTTAAATCAACCATCCCTGCCTCGAGCCAAAGCAAACATCATCAGGATTCCTTTGTTTCCTGGCTCCACGGAGCATGACCGAGCGCGTTGCACAGCCCAGTGCTGGGCCAAACAAAAGGCTCAACTGCTGTGAGGTCTTGGCCTTTATTTGTATTTCTGCTCTTTTGTCCGTGCCCTGAATAATTGTGAAATGTTTTCTAGTCTGCAAATCATAAAGACTCGTTTCTTTGATGGGATTAACCTATATAGGACCAGGTGCTATGGTTGGTCTTGGGAAAAATGCCAGCAAAATGCTTCATGGATGTCCAACACTGATYCTTTATTCCTTGGCTTTCTGTGGAGGGTCATACCCTGTTTCCCTCCCTCGGGAATTCAAGGCACTGGCAAGGTGCAACTGCCTGATTTTTAATCAACCCAGCAAAACTTTCTTTCTTCAAGGAGATCAACTGAACTTGAAAATGCTCACGAGTTCTATTTTTGCAAACGTTTTTATACACAAAGAGTTTGTTTGGAAAAGATGCAGAGAAGACACAAAAGTTTCTTTCTGGGAAGGTCTGTAGGGAAGTTGTAAAACAAACAGGCATCCAGGGGCTTTCTGGAATTGATAACCCAGCTCAAAATCTGAACCTCCAAGGACAGAAAACTTCAAGTGCAAGCCTGAAATATGCCAAGCTGTAGAGGGCAGGAACAAACTTAGAGTGTGTAAAGTCCTCTGAAAGCATTTGTGTGACACCAGCACTTGCACTGTGACCACAGAATTCCAACAAAGGCTGAGAGGACTGGGATAAAGGCTGAGAGAAGTGGGATTGTTCAGCCTGGAGAGAAGCTTCASGGTTACCTAATTGTGGCCTTTCAGGACCTGGAGGGAGCCCACAAGAAAGACAGAGAGAGACAATTTACAAGGACATGGAGGGACAGGATAAGGGGGAATGGTTTCAAACTGCCAGAGGGCAGGATTAGATGGGATATGGGGAAGGAATTCTTGGCTGTGAGGGTGGGGAGACCCTGGGACAGGTTGCCCAGAGCAGCTGTGGCTGCCCCATCCCTGGCAGTGTCCAAGGCCAAGCTGGACAGGGCTTGGAGCAACTTGGGATAGTGGAAGGTGTCAGGGTTGGAATGAGATGAGCTTTAAGGTCCCTTCCCACYCAAACCATTCTAGGATTCCATGATCTCAAACACCCACTGGCCACTAAACAACTTGGGCTACAGGAAGAGGTTCCCTGCTTTTTGTCACAGCTGAAAGAGATTTTCAAATACCTTGACATTTTTTAACACCTTGAAAATCTTTATTGTATCAGGGGCCAAGGGCTGTGAACAAGAGGGAACATGGATGAGAAGCAGCAGATCATTATCCTGATCCCAGCAGAAATAAAGTTGGAGCACAATAGGATAAGAAAGACCCACAGAAGGCTCAAGGATTAATGTGGCAGGAAGGTTTGGAGGTGTTTAATTGTGGGGAGATGCCCATGAATTCAGATCTGCTTCCAACAAGGAGTCACCTGCAGCAGTGGCTTTGGGACAGATAGTGACAATGTTGGAAAAACTGCCACACTTGAGGAAGTGACCCAGATGCTGACTGGCAGAGCACAAGGAAACATCCAAGAAGCTGTTTGAGACAGGGAATGGTGCTCTGTGAGGTAAKGGTGAGACTGGAATACTCTGAGAATTCACAGGGATATAGAGCAGRGCTGGCAGGAGGACAGGGAACAACCAGCCCCTCTTGCAAGAAGCTTCTCTGGCCTATAAAGACTCAAAGCTGYGAGAACAAGAATTGCTGAACACTGAAATGTGGAGGAAAAACCACTTAGAGGTATTTAAGTCAAGCAGTAGGAAAGGAATATGGCTGCACCAGCCATGAAGAAATTCCATCCTTAGGAGAGCAGGATTTTGGAATAGCTTCAAACATGAGTGATATTCCAACCACAACGCTGAGGGGCAGCACAGCTTCCACTRGAGCAGTGCAAATCCAGCAATCACTGGTTTAATACTTCGTATTATTGCACATTTTTTAATACTATCACCATTGTAGATGGAAAATAAAAGTGTAGAAACACAATGAGCATAATTAGGAGATGTTTCTTAAGAGTTCTCCATCTACCTCTACCCCTGGAAAACCACTGTGGGCCTTCCTACACCATTTAACCAGGCAGAACAGGTCTGAGGTGGTTTTGCAGTCAGCCCATGAGATTCCACCCAGGAATAAAAAATATTAACCATTACCCAATAAAAAATTACACAACTAAATGAAGCTCTCAAAAATCAACCTTATTATTTCATAACGAGCTAATATGTCATTAAGTGGAATAAGTGGTGAAATTCATCATTTCTTAATGAAGGTGATATTCAGGTATATTTTTATATTTACGTTTAATGTTTGTCCCTGGGGCCAAGTCTCCTACCAGCCTGAAGGGAATTTAATTTTGATTTTTGCATTAAGAATAAACGACCAGTTCTAGTGCTAAATCTCTCAGTTGCTTGCTGTATTACTTAAACAAAGATATTATAGTAAATCACTCAATAGCAAAACTTTTGGCTCAACATATTCGTGCCGAGTGCTATAATTAATTCCAAGCAAAAATTAAAACAAATATATTCAACAAATCTTTCAGGTGAAAGGAAGCACATCCTGCTCTTTGGCAAAGCAAGTTATTRAACATCATTACACACTTTTCTTGAAATTAAGCCTCTGCACAAAGCAGCCAATTTAGGGAGTAACACCCATTAAACTCACATTAATACTAAGTGACTGCACCTGTTTGAAACAACACATCTCTGCAGATATGAGCCATTTATAATAATTAACACCGGAAAAATGAAACTTAAAATTACTCTTCCAGGCTTATTGAACTGAAAACCAGGTGTTTGAGCCCGAAGGCTCCAGCCCATTTCCCAGGGCACGGCATTGGGGCACCTCTGACCCCAAAACRCTGGGCAGAGAACAGGTTGTACAATTTTAAAAGCAGTAAAATTAGGCAAAAACTCATTTGYGTTCACCATCAAAACCTAGACCCTGGAGATTTCCACTTTTTTACTGCCCAGCTCTTCAGGATGAGTCAAAAATACAACTTAAACCAGCAGACTTGGATGAGGATAGATTTGTTCACAACACATGAAATTATGAATTTACCTGGAATATCCAAACTCCACACACCACCTCGTTCAAAATCCAAAACATTTTCCAAAAGCATCCATGAATGTGATCTTCCTYGGGTCGTTATTTGTAATAAATTCCCACTGACAGGGGATTCAACGTTGAACAGTTTCAGCAGCACTTTTGCTGTTTCAGACCCATTTTTATAGTGTGGAACCACTTTTGAAGACAACAGTRAAAATCTGACAAGATCCCTGGTTTCAATTTTTCTTCTTGGAGAGAGGAGATGATGCAGGGAATAATCAATACATGAGACACTCAGGTCTCTGGAGATGTCCATGTTTATGGAACAAAGTCACTTGATGCACTTTCCATCCATGCTTTTAAAAATTCAGGATATAAGGAAATATCTTTGGGTTTAAATGCAAATTTCTTTGAGCACTAACTGTCCTATATCCCTCCTAGAGACCTGAACAAACTATTGRAGTTTATTTAAGAAACCTCCCCGAAAGCTGAACTACTGAAAGGAGAAAAAGGAACCGAAATGCAGCTCCTGAGAATTTAAAACGTATTTTCATCTCTCACTTTTTTACAAAACCCTTCACAGCTGCTGACTTGTGCTGAGCTCCACATAATGACATGTAACAGATACTGTAATAACAAGGAGTAGAAATTGTAGAATTTTCAGAATGGTTTGGGTTGGAAGGGCCCTTAAAGCTCATGTCATTCCACCCCCCTGCCATGGGAAGGGAAAAATCACTCATGTGAGCTCTCTGTGCAGAATTTCCTCTTCTTTTATAGAAATACAATGCAAGCAAAGCACTGCTGGTAGTTATCAAGTTGTAATTTACTCAGGAGAAACGACTCCAATATAAAAAGCACATTCTCAGCAGCACGAACAGTCTCAGGTGTCCCTGTCCGTGGCAGGGGGTTGGAACAAGATAATCCTTAAGGTCCCTTCCAACCCAAAGCATTTTATTAAGAAATTCAGTCTGTTCTTGCTTGTGTCCTGATAAATACATGGTACTGAAGCTACAATTAAAGATTTAAGGGTGTTTTAGCAAGGTGTGCTGAAGGCATTGCTACATTTTAGGGTTGCAGCACTTTGTTGATGTACTATAATTAATTTTCATATGGGAACACGGCACATCCCGCTGACATCCTGTAGAAATGTGGGATTTCCTCTTGCCCTCCCCAATGGTTTACTCACCAAAGGAGTTTTAGATATTCTGCTTTCAGAGGAGGGATCTGAGGGGATACTTGATCCCAAAACACCCTGCAGMAACCTCAGCTGTCTGGGTTAGGACTTTAGCATTAACCACAGATCACACATGACAGCAATTCCCCTGCAATCAGCCCTGCAGGAGCATGAACTTCACCTTCCAGTTCTGTTCTGCAAGAACTCCAAGTTGTGAAACACCAATAAAATCCCCAATGTGCATCTAAAAATAGAGGGTGAGCAGCTTTTCAGCTATGAAATGACAACCATSACTTTTTTGTCAGAGATGGAGATGTGTGAGTCCCATTAGAACAGAGATTCTTCAATCTCAGAGATTGAATTCCACTGCAGATKCAGCCAGTGAGGGAAAAAAACTTCATAAAAGCAAACCCTGAGTCTGCATTCCTGTTACCAGCTGAAACAATAACTGTGAACGTCTACTAAGGAATTTAATTCCGTCATTTCTTCTGTTTCCCACTTGGCACCGTGGCCAGACCCTTCTTAATATCAGTGAACCTCAGCATTACCCTCATCATCCTGTACCAAAGGCTTTCAAAATTCCCCCTTCACACTGGAAAGCTCAAATCCAGAGACAGATCTCCTCTGGGCCTTAAAAACCAGGAAAATGCCCTTCTTTCTAGATAAAAACCTGCTTGGGCCTGCTCTGAACACCAGGAGCTGCCTTCCCATGAGGGCAGAGCATGTCAAGGACACAGGGAGAGGAAGGCACCAGGGGACACATCCTTGGAGATGAGAACCTTTCCCAGAGGAAGGATAATACTGGTGGCGATTCTCCATTTTCCTTCAGACCCAATTGCTTTCTCTGGGAAGTGAGAGGGGTTTGTGCACTCCAGGAACGCGAGAACTTGGCAATTTCATCGAGTCTCAGAATGGTTTGGGTTGGAAGGGACATTAAAACTCATTCAGTTCCAACTCCAACACCTTCCRCTATCCCAGGCTGCTCCAAGCCCCGTCCAACCTGGCCTTGCACACTTGGGGGCAGCTAGAGCTTTGCTGGGAATTCCATCCCAGCCCCTCACCACCCCCACAGGGAAGAATTCCCCCGTGGATCCAGGTCCTCAGAGGCATCCAGCTGACAAGGAAAAACAGGCAAGGAGATGCAGGATTTGGGTTGTGGGCTCTACGCCCCACTCGGAGCTGCTCAGACACATCCCACGAGCACCGAGGCCTCACCCAGCAAGTTCCGTCAGATCCAACGACCCCAGATGCAACAGAGGGATTTCTGGAGCCCAGTTTTTCCCTCCCATCTGCTGGGCTGGTGCAGAGCATCCAAGAGAAATGGTTTATCCTCAGTGGATCCAAGAATCCTCAGTGAATCCACTGGTTTGGAGGCATCGCTCCCCTCCCGAAAGACGCGGCGGGCGGGTGTGTTCRGAAAGGAGGTTAAAAACATCCATTTCCACATTCCTCCAGGGAAAACCAACGCTGCTCCGTAGGCACACTGTTCATTTCAATGCTTATATAACTAATTCCTGAATATTTTCCCCTCCTGCCCCCGAATGATCCATCACAGCTGCTTTTTCCTGACAGAGACCAGGGGCCTCTTCCCAGTAAAATGTGTGAAACCACAAATTAATGAGCTSGCTGTGTGTGTGTGGGGAAAGCCCAAACACAACACCTGTCCCCCTCCTTTGGGGCAATAACGCCGATCGTTTGATATTTCCCTCAGGATAAAAAGCAATGAAATTCAAATTAACCCATCCTTTTGTTGAAAATGGGAAAAGTGGGGGGAAAGACCGAAGGGAATCTGATCTAACAGTCTCGATTTCATAAGCATTTCCATCACTGTCATTGCCTTGAGACACAGAATTATACTCACAGTTTGTTTCCCAGTAAAACGTAGTAGGAGTTGTCACTGTAAAATAAACGATTATTAAAATCTTGCTTGTTTTGCTCTAATCAGATCCATGGCACCTTTCTGGCTACTCTGCAAGACTTGGGCCAGTACCAGCTTYGAACCTAACCACAGCTAAAATAAATAAGACACTATAATAAAAGATTATAAAATTACCATCTTAATGGGGAACAGCTATTCTGGAGGAAAATTATCCACCCCAGAAGTTAACTGTTAGCTCAGGCACTCCAGATCCACCTTACCATGCCAAACTCACCTAATATACATTYTTTCCAAGAATTTTAACTGTGTCTGTACCTAAAAAATACATCCCTAAAAAAACTGCCTCTTCAGAACATTTAAAAGGCAATGAATTCTATTTTAGAAGAATTTCTTTTGAGTTCCTCTGGCCTGCTAAGGGAAGGAAATTTAGGGGGTAGAAATTAATTCAGGGAAGAACTGCAATGGTTTTACCAGGAGTTATCCCACATCCACACTCAGGGGAACACACACTGGAATCTAAAAATCCACTGGAAAAACAGCCTGAAAAACCAACACAGCAGAGTGGCCTCTCCCAAGGTAACTGCAGGGCTTCCTCATCCACCTCCTTCCTGAAAAGGGATCCCAGAGGACACCCAAAGATCCTGACTCACGCCCAGCTGGAATCCAATAATTCCAAGGCTCCTGCCCTCCAGGCCCTGCATTAGTCACAGTCACCACCTGGCATTCCTGGGATGGGAATGCAGGAGACAGCTCCGTCCTACAGGTACCTCCCAGCAACCTCAGGACAGGTTGTTCTGCAGCATCAGGAGATTCCTGCTGGGAGAACACCCTGTTGGATCAGGGAAAGCTGAGCTCTCAGGATGTCTGGGGGTTTGTGGYTTTATCACTGGAAATCAAACGAAAAGGAAAAAAACACCCCTAATGAATGAGCAAATCAGATTTTTGTCAAGCCTGCTGCTAAAAGAATACTTGRACTAAAATCTCTGCAGCCTCAATATCTGTTTGGCACAAGATATTCTTCCCTGAATTGATCCAAGACAGGATTTARGAAGTTTCTTGTGAGTATATCCCCMCTAAAGAACTCCCACTCCTCAGATGAAGACACTTGGCCAATAAAGAGCTGTGAAATCCCTGGAGATAAAGCCACAAGAAACACATGAGTGTAATTTGCTGAAGATGCAAATAATGGCCATGGTTCAAAGCAAARTACAGAACTTAGGGGTGAAACAAAAAGGTGTTTTAGCAAATGTAATATTTATAATATATTATTCTCCACAGGCAGAAGTTCTACATTCATTAGGCTACAGCCTTTCTTTTTGAAGTTATAGTGTCGAGTAATATTACTAATAATTTGTATTATTTGATTTTTTGAAAATCAGTTCAACTGAATCTTTGAAAAATAATTTGGTTATTCCATCAACTGAGAAAATTTTACTGTGTAATACTACACTGATAATATATAAGAGTCATTAATGCCTTATTTCTACTTGAAAGTCCACTTAGTTCCCTCTGAAAGAACTGCTTCAGGAGGAGAGATTGAAGTATTTTCCTACATTAAAGCTGGGCTGTTAAACCTGCACGACAATGCAGTTTTAGAATGAAAATTCTCAAATTCAAACATGAGGAGTAACATAGGTCAAAGCATAAACCTGATCTGGGGATGTTCTACACCCTGGAAGATGACACAGCTCTTCAGTTTTGATATTTCTTATCAGTTTTGGTATTTCTCAGTTTTGACACTTGTCAGTTTTTGATACTTATCAATTTTGTTTCATACTGGTGAGCATGAGAAACAGACCCCGGTCTTGTTCATTTTTGAGTGTAACAGATATTTTTAAATAATTCAGCATTGAAGATTTTACATAATTACTTCAGAAACACAATTAAAAAGWCAAAAATAAACAAACAGAACACAAGTAAAAATCCATTTCCAAATGCAAAGCCTAAGCAATTTCCTTTAATTTATTAAAATAAAAAGATAAATCTGGTTTTAGGTGATGGATTTCCTGTCACTTGTGCTGCAACATTCAGTYCTGAGGGTTAAGAGCAACTTCAAAACCAGAGGGATCAGAGCTCCTCACTCAGCTTTTGTTGCTGCTTTAATCACAATTAAAGAGTCAGTGGGAAAAGAGCTTCCTTAATAACCAGAATTCAAGGCTGCTCCAGAAAGTTTCCTTATTAAAAAGAGAGTGCAATGAAAATGAGAACTCAAAAATAGCCAGGTTTGACCTCTTTTGGCAAGTGACCCTCAGCAAAATCCCGAATTAAAAAAAAAGGGAAAAAAACCAAGGAAAGAGCTGACCTTGAGTAGTCATGTTGGGTCCCAGTACAAATCAACCTGTGTGAGGTGAATGGTTGGGAAATCAACATTTCCCTTCGGCTCTGGCTCCTCTGATCCCATTAAAATCCAGGCAGGCACAAGCCCTGTGCATGAAGCGATTGCTTTCGTGGTGAGATAAGAGAACRCACCACATCCTRTGTGGGATTCATCCCAGGATGTGCCAGGAGGAGACTGGATTGATATTACCAATGCTGAAAAGGAGAACTCTGAGAAATTCAGTGTTTTCTTTTCCTTGAATATATTCTTTTTGCTAAGCATCTAACTCAGGAGAAATGAACTGTATCATTGCTAGGAAACACTGCAATACTGGGATTAATGATGTTGTTCTGAGCTGATGTTATATTTGTTTCTGAAGGAAGCCCAGCTCTGAATTCAGATTTGCTCCATCTCTTCTGATTAATACAGAAAATCTGGTTTTATCTCCACCTTTGTTGGTTTTTTTTTCTTCAGGACGGAATAATTACATCCAACAAGAAGCAACTCCTTGGGGCAGATTTAAGCAAATCCATTACCTCTCCTGAGAGGAATTCCAAACAATAACTAATGAAAAAGAAGGGGGAGGAGAAACCTAGATTTACAGACATCCCTAAATATATTCCCTTTATGCCCGTGCCACACACGAACGGTGCCGAGACATTTCCTGACAAAAGCCTCTTTTCTCCAGCCAGCCCAGTTTTCTCCAAACTCCCCCGCACGTTTCTGCAGCCCCACAGATGGCAAAGCAGCTGAGACACGCTGGAGTCAACAAGAGAGTGGCAACACCCCTGATGAGTGGAGAAAATGGGGGGAGGAATGGAAAAAACGGGGGAAAAAAATTGAAAATGCCACATAAAAAAATGGAGAAGCTCCATCCCGACTTGAGYGGCACCACAAAGCCACGGACTCTGCGTGTCAAGGGTTAGTTCTTGCCAGCTTGTGGTGGTGCCTYTTTTGTTTCAGCCCAATTTTGTTTAAAATGAGCACTAGGAGACAAGAGAATGAAGGATAAAGCCATGCCAAGGAGGAATGAAACTTGGGAGATGTTGCCCCTGCCCCTGTTGTGTGGGCAGCCTTTAAAAAAGGCAGCAAAACGAAGCAATTTAGAGATGTTAGTGAGCCAAAAGAGTCTGAAATGAAGAGATTTTTATCACGTAGTCTTAATTTTGGGACACAGAATCCCAGAATGGTTTGGGTTGGAAAGGACTTTAAAGCTCATCCAGTTCCATCCTCTGCCRTGGGCAGGGACACCTTCCACTATCCCAGGTTGCTCCGAGCCATGGGCAGGGAAGCCACATCTATAAGGACTTTGAAAATTTACAGGGGAAAAAAAAAAATTAACCATTACTAGCTCAAAAAGTGCATTTGTGAAAATGGAAAACATGAAAATTGACAAATTCTTGAGCCAAAATTACCAGCAGGTGACAGAGCTTAATCCTAATATTAAAATTCATCTGTCCAATGTTGTCAAATAATGCATTAAAATGATATCTATTTTGTTAAAGTTTCAATATTAACAGGAATATATTGGCAAGTGTGTGTTTGTTTTCCTTTGTGCCTGCACTGGATCCATCTCCCTGCACTGACACACAAGAAGTGTCACCAAACATTCCTTCCCTTCAGGCATTTGGGATCTCGGGCAACCACAACCCATCCTCTTCTCCACCCCACACCAGCCAGGGATGGAGGTGAGTGGGTGAAACTCCAGTAAAATCCCATTTACCTTTATCCCACAGCAAGGCTGGGGCCTCAACTTGGAATGAAACAGAGTGGAGAGGGAAAAAAAGGGGGAAAAAAATGGGATTGTCTATTTTTGTTGCTGATAAAAATGATACTCAYTATGACATCATCTTTGAATAATTAAATTCTTAAGAAGACCAAGGCAGTTTTAATTTTTTTAAAGCGAAGATCAGAAGGAAAATAGAAATGATTCAGAGATAAGCACAGGAACTGCTTCAAAGAACTCGGTGAAAATTACTGTTGAAAGAGTTGTGCTCATGGTTCCTGAAGAAAAACTCCTCTCTATCAGGAGCAAAGCAAAATGATCTATCCGTGGGATTCCCAAATTCCAAATAATGCTCAAAAAATGAGCAAAAACCCTGTTCCCTCATTTTCCTCCTGGAATGATCAGAAAGATTCAACCGAGGCTAGATGAAGATTCAGGATTTAGAAAGTGAGTTTAGAAGGTGTTGAGGCTTATTCTGATTTTTGTAGGGGACTGACTACAAAAAACCCACTTCTCCTACCCCTTTCTCCCAAAAATGTCCCCAGAATTTTGTAGTGAAATCTTAAAATTAAAAGATCCAGTAAGAGCAAATATGGCCTCTTGAAAGAGATCATGAATTAAATCAGGAACGATTCATATCCCATCCCTGGAAGTGTCCAAGGCCAGGKTGGACAGGGCTTGGAGCAACCTGGGATAGTGGAAGGTGTCCCTGCCCACGACAGGGGGTGGAATGGGATGAGCTTTAAGGTCCCTTCCATTCCTCTAAATAACRTGGAAAGAAAGAAGCAGGAGCAGCACCTTTGCTCTGAGCAAGTCAGCACTGAGGCCTTTTAAATCCMTGTGTAGGGAAATGCTGAATATCAGATCACAAGCAAAGATAATTAATTCCTACTGCTCAGTTCCACTTCCCAAGGACTCCCACTACGGCAGCAAATGTCTTTGAAATGGTTTATTTTTCTTTTTTTTTTTCCTCTTTAGTATCTAAATTTGAAGCCTCTCCCAGCAGCCCAGTGCCAAGTCTGGCCCTGAAGCACTCGTGGAAACTGTGCAGTCTATTTAGGTTTGGATTTAAGATAAATTAATCTTAACTCAAAACTTTCTTTACTTTGCAGGAAATCTGATTTTTTTGGGACCATTTGAACTCCTGCTTTTCCTAAGAGAAATGTACTTTACAACCAGCTTTGGGAATAGATTTTACTGGGTATCTATTTCACTTCTTAGCCAAATCCATCCCAGTTTTGAGAACTATTTTCACAGACTGGGGCAGGTCACTGTGGCCCATTTTTGATTCCCTTTGTTATTTCCAAGAGGAATAAAACTCCAGCACTCTCCTTGTAAGGAATAAACCACTGTACAGGGCAAGGATGTGGAACAGCAGCTAAATACRCTTCAAACTTTTTTTTTCTCTTTCACCCTGCTTTTCCCTTTACTTCTGAGGTCAGATGGTGATGGAAAGAAAATTACAGCTTTTATGGCAACAGGAACTTCAAACCTGACTGGACATGGACCTGGGATGACCCTGCTTGAGCAGGGGATTGGCCTAGGTGGTGTCCAGAGGACATAAAATCATGGAATATCCAAAGGTGKACCCACAAGGATCATCCAGTCCAACCACTGGCCCTGCACAGACACCCCAACAACCCCACCCTGTCCCTGAGAGTGTTAYCCAAATGCTCSTGGAGCTCTGGCAGYCTTGGGAAYGTGACCATTCCCTGGGGAGCTGTTCCAGTGCCTGACACCCTCCATGGGAAGAACCTTTTCCTAAARTCCAGCCTAACCCTCCCCTTCAAGCCAYTCTGTGCTTCTCGAGAGCGAGTGACCAAAATTTTAGCCCAGTGCACCACTTCATCTGATGTAGTTCCTACAGGATGGCACAYTCCACCCACATCCAGGAAGAAATTGCAAAGGAAGAGAGGAAAGAGACAACCCTCAAAGCTGAACACTGGGGCAGGACTAAGMAGCCAAGTCAAGACCAAGAACTTATCAAAAATGGTGACATTCTTGGCCTGTCCCCAGGCTCTGCCCTGTGAATGATGAGGTGACCTTGGCAGAACCTCCTCTGTTCCAAACAGGAGCAGGAGGAGGAGCAGCAGAGGTGTATTTTCAACCATAGCAAGAAATGATTATTTTATGATTGGAYTGTGTCCACTTTCCTGSTTTTTTCCCTTCACTTYTGAAGGGAGCCTACAWGAAAGATGGAGAGGGACTGTTTACAAGAGCATGGAGTGACAGGACAAAGGAGAATGGCTTCCCACTGCCAGAGGGCAGGGTTAGATGGGATATTGGGAAGGAATTCTTCCCTCTGGGGGTGGGGAGGCCCTGGCACAGGCTGCCCAGAAAAGCTGTGGCTGCCCCATCCCTGGAAGTGTTCAAGGCCAGGCTGGACAGGGCTTGGAGCAACCTGGGATGGTGGAAAGTGTCCTTGCCCATGGCAGGGGGTGGAATTGGATGAGCTTTAAGGCCCCTTCCAACAGAAACCATTCTGGAATTCTATGATCTCACCTTGATGTAAAATTGCACAATGCTCTCATTAAAAAGATAATAAATGAGATAAAAGTCTGACCTGAAGAACATGTCATGCCCACAGCCCAGTTAAAGTGCTGAGTTCGTGATGGGGGTACCAGGTTCCATATCTAGTGAAGATTAATTTCATTTCCCCCTGCATGAACCCCTCATGCACAACAACATAAATCCATTTACTGAGGCCAAGCATTAATTCCTTATTTAAGGCACTGAGTGAAAAGCTGGATACCAACATCAAATTCAGCTCCTTGTTTGAATATTACTGTGCTGAAAGTAGATTCCAAAGGCACTGTTTTCCCTCTCCAGAGAAAAAAAAAATGTTCCAACCTCGGTGAACAGAGAGGTGGATGGGTCAGGACATTTTTAGGCCACTGTGAGCAGATATTTCACAGGGAAATTGTACTGCCTGGAAGGATCAGATCACTGCAGTGTCCTAGCAGCAGAAAGAATAATTATTTCTGGTGACACTTTAATCAATTTGCCCTTATTCATATTGAAAGGCCAGGTCAGATGGGGCTTGGAGCAACCTAGGATAGTGGAAGGTGTCCCTGACCGTGGCCGTGGGTGGGACTGGATGAGCTTCMAGATCCCTTCCAACCCAAACCATTCCAGGATTCCATGATTAAAACAACTGCAATGGCCCAGGATGCTACAGAAACCTGAGGAGTGGGATGCTCCCATGGGGAAAGAGCTGCTGCCAGCTCCTACAAACCCTTTCCCTCTTTCCTAGTCTCTCCCAGAACCTTGGAGCACAKAGGACACTGAGGTAGGATAGGGTAAGATGAGCTCCCTTTGCCCCTGCACTTACTCCACGAGGAGAGGGAATACTGGGATATCGATTTCCTGCCTTTGTGGCAAAGAAGTTTTTATTTCATAAGAAAAGCAACAAATGCCTCCCAGATCTGCCAAATAACCAGGAGAATCCATATCCAGGTCAAGCCAGGAAACATCCAGGTAGCCAGAAATCAAGGTGGCAGCATAAAGACCAAGGTGGTTGCCTCCTCCATTTGGGAATATTTCTCATTTTAGGCAGCCAAAGAAACACAATTTCTGTTTTCCATTCGAACTCCAGCCTGGTTCTGGAGCAAGGCAGGAGAATCCACGGCATAGGACTGACCCCACAGTCCCTCCTGCACGAGCAGCTGCATATTCCAACCCCCCTCCCAGCAATTTTCCAGAAGGAGTTACTGTGGCATCATCTCTGATGGCAAAGATGATGTAATGCTCCAAYGGACTAATGGATTTTTAACCTCGGATTTGCTGGTGCTGGGAAAAAGCCCCCAACCACCACAACCCCAGGGAAGCTTTAGCCCATAAACCTTTTATCCACTGTGGAATCAACTCCAGCTCCCCATTTAGGAYAGTCTGCTCTCAGAAACATTGGAAGTTCATTAAATAACATTAAAGCTTAATAAAAATATGGTCTTATTTTGCCACTGAGTGATGCCCTCCACAAGACTTCACATTTTCCCCCGATTTGAGAATGTATTTCACTAGCATGAGCTGAGGATAAAATTGTTTTCCCCACAGCTTTGGAAATCTGTTGCAATTATAAATCTGCATTGTTTAATAAGGGAATCATATTTAGTTTAAGAGAAAAACCCCATAAATGGACGGGTTAAAASAAAAACCCTTCTAATACTCCCTGGGGTCTGCGGGTCCTTCAACCCAATTTGATGTGAATGAAACCATTATTGTTCTTTTGACTCCCGCTGGGCCATTATGGCAACGGTTTGCCAGGGATTTCAGGAGCATTTTCCTACATGTTTTCATTATTCCAGCCCTCAGCTTCGAGGTTGGAAACAGTTTTTGCTCAATCTTGCGAGGGAGAAAAATCCTCTTGATTTTACAGATCCTTTCACGAAAATTCAGATTGGCACGCGGTGGGTGTTTGAAATTAATCAAGAGAAAACCACATGTCCCTTTACTTTTTCCTTTTGTTTTTAAGCATCAGCCAGTTTGAACAGATTAAAACCTGCAGCACTGAAGACTCAATCAAGCCATTGAAACTGCACACACCCAGTGYCAGAGATTTCCTGCCATAAAAACGCTCCCACTTTGGATGGGAGGGAAGAGTCCCACCCTAATAAAATCGACCAGAGAAAACAATACAAAGGGTTAAAAGGTAATAAAAGGATTATTTTCCAGCCTAAGCCAAACCTTTAAGTGATATTTTATTGCATTAAAATGTGAGCTTTGATGATTCAGCTGGTGTTTTAACTGCTTCAGAGCCAAAATACTAATTTTTTAATATCCCTGCGTGTGCAGCTGTATAATAGAGGTTTGCTGGAGAACCTTCTGCGAATAAAGTTCCTCTAAAATAATCTAAGTAATGTCATTCCAAAAACAACTTGCCATTTTGGCTCAAARGTAGGTAATTAATACCCAAAATACTTTCTTTTCAACTGAACAAACCAGTGGACAGTTTGATCTGTTAGTGCTCTTAGAGGCTTCTGTTCCTGTGATAACTAATTAAAACGAGCAGAGAAGTCTCAATTTCTTGAAGAAAACCAAAGCTGATGAGCTGCAAGCTCTGGTTTTCTTCAGGAGACACTTCAAGTAGGATTTCACACAGATGTTTCTCACACAAAATGAGCACAAAACCTCCAGGCGATCAAAGCCCCAAAACTGCCACAGATGTACAACAAGAACTAGAAAAAGCAGCCTGATGACAAATCAGTTTRAAAGGCAAAATTCCTTCTGAGTAAAAACTCCAACACACCTCTCATGACCAAAACCAAACTCATTAAGTGCTGGTCTTGAAGTTGGTTTAAAATAMCATCTTTATATCCTGTGCAGGTCCCACACAGCCCAAAAACTCCACAAAAAAYCACCAAGCAGCTGATGCAAGCCTCCAGTTTTCCAGCAGCACCTGCTCTGCCAGAAGGCCTAATGCATTATCCCGACAATCTGAGTATGGCCAGAACCTTTCCTCATAGGAACAGCAGCACTCGGAGTTAGGGACGATGAGCAGCTCTTCCCACATCCCCTCATTCCCCATTTTCTGGGCTCCTGAATGCGTCACACGGGGTTCCTCACCTGGTAGGGACACGGGATGTGATATTCCCGGCAGCGCTCCTGGATCCACGTCGTCTCCCACACGCCGCGATAAGCCTGCTCATAGAAATAGCAGCCAATTACAACCAGCAGGGGCACGAGGTACAGAACACTGAACACGCCAATCCGGATCATGAACTTCACCAGCTTGTCCTGGTTCTCTTTTTCCAGCGGGATTTCAATGCGAACCCGATTGAGGGAGATGATTCCGGCCAGGAGGAGGGAGACTCCCACCACCACGTAGAGGCAGAGGGGAGCCAGCACGAAGTATCTCAGCGCGTCCACGTCGTAGAGGCCGACGAAACAYACGCCGCTGATGTTGTCCCCTTCGATTTTATTCATGGCCAAGAGGACGATGGTGAGCGTGCCGGGAATGCCCCAGGCGCTGGCGTGGAAGAGCAGGGCCTTCTTCTCGATGGCCTCGCTGCCCCACTTGGGCACGGCGGCCAGGAACCAGGTGATGGTGAGGATGACCCACCACACGCTGCCGGCCATGGTGAAGAAGTAGAGCACCATGAAGAGCATGGTGCAGGCCTTGTTGTGCGAGCCCTGCGTCACCGTGGACGCCTTGTACTGGGAAGGGCTGGAGGCGTTGCAGGCCACGCGGTCTTCCAGCAGGAAGCCGATGAAGAAGATCAGGGACACCATCATGTAGCAGACGGCGTAGAAGATGATGGGCCTCTCCGGGTAGCGGAACCTGGTGACGTCGATGAGGAAGGTGAGGAAGGTGAACAAGGTGGCCGAGAGGCAGACGATGGAGATGACGCCGATGAAGTAGCGGGCGAAGGAGAGCTCCTCCCGACGGAAGTACATGTTGGGGCAAGGAGGGGAACAGTCCCGCACCCTGAGGAAGGAGTAACCCAGGTCCGGGTCTATTTTCAGCTCCCGAGGGCACCARAAGCCGTAATCCCTCTGGACGGCCATCGGGGCCTCCTCCGTGGGCTCCCCCGCTAAGTTGAGGTCGACGAGGCGAGGATAGGGCTCGTCACAATCTGGGAATCTGAAAGAAGCAAGAAGGATTTACGAGAAGTATAYACACACTTTACAAGGCCTGGCAACCTCATGTCTAGGTGGGACTTCAGGCAAAGTAACTGGAGCAAAACCAGACAATCCAAATAATGGGGAATCCATGAAACACTCCATGAAACACTGTTTATACACAAACTCGTTGTCCCACAGTGCAGTGGATGTTGAAACTATAAAATAAGTTTAAAAATGAAAAGACAAGAGGCCCATTGGGGCTTTAGGAATGAAGGTAAGAATACAAAACCCAGCCCAGAAAGTCTGTATATTTAGGCCCATGGCAGCAGGATTTTATAAAMCATTTTAAAGCTCTTCCTAAGCAACTGGACTCGCTGCCATCAGACAGGACAATGAGGTGGTTAAATCAAAAACACAACTAGCACTGCCACCAGCATTAATAAATGGAATTATGATTGAGGTATTTGTGTAATTAAAGCTCTGACTGGTGGCAAGGACTGCTGGAGTTTTGAGGGAAAGGCTGGAGGAATCCCAGTTCCTCTCTCCACTAGATTTTACCATCCCAGTAAGCCCAGTGTGAGGTCAGTGCCCTCTGCCCAGTCCATGTTCTGGCACAATGGCATGAACACAACACCAGCAAAGTTTCAGTAATTTGAGCTCTGATTTTGAAATGTTACCTCCTGGGCCTTACTGAGGAGAAGGGAGAACCTAAAGGGTCCATCTGTCCAGAGTGTGGAGTTAGAGCCACCTGTGATCCAGRTTATCAGGACCTGGAAACATCCTCTGATTTATTTAGCTTAAATAATTTTGAATTGTAAGAGAAACTATTTCTTCCTGTTTATACTCCTCAATCTCATCTGCTGTTGGAGCCACTTACAAAAAAAAATAAAGCATGAGGGTATTGTTTTTAATTTCATGCATACTCTGTCTCAAACAGCTCAGAACATCATCGGATCATTTTTCCATAAAGTTGTTTGTGTAACGTAAAGCTGAAAACAGCTGTTTGCAGCTCAACAAGGGGTAGATGCTCTGCAAACAGCTTTGAGATTTTATACTCATCAAACCCAGCCAAATTTCAAGTGATCTCTTGGGCAGAAATAGGAACTCAGTTCCCACCTCAGGAAACAGGCTGCTGGAAAATGGGATGGAAAATACAGGCACTTGTAATGGAAAAGGTTTATTTAGATCATAAAACACCCTGGATCGGAGTAAAATTTTATCCTGAAAAAAACCAACAAAAAAGGGATTTTCTCACCTGGTGCACTCCATGTCCTCAGGCCAGGAGACCCCAAACATCTCCATGAGCTTGGAGCACTCGCTGTGGGCTCGCTGGCAGAGCCGGCGGCAGGGCAGCGTCACCCGCCCGTACTCCATGCACACCGGCGCGTACAGGGCACACAGGAAGGGGCGGAAATCCCGGGAGCATTCCAAATTCACCATGGGGTGGAAGGGCTGGCAGAGAAAAAGGAGAATTCAACAGCTACAAACGGCACTTTTGTGGAGTTATTTCACTTCAGTTTGTCTCATCGCAACCTTAACCGCGACCTTCTTTTGGGAGAAATGATCATCAAGACACAGCGCTCAGGTATTTTAGGAAGACAGGAAACCATGGGGACAAGGAAAAAACTCCCAAGGGATACTTATGTATTCAATTTGCATTAAAATCAGTGGGAATTAGACAGATAAATTCCCCTGGGAGGGATTTCAGTTCCATCATGAAGGTGTATCTGCGGAAGGAAAACATTCCCAACCCGCACGTTATCCTGGTTATATAAATTCCCACTCAGCCACAGAACTTCCCAGCTCCCAGAACAGGGCTGTAATCACAGTGAAGGCACAGCAAAGATGTCATTTCTTGCCTAACAGAAAATACCATGAAATCAAAGCCTGAAAAAAATAAGTCAGGAAAAATAACCGGTGTCTTGTGCTCCTGTGGTGCTTTATAACAGGTTTGGGTATCAGGGATAGCAACGTTCCTTGGAAGCTCCGAGAGAAAATCTATCAGAGTTAGGCAAATGCAACTGGTCTTGAGTATTCCTGAAGGATAAAGAAGGAAAAATAAAGAGGACAGGGATTTATGTCTTATAAAAACTGGTGCATGTTGATAATCCATGTTGAATTCTTGCTGTCCGGTGTGGGTTCATTCTGCTCTTGCCTGTTGTGGTTTGTCTTTAAAACTCTCCAGGAATTAATCAATGTCTTACTCCAAGTCTGAGTGGCACTTACCACCATCCAAAGCCTCACCACCTCTTAGGATACTAATGTAAGATCGATGATATCCCCTTGAGAGTGGAACTAGAGAATATTGAAACGCATTAGGACCTAAAACTCTGGAAYGAGACAAACTCACTCCACTGCCTCCAGACCAGAAAAACACTTCCATGAGCCACTTCTTCTCCTGATTTATATTTCAAATCACAGCTCAAAGGGAAAAGGTGACAGTGCCTTGATCAATGGCAATGCTCTACTCCACACATATTTTTAGAAATTTTAGATTTTTAGAAAAGTCCTTTATTTTGACACCAGAGTTGTCCTCTTCTCCACAGCCAAGCAGGATTAAAGAGCAGGAATCCCTAATCTTTGGAATTTGCAGTGCAATAGCTGAAGCACAAATGAACCTGCTATATATAAATATATATAAACCCTAAATCTTATTAGAAGTGCAGCTGAAGAGGAGCTACAGAAAGATTACATTCTCAAGCAGCAATTTCCTGAGAAGTATTTTAAACCAATTCAGCATTTTCTTTTTCCAAACTATAGAGCAGAACAGACCTAACAGGAAAAAATAGGTCATCTTCTGTGGTGATATAAATGGCATATACTAGGAATTCTAAGGAAAAGTTTCACATCTCAGTTCTCCCTCATCACCTCGTTACTCTTCCAGTTCTTCCTACATCTCCTTCCCTCTGGAAAAGGTTAATTTTTGGAATACAAGACACAAYCATGCTATGATTTTAATGCTGTTTTTTTTTAAACATCGTTATTATTTACCAAGCTGATTAAATTCCCTTCATTTTTCAAACACCCCATGACAGGAGAGCCATGAAATTCAGCAAAAAACTTGCAGGAAGAGCAGGATGAGCCTGCAGATTTATCGACCAGGAAAAAGGTAGCAGGAGTTGGGAAATATTTACATTTACAAGCTCATGTTACTCAAGGAACTCTTTCTGTTTGGCTGGACAGGTACTTCAGTTGCACGTATATATTTATTTTTGAGTTAAAGTTATTGTTTGACCACATAGATCCAAGAAATTGATTCCAGGGAGTTACAACACCTGACTAGAAAAGCTGAAGGTAAGAGTCTTATTTAATGGAAAGAGAAAATAAAACGAGAACTCCACTTTTATTCTGTTAAGAGTTTACCTTTCCTTCTTTTCAAAGAAGCTTGAAAATAAGAAAATTAAGTTACAACTTTATGAAAAAGTGTTACTGGTTTCATGCCTGCCCCAATCCCAACGTTTTGCCTCCTGCCACTGCAGGTTTGCATGAACCCACACCGAAGGAATTTCTTCCTGGAAAGGGTGGTCAGGCAGTGGAAGGGCCCGTCCAGGGAGGTTTGGAGTCCCCATCCCTGGAGGTGTCCAAGGAATTCCTGGATGTGGCACTCAGTGCTCTGGGCTGGTAACGAGGTGGGGATCGGGCAGAGCTTGGGCTCGATGATCTGGGAGGGCTTTTCCAGCCTAAATGATCCTGGGATTCTGTGAACACTGAAGAAATTCCTTCATTTAACAGAGGACATTTAACAGGACTGTGCCTGGTGCTGCTGTTCTGTCTCAGCACCTCCAGGCCTCTCTCACACCCTTCTCTCAAAACAGCCACTGCAGGCAGCCAAAAACTCTGAATTACATCAAACCACTGCTTCCTAAAATCATGAAGAGGCCAAGCTGGAGGAGTAAAACACCCTACAACAACTCCTGATAACACAGAAAAAGTCTCTCCCTTGCTTTGAGCCAGCAACAGCAGCATTTATGTCTTTGGGCAGCTCCCTCTGTAAGCGCCCCTAAAATTATCTTAAAATTGTCTTCCCCCCTTGCAGCTCCTGAGATGAAAAGTCCCTTCCACCTACTGATTATGTTGTTCCCTATTAAAAATAAACCCGGGGAGATTAAAAGCCTCTTTTTATGCTCTTGCCCAAGGATGCAGTGCAAGTTACAACATCGAGCCCGACTCTGCCGGTGCCTAACAAAAGGCTCYCTGTTAAATGGGATGTGCTTCTGAAAAACGCCTGCTGAACAACTCCAGGAGGAAAAAGGAAGAGGACAAGGGCAAGAGGAGGCCTGACAGCCAAATTGATTTCAGAAATTCAGGCCAAGTCCTGGGAGATCCAAGGAAGGGAAGAGATAAGTGTTTAAGGAGTGATAACCACTTCTCGTCCCTCCTTTGCTTTGCCATGCAGGTGTTTGTGTCCCAGCTTTGCCATGCAGGTGTTGTGTCCCAGCCCTGTGTCACTGCTTCCCTGAGAGCAGCACAACCTGCAGCACAACCCTACCCAGCTCTTTTTTCCCCCTCTTTCCCAGAATTTTCTGTGCTGGGAGAGAAGCCGCTGTAAGAAATGTCCCAATTCCCAGCTCCTTCCGTCCCCACGATTCCCATCTGCTGAAAAAAGCCCTGATGGCTGTGCTTTAACAGAGATGAGAAATTTCCTGCTTGCCTTGGGTTTGTTTTCAGGARGGGATCATGGAATCACAGAACGGTTTGGGTTGGAAAAGACCTTAAAGATTATCTCGTTCCACCCCACAACTTTCATCCCCCAAGGAGAGATAAGAKTGTGTAGATTTTCCCCCACCCCAAATAATTTTTTTAACAAATCCTCACTTTTGGTTACAAACGAGCAGTAACTCGAGTTACAAATACACCATGGAACTGAGTTCCAATTTCAGACCTCATAATACTGCGAGATAAGAAACCAAATTATTTTCTTTATTTAACTGGCTGTTATTTGGGAATCGTCATTGCAACGTTTAAACCAAATTACTCCAGTGATCTTTCCCTATTCAGTGTGTTTATACATTCAGTTCTTTGAACAGAAAACCAAACAGGAAGCATCCTCATAAACTCAGAGAGGGAAGGAGGGAACTTTTCTCCCCTCGGGCTCCTGGGAAGAGAGTGATGCTATGACTATCAATTGCTGTTGCAATTCCCTGGTGGAAGCAGCTGCCTCGGGGCACATCCTGGCTCAGAGCAGCCACATGAGCTGCTCCTTGTCCTGCACTGCCCCATCTTTGATGAAGCTTGCTGTTCATTAGGGAAAAATCGGGAATTGTGTCTCCAAGGGCATGGGCACTAATGCCTTCCGGGCTGCCTCCCCTGGAGAATCGAAGCTGCTGTTGGATTTAACTCTCCAGACAGCTCCTGGTTCCACCGAACATTTTCAGCCTCCTGCTTTTGATGGCTGTTACCAGCAGAAGAGGTTTCCTTGAGACTGTGAAAATTTTATTTTCCGGTGCCCCTGACTCCTCTGAACGTCTCTGGATTTACTGGATCCTGCAGCCCACACTCCTGGCACTCACATTAACCTGGAAATATTTGCTCCGGGTTAATACCTGAGCTGAAAAGCTGCTGGAATAAAACAGGCTCCTGCCTTAACCCAACTGAAGATCAAGGAATGCTCACACAGGCACAGCAGAGCGAAAAGCAGGGATCTGGGGCATGAACTTGGCAGAAAACTCAGGCAATTTTTACTTTTTCCCACTCAGTTTGGCTCGCGCTGGATCATGCCATGAAATTAAAGGTGGCAGGAACGGCCACAGACACAGCCAGGTGGGTCACAGTGAGGCTGTTTCTTCTGGAATTAATCCAATTTACCCAACTTAATGGGGCTCTGGAAGTGCAGCTTTACTGCAGACCCTTTATTCTGTTTTCTAAAGCCAACAGGTGACTTTGCCCAAGCCTGCTTCGAGTGCAGGGTGCCAAGACACGTTCAGTGAGAATTCCTGGCACAAAGCACATTCCARCTTACCTCAGCATCAACTTCCCCCTTGAGAAACTGAGGTGTGCTTTTATTCTTAGAATTGTTTCTAGTTTTTCCCAGTGCTCCACGAACAAAAAAGCCAAACGGGGCACAGCTCTGGTTGCCTGTTGAGCTTTTCCCCCTTCAGCATGGAATAAAGCTATTCCCAATTATCTGTATGAACCCCTTTGACCCACAGCCTTTCAAKAGCCCACATCTCACAATTTGATGTCAGCTGGAAAATTCCTGGTTGCAGTGAGGATTGGATTGACACTGTACTGCTTTAGAGACTGGGAAGGGAAAAAAAAAATCAGGTTGTTTTAGCCTAGCACTAAAAATAAATATCTGCATTTAAATAGTTATTTAAGTAACTCCAACAATAAAAAAAGACAAGTAATTGCTGTGGGTTTAAATGATATTTTTCTCATGCTRTAGGTGGAATGAGGCTCTCACCCTGTTATTCACTTTAAAACCTAAGGCCAATTATTTCATCTGCCTTACTCTGAAAGGGCAGCAATCATGCAAAAGATCCCAAGCTTTCTGTCTCCAAACAGACAGCCAAGGTTA
This sequence comes from Amblyornis subalaris, assembly GCA_018881555.1. NCBI lineage: Eukaryota > Metazoa > Chordata > Aves > Passeriformes > Ptilonorhynchidae > Amblyornis > Amblyornis subalaris. Next base: position 536,360 of record JACAXG010000234.1, read on the forward strand.
ATTTCTGCAGGAAAAAAAAAGTAGGATAGAGATGAAAGTAGTTAAAAGGCAGCAAATGACATTAATCTCCGTCTATAGGACTAAAAAGCAAAGCCATCTGCTCTTGTTCTTTAAAGATGTCTCCTGCTGCATTTTAAATTCCAAAGTTCGTTTGGAAGACACTGAAAAGATGGCATCCATCTGTCAATCTGCACTTTTCCTGGATGTGGGCTTTGGGAAAGGGGGGATGCAGATGGGTGGTCCTGGTAACCATTTCCACTTGCAGGAAGTGTTGGGTTTGTGACAGCTGAGAGGGTTTGGACTTCCTCCTTCCTCTCCATGTGCCTGCTGTGATGGGCTTGGGAGAATTCCAGAGGATCAGGGAAATAAAGGGAATAAATAAATACACCATCCTCTGGACTGTATTTAAGGTACTGGTAAGTAAAGACACTTTGCCTGGACAAGGAAGAGGCTCCAGGGCAGGAGCTGTAAATCTTGTCAAAATCCCATTTTTCATTGAAATGACACATTTCTATCTCCTGTGGTTGCAAAGACAACGTTCCGAGCGCAGTGGGAGTGTGATCCCTGCTTCCATGCCTGCTGGAAAATGCTCCAGTGCTGTTGTCACCGCGGGAAGGGGAAGGAGATCCGTGGTGAGAATTGGAGCAACAACAACTTTCTCCTTCCCTTCTCCTTCCCTCAGCTCCTGATCCTCATAGCAGGGACACAAAATTCCTGCCAGCTCCAGGGAGATCTGTCTCCTTGGAAAATAACAGGAGAGAGGAGTGTGGCAATTCACTGCTCAGAAATTTCTCTTGCTGAGCAAAGAAGGAAAAGCTTTTGGTGAGGTTTGTTAGAGGATTTGACACCGACTGGAGAGCACACAATGGAATTCACAGCCAGATCAAGTTCTTCCGTGCTCAAAAAAAAAAGGGAATTTCCTCTTCCTCTGTCACCCCGACTTGGGTTTAAGGTAAACCCTTGAGTTTTAGAGCATCAGCTCCACAGCAGAGCAGAAAAACCCTCCTTGCTAAAGCCGAGAAGAGGCACGAGGCTGCGAAATCAGAACCTCTGGCAGACAGAGGGGACACGAGGCTGTGAAACCCAGGAGCAGAACTTTTGGCAGACAGGAGGCTGCAAGAGACAATCCACACTGAGTGAATTCAGGAAGCTTTATTTGCTACTCCCTTGGCAGCCTGTGCTGTCGAAATTCTCTCCCAGAACTCTCCCACCAGCCAAAACACCTGGTTTCATCCAGGAGAGAACAACGGCGGATTCAGCCGGAATAAATCACCTCATGCCTGAGCTGTCAATGGCAGGGAGTGTTCTCCAAGAAGGAATTACCATCCAGCAGCTCTCGTGTCTTCCCTGCCCACAGTCAGGACCAGCATCTCCTTGGGAAGAGGTTAAATGACTTTATTTTGCTCCTATGAAAACGTGTAACAAATCTCACCTAAATACTTCAAGGAATGGTCCTGAAATATCCACAAAGACTCTGCCCCACAGTTATTCTCCAAATTAAACCCCAAAAGCACTCAGGGGATACAATGATGCACCTCTATGGAAAAATCAGGCTTTTTGGTCTATATGGCTCGGGGAGGAGCAGAGCACAACGCTGACCCAGTACAATTATATACATAAATAACATGATGCAAACMGAAGTAAGAACATAATCTGTAGGATTAACGTTATAAAAATTATTCTGGATGGCAAATAAAACCTGCCTGCAACATGAATGCTAATATTTTAACAGCTGTGCCTTAATCTAACATTACAGACCATCTGTTATATCCATATCCCAGCAAAACCACGCACACACGTTGTCAACAGTTGGATGGGAGAGAAGATTTGCATCTTTGGGCCTCAAAATTAAGGATATGTCACAGAGCAATAATTAAAATGTATTGTTTACAATAATTGTAAGAAAGTTAGTATATTCTCATTCCCTCGTGTTTATTTTCCACTGTCAGTCCAGGACACTGAGCTGTCTTTTGGTGGAAGCAATTCAAAAATCAGCAGGTTGTTCCATGTGCATAAATAATGCAGGATGGTTTTCCTGGTCTATTAGCTACAAACCCTGCAGCCCTGCTGTCCCCTAAATTGTGGAATCACAGAATCATGGAATTGTTTGGGTGGGAAAGGACCTTAAAGCTCATCCAGTTCCACCCCCTCTATCACCTTCCGCTATCCCAGGCTGCTCCAAGCCCCATCCAACCTTTCCTTGGACACTTCCAGGGATGGGGCAGCCACAGCTTCTCTGGGAATTCCAYGCCAGCCCCTCCCCACCCCCATAGGGAAGAATTTTTTCCCCAATATCTCTGCATTTACTGGAGTAGTATCCAACCMCAATCAAGCTACAATACGAGGTGACCTTTAGTTGAATCTCAGGATTAACTTTCCATATTTTGATATCAGACATGGAATTCTTCCAATGTGCCACCTGTGCACCTGGACACGACAAGRAAATGAGGTGGATTTGGGTGAAATCTTCAGTCTTTGGAAAGAGATTTTTCTTTCTTTCATGATTGTAATTTTACAGTGAGTCTACAGGTTCTGAACAAACACTGACTCCATTTATTTGGATTTTTTTTAATTTTTCAAAGAGATTGTCCATCCCAATATAAATTTCTTTTACCCAATTAAGGAATTGCAAGAGGGCCACTAAATAGGCCTCACTATTCATCAGAAAACAATACAGAAAAGTTAAGACAGAGAATATTTTCATTTACTCCAATGTATTAAATGAAACGTAATTTATACTTCTAAACAGAAGAATTTAGACAATTAGCTGGTGACTTCAATTTTTAACCATTTTCAAACCACCAACCCTTTCTAAAAAACATGTGTGAACACAGCAGCTGTAAATTAAAATTTAAGATTCAYCAGGCAATAGTCTCCCTTCCATTTAGTGCCAAGTTAATGAGGTCACAGCTGAACGCTACAGGGGAGGACGGGGCGGGCGGGGAAGAATTACAAATAATTGCAATTGTATCCCACTTTTCCACTGGCCAGACAGCTGCTATCCACCTCTGAACAACCAATCCTGCAATCCTCACCAAAACCATCAAAGCTAAGAACAACCCCAAGCCCCTGACTTGATTTTTTCAGTTAATCATTTACCAGATAAATATTTGACAGGAATTCCCACAGTGCCTCCAGTTATTTGTTYCTGCGGCACCCTAAAAGGGTGTTTGCTGCTCTCAAAATAGATTCAAGAACGTTTTGCCCTCAAAAGTCCAGGATTTYCTCCCTGTTGAGGCCARGGGTTTGTTCCCAGCTCCCTTCTGRTACCGCAGACACAGTTTTGGGAAAAATTGCTCCCACGTCTCTGGAACGCTCACAAGTAGGACAAGGCCAGACAATAATGGGATTAATAAGACAGTGGGAAGAGAGAGGGGACACGGGTGAGGGAAACAAGGGAAGACAAAAAGATTATGCAACTACTCTGCCAGGACCCYGCACAGGATGACAATTCCAAATTCTTTCCCAGTTAAACAGAATAAAGAGAAGCAAATATCTGTGGGTGGCTATGGAAGAACCTCTTGCAAAACATTCTTAAACAGTAAATGACATTCCCAAGCACTGTAAATGTCAGGATGTGGATGGAATACCCTGCAGGGGTGTTTGTAAGGAGGGAATGGACACAGAATGGAATCAGTGGGATCAGACGATAAAAGTGGGAAAGAGTGCATTAAATTCCTTGGAGATGGGAGCACTTGAGGGGGATGCAAGAGGGGATGAGYGTGTTTTCCCACTGAATAATTGCCCAACGCTGCAAAATCAATTTTATGTATTTATAAAAGTGTCCAAAAGGCTGGGGAATGCAGCCGAGGGAAGAGCAGGAGTGGGGCTGTAAGGTAGGGAAGGCAAAAAGAGCTGGAAGCAGCGGGATGGGGCCAGGAGAGTGGGAAGGAGTGTCCCTGCCCTTGTTAATGAGTTCAGCTCTTCGCTGACTTTCCTCGCTCCCACTGCTTCCCAACTCAGGGATGAGGCCTGACAGCCACAGATCAAAACCTTGTCCTTTAATCCATCCCACCGGCTCCTTTCTGATGGATGCAACGGGATCAGCTCCCACCGCGGGAGAACCACAATCCACAGATCCTTCCCGGTCCTGCCCCTCTCCCGAGTCCCCTCTGTGACCCTGGAATCTCACGGAGCTACTACAAAGTGGGAGGGAAAGCAAAGGCTAAATTTTAAAAGCCTGGAAGTTTAGAATTCCCAGACAAAAGCAGCTGCCTCCCGCCGTGCCAGGAAAAAAAAAACGTTGCTTTTTTTGTGATACTACTTAATTAAGGTTATTGTGAATAAAAGGAATGATTTGCCAAGTACGAGGAAAGAAAATGTCTGAGTATTCTTCAAGGTCGGAGTTTGAGGCACAAGAGTTGGAGGACAAATTTTCAAGTAACTCCTTTCAAATGGTATTTCTTCTACGGGAGGTAAAGACCTTTTCTGTAAGAATTAGAAAATCTGTCATTCAAAAAGCCACGGAGAGAAACCTGGGGACAAAGTAGTTTCACTGTCCTTTAACAAATTCATATCAAACTTTATAATTCAACACATTTGTAAAATGTGCAGATGAAATGACATCCYGTGACATTTTTGTTTCCTTGTCTTTTTTTTTTTCTTTATTATGGACAACAAGCGCCAAACCTGAAATCCAAGGTCAAACCTGCATTTCCATGTTGCACCTGTCCAGATCAGACCATGGTGGTTGAAACGCAGGATAAGGAGCCAGAAGGAATTCTCAGGATTCAGCAGTGGCTCTGCTGATTCTCACTGACACATAATTCATCCACTCCTCCACAAAGACAGGATGMGGAGACATCGGATAATTGACAATATGATTGAGTCCTTATGGAGGGGAAAAAATGTAATACGTGTGAGTTTTCAGGGAAAAATGTTAAAAACATGAGTGATGCCTTCAGAGCTGCGAGGGGGGAGAAGAAAATGAGCGGCTGACCGGAGTTGTCTCCCTGAATTTAAAAAGAAAGATGTTTCTCCGCGCTCGGCGCCGCGGACATGACAACTTTTGTCCCATAAATCAAGAAACAGGGCATATAAACGAGTTTTACAAATTGCAAGCAACTTCTGAAAGATARATTTCGGGGTTTCCACACCACACGGAGATGAGCTCCAAGGAGCCTTCCTGCCTTCCTTGTTCCAATTCAAATGAAGCAGCCCTTTGTGCTTCTCTTTTCAAATTTCCTGCCTTGTTTCCATGGGAACCCCCCGGGCTGACAAGCCTTGGATGGAGCAGGAGGCCAAGCTTAGCGAGGGGTGTGAAAAGGGGAGAGAGTCAAAGGGCAGAATTTGGCTCGGGAGGACCAAGATGCCAACCTTTGTCACCCCACAAAGGGGGGGGTAACCATAGGAACCGACTCTGCGGGACACGGGAGGAGCCGAGGGGGGGGATCCCGGCCAAAATCACGAGATGGGAAGAAAACGGGAAAGGGGTTGTTAAAAACATCAGGACCTACACTGGGAAATGAAAGCCTTACAAATGAGACAAAAGGAAGGAAAACTTTAAGGACTGAACACCCAACTCGGTGCTGGTTCTACACCCAGTTAATCGTATCAAATTGATTTATGTGAGGTSACGGAGAAACCGGGAAGGTGCGATTCCCAAATCTGACGTGAGAGTTTAATGTTCCCCCGTAAAAATGCCGGATATTCCCCTCGACTGATGGGCTCTGGAGGTGTTTAGAAATGCCTTATGGATAAATGGAAACAGCAGAGGATCAGGACCAGGACGACGGAGCTCCAAACACCCCCAGGCAGCTCACCCGGACAGTTCCCCAGGATATGGAAGGGTCTGGATGTCGYTGTCACCACAGGAGTGATGTGACAGAGCAGATTCACACACACACACACTATTAACAGGGCACTGCATTCATCTACTCCATAAAAATACAAATATGGCACGTTTTTATCGTCGCACTCTGTAAAAGAGACAGCAGGAGGACCAGCCCTATAAAATCACTAATGACACATAAAGGAAAACTTGTTCACTGTAGCTTCAGCACGAAAAGCAGGGMATGTAAAACCAGCAGGGGGTTATTTGTAGATTTAAAAAAAAAAAACAAACCACAAAATAAAACAAAAAACCAACAGCGAACTCGTCACACAATACTTCACTTATGTAACTGCCAGTGATTTGTGTGGATGTTCTTTGGAATGTYAGGAGTTTGGGGAGAAAAGGGATAAATTTGCAGAACATCACAAATACATCCCTGTCCTGAGCATGGTTCCCAGCAGGAAAAGGATGTGGAACTGCTGGAGCAAGTCCACAGGAGGCTATGAAGTTGAAAGACAACTGGAGCACCTCCCCTATGGATCCAGGCTGGGAGAGCTGGGAGTGCTCACCTGGAGAAGGATCCAGGGAGACCTTGGAGCCCCTTCCAGAGCCTAGAGGGGCTCCAGGAGAGCTGGAGAGGGACTGGGGACAAGGCATGGAGCGAGAGGACACAGGGAATGGCTTCCCASTGCCAGAGGGCAGGGTTAGATGGGATCTTGGGAAGGGATTCTTCCCTGTGAGGGTGGKGAGGCCGTGGAATGGATTTCCCAGAGAAGCTGTGGCTGCCCCATCCCTGGAAGTGTCCAAGGCCAGATAAGGCTTGGAGCAACTGGGATAGTGGAAGGTGTCTCAAATCCATGAAAACCATCTTAACTTCCTCTGAATTCACCACTAATGTCTCCCAAAACAAAGAAGGAAACTGCAGCCATGCCAGCAAAACAAAAGGTAAAATTTCTCAAAGCRCTCCTTGGTGTTTAAGTTATTCCATACTTATTCCTTGTCTTCTCAGCCTGTTTCGGTTTCCTCTCTAAATCCACTTATCCTATAATTTAAATCATCACCACACAGCAGACAAAACAAGGAAAAGCCAAATTCCAAGGGCCCAGCAAAACAAACAGCACATCCTGCCCAAACCACCCAGCTTTCAAGCAGCCAAACATTATTTACATCCCTGCCCATTTTTTGCACAAACCCCACACGAAGATGGGAAGGAACATCTGTGACCTCGTGGCGGGTGAGAGAGTGGTAAATGGTAAACCCAACATTCCCAAAATGTTCTGCCACGACATTCTCTGGCATCTAAATTKCCACTTGCAAAGCTACCACTGACTACCCAGCACTTTGTCATTTAAGTGTTCAAAATAAATTCATGCGTGTTCCACCTTTCCCAATAATCCCTCCTCAAGGCTCCACCAGCTGCTCCAGAATGAGCCACAATGCAGAGCCATCTGCCTCCATGACCCTGAAAACATCCCCCTGTGAATAAAGCTTGATTAAGATGTGGAGCATTTACTTTCAACTGAATCTTTACATAAAAGTCATTTTTTTCCCCCCAAATGTTTGCACTAAACCATTAAGGCTAAATTTCCTTTTCCTATTTCCAGCTGAATTATCATTCAGAATTAACCTTTGATTCAAGCAAATATGAACGTGGTGATGGAGTTCATCTTCRATGTGCAAGCACTGGTTTATCAATTTAACAAAACCCCCAAACCCTAATTCTCTTCATTTTTCCTCTCAGTGCTACAGTTAGCATTTTGAAAATATTCACACGGCATCTTCTCATTAATAAACATAAAAGACTAAAAAACGATCTTTCTGAAATTATTCTCTGAAGAACATGTGTTAGCCAGGCAAAAAAAAATCAAGTTTTACTTTAATATTTGGGTATCGAAGATCTACAGGCAGAAGTTTGAACCCTTGTGTGATTTGCATGCATTTTAGAAAGAAATACCTTTTTAGTGCTTGTTCTTTCAGGCTGCTCTGTAAAGCTCMGCCCTGGGGTACCTTTATCTGATTTCCTGAAGTGCAGGGCTTTGGAGGAGCAAATCAGAGACTGACCCCATTGATTGCACGATTAAGGAAGGATCCATTCCACCTGGAAATGCCAAAYTGGTTTGGGTGGGAAGGGACCTTRAAGCCCATCCTGCTCCACCCCTGCCATGGGCAGGGACACCTTCCACTATCCCAGGTTGCTCCAAGCTCCATCCAACCTGGCCTTGGACACTTCCAGGGATCATGGGGAAGCCACAGCTTCTCTGGGAAATCCATTCCAYGGCCTCACCACCCTCACAGGGAAGAATTCCTTCCCAATATCCCACCTAACCCTGCCCTCTGGCAGTRGGAAGCCATTCCCTGTGTCCTGTTGACAGTCAGACTGACCACATCCCCCAAACACAAATCACTGCACGCAACAGCAGCCTAAAAGTCCTTTTTTTTGTGCATCTACTCCTGGATGTTACTTTGTCTTGATGAACTCCTTCCAAAGATTCCCAGCCAAAAACCAAGGCTCTTTCCCTTTCTTCCTTAAGCCTCCACCAGCCTCAGAGCAGGCCCATAAAAAACAGAGCTCTGTGTTTTATCTGAATGCAAACCACAACCTCACGTGGCTGCTCTTCCTGCCCAAACAGTCGAAATTATTCCCTATTCATGGAATTTGCAGTATTCACCCAGATTATCTCAGAGTTCACCGGGCCTTCCTGTGAAAAGGATGGAATGGATGCTTCTAACACGAGCCCACCCGAGGCTGTGCTCAAGAAAGTGCTTCCCTCAGAAACCTCATTTTACAGAATTGTCAGATCACGCTAATTTCTGTACCAACCTGCTCGGGGATGTAACAGCTCTGCTGCTTCCCACATTGTTCTTTCCCACCAAGGATTTCACCTTTGCATAACACTCGTGCCCTTTGCAGATCAAGACTGAAGCGGAGGCTGCTGCATTTCAAACAGACAAGCCCCAGGTATTCCTAGGGCAGGGATTTCCAATTATTAGGAATTCCTTGGCTCTGCCCGCGCGCGCCGCGGAATCATCTCCGCAATTCCAGCTTCAGTTGAACAATGTAACAACCCAAAAGCTTTACGCGGTCATTTCCAAGGTGAAAAATTCCACGTGGGACTAAGAGAATATAAAATTAATGAAAGAGAAGGCTTTAATCAGCTGGAGCACTCCTTGCATCCCTGTGATCCTGCACGGTTCCATTGTTCTGCAGGGATCATAATCGTACACGCTAACGAGAAAATTAATCCTTGCTGCAAATTAGTGCCTAAGATCAGGGTGCTTGCAAAACRGCAGCTGATTAAAAACCCACTTTTCCACTAGCTTTATATGCTTGTACTTCCAGGAGTTCTGGGTGCAGAACTGAGGAGTACAGAAAGCCAAGGAAAAGTGTGAGATTTAGGATGCAGCGCACAGGGAAGGTAAAAGAAGATAAGGGGTGAAAAGGAATAAAGGTGGAATTAATGGGGTAAGAAGTTGTAAGATTTTCCACTCTACATTCTCTCCATCCTTGCTGATCAGCAGGAAAGAAACACCACTAAATGAGCCACTTAATACCTGACCTTCCTCTACTGCAAAAATTCCTCTTATCCCAGATGTTAAGACCGGGCTGGGAATAAATACAGCTATGCCTTCTATTGGTGCCATTTAAAGCATACTCCAGTTCTTTTCTGCTTCAAAAGTGGTGAAAAAAATTAACTAAGACTCCAAAGATGACAGAAATAGGGGTGGCAAGGGCACACAGACCTTGCAGCACGTGCTCTGCTCTGTGGCTGGTCAGTGGAATTGTCCTCTGTGAGGATCAAAACAGGCAAGAAACCACTACATTTGAAACAGGGTATGAAAAATCAGATGTCCTCACACCTGTAGTTGCATGTTCTGTGACAAASTCCATCAATAACCAGCTCTGCTTCTAAAAATTCCAAAATCCATGACTGGGCAGTTTGTTGATATCAACGCCATGATTCCCTGGTGAACCCTGGAATGCTGATGGAATAGGAGCACACGGATCAACAGAACTCCCCTGCTCTTCCAGCTTCCTCCCTCACACTGCAACACCCAAATCTACTGCAGGACAACACCATTTCTCTATTTCCCCCTTTTTCTTCTCCCACCCACACACTGGCCAACCCAGCTGCATCCCGAAGTCCCTGCTGCTGCTCTTTTTTTATATGGAAAACGGGAGTGCAAAGGAATAGCACGTTATCTCCCTGTCCATATGGTGACTGTATCATCTCCTTTTTAGAGTCTTTGACCTCCAGCATAATCCCAAAAGACAACTCAGAGGGACCCATTTAGCCCTCAGCCATGTCTGSCTCCTGTCCTTTAAAGCCTCTTTGATCCCCACCATCATTTGCGAGGTCCCAKAAAAATCAGGGTGAGGCAAAAGAAGCGCTGGCAGTTTATTTAATTCAAAAAAGCYTGGCAATCATCACATTAAGCTGATTTTTTCTCACCAGTGACAAAAGCTTTCATAGCATGGTCACAGGCTCCAAGCAGYCACCGAGTTCCACGTTCTCTGATCAAAATGTTTGCCTACAAAAACCGCATTAAGGCAGATAAACCCCACTGCTCGCTACTCTCACGCGTCRGCAAATCCTTCAAGGCCGAAGGAATATTAAGTGGGAAAAGGGACAGAAGATAATTCTTTGTAGCAATAATAACCCAAAGAGATGGGTAAACAAGGTCAGGTCCCTCGGGGGGAGAGGGGTGATTTAACTTCTCCATCAGCACAGCCTCACTCAGCCCAGGATTTATGGAACACGCGGAGCCGCGGGAGCAGCACCATCCCAGTGTCGCGGCATCGTCRGGAATATTGGAGAGGGAAGTTTTAACAGCACTGCTGAGAACAGCTATTCCTGATGGAYATTGTCAAAAACCAGCCTGTCAGCAGGTTGTAGAAAATCCCAYGAACACCTCACAGCAGGTTATAGAAAATCCCACACACACCGGGCACACGGAAGGAATGACCCTCCGGAGTCAGGAAGCGAAAAGCCCTGGACAGCTCCCAGCTCTGCTCCGGCCTGGACAGCTCATCCCAGCCACAGGAGCTGGAAAATACCTGCCGTGGACACCAGCAGCTCATGGCTCTGTGCTCTGTCACGACTGCTGTGTCACTCCTCCTTTATTGCTGCTTTCAGAACTCAGCAGATYCAAAATAATTCCCATTTCAGCCTCTGCCGTAGCCAAGTTTGTCAAAAGGACTGAGATCCTTCAGGGATATTTGGGAGTCAAATAATGCTCCAGGCCCCTGGATGCAGCAAGCCCTCCCTCCAGTCTTCCTGGATTAAAGCCTTATGGATGCAGCACAGCACAAAGCTTAAGGAATTATCTTTCCCAGGAGGAAATCAAGGCATAGGAGTCGATTCCAGCGGGGACTGGAGCACACTGAGGAACCCCGATGGAATATTCTATTTGCCTTTGTTTAATCAAGGCTGAAAGAAGGTAGATTTAGATTGGATATTAGGGAGAAATCCTTCCCTGGGAGGGTGGGGAGGCCCTGGCACAGGTTGCCCAGAGAAGCTGTGGCTGCCCCATTCCTGGAAGCATCAAGGAAAGGTTGGATGGGGCTTGGAGCACCCTGGGATAGTGGAAGGTGTCCCTGCCCGTGGCAGGGGATGGGACTGGATCACCTTTAAGGTCCCTTCCAATCCAAACCATTCTGGGATTCCATGATTCTACTGATTCCCTAACCTGATGATGTGACTTTATTATAATTTTGAAGGAACCATATCAGCATAAAGTCTCAAAAAAAGGCAACTTATTGATTTTTTTCAAGCTTTCAAGAAATCACAATAAATAAGTTTTTAAGTAATCAGTAGTATGGGAAGAGAAGGAGACTGAATTTACTGATGGCAAGACAACAGCTACAATAATTCTCTTTTTTGCTTCACTTCCACTCTTTGTTGTACTGTGCCCTTTCAGGTACAAACAAGCTGAATTTTTGTCATGTTTTTTTATCAGGAACTGCTGTGAAAAACTGGTACTGGCAAACTGTGAGAATGACAAGGCCTTCCCCCCAGTACACAAAATGAATCACACCGATCCTGTTGGTGTATTATTTTGTGTTCACAGCAACCAGGGAGGGCTTGGAGATGAGAGATGTTCCCAGAAAATGCCACAATGCAACATTTAATAGACCTCAATCACTTCAGCATTTGAGTGCTCCATAATGACTGAGTCATTAAATAACGCCTAAAAAGCCAAATAATAAAAACTTCCCTCTTCCTAAGTATCTATTAAAGTGCAATCTAAGTTAATACAAGGAATGGGAGTGTATTTAGGAAAACCTGCGGATTTTCATTCTTTTTTYCCCCCGCTCAAAACTCTGCAGTGGGAGAATTCAAGCTCGATAAAACCCTTGTTTCCCTCCCAACCTTCCCCCTTTCTCAGGAGGCATTCAGGAGAGGCCCATAATCCATCCCCAGACTGAAACTACTGCCTGAAATGTTAATTTTATTGGCAAAGGGAGTGTTAAACACACCCACGCCACCAACGCACCCGTGCTAAGCCCCTAAGAACGGCTTTGGCACGAACTGCACCAAGGCAGAGTTTCACACCAGCTGATTTCTGCTTTTAACTTGTGTTTTGCACCACAGAGGGCAGGGGRGGAACACTCACCTCTCATCAGCTCCCCTCCCCGTGGCACAAAGCTGTTTTGCAAAGAYTGGGATAATTGCACCAGTTATTCTGGCTCAGGCTGAGGGTCCATGGAATTACTGCTCCGCTTCCAGCAGTGGCCATAAATGGATTGTAAGTAAAAATTATGTTTCTGGCAGTTCTCTGAAACCACTGGTTTAACACGCAGCAAAAAGTCTGGAAAATGAGCACAAYGTTGGCCATTCCTAAGGAGTTACCAGCAGTGAAAAGTGGGGTTTTAATCATCCATAAATCCCTGTGACGTCCATACCACCGAGGGATGTGCCATCCTCATCCCCTTGTCTGGCAAGGACAAGGCTAAAAAAAAAAAAGGACAGAGGAAGGTGATCCAAATTATTCCAGGAATGAAGCAGCAGAATTGCAGGAAGGAAGCCCAGCACTTCGAGAAGGACACTGCGGGAAGAAAGCTGGAACACTTCCATTCGGAGAGGAAAAGCCTGGGGGATAAAACTGAGGCTTCCAAAAATCCCAAGTGTAACAGAGGATTGAACTGCAGCACAAAACTGCACAATCCTGAACAAAAGGGTGTTGAAGGAAATCAGCAGGAAAGTGGTTTAAAACAGAGAATCAGCAGSATCATAAAATTCCAGACTGGTTTAGGTGGGAAGGGACTTAAAGCTCATCCATGGGCAGGGACACCTCCCACTAYCCCAGGGTGCTCCAAGCCCYGTCCAGCCTGGCCTTGGACACTTCCAGGGATGGAGCAGCCACAGCTTCTCTGGGAAACCTGTGCCAGGGCSTSAGAATTACCAGAACCAATAAATTTCATTCCAGTTGCTCCGTATTCAGGATACTGGGAATCCCCAGACTCATTTGGATGAGCCATGGCAGTCCAAGTCCACAGTTCTTTCAAACAAGTTTAAGGGAAAGAATTGAAAAAAAGCCACCACATCTAATTCCAAACTCTTCCACAGAAAGACCACATAAAGCCAAGGCTTTATCTTATTTAACAAGAACAATTAAATTGAGTTTCTGTATAGTCAGGAAGAGCATTCCAAGGTGAAAACACACCATTATTCCTTCATTTCTCAGTGTACAGCACCACGTGTTTACCCACAAGGGTCCCCAAGTACTTCAAAAATACAAACAAACCAAATCTGCACAAATCTCTCATGGAATTTTGAACAGTTTGAGAGCAATACCTGCCCAATATTCCCAACTTCCATCCATTTTAGTCATATCACAGAATTCCAAGCAAGGAAACTCCTTAGGTAGGATGGAAAATAGACTGAAGGGAACTTAAAAAATCTTGTATAAACCAGACTATAGATATTTAAAATAACAGGCTGACATACAAGCACATCCAGAGTATTTCCCACTCAGTTAGACTAAATTAGGCAGAATCTGTAGTCATAGAATATACAGAATATGGTATTTGGGGTTATATTTGAATTATTCATTTATACGATTTTGCTTCTTGGATTCTCTTATCAATTATTTGTKAACTAAAGGYCAAAAMCATACATATATATATATATATTTCTGAAAATAAAACCAGTCCTACCTCCATTGCCAGTGCTGCTGTCTGCTGGTCGTAGTGGTTCAGGAGGTTGGGCATGAAGGTGGTGTTGTAAGGCAGATCCTGGCACATCCTCAGGATGATGGGCTCGCAGGAAAACAGGCTGTGCCCCCCCGTGGGCCCCACCCAGACATCCAAAATCCAAAGGGAACACAGCATCCAGCTCACAGCCATCCTTCCACGCCGGGAACGGGGCCAGGGATGGAGCCCTGGCAGGAAGCTCTTCCAGCTCCTCATGGATCCACAGTTTTCACTTTGATATTCCCAGTCCTTGCTTGAGGTTCCTCCCAGCTGGAATAGTCTTGGTATTCAACATCCTTAGCTCAGTSTGGAAGATGATGTAGAAGAAATCTTCCCTTTTCCTTTCTCAGTCCTCAGCGGCACGAATTAAATATGGAAATTCTAACCACATTCCCACACGACTGACCCCATGGTGACAGAGCAGCAGTCGAGGGACTTTTCTTCTTTTGCTGGACGACCTGGAACAAAAAACACAACAGAACAACTAAAGAGCCTTGTAATCCATTARAATATTTTACCTCTCAGTTTCTAAGGATTACTACCGGCAGACAAATTGCTTCAAGTTCTCCTGACAAGTTCCAATCCTGTTTTCTTTTTTTTTTAATTTCTGGAGGACATTAATGGCAGATGGAAGAATTTAATGGCAGGATTTGATGGGAGAAAAGCTGGGATGCAGCAAGACTATCTAAAAACAACRAAAACGGGGATCATATTCACTCTGACAGAAGTTATTTTTAGCAAACCCCACCCTTTCACCATGTGGGTACCACTGCTGACCACACTGAAACCAGGCTGGCTGTGACTCAGCACCTCCACTCACCCCGATAGCATCTCCTTGTTTGCACGGCCTCGTCACTCCTGGGGAATAATTATAAAACAAAAACAAAACCAGTCACCAGCACCAGCACCCCACAAGTCCCAGCTCGCCACTGTCCTGCCCAACGAGCTGCATCAYGGTTTGGCTACCTGGCCTCGAATGTGGCATTTTAGCTGCTTGGGAACAGCTTTTTCTGTTGTCCCAAACCCATTTTAATGCCACACATCCATCCTCCTCTCCAGAAACCATCCCAGCAGCTGAGGAAAGCCAGGAGAAGGCGGGTTTGACCACCCCTTTTCTCCACACGCTCCCAAAGAGGGAAATCGTACGGTTGCTCTGCCAGTTCCATGGAGCCAATTTAAACAGGAATCACTCCCTGGGGCTGGATCTGTGTTTTCTCAGCAGAATGGGGACTCAGCACATTGTGCTCCTCCACTGGAGAAACTCTGAAATGGGAGGCTGAAGCGTGGAAAAAGTTCACAGAGCCCTAAGAGGGCAAAAAAGTCCCTCTGTCATAACGATTTTGTCATACAACGATAAAATTTGCAAAATTCAGTCTCTAAGCAGCTGCTTTGAAGTGAATTACTGTTAAAAAAGGTAACAGAAATCCAGAAACTCCGTCTGAACCAGAAACCCCAAAGTATTGCATCAATATTCCCAAGAGTAGGCAACCACAAATTTGAGCAGACTCCCAGTCTGGAGAGAAAAGAGATTTTCCTTGGAAAAAGTTTCTCCTTTCTCCCTAACGCAAACATAGGGAGAGATAGGAAAGACTGAATTACCAGACATCTGCTGGTATCAGTTATGCACATTTTTATTCACACAGGCCCATCTCACGGTCAGAAAAATTAAGGTTTTAAATCCTCACACACTTTGTGGGTTGGAGTGGATAATCTGGAGAGGTTCCTTCCAACCTAAACAATTCTGGGCTTCTCCGTAACATCACGAGAGGGAAAGGGTTTGGCTGGAGCTTTTTGAAGACAGGCTGGTTTAAAAACAAACATGCAAAGAGGAAAAAAAAAAGACCAAGATGCTAAAGATAAGCCTGTTAAATTCAGCTCATTGACAAGTTGCTTTCACAGGCTGCTTCCCTCTCTCACGGAGTGGCTGAGGCAGCACTGAAGTACTGAAAAAATATAAATAGGAAAAGTTCCAAGCCCAGGAAAAACAAAACACGACCAAAAAAAGAGCAGGAAAGAGAACTACCTACACCTGGAGTGGCAGAACCAACCAACACAGCTCAAATCTCAGCTCACGTTCTGAAATGTTGCTGGGAAGAGTCAACACACTGAGTTAAAAGATTCAGATCAGCCACAATATTTAACACTTTACATGTAACCACACCTGATTTAAGGCCAATTTCAAGTCTCTGTGAGCTTGAAAAGTTGTGTCCTTCTGATTTAAGAAATGCCATTTCTCAGACTGACTCTTGAACAATTTGGCAACTCCAAAAAGAAACAAGGAGCTGAACTGTCCCATCTCCCAGGCAGCATCCTGGATGCCCTGGATCCTAACCCTGGAGCCCTTCTGCACATTCCCACTTCCTCACCAGAAGATCACAAGTTACAGACAGAAAAAAACCCCAATTCCTGCTTAGTTTTGTACACTTCCCTGGCAGAAAGACTGGAAATAAATGGTCCCTTCACACCCAAACCAGTCTGTGATCCCAAGCTGTACAAGGTGTTCAATCCCTTTGGAATCTATTCCTTTGCTTTTAACATTTTAATAATAGTTCCTCAAACTCAGGGGGAAAAAAAAAACCTTTTGAGTTTGTTGTCATCTCCAGAACTCTGGATTCACATGACTTTTTTTTTCTTTATCCCAAACACTTTGAGCACCAAACTCCAAAAGATTTTATTCCACAATTTGGGTGAGGTCACCTTGCAGTGTGGATGAGCAAGAGGCTTTTTTTGCTCCCTGTAATTGAGGTGTAATTGCAGTGATCAGTAGAAAAACCTTCACAAAGAAGGTTCAGAAGCAACCTAAGACGAACTGTGCTCACACCAGTTAAAATCTAAAGCACAAATACTGGGCAAATCCAGGTCAGGATCTGGAGTCTTGGGAAAAACTGCAATGGTTTTTTGGGAGTCTTGGGAAAAACTCCAAGAATTCTCCGTAGAAATCATATTAATGACATACAAAACAGTAGGATCCAAACACATCCACCTACCCTCTGACTTCCCCACAACCTCAAACCGAAAAAAACATGCAAAAACATAGAYTCAATAAGCCACAAACCCGAAGTTTTAACTATGCAAAGAGCATTGAAAAATTTCATTGTCCTTTTATGCTCAAGGCATTGTTTTAAGTATCATAAATAAAATTAAGAATGTATTTGGAGACGGAAAACTACATCCAAATATACAACCTGGTCATCCAGTGCCCCTTCATGGGAAAAACAAAGTAATTCCAGGTGAARTGAAGCAAAAAGAAAACCCCTGCCGCTGCGAAAGGAGCCCCAAGTTTTGCAAACGAGCCTATAGATGATCTATTAATTGGTGCAGACAGATGGGTGCTGTAATAAGCAAKCCTCGGTGTCAGGAGAGCTTCTTACCACAGATCCAGTTTGTACACTCTTTGTTAAGCCTCTGCATATGAGATTTTGCGGTTATTTTTATATGTACATAAAAACAAAACACTTTCGATGACACCGGGGATAAAAGAGGAGGGGAGGCCTCCCCTTCCACCACAGGCACTGCAAATAAAATGCAGGCAAAAGGAGTAGTTTGTCCGTGTGGTTGTGGATTTTTACATTATTTAGCATCAGGAGAAGGCCATCCAATTCTTGCTGTAGAGGATTAATTGAGACATGCACGGACAACTGCTATAAACAGTGAAAATCACGGGGAGAAAGGGGCTTTTCAAAAATAAATTTCAAAGTTCCAAAGGGAGCAATGAGAGGGRAACAATAAGAAACTCATCAGACTTTAGAAAGAAAGGATGCAGGGGGATTAATTCACAGTTATCCGTCCCAGAGAAACGAGGAGATAAAACAACAAACCAGACTCCTCCTGTCCAGGGGGAAAATGTCACCTCAGTCTCTCCCCACCCAATTCTGACCATGGGGAGAGGAGAGGAACTCATTCATGGCACACAAGCACTTGCCAGCGTTTCCCCAGCCCATTCCCACCCACATGAAGGCACRAAAGGAGAATACATTATTCTCCCAACTCCATTTTAATTAGTCAGTGGGAAAGAAACTCCCGTGCCGCGCTCCCTGGTTCCACTTCTGTTCCCGTCTTCAGGGAGAGCCACGCCATAATCCCCCACATCCTCTATTTCAATTAGGAGGAAAGAGGGAGGATGGAAAGGCAGGAATAATTCTGGGGAGATTTTTCCATGATCAYCACAGAATCATGGGATGCGTTTGGGTCGGAAAGGACCTTACAGCTCATCTAATTCCAAGCCCCCGCACCACGGGCAGGGATGCCACTCATTAGCTATGGACAGGGCTAGCACCTCTCTCCTTGAGTTCGTATTCCACGGGAAGGAACTGGAGAGGGAAATCTTCCATGGGAAGCAGGCAGGCTGCCGGCCGAACCAGCATCCCCTTGTCCCCCCTGGATCCTCGCCGCGCTTGAAAGGCGAAAGGAACAAGTGCACACGCGGGACCAGCATCCTCCTGGATTCCTGCTGCACGGCGAAGGAGCGGGGAGGAGATCCACGCGCAGAACCCCTGCACCCCTTCCCCGCGTTCCCAGAAGGAGCACGGAGCGCACGGATAGAGCAGGCATCCCCCCGATCCCTCCGCCGAAGGACCAGCATCCCTTCCCCGGGGCGACCGGCACCGCACTACGACACGGGGGAGCCCGGGACCGGCATCCCCAGCCCCGCAGGGAGAGCCGGGGGATGGACCCAGCACCGCCCCAGCGCGCAGGACGCGCATCCCTCACCCTCCGCCCGCCCGCGGAGCGCAGGACCAGCATCCCCCGTCCCTCGGCTGCGCTCCGCCGCTCCCCCGCCCGCACGGCGCCGCACGGCCGCCCCGCTGCGTGGCCGCCGCGCCCCGCCACCGCCCGTCCCCAGGGCGGACGGAGCGGCCCCCGGGCCATCCCGGTGCCCGCCGCGCCCCCGTTACCTGCGCGGGGTCCCGCAGCCCTCCCGCTCCCGCGCTCTCCCCTCCGCTGGCGGCGGCGGCGGCGGCGGCAGCGCCCGCGCCCCCGCCCCCCAGCCCCGCGCGGCCACGCCCCCCGCGCCATCGCGCCACGCCCCCTCCGCTCCGCGCAGCCAATCAGAGGGCGCCGAGCCGGTTGCTAGGTAGATCGGAACCCCCGGCCGGGCTAACCCCGCCGGTGGGCTCTGATTGGCTGGAGCCCCCCGGGGTTGCCATGGAGACGGGATGCGGACGGGGAGGAGGAGGAAGAGGAGGAGGCGGCGTCCGCTGGCGGGAGGAGGAAGGTGAGAGGACACGGGAGGACGGGGAGGGACGCGGGACCCCTGGGAGAGCGTGGGGAGGGGGCGTCACTGCAGAGGGGCGCGGGGGGACGCATCCCTCGGGACCCTGCGGGTGGAGAGGGTCGTCACAGCGGGACAAACGCAGAGTGGCACGGCGGGGCGGGGATAGAAATGCGTCGRGACACAGCGGGAGGTGGCACAAACCCCGTAGGGAATGTGGAGGGGATAGCGGGTTCGGGATGCGGGGAGGAAAATGGAAAACCCCGGTGACAGCGGGAGCTCTGTACACCAGCGTTGCAGGGATGTTCCTAATGTTTACATCCTGACAGCGCGGGATGGGATTGATCCCTATGTGTAGGGATGCTCAGGTGGGCAAGAGGCCGATGGCCACTGGGCTGTCCCAGCTCTGGGGTGGCAGCAGGGCCAGGGCAGTGCCCGTCCCCTGGGCTGGCGCTGCTGGGGCACCTCCAGTGCTGGGGGCAGCTCTGGGACCCTCCTGACAAGAGAGACCTGGAGGGGCTGGAGCGTGTCCAGGGAAGGGAATGGAGCTGGGGAAGGGACTGGAGCACCAGGAGGGGCTGAGGGAGCTGGGAAAAGGGCTCAGCCTGGAGAAAAGGAGGCTCAGGGGAGACCTTCTGGCTCTCCACAACTCCCTGACAGGAGGGGGCAGCCAGGTGGGGATTGGGCTCTGCTCCCAGGGAACAAGGGACAGGATGARAGGAAATGGCCTCAACTGGATATTAGGCTGGCCAGGCACCAGCACAGGCTGCCCAGGGCAGTGCTGGAATCACCATCCCTGGAAGTGTGCAAAAACCACGTGGATGTGGCACTCGAGGAGATGGTTTAGTGGTGGGTTAAAGTTTGGGCTTGCTGATCTTAGAGGTCCTTTACCAACCTGAACAATTCTGTGATTCCAGGAAGAGAGTCTCCAATAATGGAGGTGTAAGGGGACAGGGAATAAAGGCATCATGCAAACAGTATAAGCTCAGTAAATGAGTGGAAAACACTCTGGTATCCATGGATAAGTCTCAGCCTTGCTGGACTATTGATTTCAGCCCCAGGTCCTTCTTAATCCATTCCTGGCCCATCCTGTACCTGTGCTTCTTGCTGCTAAAGCCTTTCTTCCATCGCCGCACTATTTATTTTGATATCATAATTTACAGTCAAAATTACTTTCCTGCCTTAGTTTGAGATTGATTCAGTTAAATTCTGTTTATTCCCATCTGAACTCCTCGACTGTGCCGTTGTTGCCACATGGATTGTTGGGATTAGGGAAATACCTCCTTGAATCTCTGCGTGCACCAGGCTCTGTGGACCACAAAGGCTTTTTTGCTGTAGAGATGTGGTCAAAAAMCAGTAATAAAGTGGTTCTGCTTCTGCAGGAGTTGTTTTGGGCATGGTTAAGCAGAGATTAGCCCAGGTAAAGGGAATTATTCCAATGCCCCTAGTTGATGGGATATGATCRTTACGGAATGTTGAGCTTTCTTCAGTGGAATCACTCATTTATTAAACCAAAGGCTTGACCCAACTCCTACTGGAATCAGTGGAAGTATTTCCAGTGGCCTCCAAGTGACATTTTATTCCTGTTAGACCACACCATTCCTGTCCCCTGCCCTGTGACACTTTGTGTCTCCTTCATACATCTCCAAAAGTGCAAATCCGTGGGATCCYCACTCAGTGTATCCTTCTATCCACACTGGGAACCATTCCTAGGGACTCTGGCTGGACTAACCGAGGCAGTTTTGCTCTTTTTAACCCTGTATAAACTCATAAAACTTGGGGTTTTTCCCCCAATCTCTTTTGCACTGGTATTTACTATACCTGCCACCTGCTCCCACATTTCCTTTTTATTTTTTCTAGAAGGATAATAGATAATTTTTTTKGCAACATCTTTTCCTCTTCGGGCAGTGAACCCACATTTTCCTTATGTCTATTTAAGGCTTGGTCCTTGTTCACCTCCCCTCCCTCCTCTTGCTGGTGGAATGTTTTGGGATCACCTGAGCTGGATGAATTTCATCCCGGGATCCGTGGAGAACAAGCTGGAGCAATCTCTGGAATGTTATTTCGGGCAGCCAGTGCAAAGATAACGACTCTGGCAGAAGGAAAGCTGGGCCTTGGCAAAAGCAGCCTGTCAATCCCAGCTCTGCACAGCATTCCAGCTCCTTTTCCATGAGGCTGCTGCAGCCACCTCAATGTCACCTCACGGATTCACTGTGACCAGAGTCCCTGCRGGCTCTTGGGATTCAGGGAGTCACAGTATGGTTCTGTCAGAGAGTGGTTTAGGGGGGAAGGGACCTTAAAACCCATCCGGTTCCATGGGCAGGGACACCTTCCCACTATCCCAGGTTGCTCCAAGCCCCGTCCAACCACCGTGGGGAGCAGTGGAAGGGGGGATTTTGCCCCTCTGCCCTCCTCAAGTGAGACCCCACCTGCAGAGCTGCCTCCAGCCCTGGGGTCCCAACAAGAGAAGGATGTGGAGCTGTTGGAGCAAATCCAGAGGAGACCACGAAGCTGCTCTGAGGGCTGGAGCCCCYCTGCTCTGGAGCCAGGCTGGGAGAGCTGGGAATGTCCAGCCTGGAGAAGAGAAGGCTCCAGAGAGACCTCAGAGCCCCTTCCAGTGCCTAAAGGGGCTCCAGGAGAGCTGGAGAGGGACTTGGGACAAGGGATGGAGGGACAGGATGCAAGGGAATGGCTTCCCATTGCCAGAGGGCAGGGTTAGATGGGATATGGGGAAGGAATTCTTCCATGTGAGGGTGGGGAGCCACAGATTCCCAGAGAAGCTGTGGCTGCCCCTAGATCCCTGGAAGTGTCCAAGACCAGGCTGGAYGGGGCTTGGAGCAACCTGGGATAGTGGAAAGTGTCGGGATTGGAACRGGATGAGCTTTAAGGTCGCTTCCCACCCAAACCATTCCATGATTCCCTGAGCTCCTAAGTAAACRTTGAGTCCCAGCATGTGCAGCCYTTGAGGAATGCCASTAAATACTCCAACATCAAGTCCAGTTCCGGCACTTTCATGGCTTGTGCAGCTGGGAATGCGACTTCTCCCTGTGACCCACCAGGATCATCCAATCCGAATCCTGACCCAACAATCCCACCCTGTGCRTCCCTGGGAGCGTTGTCCAAAGGCTCCTGGAGCTCTGGCAGCCTTGGGGCCGTGACCATTCCCTGGGGAGCTGTTCCAGTGCTCAGCCACCCTCTGGGGGAACAACCTTTTCCTAAAATCCAACCTAACCCTCCCTGACACAGCTCCAGCTGTTCCCTCAGGTCCTACAGCTGGAGAGAGATCAGCGCCTGCCTCTCCACTTCTCCTCAAGAGGACATTCCAGGCAGGATTTTTCCAGATTCTGAGCCACATTTTTGGCACAGAAGGCTCACGAGGGGGTCCAGAGGCTCAACTGTAACACACCAGTCCTTGGAGGTGCTTTGGGAATGCAGTTCCAGCACCCAAAAACCACATCTACGAGGGAAACTGGAACGGGAACCCAGGGCTGGGAATGCGCTGGCTTTGTGACTAATGGAAAAGGTTGTCCCTGAAAAACAGGACACGGGTGCCTGGACCTGTTTTTTTGGCAGCAGAGCTGTTTCTGCGCGTTGAAATCCAGGGGCCTTGCAGGAAAACAAAACAAAAACAAGGCAGTGAATGATCCCATCCCCACAGGTATCCCAAAAACTCCCACTCGGTTGCACAAGAAGCCTTTGAGGTTGTCCAGCTGCGGAATGTGAGGATGGGAAACCTCGGTGAGCCCTTCAGCCTTCAGTGGGAAGTTAAATTTGGACAGGCAATATGTTATTTCAGGATCTTTAGCCAAAAAAAGAAAGGAGAAAGAACTCGGATTCTTGTAAGGGATTTATTCCCTGAGCACGGAGAGGAAAATGCAGCAGATTTTTCATCGTTTTTTCTTTATATTTCTGTGATTCCGTAATAACTCAGGAAAGAAAGGAAGGAAAAATTAAGGATAAAAGTGATGTGCCCAGACAGATCCCGCAGTGGGTTTTGAAGATTACTCCACAGAAACAGAGAGGAATTCTGTCTGGGTAAGGAATGGGGGCCTGAGCTTTCCTGAGGATGTACCTCATGAGCCTCAGAGCTGGAGCAGCTACAAAAGTCCTTTTTCCGGGTGAGTTTTGATGTGTTTGGGTTCAGGACAGGCTGGAAACACAATATGGGACTTAATTCACAGATTTGCCTTTCCTTTGTTCCAAAAATCCTGTTATCCATCCTGCCACCGTCAAGCTTTAAAGCGATCTGAGGTATTTACAGAAAAACTGCCTAATAATTATGTGCAGGGAAATGAGATATTTTTTAATGTGGTAAAGAAATTATTTGGCTTTCAGGCTGCTGCAGCTTAAGCCTCCAGCCTGGAAATTGGATAGCYGGGGTGAGGAATGGCATTATCCTGCTGCATCCAACTGCAGGAGAGAAGATGAAGGGCAGAAAAAAAAGGTTTTTTCTCTGTCTGGGCAAGAATTTATGAAGAAATGGCTTTGTCTGAACAAAGTCCAGTTATCGGTGTCACAAAAGGGGAGATTTTGTTAAATGTCTGATTTACTTCGTGTGGAAATTCCTGCAGCAAAAATCATGGAATCATGGAGTCGTTGAGGTTGGAAAAGACCTTTAAGATGACCAAATCCAAGCATCAACCACCACCATGGTCACCACTAAACCTCGTCCTCAAGTGCCACATCCATGTGTTTTTTAACACTTCCAGGGATGGGGACTCCACCACCTGTTCAAAGGCATAATCAGTAACATTTGTGATGGGGAAGTCCTGCTTAATTATTAATTATTCATTGTTTATTAGTGCACAGAGGTCCCACTGGGAAATCACAGAATTCCAGAATGGTTTGGGTGGGAAGGGACTTTAAAGCTCATCCTGTTCCACCCCCAGCCGTGGGCAGGGACACCTTCCACTATCCCAGGTTGCTCCAAGTCTCATCCAACYCGGCTTTGAACACTTCCAGGACTTTTAATTCCTTCTGACCTTTACAGTCATGGATATTGTGGGTGAATAAAATAAAAGGCCTCACCCTTCCCAACTTCCAAATAATTTTTCCCCGTGTTGTTGCTGTGCTAGGAAATAATTGGATTCCTTCTTTAAATTATTTGCTKCCCATGAACATTATGGAATAGCACAGGGATAATGTCGGTCTTTGTTGTGTTTTGTAGCCATTGGGGGTGACAGGAGGATCCACCCTCTCCTGTATCCATGGCTTTTGCACCTCCTAAAAACGTGGATGGYTCCAAGCTCCAGTTCAAGCTCAGCACGTGGACTCCCCTGAACCACCAGCTCATGAATGACAAGGCAAGTTCCAAGTGCAAACGGGTGAAATTCAGGGAATCACGGAATTGYTGAGGCTGGAAGGGACTCGTGGGGATCACCCAGTCCAACCCCTCAAGGCAAAGCCAGCCTGAGCATTTATTTCCTCAGGATCGTGTCCAGTTGGTTTGGAATATTCTCAAATCCCGAGACAGGTTCACTTCACAAACTCCCAAGTCCTAGAAAAMTTTAATTCATGTTTTTCCCTGTCATGGTCGACGGAATAAGAACTTTAAGATTTTGTTCACTTTTAGAAGTATGGAGATACCAGAAACACATAAAGTCTTTATGATGTATAAATATAAACACTACCRTGAAAAAAATGGAAATTTCTGGTTTATATTTGTTTAAAGCGAACAAGAATTTGATTTAAATATTGCTATTTTGCCAAACTGATTGTTTTTAAACAAAAAATTTGCTTTTATTTCCTACTGAACATCACCAAATGATCTTTTCTTTTGCACCAAATGGCTCCAGTTTCACCCCAGAGCAAAGTGAGTGTGAGTCAAGGGCTCTGAATGGTCTCTGTGTTCAGCTCACAGCAGATCCCTCCATCCCCCTCCCTGCCTTCCCTGCTCCAGCCTCGCGGGGATGACGCCGCATGGATATTTTGGAAGCTGAAGTGATGCACCAACTTATAAATAATGGGATGCATTTCCTAACCCTCCCACTCTGATCCTAAATCTGGGATCTGCCAGCACCACCCGGGGGCTTTGGGCTCCTGTGTCACCAGGAGCGTTTTCCTCCCTCCCAATTCCGTTCCCATTCCTGTCGATGATTCACAGGATTTAATCCAGAGAGGGCCGTTCTGGCTTCCTGGATTTCTTGGGACCACTTGTTTTGCACAGTTCTCCCAGTTTTGAGCTCAGAATTTGGCTAAAACGGGTGGAATTTGGCTAAAATGCATCTTCCAGGAAGGTATCCAGGCTTYCTTTGGGGTGAAGGACTGTCATTCCTCACAAAATGGGAATTTCACCACTCCCCTAATAATTTTCTCATGATTAATCCCTTATATCACAAAAAGATGAGGCCTCGTCTCCTGTCTGAATACCTCCAGCATTAAAATTAATTTGATTCTTCCCTTGTTCCCTTATTAAATTCTTCTGTATCCAGCATTTTTTTTTCCTTGTGGAAGGACTTTTACCCCACTTCAAGCCAACACTTGAATTTTTTTTTTTTTTTTTTTGATAAACTAAAGAGATTGAGCCCTTTGAAGTCCTTTCAATCTGGCAAATTCTCCAGCCTTTGAATCATTTTAATGCTTCCTGCACCCTTTAATCATTATTTTTACAGATACGCATCACTGCGGAATAAAGTATGATCTAACTAGAAATAAGTGCATGGGTAAAACCACCTTTTCCCACCTTTTCCCACCTCTTCCCAACTCTTCCCACCTCTTCCCACCTCTTCCCACCTCTTCCCACCTTTTTACGCCTCTGCTCCTTAGGATGTTGCACTGAGCAGCAGCAAAACTTTTAGGAATTAGTATTGGATTTTTGTACAATCCAACGCTTGATGATGTTCCAGGCAGGGAAGAACACACCACGAGCTCCCAGAATACACCATAAACTCCCAGACCTGTGCTCAGGGATGAGCTGGAAGTGTTGCAAAGGCCTGTGGATGTGGCATATGGTTGGACTTGACGACCTTGGAGGTCTTTTCCAACCTTGACGATTGCATGAAATTCCTAATAAAAAGTGTTTGCTTGTTTCTGATCCAGGTTTTAAAGCCCTGACCTGCCCAAAAATTCCTTTTCCYGTATCCCTACGCCGCAGCGAAAAAAAAAAATCTGCCACAAAATTAGCTCTGACGTTTGGAATCAGGAGATATTCCATGAGATATTTATAGGGAGCTGGAGAGGGAGAAGGTGCCATTTCTGTGCAGTCATGTGTCTGCTCATTTCTGCTCTTTTAGGAGTCAGGATGACGAGAAACAGGAATTTATAGATGGAAGGTGCAGGAAAAGCAGGGAGAGAAGAGATGTGTAAGAAATGAACTTGGAAGAGGCAAGGAGGGGCAGGAGTGGTGGGAATTCAGAGCTGATCCAAGGCAGAAGTGTCAAAATTCCATCGTTAGGAGCAGGCCCAGGAACACTTGGTGTCATGAATTTCCTACTAATAAAATTTTGGGTAATCCTGGGGGTATTCCATTAATACGTCCCCG
The DNA here is from genome assembly GCA_018881555.1 of Amblyornis subalaris. Classification (NCBI taxonomy): domain Eukaryota; kingdom Metazoa; phylum Chordata; class Aves; order Passeriformes; family Ptilonorhynchidae; genus Amblyornis; species Amblyornis subalaris. The sequence continues at coordinate 563,019 of JACAXG010000234.1, forward strand.
TAGGTTTCCCTGGATTTTCAAACATGCTCAAGAGTACACTTCTCATGGAATCCCAGGATGATTTGGGTGGAAAGGGACCTCAAATCTCATCCCATTCCACCCCCTGCCGTGGGGGGGACACCTTCCACTATCCYAGGKTGCTCSAAGCCCCATCCRRCCYGGYCTTGGACACTTYCAGGGAYGGGACAGCCACAACTTCTCTAGGAAACSTGTGCCAGGGCCTCCCCACCCTCWCAKGGAASAATTTCTTCCYAACATTTGGCATCTTCTCCTCTTAGGGGGTTGGAAATAGGTGATCTTTAAGGTCCCTTCCAACGCAAACCATTCCATGATTCTCTGATTGCTTTAAAGACTGGATCAGCATCAGGGACAGACCAAAGTGAAGGAAGCAGAATTAGGAAATCTCAAATGATGCAGAGTTCACGGTCACAAAAACAGAGATGAAAACTGAGATGTGCYGAGGTGGTGCTGCAGTCGAGGATGAAGCAAAGGCAGGAGATGGAGCATCCTGCAGACTCATCCCTGTGAGAGCAGGGCTGTGCTGCCTTTAGGGAAGAATTCCTGACTGGAAGTCGAGCAAGGATTTGCCTTCTGCTGGGCAGGAATTCAGGTGTGAGACAGGGGAACCTCCAGTGGCGTTTGCAGCAAAGGATGGAGGGATTTTCCAGCCACTTGAGTGTCTTTAACCCCCCTGGAGCCAGAGRTGGGAGACAGGAGATCCCAGGAGCATCCTGGGCCTCTGGCTGCATCCAAGGCACGCTGTGGGGGCAGCTCCAAGGCCTTGGAGGAGAGGACAGCAAACACGGGCTTGATTAAGGCAGTGGGTGCCTTAATTATACCAAATTTGGGCCATTCTGTTGCTAATTAAGGCTTCCAAGTGCCTGGAGAGGCAAAACTTTCCGGCAGACCTGGCTCAGATGCATCTCCAAGAACGCAGAGAGCAAATATGTGCCTTTCTTTGATCAGGCACCACGAACATCGCTCTGGGTTACACAAACAGCTCCCTCCTTCCTCGAATTCTCCAACCCCAAAACTCACATCTTTGACTATTCATCACTCGCTTGGGGCAAAATCCTTTCCCGAGTTCAGCTTGTTGAGTTTTTTGTTGGTTTTTTTTTTTTTTTGGACCGAGCGTCCCCCACGCGAAATGAAGCAAATAGCAACTGTCAGCGTGCAAAACGAAAGAAATGTCATTTCCCAGCCCTCGCGAGAGACGCTCCTGCTGGGAGAGACTGGGAGCTGGAGCTGCCAAGTGCTGCAGCAGGCATCAGCACTGATAATGTCTTTCTCTGCAGGAACCATCTCCGCAGGCTGTCGGAGCAATAACACGTCTGGGGCTTGTAAGGATCGAGCGTGTTTTTCCTGCTCGTGGTTTAATAGCTGTTTTATGTGCAGTTATAAGCCGGGCTTCCCCCCCCCSCCTTTGATCTGTGTGCTGGAAAAATCACGTGCAGCGTTTCCCTCACTTCCCAGGTCAAAATCCCGAGGATGGGAGGCGGTTTGGTGGTAGTGGGAAGCCACGTGTTAGTGCTTTGGGGTCCAGCTCCCCGCGGATAAAGGTCAGCGTCATAAATCCTCCGATGGATTTTTGATACTGCTCGTCCTCGGTGGGAGTTGTCACTGTGAAGTGGCCAAGGAACAAAGGCTGCTCTCGTTATCCCACTCCTGAAGGTTTTGCTGGGCTGAGATTGAATCCGTGCGGGATTTCAGGCACCCAACGCTTCCAAGTCAGGATTAAGGAGATTTCTAAAGTAAAAAAGGTGAGAAAGTTCAGCTTCTGCTCTCCCCAAAGCGTGTGAGACTCCTCACATCACTGTGTGTCCAGGAGAGCAGAGTTCCTATGGATCCAGGCTGGGAGAGATGGGGGTGTCCAGCCTGGAGAAGAGAAGGATCCAGGGAGACCTCAGAGTCCCTTCCAGTGCCTAAAGGGGCTCCAGGAGAGCTGGAGAGGGACTTGGGACAAGGGATGGAGGGACAGGACACAGGGAATGGCTTCCCAGTGCCAGAGGGCAGGGTTAGATGGGATCTTGGGAAGGAATTCTTSSCTGTGAGGGTGGTGAGGCCCTGGCACAGGTTATGGACTCCCCATCCCTCAGGGTTTGGGTTGGAAGGGACCTTAAAGCTCATCCCATTCCACCCCCTGCCCCCTCCCATTCCACGCCACTTTCCACTATCCCARGTTGCTCCAAGCCCTGTCCAGCCCGGCCTTGGACACTCCCAGGGATGGGGCATTGAATCCAGGAGGTTTCAGGAGCATATGGATGATAAGGATTCCTGACAGGATCACCACGGAACAATCAACAAGGGAAGAGTGTAGGTGGCAGGGACAAGGGATGTGGATTCTTTCCCTCTCCACAGCACTGGTGAGGACAGATCTGGAATGCTGGGTCCATTCCTGGGCTCCTCTGTCCATGAAATACGTGGACTCACTGGAACAAAGCCAGTGTAGGGCCTCAGGAATGATGAAGGAATGGGAGAAGCTGATGTTTAGGGAGGTTGTGGAGTCTCCATCCAAGAAAATACTCCAAACTCCTCTGGACACGTCTGAGCAACGTCCTTTAGTTGATCCCATCAGGGAATTCGGACTAAAGRATCTCCACAGTTTTTTTCCAAAATCATCCATTGAGTGATTCAGGTTATATTTTGAGGATTGTTTTTCAAGCTGAATTTTTCTTAGCACATATTGAATCCCCTTGAAACACTCAATTTTCTTTGTGTGTGTTGTGTTTTATAGGTATTTGAAGAAAGAAGAGCCCTGCTCGGAAAATGGGTAAACTTTTCTCTTTAAATATCAATTTGAGACAGACAGATTGGGGAGGTGATCGAGAGTTTATCCAATGGGAATGTGAAACTTTTCTTCTTTCTGAAAAAGGGATTCATTTCCCTGATGTGAAGGTGAGCTGGGACTGCTCTGCTTTTGAGAGTTGAGGTGTGAATTCCCTTCAGTGCCCACATTCTGTAAGATCTGAAGTTGGGAAATCAAATTCCATCGTTGGAATGAGCTGAAAGGAGATGAGAAACCCTGGGAAATGCCTGTGAAGTCTTCAAAGGAGATGTTGGATGTTTAGATGCTGCCATGSCCTGTTAGAGGATATTTGAAATGTGTAATAAATGACATTTTATCTACCAAGTGCACGCACACAATGGTTTGGGTTGGAACTGGTGCTTATTTTTTATGTTTAATAAGTCCCTCCTAAATATTTTTTTGCATGTGAACTGCTCTTTACAGGCAAATATTTTGATTTTAAGGATGATTTGTCTTTATAGGAAATAGGCTTTCCATAACTTGTTGACGTGGATGCATTTTGATAATAAGGAATTTCAGGAACAATGAAAYAATGGAATGATTATTGTTCAAAAAACAGCTTTTAATGGGATAGGCAGCAAGTGAAACACCCAAAACCCATCTCTTGGAAACTGCTGGCTGTTTTAAAATGCCTAAATCTGGGAAGAACCTTCCTCCAAGCACACACACGAGTGCTGAACCATCTCGGAGAGGTCACATTTCCGACCCTTCCCATGACTCTGGATCAGCAGCTCCCACAAGGCTCCTTCAGAGCTTTCTCCTTGTGCTCCTGCCATCCAGCATTCCAAGGGAAAAAAAGCACAAAAGCTGCTCTTAACTCCCTTCCAAGCCTGGGGTTGTGGAAAGCCTGGAGCGCTCCGAGTGTGAGAGGAACCGCGTGGAGAAATCTTGGTGCTCCGGGCAGGAATTCCCACATTGGTTCACATGACCTTCTCCACATGCTCTGAGGAAGGATGGACCAAATGGAGCTGCTGGAGGATGGGTTTCATGGCTGGGATCCATGTTCAGGGCAGTGGTAAAGGATTTATTCTGGAACTGGAAGGCTGGAGCCCATCCTAAGTCTTGTTGAGCATTTTCAGTAATTTCCTGATGATGGAATAGGAAAAAAATTMTCATTCATTGGTTGGACTCAATGATCTTAGGGGCCTTCTCCAACCTTAATGATTCCATGATTCTGTCTGCAGCTGATGCCAGGAATGGAGGGATTTCCTGAACTTTGGAGGTCAGAAATCAGGATGGAAGGATCTGCACTTGGATAAGGACGAGTGAAAAGTGCTGCATGTAAGAGCGGCACACAAAAACTTTCCATCTGGGAAAACCCAAGCATGCAGCAGTTCTGCATTAAAAATTCCCGGGAATGAGGGTGGATCACAAACTGAATATAAGCTGACAGTGTCTTAGAATAAAGGGAAAAGTTCCAAAGGGCTGTCTGAAAGGCAGAGTCACTCCCAGTTCTGCTCCCTGCGTTTGGAGAAAGCTGAGGACCAGCTGGAAACACCTCTGAGAAAAAGTCAGATGTGGGAAAAAACTCAGGTCCAGGAAACATGGAAACCATCCCTGTATTGTAGGGAAGATGGAGAAGAGATGTAAGAACATTTTCTATTGAAACACAAAACATGTTGAAAAAGAGGAAGGGGATGATCTGATCCCTGCGTTCACACTGGATAGGAAATCATGGGCTCGAGTTGCAATCATGGAGACACGATTTACACACAAGCAAAATCCAGTGCTACAGATAATTCCCTGCTGGAATAGCTTGCCTGGGGATTAGGGGTGGAATCTGCATCGCTGGAGTCTTTTGAGGTTAGACAAACACTGTCAGGAATGGTTTGGGAAGAGCAGATCCTGACTGGCGGCAGGAGATGAACCAGATCAGTGTTCCTCAACTTTTTCCACTGAAGGAACATCTCCTGGAAAAGCAGAACAGGAAATGCCTCGTGGTTGCCATARTGGTTTTCCTCTACAGCCAAATAAAGATTGGATTATTTAATTCTTCCTGATTTTATTTGCATGCATCCAGGGACTATGGATTTACATTTCCATTTTGTTATTTTTTTCCACTGGTGCCACAGAACACCTTTGATGTCTCCCAGGGTGTTGTGGTCCATAAAATACAGGTTGAGAAACAAGGAATGAGGTGACCTGCAGGGATTTAATTTCTCTGTTTCTGTGCACCTGGCAAGAGGCTGGAGCTAGGGGGGAATTCAGGCTCTGCTCCCAGGGAACAAGGGACAGGATGAGAGGAAACGACTTCAAATTGTGCCACAGGAGGTTCAGGTTGGACATCAGGAGGAATTTCTGCCTGGAAGGGGCTGCCCAGGGAGGTGGTGGAGTCCCCATCCCTGGAGGTGTCCAAAGAAGGCCTGGACGTGGCACTCAGTGCTCTGGGCTGGTGACACGGTGGGGATCGGGCAGAGTTTGGGCTCAATGACCTTGGAGGGCTTTTCCATCCTCAGGGATTCTGTGATTCTATGATTTAACCACTTGTTTTTCSTTCTGTCACCTCTCCGTGTGGGAACCGAGCCCTTCCAGGTGAGGGACACATTCCAGGGTGGTGCCCACGGACCTTGTCCTTGGGGCCATCTCTGTTCACGTTGCAGTAGAGCACAATAATATTGTCATTAAATGCTGATAATAATCAGCGTTCCCATGGCAGGATTGTCCCTGGKCTAGTTTTCACTTCTACCACCGTAGTTAAGCAAGCAAACCTGACATTTTCCAGGAGAATCATGGAAAGACTCAGGTTGGAAGGGACCTTAAAGCCCATCCTGTTCCACTCCCCTGCCATGGGGTCAGCTCCTGGATAAAGGCCAGGTTAGACAGGGCTTGGAGCAAGCTGGGATTGTGGAAGGTGTCCTTGCCCATGGCAGGGGGTGGAACGGGATGAACTTTAAGGTCCCTTCCAGCCCGAGTCTTTCCACGATTCTCCTGTAAAATTCCAGGTTTACTTGTGTAACTACGGTGGTAAAAGTGACACCAAACAGATCCTGAGGGAGAATTCCTAATTAATGACACGGAGCTGCTTGGCAGGGATGTTTAGGATTTGGTCGGGTGGATTGCTGTATTTTATGGATATCAGGTGCCCTGTCTGCTTCATCCCTTCTCACCCAGCTCCTGGGCCTCCAACAAATCCCTTCATCAGGACTGGGAGAAGAARGCTGGGGAGGGAGGGGAAAATTCCTTCTGGACTGGAGAATTCATTCCTGCTTTTGCCGAGCACGGGGACACCTGCACGGATCACAACCTGGGAACTCTGGTCCGTGTGCTGGGCTGGGGATGAGGATTGTGCCCCTTTCCAGCCTGAGCCAGTAAAACCAGGAGCGTCCCACAGCAGAGGGGCCTCTCTGGGATAAGCCGCAGCCCTCCCTCGGTGTCAGGCTTCGTTATTTGTGCGTGTGCACTCATGGATTAATTGTAAACCGATCCAGGAGCCGGGCCCGAGCGCTGTGCAGGGCCTGGCGTCACACGATCCCCGCGGAGACATTGTTTGCCGGGGCTTTGGGAAAGGCCCGGGCGAGGGGAAAAGCCGCGGAGGGAGCGAAGGCGAAGCGAGGGGAATCCAGTCCGACTGGTWGGGCTGCTGTGATCGCATCCAAGGGGAGGATCTGCGGAGGAAGCAGCCAAATGTGGGATGGGGACACGCTTGTTAACGCTGGAAAAGAGGCAAATTCTGCCAGCTTAACTCCTTGGCTGCTGCTGAGTGCGATGGAGAAGGGGCCTTGTGTTCCCAACGCTCCCGACGACGTGGCGCTGGTTTAAGTTTAAACATAGGCTGAGGATGCTGGAAGGAATTGCTTCCTTGGAAAACCTGTGGCAGAGCGGAAAGGGTTAAACAGGAGCAACTCTTCTGTCTCCTGGAAAGTGAAGCTAGATTTGTTTTGACTAGTTCACTTAATCTCTTGATGTGGAAGAGACTAAGCCAGTTACTGCCTCGTCTCTGGGACTTCCACGGGGGAAATTTATCTTCGCAAATTGGTGATTGGGGATGRTTTTAATGAGCAGAGGGATGGAGCTCGGATCATGAATGGGGAGTGTGTGCAGCAGAAGTTTCCCCTCTTCGTGTGGCGGAGAAAACCTTTTATATCAAGCCGAGGGTGAGAAGGGGACAGGCAGAACCTCCTCTGTCCCCCTCGGGTTCATCTTTGTCTGATTTTATTCTCAGGGAACGTTTCTAAGCCTTAAATCCCAAGGTCCTACTTCAGTTTTCCCTAAATACCCTGCTAAGCATCATTAGAGGTGAAAGATTTATGAAAAATAGGGATAAGAAAAGGGAATATTCCTTAATTCACTGTATCTGAAAAGACAGGGACAATTGGCAGCATTTTTCTATTTGGCTTTTCATTTCTTCAGGATCTCAGGAATGCCAATTCCACACTTTTCTTCATTCTGGCTTTCTTGAAGGTCTTGCAGAGGTGTTTGCAAGAAGGAGAAGAGCTATTTACTTCCTGGAGTTTATTCTCCAGCACTGGAATTCATCCAAGTGAAAAGAAAGAAGGAAAGCAAGAGTTCTTCAAAATGATCAGGAAAAAAATTACTTCTCAATCTTTAATCTGCATAGTTTATTTTAAACTATTATTCTGCCAGTCCTTCAGATTTTGCAGGGGGTGGGAGGAGAAGAAGAGGAAAAACAATCTGAATTTTTAGTTTATTTCATTCTTAAAGGGAAAAGAAGGGACATTGGACATTAAACCATTTATTTACCCCTAATAATACAAAAAATACTGGAAGAACTTATTTTTTCTTACTATTTTTTACATGAATTATATATATATATTTTTTTTCATATTTAATTTTTGGAGGTCACATTTAAGGAAGGAATAAATGTCCCTGAGGTTCAATGCAGACAATAATGTGCAGAGATTTGACCTGCAGAGAGCAAGTCAGGAGCTGTGGAAAGGCGGCTTCAGGGAACAGTRTGTGCAGACAGAGCGTGGTTTGGGGTGTGCAGACAGAGCGTGGTTTGGGATGGCCAAGCCCTGAGAAGGAAACAAAGAGGGAAAAGCAGCATTCCCCAAGGAGGGGAATTCCCCAAACTGCTCGGTTTTCCCTTTGAAAAGAAGGTGAGTTTGGGTCGAGGCTGCTCTTGCTGTGCTAAGGAAGAGTTTTCATGGAATCCCAGATTGGGTTGAAAGGGACATTAAAGCTCATCCCATTCCAGCCCCTGCCATTGGCAGGGACAGCTTCCACTATCCCAGGTTGCTCCAAGCCCCATCCAACCTGGCCTTGGACACTTCCAGGGATGGGGCAGCCACAGCTTCTCTGGGAAATCCAGTCCAGGCCCTCCCCACGCTCACAGGGAAGGATTTTTCCCTAATCTCTAATCTCTAATCTCAATCTCTCCTCTTTTAGTTTAAAACCATCCCCCTTGTCCTGTCACTACACACTCTCGTACACGGGGTGAAGATTTCTTCCAAATCCCTATTTCACCTCGGGAAAGCCATCTCCAACCATCCCATCCTGCGGCCTGCACTTCCCACCGGGCATTCCTGCCGCTCCTGCCTGCGGTCCCTGGGTTTTTCCTCCCTCCTGGCACCCGGGCTGCCCTCGCAGGTTTGGAGTCAGATGGCAGAGATTGCGGGGATGAGGTCAGGCTCCTCCCAGGAGATTCCTGCTGAACTGGCCCTTCCCATCCTCTGCTATCAACACAGGAGAAACCTCAGCCACTGCCACGGTCACCCCCACCCTGTTTACTCAGCAAAGCCATCTCTGGTCACCCGAGGGCTCAGTTCTTCCCACACGGGTTCAATCCTCTTCTTTRGGTACTGCCATAAGCATGGAAAAGCTGTGAAAAACCTTTGTGACTATGCTGCTGGAGATTTTCCTCGTGGGACATGGGCAGCTCTTTTAGTTTCCCTCTTTTCCGCTTCTCCCTAGTGGGGATTTCTGCCCTGTGCGGTGGGATTGTGAGGAAAAATACTTTATAAATCATGAGGCACTCGAAGGTGGCATCTGTGGGGGCCACAGAAGTGTCAGGAGAGACGAGGAATCAGCAATGAGCTCATCATTTGGGACCTGCTCCTGTAAACACCCATCTGGAGTCTCCTCCTTTCCGTGAGGGGAGCCGAGGCTCGGAGCCGGTCCTGGGAGCAAAAGGCCTTGTAAGCACGAGCAAGTCCTGGACCAGGCCATCCTGGATGCTTTGAGGATTAAAAACCACGTGTTTTTGTGGCTTCAGAGTTTCTTTTCATGTAGCCTCTCCATTTATTCCCAGTTCCTACGTGCTCTGCTCCCCAGTGAGTCACCAGAAGCTGCTGCTTGTGCGCTTTCCCTCGCCTCAAATTTTAAGAAGCCAAATCTCTGGTTCCTCTGCACCTGAAACTCTTTTTTTTTTTTTTTTTTTCAGTTTGACAAGTGGACAGATGGCCAGAGGAGGAAGATCCTGGTGGAGCTGCTGGAACGCTGCTCCCTGTCCCAGCAGAAATTCTGTGCCAAGCAGCTCCAGGCCCGAGTCCCCACCGAGGCTGTCGATTTTACCACGAGGCTCCCTCGAGTCCTGTCCTTGTACATCTTCTCCTTCCTGGACCCACGGAGCCTATGTCGGTGTGCACAGGTGAAAAAAGCCAACACCCGCCTGGGGTTCAGAAAACCAGGTCGAAGTAGTTAAAAGAAAAACAGGAAAACTTAATTTTTGGTGAAGACACACCAGTGCTGTTTTCAGAATCCAAGGAGGTCTTCTGACTCGGCAGCCTGTGCCAAATGCTAAGTGGTGTTTGTTCCTCAGATCCTAAATTAAGCCAGATTGGCCAAGATTTACGGAAGCGAAGAGTAATTTTAGATGCTCAGCTCAAAGGCTTTTTAAATGTGGCACTTTCAAGTGATTATTCCCCCAAAAAAAGAAGCTTGATACTTCCTGAAAATCACATTCCTCTAAAATACCTTGCACTGTGCGCAGAGCACTTAATTCTTTGAAAAACATTGGCTTGTGCTATTGCAAAGACAACACTTGATCTTTTAAGGAAAACAGATCCTTTAAAAGGCTTGAAGGTCAAGTGTTGGATGTGGAGAAGCAGAAAATTACAGATGTGCTTTGGAGCTCGGCACCTAAGACTCCAAAAATCTGTTTGCGTGCCATAAAATGCTGTGAGATGCTGTCCAAAGTAGTTCTGAACGAATAAATTCAGCTATTGGTGACTTTATTACTGCACTAACATAATATTCCAGATAATTTAAGAATATATAAAAACCCCAGCTTGGCTAAGCCTTGCTTTAGTAACTTCCTCCAGCATTTCACGTGGGTGCAACTCAAACTATCCATGCCCGGGCAGGGAGAAAACAGTTTAGGGAATTACTGAGAATACTCTGAGCTGGAAGGGACCTACATCATGAAGGCCTTGAAGGGTTTAAATGCTTTAATCAAAGGTTTAAATGCAGCATTAACAGTGCAGAAGAATTGAAATAGTTTAAGGGTATGGAKGAATTACATCCACAGCAGAGAGTCTGTAGCCAAAATGTCGGATATTTTAACGCCAAGGTTTTCAACTTGCTGGGCATTGGCAGGTGAGCTGGTACTGGAAGTACCTGTCGGAGCTGGATCAGCTGTGGATGCTGAAGTGCCTCCGTTTTGGCTGGTGCATCAACTTCTGCCCAACCCCCTTCGAGCAGGGCATCTGGAAAAAACATTACATTGAGATGGTGAAGGAGCTGCGCCTCACCAGGCCCAAGGTACTCGTCCACCACCTCTCTGGGGAGAACTGGGTGGTCTGGTTCCCAGCCCCTCTGCCTCTATCTTTTTTGGGATTCTCCTGCCCTGCATTCCAAAGTCAGCCCTTTAATTTTAAGCAAATTCCCCCACAGACTTTCTCTCTCTCTCTCAGAGATGCGTCTCAACAGCAGCTCTGCCCATTTTATTGTGAATTATGGGATATGGGTGATGCCAAGCTCTGCYAGGGTGCCTGTTTCTGTCCACTGACCCTAATGGAGCCTGGAGAGACCAATTTGGAGTTAATTCCCAATTATTTTAAGTCTAAAATCAGGCCAATCTAATTTCCATTATAGGCTAAAACTTATTTTCTTGCTTTCACCTCTTTTATCAGACTCCTTCCAAGGACGAGTTCATAGTTATTGACGTGCAACCAGTAAAAAGCAACGTCCCAGAGAGGAAACTTTCCGTGCCAGGCCGGAGGACAACCAGGGGGAAGAAAGAGCTCCCTCCATGGCGTTCATCCGACAGGAATCCCACGGACACCATCCGCTACAACTACCTGGACAACTACGACCCCATCGAGCAGGCCAGGCAGGCGTAAGAGCTTCCCCTCTTCTCTTTTCCCTTTGGCACAAGATTTTTCATGTCCTCCACAGGCTCACTGCCTGGAAGTTCAGCTCTGTGGTTGCAATCCCATTTTCCCGCTCTTTTGGCTTTTTTTTTTGGATCCATCTCATACCAGTTGTACTTGCAGCTGCAGGGCACGGGCACAACTCAGGCTGTAATTCCTGGGGGATGTGACAGAGCTGGAAATGGGAGGAATTAGGACAAGAGTTTGCTGGGGATTTTTTTTAAATAAAGCTGCCAGGTTGAGAGGAATGTGTGGGTTTTGCGCTGCAGAGGAAGAACGAATTAATTGTGATGAAATACAATTCTATCACTTCAAGGATCTCCTGGCTGGGAAGGGGTTGAGATGATTGAGTTGCAGGGCAGGTGTAAGGGGATGTCTGTGCTACAGAGCAGTGAAGTGATGAATGGTATTTGTGTCTACACGGCCTGGATCCAGCAGTTCCTGGGCTCCCAGGATTATCCAGGCAGCAAAAGAAAGGCATTTCCCCCYGCCAAAGTAGAGTTTTGCACATGGATCTGTGTTAGAGCTGCCCCACGTTTTCCTTTTTCACTTCTGGCATTGGAGATTTTCCAAATCTTAGATCCAGGGTCAGTTGTCTGCGCATTAACAAGCACAGGGAGGCTGTGGGAGGGACCTGTGGGAAAAGTTGGCCATTTCATAGGTAAATCCCTGGAAATGCCACCTCTGATGCTTCCCAGGGGTTACCTCAGTCCAGCTGACGTGGCAAGGGCGACACAGCCATTAATCCAAGCCTGGCAAACAGGTACTGGATCCTCTTGACCGTTGCCCGGTTCCTGTGGGAATCCACAGACTCACCACGCCAAATGTGCAGAGAGCAGGAGATTCCTCTCTGCTGTGCCAACAAAAACCTTGGGAACCRACGGAGCCACAATGAAAGCACCCGGATTGTGTTTAAGCAAACACCCAACAGAGCCAAGATTATCCCCGAGCACGGGAACAATCAGCCCAGGAATTACCCCAGCCGGTGATTACTTGGCCAGGCAGTGGTGCACTTTCGGAGCTCTTTCCCAATGCGATTAACTTTGCTGGACCCACCGCTCCTCCGGGGTGTTCCACGGAATTCCCGAGTGCCTGAGCGAAAGCCTTTTATGAATCACGTTTTAATCCGCGTCCCCTGGTCCTTGGATGTTGCGCGACTTCAAAGAGCTTCCCGGTTTCCACCTCACCCTCTTTCTGTGGGGTGTTTCCAAATGCTAACCCCGTTTTTTGGGTCGAGTTCTTTGAGGTTTTTAACCGAACATTCTGACAAAAYGCCTCCTGTTGCACTCCAATGTCCCGACATTATTTTCCAGCCGTGCTCAATGGTTTCGTGTGGCAGCTCCCAAAGGTCTCTGTGAGGTTCAGGATTGTCTTGTGCCACGGAAAAGTGGGACAAGCCTTGTTTGAAGAGTTTAAAAGTCACTTTTCCGACTGTTGAGCTGCAGATGCAGCTGAGAACCAGGTGAAAACAATTCCGAGTTGCTGATGGAACAGCAAAAAATGAAACAATAAATAATGAAACAGTAAATAACAAATACACTCCCTGYTTTCTTCTCCTGAGTGAGATCCCAGCCTCTCTCCATTTACACAGAATATTTTAATTCCAGCAAATCTGCCGTTTATCCGCAATTATGGAGGATTATTGCAAGGAGAGAAAGGAATTCTGTGAGATTTGCTTGTTTATCAGGAATCTGCCTTTAATATCCCTTAAGCTGGAGGTAATTGCTGGTGCTCAGCCTCGGCTGTGGTGATTATTCAGCAACGCAGGTGCCACGTTTCAGGTGCTGACCCAGCYTCCCACTCCCGTCATGATGTTCTGGTGCTTCTTTTCCACGGACACRTCGCTGCCCCTTCCCAAAAATCCTCTCACTGAGGCTCTGTGTTGTGTTCTCCACCTTTCGCTTCCAGGCAGCTGCCAAGGGATTGGGAATTGTTTCACCTGGATCCATGGAGGGAGACACCAGCTCGAGTGTCCCTCAGGTGGGGGCGGCAGCTAAAGGGTGGCTTGGGCAAGTGGAGGTCACTCAGAGCAGGACAAGTGGTCCCAGTGTCCCTGTGGGATGCCACGCTTTGTTTCGGAGTCTCCCAGGAATGCTGTGCGTGATCCACCCTCCAGGCTGAGGCAGACCCTGCCTGACCAGGGCTCAGCTTGTAAGGCAGAACAGAATCCCGAGATAAAAATCTCCGGCCCCCCCGGCACCGTCAGGTGCAGTTCTCCCGCGGATGAGACGGATTCCTGGAGCTCAAGGGCATAACAACCACGCTTCGTGTAAAATGGATGTCAGCGGGAACGAAATCTGTGTAAAATGAGATCCTGCAACAATAGAAGCGATTTCCCGAGGTTTGCTACAGGGAATCTGGGAGGGGAAAYGGGGTTTGGAGCAGCCTGAGTGCATATGGAAAGGAGCGGGGATGAGCGTTTCCTCGAGGTCACGAACACGTGGGAGAGGACGTGGCARAACTTGCAGAAAAGCAGCAGAAAGGCAAAGCCGTGGTGGGGGAGAGAAGGACTGGAAATCTGGGGGCCAACAAACCATCTTTTCCATTTGGGGTGCYGAGGAAAACCGGAGCTGTGGAGAATTCCTCGTGAATAAACAGGATCACATCAAAGGAATTCCTGACGCCGCCATCAAAGCAATGTGTGAGACGAGTCACTGGCTGCCACTCTGAATCCAAGTTYATCTGCCTAATTCCAGGTTGAATTTTGCAGAATTCAAGAGGTGATGAACAAAAAATAAGTTTTTCCGAAGTCTTGGACCTGGTTAAAATGTCCCCTCAGCTCGACCTCACTTTGCACTTGTTTTTTGTTCCAAATGGAAGGGAGGACTCTGCTGCTCATCGTATCAGGCTGAAATATTGTCATTTAAATGGCAGAGTTCATGGAATTCCAGAATGGTTTGGGTGGGAAGAGACCTTAAAGCTCATCCAGTTCCAACCCCGACACCTTCCACTATCCCAGGTTGCTCCAAGCTCCATCCAACCTGGCCTTGGACACTTCCAGGGATGGGGCAGCCACAGCTTCTCTGGGAATTCTATTCCAGAGCTTCACCACCCTCACAGAGAAAGGATTTTTTCCCAATATCCAATCTAAATCTCTCCTGTTTTAGTTTAAAAAAGTAAAAAGTCACTGCTTGTCATCTGTGATGACAAAGAGTTTTCATCTGTTTCTCCGTTGGCCTTTCGAGATGAGTCACCTGCTGCATTCTCCCTTCCACAGCAGCACCAAAACAACTCTGCTGAGAATTCCTAGYGGAGAACTCATCCTTGTTTAGCCAAAAAAGAGTGAAAAAGGGGAAGCAGAACGAGCTCCAGTCGATTCTCCATTACGCAGTGCAGTGGAGATGAAGGCAGTCCTATAAGTGGAAACACAAAACATATTCTGCAGGCTATAAAACCATAATTGGCTATTTAGCTTTGAAAAACAGATCAATAGATTTCCATGGAGCAGCTGGGAGAGGGTTTGGCCCGACCAGTGCTCACTGGGGAGAACAATAACACTGGGCCACAGCTGGGGAGTRCCCCAAAAAATGGGGTTCGTTTGCAATCTGGATGATAATTGAATCCTTTTTTTTTGTTTGTTTCTGACGATTTTTTTGCTGCTTGCTCAGAAAGGCAGGAGCCTGTCCCCTAAAAACCACCCAGGAGCTGAGTGAAAACCCCAGTGCAGCATGAAGGAGGTGGCACAGGGATCCCCCAGTAAGTTCACCGGGAGGTTTTGGGTTTAGTCGGGACAGTGTGGGAAAAGCTTTGCAGTGAAATTCAGAGTAGCAACGATCAGACGTGCAGCCAAGGGGAGTGGTGAGGTGATAGAGAAGAGATAACAGACAGGGCCTGAATTACAAATTGCCTGCGAGGGGTTATCAAAATCCCTCAATAGAATTATAGCCATGACTATCGGTGCCGTCATTTATCACCGGGATGATTTCTGGTAGGTCTGGTTTGTTTTCTGCCTGAATCGTCCAAGTAGCTTTTTGTTATACACAAAAAAAAMCCAACCACCCCCAGAGAGCAGCAAGGAGGGATTTGTCTCTTCGGGCACAAAGAAATGTTACGAAGGGGAAGTGAGAGATTTTTATCAAAAGCGTGGAACCGAGTTAGGCAATTTTTTCTGTGGGACTCTGCTCTGCCTACAAAGGCCCGGGAGGGCGTTCCTGTCGGCCCCTGCACGCACAGCTCTGCTGGAAGGCATCTGCTGTTTGCGCTGCTGCCAATAAATCAAAAGATTTGCCTCCCACTTGATCATGAATAATGAATTCCGACTCCATCCGAGCGCTGGAGCGCCGCCAACACCGCGTCCTTGTGCCTCAAGAAAGGGCCCCGCTACTCCTCTCGCGGCAACAGCTCCGCCAAAATGGGAGCTCCTTCCCCCCCCCCCCCCCCCCCCCCCCCCCCCCCCCCCGCCAGCTCGGGCTTCTGGAAGGCAGCGCTAATTCCCTTGGGTAATTTATGGACAGGGGCTGGCTGTAAARAACAGTTGCATATTGTCCTGGAGTGTTTACCCAACGAGAAAATAATTACTCGCAGTAATTGTTCTGCGGGCGGCCCAGGCCCAGCTTCTGACAAAGAGGGGCTCGCTCGCGTGAGAAGGACACGGAGYGTCCCCGTCCTCCCGAATCCCGACGCTTGTCTCTCCCTTTTCATGGTTCTGAATAGCCAGCCCAGCCCTCGGTGCCTGTGGGGCGTGTGGGAATCGGAAAAAATKCCTTAAGGGAGGAAAACGGGGTGAGAAACACCGAGCGCGGCACTGGGAGCGAGGGACCTGCTGTCCTCATCCGGGATCCCACGCCTTTTTCCTTGGCACCATCGAGAAACTCGTCCTCAATCCTCCCATTTTCCTGGGAGTGGGATTGTGGTGCTGACCTGACACCATGATGGGAACAGTAGATATTTTATTTTCAAATAATATCTTAATTGACAACCACAAGGCCGGGGGTGCCTTCTATCCTAAGGTCACAGCATTATTTAGGATGAAAAACACCTTTAAGATCATCAAGTCCAACATAACCCAAACAYTGCCAGATGCACTGAGATGATCAGTTCATTACCATTTGGAATATTTGGGACTGAATTTTCTCCCTTGACTCTTTGTGTTTATAAACAGACTGCAGTTTCCCCCAATTTCCTATTCGAAATAATGCCGGATTTGACTTTACGGCCCCAGACTGGGATAAGGGAACACCAGACACGTGCTGGTGTTGTGTGTGTGATCCCGTTTCTTTCCAGGATAAAAGTCACTTTTAGGGTCTGTTTCCCTAATATATCCATGATTTTGTATTCCTACTGTGCTTTTTTAGCATGGAGCCCAGAGACACTGGGAGAATCACTCAGAGCTGCTGCTTTAAGTTCCCTAATCCATACCATGGAATCTGAACRTGGAATGGACACCTTCAGAGCACATGTGCTGATGGATCTGCCTGAGTGCTTAAAAATACTGCCTCAGAGTCTGGATTTTACTCCTGATGTTGGAAAAATGTGGCAACTGGCCATATTCCAGTGTAATTAACTTAATTTCACTCCGGAATATTCCTGTTCTGCCAGTTAATTGTATTGAATTTAATAATAGCTGCTTATAAATATCAAAATTGATGCATTTCTGTACAGATACCTATAAAAATACACATATAGAATTATTTGGCTATAAAAACATGGAATAAATACCTTGTTGGAGGCACAGCCCCCAGCCTTTTTTTACACTTCAAGTTACACAGATTTCACTGAAAACTCTCAAATCCATTTAGCTCAAATTCTTTTCTGTGAATTTCCCTCAGGTGCTGTAACATCTTCAGTGGATTTAGCTTAAATCACTAAGTCTGGAAGTTGTGTTTGAGTGCCAGAATTTATCATAACTTAAAAACCAGCAAGTTCCCACCCTCCCCTGAGCCCTGGTAGCTGATTGTGCTCTCTTGGCCTGCTCTGGGTACAAGATAAAAATGTGTTATCTCAAACCGTGACTTTTCAGGTGGCGATATCCCAAAGGATTTGATTTTTGCCAACCCCAGGGAAGCAACTGCACGGCATTTATGAATATTTTTGTGTTCTACTCTGCAGGAGGAGGAGGGGAGGAGGGCAGATCCCAGACCTGAGCAGGCAGGCAGCTGAGAGAAAGAAGAGAGGAGGTCGCGGATCCGATCGGCTCCGGAAGGCGAAATCCTTGGCAAGTGCCACCAGTTTGTAATTCCATCAACTGGGACCGCTGCCAGGCATCCCCAGGGATACTGGAGCTGGGAGTGTTCCCTTAGGGAAAACTGAGGGGACACCTGGGCAGGAGGAGGACACAAAGCCCCCCATGGGTGGCTGCTCCAAGGGAATCTCGCTGCATCCCAGACATCGCTGTGGGTGGGAAAGGGGACAGAACTGTCTGTGCAGAGACAGTGACCCTGTTATCCACTCCTCCCTCTCCTTAGTATCCCAACGATCCCTTTCCATGCTTTTTACAAAGAGCTGGCACGATTCCCTCACAACACTTGCATCTCTTCCCAAAATTTCACTTCCATGAAGTTGATGGCTGGAGTTTGGGGCACGTCCATTCCCTGTTTGCTGAGCCCAAGCGAGGCAGCCCCAAGSTCTTAACACTGAGGGTCCATTGTGCTCGTGGCTGCTGAAATAGGGCATCCTCCCATGAAAGGAGCCCAGGGAAGTCATTCCAGAAAGCTCCACGGGTTTTGTGGATACGTCAACAAATAACTGCCAGGAGAGGGACGTGCTCACAGGCGTGTCGGGGCGTTCTGGGAGCAGACCTGGCGTTCCCGAAGCCCTGGAAGCCAGGGAATGCCTGGGAGTTGAGCTGCAGGAGGTTTACATAAATGAGGGGCATTGTCTCCCCGGATGGGGAGGCATCCCCCTGACCCAAATACAGCCTGTTTGCAAGGAAATGGGTTCAGCCACCRTTAAAGAACACAAAATATAATGAAAGTTATTCAGCCTGGGTCTTACAGTTTCCACTCTCTCCCTCTGTAGTATCCTTACACATCTGGGTTCATCCCACCACAACATCCCCTTCCCAATTTAAAGCTGTTATGTTGCTGGTCCAGAAGTGAAAGAATCTCAGCTCAGGGTAAAAATAAGTGAATTTGATTTTCTTTCCATTGATTTTAGCAAAGTAACGCGTTCTTCAAAGTTAATCAACCTGCAACCCCAGTCAGGAAGCATTTAACTGACATAAAATCATAGAATCATGGAATTGTTAAGGTTGGAAAAGATCTTTAAGGGCATCGAGCCCAACCATYCCCCAGCACTGCCAAGGCCACCACTGATCCATGTCCCCTYAAATCCACAGGGATTTTAAATCCCTCCAGGGATGGGGATTCCACCACTSCCCTGGGCAGCYGTGCCAGGGCTGGACAATCCTTTCCAGGAARGAATTGTTCCCAATATCCAACCTGAACCTCCCCTGGTGCATCTTGAGGCTAYTCCCTCTCATCCTGTCCCTTGTTCCCTGGGAGCAGAGCCCGATCCCACCTGGCTGCCCCCTCCTGTTCCGGGAATTCCAGAGGGAAAAGGTCCCCCCTGAGCCTCCTTTTCTCCAGGCTGAGCCCCTTTCCCAGCTCCCTCAGCTGCTCCTGGTGCTCCAGCCGCTTCCCAGCTCCGTTCACCTTCCCTGGACACACTCCAGCCCCTCCATGTCTTTCCTTTATATTGAAAACATGCTGATTCCTCCCGATTTTGGAGTTGTCCACGTGTCAGCAGGAGTTGAGTTTTTTATCCTCATGTACAAACCTTTTACTACTCCAGCCATTGGTGACTGCAGCTCTAAAGACAACAAAGCTGAGGTTACACCAGGCTGATGCATAGGGRAAAAAAAATTATATATAAATATAATTCTCTAGGAATAATCCAAAATTAATTTCCATTTGTTATTAAGGTAGCATTGGGAAACCTCGTTGAAACGAAGACCTTTGAAAAAGCTCCCATTTAATCAAGTCTAAATAAAGAGGCTTAATGTGCAAATCTTTTAGCAAATCCTTAGAAGAAGAATAGCCCAGGATGAAAGAATAAGTGCCCAAGGCGAGCAAACACCAAGTTAAATTAAAACGAAACTCTTAAATAGATCAATGATCCAAGTGCAGAGAGCAGGTGAGAATAAAGTACATTACAACAATGAAGATGTAAAAAAAGGGTTATTAAATGGAGCTCCCAGCTCAGGAGGCTCAACAAGAGCACACCAAAATAAGAATAAACACCTCATTAAGGTGACAGCCCAAGTGCTGGAATTCCATCCACTGGCTCCAGGTTTGCATGTGGTGAATGAGTCCTCCTCCAGCAAACTTGGGAGGGTTTGGAGTTTATTACTAATCATGGAAAGCATAAAATGTGACCAGGCTCACACTTGGTTTAGAATAAATTAAAGTGAATTGGCTCAATTACAATAAATAGTAAATTACRGTGAATTAAGTTAATTAAGTCTCTGAGTGAAGGGCCACATCATTCCTTAGGAATGCACGTGGAACCCCCTTGTCTGTGCAGCGGGGAGGGAATTCCTGCTCCCTCTTTATCCAGGGAAATGCTTCACTCCAAGGATGSCACTCTGAGCGGGAGCAGAGATTTCTGCCCCCCCCAGTGCCCTCCCCTCGAGTCCTCCTCACCAGAACAGCCCCAATGCCCACATTCCCAGATATTTTCTGGGATTGGTGCCTTTGACAGCTCTGCAGCACTGTCAGCAAGGAGGGGCTGGGTTTGCCTTTGTCTCCTTGGTTCTGCTCCAGACACTGCTCCACCCTCACAGCTGTTCCCGAATTATTCCCTTATTTTCAGTCCTCACTAAATAACACCTTTTTGATGGGATCAGTCATTCCCGCCTCCCTGCCTGTGTCCTAAGGTAATAAGATTGCAGCGTTTGCAGTCAGGAAGGCATTTTTCCACAACAATTTGACAGGGAGTTGATGTTCTGAGTAAAAATCACATTTCCAGGAGGTGGGAATGGCCTGCAGGAAAATCCAGGATCCCCAGCACCGGTCTTGTCCAATGTTTATTTGTATTCTGTAARGCTTATTTTGAATTTTCTTTATTCAGCACGATAATGTTTGTTCACTATTCTTACAAAATCATTTGTATCAGTCCAAAAAACCCTCCAAGCTGTTCCTTTGGAGAACCTGGGGTTTTTGTATCTTTGGGATTTTTCTCAAGGAATAAACTGCGTTGTTAAGAGACTTTTTGCTTAATTTTTATACTCATTATGTTAAAATGAACTTCATCTTTTACAATGTGAGACTTCAAAAGCAAGRCTGGGATCAGTCCCAGCCACACACACAGGGGAGAATTTTGGGCATTAACACACCCGAATTGATGAGGAGGATGAATTAATGTGGGTTTAGCTTTACTGGCATCAATTTCTAATTGGGCCCTTTTGTCCTTCAGGTAAATTTATGCCACAGCAGAGGTCGAATAAAGCAGATTGTGGTTGTATCTTTTAGGAATAGCATTTAGGGATAGCATTTGGGAATAAAATGGATAGAATGTATAGAATTTCTCAGTGAATTCCAATGTTTTTCCGTTCCTCTGGAGCTGTTGGGATGACGATCTCTCTTCTCTTCCCAGTTATCGCTTTCTGCTGATCTCGAGTCCCTTCCAAAGCCACCGGTTCGTCCCAGCTGGGCCACGCATCAGGGAACTGGGAATGTGCCCTCCAAGGCAGCAGCCAAGGCCATGGTCCAGAGCTCCCGGTGGAACGCCGGGATACGGCCGGGACCTGTCCGAGCTCCAAAGCCACGGGAGAGAGGAACTGGAGGTGGCACCAGGATGGACAGCAGGTCCCCTTGTGAGTGTGATGTCCTGTGCCTGTTCCCGAGACAATGTCCAAACCATGGAATCATAAAATCATGGAATGGTTTAGGTGGGAAGGGACCTTAAGGATCATCCCACTCCATGGGCAGGGACACCTTCCACTAGCCCAGGTTGCTCCAAGCCTCATCCAACCCGGCCTTGGACACTCCCAGGGATCCAGGGGCAGCCACAGCTTCTCTGGGAATTCCAGTCCAGCCTCTCACCACCCTCACAGCCAAGACTTCCTTCCCAATATCTCATCCAACCCTGCCCTCTGGCACTGGGAAGCCATTCCCTGTGTCCTGTCCCTCCATGCCTTGTCCCAAGTCCCTCTCCAGCTCTCCTGGAGCCTGTTTAGACCCTGGAAGGGGCTCTGAGGTCTCCCTGAAGCCTTCCCTTCTCCGGGTGAACACTCCCAGAGAGACATCAGCTGAGAAAGCAGCTGCTCTGGGAACGCCTTCCAAAGAAAAGGAGGGAGAATGGCACAATCCAAAACAATTTGATCCCATTTCAGTCTGGGATCAGCTTGGGAATCTCTTCAGGATCCACCCTGGAGGTCCTCAGGGTCAGGAGCCTGCTGGGAAAGCCTTTTTGGTGTCTTTGGGAAGCAGCAGCCTTTGTGCAGGTTCGGGTGAAAGTCCATGGATTTTCAATCCGAGACCCCTGAAGGGTTTTGGTTGTGCAAGAAGGATGGAGAACCTGGAGGGAACAAAGGGAAAGAGGATTCTGATGGGACATTGTTGGGATTTTCAGAGCGATGGGAGCTCCTACAGGTCGATGATTGTCCAGAAATTGTTGATGATCCCATCTAGGAGGGAAATGATGGAGCATCCCCTTGGATCCCCAAAGCATTTGCATTGTTTAGCAGATCCATAGGTTAATCTCCAYGAGGAGGATCCGCAGTGCAAACCAGTGATCCCAAAATCCCTCTGTGGGAGATGAAAGGAAGGAATGAAACACAAATGAAGGATGATACATGAGAGAAATCTTAGATAGGATTAGATATAGGATTGGACTTAGATTTGATATTAGGAAAWATTTCTCCACTGGAAGGGTTGTCAAACCCTGGCACAGCTGCTCAGGGCAGCACTGGAGTCCCCATTCCCAGAGGGATTTAAAAGCCATGTGGATGTGGCATGTGGGGACATGGATCAGTGGTGGCCTTGGGAATGCTGGAGGAATGTTTGGACTCAATGCTCTTAAAGATCTTTTCCAACCTTAACAACTCCATGATTCTATGAATGAGGCTTAAGGAAACACATATAGGAAGTCCATAAACACATCCTGGCCATAAAAACATCAGGATCAGGCTGGAGGATCCCATCCCCTCGTAGTGCTGAAGCCACACAAGGCTTCCATAAAATAGGACCCTGACCCTGGAATCCCACAGCCCAGACAGTGCTGTGGGAATGTTGTAGGCTGGAATGGGGCCAAGTCATCCAGAGTTAAGCGCAGGCTGTGGCATTGGTCGTTCCAGCCAATCCAGGGAATTCTGCTGGCCTGGCAGCAGAGYTGTGGTGGCCTCCCAGGAATTCCCTCAGCTCCAGAGGGGCTGGGAATGGGAAGAAGGTGTTTAAGCCTCAGCTGCAGCTGAGGTGAGGTTTAATGCTGTCAGTGAGGATTTGGGAAAACAGGGAATTCCTGCAGGGATGTGACCACCCCAGGGGCTGTTAATGGTGCCATACTGGTGGAGGATACTGGGACACGCCAGGATGTGCCAAATCCGGTCTAGGCTGCATCCAGGAAATTTAAAAACTGTGCATGAGGAAAGGGTTTAGTGGGGGAAAACCCACCCACACCACTGCTGTGTACAACACTTCCGGGGGTAAATTATCCCTGAGGGATTGCACTTGGCTTAGGGGCAATTTTGCAAGGCAACACTGAGTTTTGGGGTTTTTTTGGTATCAGGGAGACAGAAATCCTATGGTAATTCCTTCAGTGACCTCTCCCAGACCTTTGTGAACTCTGCCAGGCTTTTCCCAAGGTAAAGGCAGCACCTTGAGGTCGAGCTCCAGCTGGGCTTTRCCAGGGCAYRTCTGCAGATTGTCGGGAAGGGGCGGGAAAAGCAAGGATGTTCCGATTGATGATTATTTTATGCCGAGCGGAAATCATCTTCCCACTCAGTCCGGATTTGGAAAGGTGTTTGGGGCATTAAACGCCACAAAAAATCCCAAGGATTGGCTGAGCACCTAAATATGTTTAGAATCTGAATTCTCTAAGTTAATCTGATTCTTATTATTTCTCTCTCGTGCAGCATCTCCTCTGTTCGAGGCTCATCCCTGGCACATCCCTCCATCCAGCCAAGGATCTGACTCGGAGTAAGGGAGGATCTGGAGTCTCCTTCATCCAAGCAGGATGGAATTTGATCTGCCTGGCACCGGGGGAACAACAGGAATGTTCCTGCTGGCCTCTGGGAACCGAACCTGTTTTCCTGTCACTGGTGCTATATTCCCTTTTCCTTCTGGATGTGTCATCTCTGCARGGTTCACCCGGATTTTGACCATGGAAACGCTTCCTTAGATCCTTGCTAGAGCTGCTGGATCTCATGCCTGTGGATCATTTGGACATCCTGGGGCACATCCCACRGCCTGAGGTGCTCTGTGAGGCTTTTTCCAGGGATTTACAGCAGTTCTCTGTGGGCACCGAGGGGATTCTGGAAGATGGGGGAGGAATTCCAGCCAGGAAGCCAGGGAAWAGCACGGGAAGAAAGGAGAGTCAGGGAAAATTCTCCAAGAAAAACATTAGTTAGGGTTGTGCTGGAGACAGAATTCCTTTCTCAYGTTAAACAGAGGAACTCCATCTTTTCAATCATGCTAGGGAGAAGGAAATCAAACCCCACACTCTGGATTGCAGCATTGCACATGGATCCATGAGGAGCTGGAATCTGTCCTTTAAGAGCTTGGGAATCAYGTGGTCTAATTGGTCTTTTCTGCAATTTGGGAAATTCCCAGTAAATGTAGCAAAGAGAAGTTTTTAAGGACAAGGSGACTGAAGGCACAGAGACTGTAACCCATCCCAGAGAGCTGGGACAAAACCGAACTTTTCCACACGCTGGGAAAAATCATGGAATGCACGCAAATCCTCAGCATTTACGGACTAAAAATCACATTTCAGGGGAAATTCCAACCACCAATCAGAGAGTCATGGATCATCAAATCCAACCATCCACCAGCACCACGCCCATGTTCCTTAAACCATGTCCACAGGTGCCACATCCACACGTTTTTTGAACATTCCCAGGGATGGTGACTCCCCCACCGCCCTGGGCAGTGCTTGACAACCCTTCCCATGAAGAGATTGTTCCTGGTATCCAACCTAATCCTCCCCTGGAGTAACTTGAGGATATTTCTACATGGATTAGGAGAAAACTTCTGCTCTGTGAGCAGATTATTCTGTGTCACTCGAGGGTTTCACRTTTTTTGGCGTGAGAGGCACTGGGCACAGCATCCCACGGAGTGTGAGCATCCAGGAGGAGACTCTTCCCACTGGGACACGTGAATTCCAGCTCCAAATCATTGATTTGACAACTCAGTGCATCTCCCTCTCCCAGACTTCGGTGTTTTTCCTTCTTCTGGTTGCCCTGGATGCTTGGAAGAACAAGTTCATTCCAACCAAGATGAAGGACTAGGAACTGATGAGTCTGAGCTGTCGCTTCCCAAAAAATCAGCCAGGAACTTGCAGATGGGAATTATCTCCTGTATCTTTGGATCTGTTGATCAGGCAGGAGACCAGACTGACGGATTTTGACTAAAAAAGCGAACTTTTGAGCATTTAAAGTGAGGTGGAGTCAACCCCATCCAAAACATTCCTCAGCATCACTCCCTGGAATTTCAAATCTCTCCTTACAAGCCTTTTTTTTTCTGGGAAGCCAAGTTAAACCAATTGGTGCATGGGTGCTTCCTTGGCTTACTAAGTCCCAGGGGTTTTTTTTTAGGTTTCCAGTTGAGTGTTAGATCCATGTTACTCCAGGAAATTATATAACCCTGCAGCAATGGTTTCTCTTTTCCCATCAATATTCCCTGGAACTGTACGGTTCCCAGGATCTAAGTGGTCTGAGGAGCCTTGGACAGGCACCGTGCCTTTGCTGCATCAGATCATGCATCTCAAGTGCTCACTGAGATGAGCGTAAACGTTCTCTGATTTATAAAATTTTTGTATTTATGATGCTGTAAAATAATAAAAAGAAATGTCCAGRAACGTGCTAATCCGAGTAAACTCTCCCTGGAATAACAGCAGGCCTACAGAATGCCCTCATGGAGCTCCCTACTAACCACAATAAAATCCTATGTACTCCAAACATCCTGTATGCAAAATAAACACACTTTACATCATCCCTGAGGTCACGAAAMGAGTCGGAATTTGAAACGGAGAGGAAAAAAAAAACAGGGAGAGAGTCTCCATCACCCGCCCGTGCCACCCCCTTGGGCAAGGCACGTCACCCTGAGCGCCTGGGGCTGCTGATCCGCACGGGCAGATGGTTCTTCCCCCCTCTTTGGAATGAATTCCCAGATAAAGCTGATAAGGAATCGCTGAAGTACAGAGCAAGGCTGCTGGGCCTCGGTGCAGTCACTCGTTTCCCTGCCCCCGCCTGGCATTTCCAGGCCCCGCACCACCGGAATCGGCCACAGCCTTCGATTGAAGGCACCTTCTAAAGCCCRGGGGCCAATGAATCAGCAGCGTCAGAATTCCAGCAGCACAAGCGAGATGGGAATGGGAGCCCTGGGCTGCGGCCCCGCTCAGATGTGGGGAGCGAACCCACACACGCCAGGCTCCCTCTTATCCGAGATTTACTATCCCAAAACTCCACCCGCGTTCCCCTGGTGTTCCTTGCCCCGGAGCCACGGCAGAGTTCGGTGCCAGAGTTTGGCTGCAAAGCCAAAACGAAGTTTTCCTGATTTTCCTTTTGAGCTGAAAGAACAGAAACTCGGGGAAAGGAAAATGTGGAGCTCAAGAGAGCGGGAGTAGCGGGTGGGAGCACAGCTGGAGGAGTTTTGGAAGTGTCCAGCTGGTGTGGAGAGGTGGAAAACGAGGGGAACGCCAGGGAAGTAKGAGCAGGAGGAGAGCAGAGCCTCAGCAGTTGGAGGGATGATGGGTTGAGGGATGGTTCTGGAAGAGCGTTGGAGACCTCGTGGCAAAGGGAGAGCTGCCAACGAGAGGAAATAAACGCGAGTTAAAAAGTTGCTGTGATCAGTGGATGAAGCTGATAACGAGCAGAGAGCACAGCTCAGCTCGGGTAAGGAAGGCTGAGGTGAGGAGGCAGCACAGGGATTGTTTTTAGGGAAAGAGAGGGATATGGGAATTGGTTTGAAATCAGCCACCTTGTCCCCGCTGGAATGTTCAGACCCATCACTCACGGTGCCCCCAGCACGGGCATCCTCCCTCTCCCGTGCTCCTGCCATCCCCACCGACACACAGAGGCATCCTCCGGGTGGATTCCACGTGGAATGTGCACCTCCAAACAGCCCAGGGSCGGGAATTGCTCTAATTCCCCAGCAGGGCACAGCCAGGCACCCGGACAACCCCCGCACCTGGAACGTGCCCCGAGGCACAGCAGCTGCTGGAAGAGGTTTGGGAGAGGTGATGGCACAGGATGCAGGTCTGGGGGGAAGCTTTGTAGCTGTTCAGCCCCACATCCCGAGCACAACCCCTTCCCAAACCACGGATAAGGTGCTGGTTGGCACGGGATGCTCGGGAGACCCCCGGGGGAGGTGATACCACAGGCACAGGCAGGTCCAGGCATTGCAGGGCACTCCCAGCACATCCTATAGGAAAAAAACTCAGCTCAGCTCTCCAAAAGGCCCAGAAGGCAGCAGTGGGAGCAGATGGCTTCAACCCTATTCCAACCTCTTCCATCCTGGGATCATCCAGGCAGCATTTCCTCTCTGCTCATGAACCACCAGGATCCAGGGGTTGACCAGGATGCCACCAGGAAGGAGATTTGGGAGCTGGTGGCACCAGCAAGGCTCTGGCAAACAGCAACAATTCCAAACAGTTGGCAATTCCCCCAAACAAGATGTCATCCAGCCATGGAAATCCCTGACTCCAGAAATTAAAGCTCATGGGAGCTCTAGCAGTCACTGGATATTCACGGAAAAATCCCAAGCTCGTTTTATAGGATTGTTGCAGAATTTGGGCCRGAAGAGACCCCAGGAGGTCTCTGGTCCAACCTCCTGCTCTAAGCGGGATCAGATTTGGGATCATCCCAGGTTGCTGAGGGCTTCAGGGGCTGCAAATCCTCCCAAGGAGGAGAGGACACACCTGCCCACCCGTGGGTGGGACACGGTGACACTTAGGGAATCATGGAATWTCCTGRGYTGGAAGTGACCCACCAGGATCATTAAACCCAGCTCCTGGCCCTGCACAGACACCCCAACRATCCCACCCYGAGCATCCCTGAGAGTGTTGTCCAAACGCTCCCAGAGCTCCTCGGGGCCGTGACCATTCCCTGGGGAGCTGTTCCCGTGCCCAACCCTTTGGAGGGGGAAGAATTTTTTCCTAAAATCCAGCCTAACACTTGGCTGTGCTGGGTTTGCTTTCAGCGACCCCCAAACCCCCTCCTCCCCCTCAGCCTCCTCCCCCCTGCCCCTCAAACGCCCCATTCCCCTTCCCTGCTCCTTCCCACCATTCCCATCTCCCCCCTCCGTCCACTCCCCGGGACCCCGCGGGTCTCCAGGAGGGATTTTCCGCCTTTTGTCAGGAAAACCCAGCCTGATTTTCCCTCCTCTGCTCGATGCTTTGCTACCATCTAGCGCTGATAGGGCGCAGGAGCCTCAGCCCCTGTGGGGGTCCCTCAGGGGGGTCACAGGACAAGTGGGAAGTGGGAAGAAGACCCTGGGAAAAACTGGATTTTAACGGGGAAATAGGAGGATCCCACTACTGGGAATTTCAATCAGATGGATTTTTCACATGCTCCCTTTTTAATCCTCAGCTGTAAGAACAGCTATGAGATGTTCTTCTATCCCAGGAGTGCTGCGTCCAGGTTGGGGATCCTCAGGACGAGAGGGACATGGAGGGACGTGGATTCTGTGATTCCATGATTCTGTGATTTTTGGGATTCTGTGATTCCATGATTCTCTAATTCTGTGGTTTCGTGAGTCTGATTCTGTAGTTCCGTGATTCTGTGAGTTTGTTTGTCTGGGATCCTGTGATTCCAAGATCCTGTGATTCTGTGAGTCTGTGATTCCATGACTCTGTGACTCTTGTCATTCCATTATCCCATGATTCTGTGATTCTGAGATTCTCTGATTCCATGATTCTGTAATTCTGAGATTTTGAGACTGTGATTCCATGATTCCATCATGCCATGATTCTGAGACTGCGATTCCATGATTCTATAATTCTGAGATTTAGAGATTCTTGTGATTCCATCATTCCATCATTCCATGATTCTGAGATTCTGTGATTCCATGATTCCATCATACCATGACTCTGAGATTCTGTGGCTCTCTGACACTGTGATTTCATGATTCCGTGATTCCTTGATTCCATCATTCCATGATTCTGACATTTTTTGACTCTCTGATACTGTAATTCCCTGATCCTGTGATTCCATGATTCCATTATACCATGAATCTGAGATTCTGTGACTCTGACACTGTGATTCCATGATTCCGTCATTCCTTGATTCCATGATTCTGACATTCTGTGACTCTCGGACACTCTGATTCCCTGATTCCAGGATTCCCCGATTCCCTAATTCCACAATTCCCTGATTCCCTGGCTGCGATCCACCTGCCGCCACCGCAGCCTCGCTAAACACCATCAAACCGAGCACTTCAACGTGGGCCAGTAAACACCAGGCACGGCACGGGCAGGGGGACCCCCAGACCCCAAAAATCCCCCATTCCCAACACCCGGGGATCCCCTAAATCCCCCCAAAYCCGGAGGGTCCCCGCCCGGCGCGGTCGCGGCGCCCCCCGGTGTTTGACGGCGGAACTGCAACGCCCCCCTCGTGTCGCCCTCCCGTCGCTTTACGGCGCTTTCGCGACGGCGCGGGGCCGCGGCGCTTTACGGCACAGCGCCGGGCCAGGCCGCGGGATCCGCCGGGATGAAGCAGAAAAGGAAAAATGCGAAAGGTAAAGGAAAGACCTGAGGGGCTGGAGGGTGTCCYGGGGAGGGAATGGAGCTGGGGAAGGAGCGGCTGAGGGAGCTGGGGGGGCTCAGCCTGGAGAAAAGGAGACTCAGAGGGGACCTTGTGGCTMTTCGCAACTCCCTGACAGGAGGGGGCAGCCACGGGGGGGGTCGGGCTCTGCTCCCAGGGAACAAGGGACAGGATGAGAGGGAACGGCCTCAAGCTATGCCAGGGAGGTTTAGGTTGGATATCGGGAACAATTCTTTCCTGGAAAGGGTTGTTTATCCCTGGCACAGCTTCCCAGGGCAGTGGTGGAGTCCCCATGCCTGGAGAGATTTAAAATCCCTGCRGCTGTGGCACTTGGGGGCATGGGTGGCCTTGGCATTGCTGGGGAATGGTTGGACTCTATGGTRTAGAAGCACTTTTCCAACCTAAACGATTCCRYGATTCTRTGTGTGTGGAGTGAGAACACGAGCTCAGCCAGCTCTGCCCCTTCCCTGTTGTTTTGGAGGGAGGTGAAGGACCAGCCCCGACTTTTCCTGAGGCTTGGGGGTGTTTAGCACCTCTCTTGTGTTTTTCCCACTGTTTTTCCTTGGCGGGCAGAGTCCTTTGCACCCTGGTGGTGCTCATGAGTTTGCCTTGTCCTGACTCCCAGGGGCATAATGGAGAGTCCTGGCAGRGCTTTTCCCTTAAATCAGAGAGGAAAAAACCTGGGAAGGGGATATTGGGCAGCAGAGATGGTGCAGGGTTGGAGCAACCTGGGATAGTGGAAGGTGTCGGGGTTGGAACTGGATGAGCTTTGAGGTCCCTTCCCACCAAACCATTCCACGAGTCTGCAGGGGAAGGTCCCCCTTGGTTGCCACAAGCGGGAGAAATCCCTGACTCTTCCCTGGCTTTGCTCTGTTCCCATTCCAGGGGAGCTGAGCCGGGCAGAGCTGATGGTGATGACCATTGCTGATATCATAAAGCAGCTCATCGAGGCTCACGAGCAGGGGAAAGATGTGGATATCAACAAGTAAGTCCCTCAGGGATGGCACTGGAGCTGATCCATCCGGAATGGGCACATCCCATACCCTCTGTCATATCCAGGTTTCATTTTCACAGCCATTTCTCTCACATTATCTGATAATAAAAGCACCAGGATTACTAAATTCTGTGGTATTTTGCTACTTCACAGGAAATACTGAGTCCAAAATGGGTGGGATTGGTGAAGAACTCCAAGAAACTGCCATTGGTTTTGTTTTTCCACCAGTGTCCATCCTTCAGTAGTCCCAAATCCATTCCACTATGGAAAGATTAATATAGGAATAATGTTAAATTGGACTATTTCAGCAATCTGTAATGCATGAAGTTGTTGTTTACAGAAAGTTCTTCTTTTTTTATGTATATGGAGTAATAAAACCTGAATTTGCCCCTCTTTTTCCACTTCACTGACATGATAAAATTGTAAACTTCCGGCTGGTGCTGGAAATACTGCCACAAATTGTCCTGGAGATCAACTCAGCTACAGGCTGGKTGTGTAAGACTTAAACACATGGAAGGCATGGATTAAATCCTTGAAAATGGCCAAGCCAGAATCTTGGCAGTTTGTACAAAGTTATGATAAAATCATATTTAGACGGAAAATATGCAAAAAAAAAAAGGCAATAAAAATCATTGGCAGTTGTGAGTTTATTTTTTGGCATCTTGGTGCACACTGCAGCTGTTTGCTTTTTAAATACATCACCYGGAAACACAAATTGGGAGAACCTACGGGCAACTGGTGGAAATAAGAGCTTATTTTGGTAATTTGGGGTATTTSTGCTTCCAGGCTGAAAACCAAAACCTCAGCCAAGTACGGGCTGCCGGCGCAGCCCCGGCTCGTCGACATCATCGCGGCTGTCCCGCCGCAGTTCCGGAAGGTTCTGCTCCCAAAGCTCAAGGCCAAGCCCATCAGGACGGCCAGTGGGGTAAGCATGGACATCCTCCCTCCGTCCCCCACCATCCTGCCTGCTGCTCCCGTCCCAAAATTGGGTTTGTTTGCTGTCACAGACCAGGATGTTGAACGCCCGGTGGTGTTGGCACATTCCAGGTTGCCTTTTCCATGCTCTTGTGCCCACAGGGATGTTGCTTTTAAAACATATGGGAGAAGGTTCCTTCCTTGGAGGGTTGGCTGTGGCTGCCCCATCCCTGGAAGTGCCCAAGGCCAGGATGGACGGGGCGTGGAGCAACCTGGGATAGTGGAAGGTGTCCCTGTGGCAGGGGTGGAACGGGATGAGCTTTAAGGTCCTTCCAACCCAAATCATTCCTTGATTCTCTGAGGAAAAAGGGGAAGTGTGTCCATGTCATTGTGGATCTTTTCAGCAGGGCAGTTAATCCAATTCAGTATAAGGCGCCTGGTTCTTTATATTAAACTCCAATTTATACTGAAACATGAAAATATTAACTAATAAGATTCCTATTTCTCGCTATTTTTGTTCTCTCCCTCAAGGGTTAACCCACAGATATTTTAGGTGGCAGACCCAGCACAGAACATCTTAAAATAGTCCCACAGATGCACAATCATCCACAGCCCTCCGAGATGCACTTGATTTTAGTCACTTCGCAGGCAATCACTGCAATTTCTCCTCTCCTGTTTTGCTCCCTGCAGATTGCAGTTGTGGCTGTGATGTGCAAACCACACCGGTGCCCCCACATCAACTTCACAGGCAACATCTGCGTGTGAGTATGGACAGCCCAGATGTGCCCCTGTGCTGCCACTGCTGGGCCACCTCCAGGGCTGGGGACAGCTCTGGGCCCCTCGCTCCAAGAAGGACCTGAGGGGCTGGAGCAGGGAAGGGAACGGGGTTGGGAAGGGGCTGGAGCAGCAGGAGCGGCTGAGGGAGCTGGGAAAGGTTCTGCTTTTCTCTCAGCCTGGAGAAAAGGAGGCTCAGGGGGGACCTTCTGGCTCTCCACAACTCCTGACAGGAGGGGGCAGCCAGGGGGGGTCGGGCTCTGCTCCCGGGGAACAAGGGACAGGATGGGAGGGAACAGCCTCAAGCTGCACCAGGGGAGGTTCAGGTTGGATATTGGGAACAATTCCTTCCTGGAAAGGGTTGTTTATCCCTGGCACAGCTTCCCAGGACAGTGGTGGAATCCCCATCTCTGGAGGGATTTAAAATCCCTGTGGATGTGGCACTTGGGGACAGGGATCAGTGGTGGCCTTGGCAGTGCTGGGGAATGGTTGGACTCGAAGCTCTTGGAGGTCTTTCCCAGCTTCACCAACTCTGTGATTCCATGACCTTAGTGGACATTTTTCTAGCATTCCTGTGTAAATCCAGGATTGCAGGAGCAGTGCTTTGGGGACAGGCTCCCTTTCTGCACGTGCAGATTGTTGATACCTGCACATCACCCCAAAAAAGTGCTTTTTTTTTTTGCTTTTCCTCAAGTGGAAAATCATCTCCTTTCATCAGCCAAACCCACCATCCTATGGTAGATTTACACCTTCATGATGATTAATTTATTATTAATTTATTAACGATCAGATGGGATTTGTGTCACTGATTTGGGGTGGGCAGGGCTGTTGTATCCCTGGGCACACAACCAGAGGGGAGAAGAGCTACAGGAAAGCAGCAGGATCTTGGGAAGTCTGAAGGTGGCTGACCTGAGCCTCACCTGAGGAGGGGCAGGTGTTGCCTGCAGAAACTTCCTTGCTGTGCCAGTGGCTCTGGAATGACAGAGCACAGATGGAGGGCAGGCCTCCAGCTGCCAGAGGCTCTTGGAATCCCTCCGAGTTTTATTTGAGTTAAGGAACACAAGATGAATTTACCTTGAAGTGTCTTTCTCTGTTTGCACTCCTGAACTCTCATCTTGTCCGTGCTTTTCCCATTCAGTTCATCTCCTTCAAAACATCCCTYCTCTTCCCTGTCATTCCCGAAACATCCATGCATTTCACTCCCAGCTGCCTGGTTTTGTTTCAGCAGGAGCAGCTCCTCTGTTCGAGCTGTTCCAGGTAATTGCGTGGCTGAAATGGCTTCGGTTGCACCACTCCTGCCAGCAAATTAATTTGGGCACRGTGATTTGATAATTAACTTTATAATGGTGACAGGTGACTGGGGTTGAGTTTGCAGGGCAGGCAGTGAGGAAACAAATCAATTATCCTGGGAAGCAAACGTGTCTTGGGTTGGTGGAGGTGGCATTGTCCTGGTGTCCGTGCACTTGGGATCTGCTCCGTATGTAACAATTCCATGGCTCCTCCTTCACCTTTCCCGCTGGAGCTGAAGGAGAAGGGGTGTGAACCCTCCTGTCTGAGTTCATCTTTGAGCTCTTGGAATGTTGTGTTCTTTAAAGACCACATTCCTAACTGATGGGCTTTCTCACCATCAAGATATTTAAATTCCCTAAATTTCTGGAGAAGTAGATTGTAGAACAGGATAATATCCCCTATTTTACGTCTTTCCATGCCAAAGAAAAAYATTCTGCATCAAATAAAGTGATGGTCTTGATAGAATCATGGGAAATATTCAAGTTGTTTCTGATTGTAAAATTGCTTTTTAAAATCAATCTGTGTGCAACTGTCGCTCCAAAACTGTGTGGCTGCTCCCTAAAATGATGCCACATTCCAGAAATATGCTCACAGTATGTTTTGCTTCCAGAAAGTCTTCCTGGATTCTTTTAGGTGGATGTAGGAATTCAGACAGGTCTGAACTGGTTTTGGGCATCCCATTCTCTTTAAAATTAATTGAAATGACTGTTTGGCACTGTACTTAGTGTTTGTAAACAGAGATAGGCCCAATTCCTCAACATTCCTGGATATCATGGAATCACARAATGGTTTGGGTGGGAAAAGACCTTGAAGTTCATCCAGTTCCAGCTCCAACACCTTCCTTTATCCCAGGCTGCTCCAGCCTGGCCTTGGACACTTCCAGGGATCGAGCAGCCACAGCTTCTCTGGGAATTCTGTTCCAGGCCCTCCCCACCCTCCCAGGGAACAATTCCTTCCCACTATCCCATCTAACCCTGCCCTCTGGCAGTGGGAAGCCATTCCCCCTTGTCCTGTCATTCCMAWGTCCCTCTCCATCTCTCCTGGAGCCCCTTTAGAGGTCGTTGGAATTGTGTGAGTTTGATTCCTGTTTTCTGTGTTTTTATCCTGCAGGTACTGCCCGGGGGGSCCTGACTCTGATTTTGAATATTCAACCCAGTCCTACACAGGATATGAGGTACCAAGGGCATTGCCAACATTCCATAATCCTGGCTTTGGGTTAGGCTGGGCTTTATTCCWACGACTCACTCACGTTGCAATAATAAAAACAAAAAAAAAAGGCTTTATAAACTTCAGATTCCAAAGCAGCTCAAGGTCTAGGAGTGAAATTCTTAATTACAGTAAATAACGATGAGTTAAAGTGTAAAAATTGTGCCCTCCTGTAAGAAGGGTTGTCCTACACTTGAGTAGGGATGTGGGGAGGTTTTGGGGTCTCTGTTCTTCAAGATGGGCAAACACTGACTGGACACAGCCCTGATGTTGGAATGTTTCCCAGAGAAGCTGTGGCTGCCCCCATCCCTGGAAGTGTCCAAGGCCAGGTTGGTCAGTCCTAACTGACCCTTCTTTCAGTCCTGTCCAACCTACAGGATTAAAAAAAGTATACATTTTGGGGGGAAAAAATCCCATTTTTTTAGCTGTTAATCCCTCTGAAATTACATTAATTCCCATATCTGCAGTGGTATCTCCCTAAATTTAAGTATTTCCAAACTATTTTCTCCCTGTTATCTGGAGAAAGTTTTAACAGCAGAAGATCTTTAATTTTAAAATTATTGTGACTGGTTTTAACCCAACAACTCAAGGCTGTAGTAGGGATGTAAAGCAGCAAAATGAGGTAAAATCCAAACTGCATTATTTTGGTGAACAGTGATGCAGCATCCTTTAAGTAGGGATTTTGTCTCTTGTTATCTCAGTGACTTAAAACTTATCCCGTGAAGGAAATAAGAAAAATAGGAAATGCCAAGTGAATCCAGGATACACAAAATGCTTGAAAACCTGCTTAGAGAATTATTAATAGGCTTCCATCAGCAAGAGATAACAAAAATAATCTTTTAGGGATTTCAATTGAAGGAATATGTTCAGCTTAGAGAATATTTGAAGCTCAGACTGAGTCTAGAGTGAAAAGGTTCTAAAATGAACAGGACAAAAAAAAAAAGTGCTTTGAAAAACACTTTGTGATTTTTGTAATGCTTTTGTGACTCACTACAGAGATTTTTTAGCTGTTGAAGTGCACTAAAAATTGAAAAACTGTGTTGTTCCTTTTAGGTCACRTTGCCATTTCAGGACAAATGGATTTGGTTCTATCTTTTTAAGAATATGAGGAGCCAAATTCATGTTTATAATTGGAAGGACTCTTTGGTTGTGGGTTTGGAAGGCTTTGGGTCAATAAGGATTTGAAGTCTTCAGCATCTGTTTCAATGATAAAAGTTGTCTTTTGTTCTTTTTCACTGTTCTTTGGGGGGAAAAAAGTTTCTAAAATGAATCTTTTTGTGTTTTTTAGCCAACATCCATGAGGGCCATCCGGGCTCGGTACGATCCCTATCTCCAGACAAGGCACAGAGTGGAACAGGTACAGTTTTACAGTGGGAGGGAATTTCCTTGGGATTGTGATGAAAGTAATGAGAATTATTTTAATTACCTGGACTGGCGAGCTGAAAGGGTTGAGATCAGCAACTCCAAGTCCAGCTGGAGACCAGAATCCAGGGATATCACCAGAAGTCACTGAGGCTGCTTTGGGAAGARATTGGACTGGGTGATCTCCAGAGGTCTTTCCAACCCCAGCTTTTTCATGATCTTATAATTCTACCTGAGGTGATTCCCATGGAAAAATTAAATTTATACATTTTAATTGTCCAGCTGTCATTTCCATTAAATAAATGGTGAGTTTTGAACCTCTCCTAAGATCTGTTCTGTTCAGTACCTGATTGTTAATAGGAGAAATTCCAGCAGAATTGTCCTGAACGTCTTTGGAATTACTAGTTTCTGGTAATTACATGGAGAATTTTGTACTGAAATAGTGGCTTTCCTACCAAAATTGTTTTATTTGGGTCTTTGCTGGAGAGTTGCAAGATGTGAAAAGTTTCTCAATCCTGTCCTGCTTTGATTAGTTTCCTGTTTATCTCCAAATCCATGGGAAAGCTCTCCGTGAATTCGGTGTTTTCTCCCACAAGTTTTTAAGGAGAGTTAGTTCTCCATGGATTGAAGCAGATGCAAGGAATTTTTTGCTTTCTGGCCATATCTAAGCTGGTTCCAAACTGGAACCAGTAACTCAAACAATTCTGTTTTGTCAGGAAGCTCCTCTACTCTGGGCTCAATATCTTCATTGTGTTCTTGCAGTAGAAAAATTACTTTTGAGGACTTTTTTACGGGGGGGGGGTGGTTATAAAAAACCTGTACAAAAATATTAATGATTTGTCATTCATAAAACAACTAAAGAAAGAAACGCAGTGTAAAAAAAATCAGGAATTACAGAGAAATCTCTTGGATAAGTCCCCAGCTGATCATTTTCCCACGATATCTTTAATTTTACAGCTGAAGCAGCTGGGCCACAGCGTGGATAAAGTGGAGTTTATCGTGATGGGTGGGACATTCATGGCCCTGCCTGAAGATTACAGGGATTATTTCATCAGGAACCTGCACGATGCCCTGTCGGGTCACACCTCCAACAACGTCGCGGAGGCCGTCAGGTGAGAGCCTGGATTTTCCCTATGGAATTGTTTAAAGTGTTCTTTGCAAAGACCGAAGAGAATTTATTTTGTCTTGAACGGGAATGTTTATCCAAATATGTTTTTAGGAATATTTATAGCACTGCTCTGTGCACTGCACAGCGCCGGACCCCTGGGCTCTTCCCGCAGGAAGTGCCAAAAACTCCTTCCAATTTTTTTGGCATTCTGGCCAGACCCGCACCTTTTGATGCCTCATCACCTCGATTTGGAGTTGTGACGAATGCCACGGCCACGGGATTTATTCCCTTCGGCTGGGGAGGGGGAGCTGCTCCTGCCTTTGAGGGAGGCCAGAGACGTCAGCTCCCGTAAGGAATGAGTCACCCCGGAGAGCGTCAGCGCTCCCGGCTCCCAGCCCCTTCCAGCCTCCAATGCGGCTCCCCCTGCAGCGTTTTGGTGTGACAGGAGGTGCTCTGCTCATTTTTACAGCTGATAAACCGGAGCTGATCGATTCACACGTGCTTTGGGTCACTAAACACAGAACTTTTCAGTGCGTTTGGTACAAAACTGAAAAAAAAAACCAGAGGTTTGATGTTTTGGAGCTGTTAA
Source organism: Amblyornis subalaris (assembly GCA_018881555.1). NCBI lineage: Eukaryota > Metazoa > Chordata > Aves > Passeriformes > Ptilonorhynchidae > Amblyornis > Amblyornis subalaris. Next base: position 600,196 of record JACAXG010000234.1, read on the forward strand.
ATGAGGTGAGGATCACTTTGGTGGCTTTAGTTTGCTGCCTTGTCATCGTGTGTTGTTCTTGATGCCGCTGTCATCTCCAACAGAAGTGATTTTAGAACTGAGCAGCACCAGTCCTTTGTATTTGAAAGCTGCAGCTTAATTTGGTTTTCCTCTGGAGGGCACCAAACCCTTCTGCTGGTTTTCTTTGCCTTTTCCACTTGTCACTCAAAAGACCAAACAGAAAGTGCTCTGCTGCCCTTTCCAAGTGGATTTTATCGAGATAAACTAGCAAACAAGTTGAGCAAAGAGTTGCTGAAGGACAGAGCTCCTCGGGGAAGGAGGGTGGTGGTTGCAGGTTGTCTATTCAAATTAGTGCCGTGATTCAGGATGTGGGTAGTCCATATTTTCTCTGCTGCAGGTGTCTTAGCTAATTTTATTGGGCCTAAAATAATTTTTCAAGTGGCCTGGCCTTTTGCTCTGCAGATAATAAGGAAACTATTTCTGCCACAGCCCGTGTGACCAAGCCATTTTAAACCCAAAGTGACTCTGAAGTCAGAGCACACGAATCAAGCAGTGTGACAAAACCTGCCCTGGCAACGTGTGGGTTCTTCAGCAGATAAATARAGGTTTATATTTTTAACATAAAGCTCATGTTAAATGCTTAGTAAACGGGGTTCTGTGGGAGTTACTCAAGTTGCATTTCGTAAATATTCTAGGGGCGAGAAAATGGGGTTGGAGATGAATCAGACCTTTTACTTTTTGTGCTGCTTGAGCTTAGTTGTTGTACTGTGTCACTGCAGCATGGGTTGAGGTGGTCAATGACACTTGAAAAAAACAGTCAAGGTTGAGTTTATTTCCCTTTGTACATGAGGATTCATCTCCTTAGCTACTTCCATCAGCAGAGGCCGTGAGGAATGAGGAATACTGACAGCATGTTCCTTGGTTTAGACTGTGGGCACTGCACTCAGCAGTAACCTGGGATCTGTCTCTCTCACCCCTTACTTTGAAAGGGATTCTGGTAGCTTTAATTTTTGTGCAAATCAGTTTTTAACTCTGGATTTTGTACGGTGATGAAAAAAACCTTCGGCCAGGAGAGAATCACAGAATCCCGGAGTGGTTTGGGTGGGAAGGGACCTTAAAGCTCATCCCATTCACCCCCCTACCACGGACAGGGACACCTTCCACTTCCCCAGCTTGCTCCTAGCCCCAACTCACCTCACTCCAAGCACAGTTTTTCCCCCTTTTGTCCGGTGATTTCTTTTCTTTGCCCTAAACTCGTGCTCTGTGTCCAGCGCTGCCGCTGCGGTGACAGCGAAGCGCTGCCCTGAGCTGAGCAGCACTGAAGGATCATCAATCTGGCATCCTCCTCCTGACGTAATTTTCAATTTTCTTCTTATAATACTTCATCTTGATCAGCCCACTGAGGCTTCTGGTCCCAGCTAATCTGATAAAAAGGATGTGATTCTGTGTCGTTTCAACCAGAACAGCACGACCGGAGCCTGCCGTGGAGGTAGATCCTGTTCCTCACCAGGAACGGGCACTGCGAGCCTGGATAAAGAAATTATCCCTCAAACTGTGTTGGCCCTTGATATTCTCAGTTGGCTTCTGGCTTTCTCGCAGATAAAACCACGAACTCATCGGCCAAAAGTGCGATTTTTACAAAGATAAACAGGGAAACTTGGAGGCTTTCATAGCAACTCCGTTAAGTGGAGGGAGGAAATTAATTTCCTGAAAAAGCGTTGCTGGGCTTTAATATTTCTGCAGCACCTCCCTTTCGGGGTAATAAACACTTTTTTTAGAGTGTTCAGWCAGAAGTCTTTGCTCGAGGTGCTTTGGTTTCCTTGAGAAATAGGTCGGCCAAGGAGCGAGTAAAGAATTGCAGAGCCAGAGGGGATCTTTGTTTTGCAGAGGGTGCGCGAGAAGACTGAGAAGTTCTAATTTTTCTCTGCTGAGAGCACCACTTTGGAATTTCTGGGCACTTCTGGGTGCCTGTCAAGCGAGGKTGTGGAGACTGGGCGATAAGCTCCCCTTCTTTAGGAGCAGGTTTGCAATTACTGCTAAAGAATCGCCGCCAGCTGGATTTTTCTCCCTGCACCCTGGAGAAACGCATCTTTCCCTGGGATTTGCTCCCATCAAGCCCAGGCGTTGGCTTGATTGCGGCTGCCTTTTGCTGTTTCCTGAGGACAATCAGCCGAGAAGGTGTAAAATGCACATGCAAATGAGCATTGGCTGCTCCTCTCACCTGACCCGTGAGTCATGAGAGGTGTTGGGCTTATTTAGCTGCCACCGTGAGTCACCCGAGCCAGGAGCTGACTTCTAATGAGGGAAGGAGGCCCAAGGAGAGCTCGCCTGGCTTGGGAATGGCAGGAGTCAGGAAGGTGCCCCCCGGCCTGTGCACCCCTGCAGATCCTTGGGCTGCAGCATCACCTCTGGCTCCTCTTCCTAAGCCAGGCTGGGAGAGGCACCTGGAGAAGAGGAGGATCCAGAGAGACCTTAGAGCCCCTTCCARTGCCTGACGGGGCTCCTGGAGGGCTGGAGAGGGACTTGGGACAAGGGATGGAGGGATAGGACACAGGGAATGGCTTCCCACTGCCAGAGGGCAGGGTTAGATGGGAAATTGGGAAGGAATTCCTGGCTGGGAGAGTGGTGAGGCCCTGGCACAGGTTTCYCAGAGAAGCTGTGGCTGCCCCATCCCTGGAATTGTCCAAGGCCAGGTTGGAGCACCCTAATGGAAGGTACCTGCAGGTGGTTGGAACTGGATAATCTCTTAAGATCCCTTCCAACCCAAACCTTTCCATGATTTCTGTGGTTTGTATGATTTCAGTATTTAAAAAGTGGAGAAATTCTTTGTAACATTTTATTTTAACAGTATGAATGGTTGCCTGATGTTTGATGAGGTTGTTTGTGGCAAAGTGAGGAGATGACACTGTTGGAGCCTCGTGTTCTGCAGTTCAAGTCTCTCCTGTACCTGATCCTTCTGTGACAATATCCAGGAGCATTTCCATAACAGCTCCCTAATCCAAAACTGGGTGGCCTTTACCTCCCCTCATCAGTCCCTTAAAAGGCTCATTTTCCACTCACATCATGAGTTGAACCCCAGAACTTTCAGGAGTGATTGCCGTGGGCTGTGTTTGATTCCCTGTGCAGCAATTGCAGCTCCCGACTCCGCCTTTTCCTTGGATTCAGCATCGATTGCCTGTGCCAGGTGTCCTTTTGTGTTCCAGCATTAGCTGTGTCTTCCCTGGAGCTGGGGAACTGCCACAGACATTATCCTGGTGGGGAGGGAAGTTTCCTTTAGGTACCCCAAAAGCCAGATTGATTTTTTGGGGGAATTGGATAGATCCAGCTACTCCCGAGCTCCGCTGGAAGAGAACACACAGGTTTTCCACGACCACAGCTTGGGGCTGGGTTATTGTGTGCCCAGTTTGGGACCTCTTAGCCCAGCAAGGAATTAAAACAAACCCTGAGCACTGGCAGTTCCAGCAGCRGTTGGTTTGGGAYGTGGAGCTCCCGRTGCCTTTTAAATCCCAGCTGGAAATCACTCCCGAGCAGGCCAGATCGGAGCAAGCCATGGCAAATGTGCKTTGTGTGATTATCAGATAATGGGGTTTGTGGAAAGATCATTACATATAAAAAGAAAAACTTCTTTGGGGTGATGGAGCACTGGAAGAGGTTGTGGAGTCTCCTTCCCTGCAGATATTCCAAATCCCAGCTGGCTGGGTGGTCTCCAGAGGCCCTTCCAACCCCAACCATTCCGTGATTCTTTTCTCAAATTCCCACATTATTTTCAGGTATCAATAATTCTTCTGATACAAACTGCAGTTGTTCCAAGAAATAGTGATATGTAGAGACAGAGGGCAGGGTTAGGTGGGATATTGGGAAGGAATTCTTGGCTGTGAGGGTGGGGAGGCCCTGGCACAGGTTGCCCAGAGAAGCTGTGGCTGCCCCATCCCTGGAAGTGTCCAAGGCCAGGCTGGACAGGGATTGGAGCAACCTGGGATAGTGGAAGGTGTCGGGGTTGGAACTGGATGATCTTTAAGGTCCCTTCCCACCCAAACCAGTCTGGAATTTTGTGTTTGTGAAGGTTCAGGACTAAGCAACACCTAAATTTGCTTTTCAGTAGTGAGGAACAAGCCTGCTTTTAAAAGATGATGCTTTATAAAGTCAAAGTCTGTTCTAAATTTCCCAAATAAGACTTTAGGAGGACAGAGCTTCCTGCCTGGAAGTCTGAGCTTGCTGGTGCTGTATTTTAACCAAGATTTAGCCTTTTTGCTTGACTTTTAGGACACTGTGAAGTTACTTGGGGTAACARATGAGCATTTTGTGCCCGTGTCTGTATTTCCCTGACCCCACAGTGAGAAATTGTCCTGGAAAGAGGTCGGAGCAAACCTCTTTTACCCCGTGGTTCCTACAGGCGGGGAAGATGCTGTCCTACAATTCCAGTGGCTCCATTGACATACGGTGCTCGTTCCGCTAATGTCTCTTAATTGTGCTTTCTGAGTGCTAATTGCGACTCCAGCAAAAACAAGGCAGGGTTTGACTCACTCTGCAGTGATTCATGCTGGGGCCATTGAAGAGGTTGCCGTTCTCCTTTTATCTACCTTGACCCCTCCGCTGGAGGTTACCCCTTCCAGAACAGGCAGCCCAACCACCCTTCAGCTGCCGGAGCTCGCCCTGGGGGCAAATCCGTGGGATTTGGGAAGGATTTAAGAGCCGTTTAAGAAGCTCCTTCTCTGCCCTGCGTGGGGAAATCGCCCCGTTCCAAATTGCCGGGATTTGATAGTCAGATCCCACCCCTCTCCKCGCCGTAATGAGGGGGTGCAGCGACAGGGAGCCTCTGGAAGCTGTCCCAGCTCCTAGCCCGAGCCGCTGTAATTGCCGGCTTAAGCTCCGATTGCAGCGGTGATTTGGGGCGGCAGGGGGATGTGGGGGACTCACCGGCTCCCGTGCCCGGCAGGASGGAGGGAATAGCGGGAGGCAAGCACCGTTGGGAATTGCCGTGGCTGGATCCGTCAGAGCTCGGCTGTCAAATCCCTCCGGACACCCGAGCGGGCAGCGGTTCCTCTGAGCCAGGCAGGGGATGAGTGGCTCTTGTGTCAGCGCCAGGTCATTCACAGCACGGAATCTGCCCAAATTTCCCTTTGTTCCCAGAGGTTGGGAGCCTGGCTCCTGATGTTCTGGAAGAGCAGGCAGAGTTGCTTTGTTTCCGGCTTTGGATGGGGCTCGGCCGTGGGGAGGCTTTGGCACAGGTTGCCCGGAGAGGTTGTGGTCTCCTCATCCCTGGAGGTGTCCAAGGTCAGGTTGGATGGGGCTTGGAGCAACCTGGGATAGTGGAAAGTGTCGGGATTGGAAGTGGATTGGTTTTAAGGTCCCTTCCCACCCAAACCAYTCCATGTTTGCCATTACAACCTGTTTTGTGGCAGTGTTTATCCCTAAATGCCTTCAGTACAGATAAGTCTTGCAGAATTTAAGGAATTTTACCCCAAAAAGCTGGCTGGCCTTTGTTGCCATCCCATTACTTTGGCACTGCTTATCTCCTGCTGCATTTTCCAACTTTTAACTGCTGAAGTTGATGTTGTTTGGAAGATCTCTTAAGTGAAAGTCGTTTCATCAGATCCTAATCTCATTACGGGGAGCTGTTCATCTCCTTTCCTCTTGCAGCTGTGGAATGGRATTGCTTATCCGGTTATCTGCCCTATTACTATTTCCCCTGCCTGTGAAATATTCAGGTTTGGGATGAAATACGGACRACTTGGGAAGGTGGATGTGAGGAAGCCAATCCCACACCTTTCTGGGGTGTGATACTGTGCGATTTGGGGTTTTCCAAGGAGGAGGCCGGAACCAAACCCATCTCCCTGCGAGGATTCCRAGGTGTCAGTGCTTATCCAGGGATTGGAGCCACACCAAATGTAGCAATATTTGTAAATGCCATCGATCCATGTTTTACCCCGTGCTGGTGGAAAAGGGTGGCGGCCTTAGCGGTCATGACATTGTCAGAGCTTGAATAATGAATTTCCCTTGCCTTTTTCTGTACGTTTTCAGCAAATTACTGCTGAACACCTGCCAGAGGGAATACTCTGCTCGTTTTTGCTGCTTCACTGCTGTGCCTGTGTCATTTGGCAAAGCACAACAAGTTCTCCGGTGACCTGCACTAAAATGTTAATGGCAGGGTGGGATCTGAGTGGCCAGCTGGGATTGGTGGCTGGAGATGGAGCTTTATTCATGGCTTGGCCACCTGTATGAATTTAAACCTGGCCTGATGATGATATGGGTCTAATTCCAGTCGTGCTGGTGATCCRAAGGTAATGTCACAAAGGGTGGCGTGTATGGATAAGCTTCCCGGGTTAATTCCCTCATCATTTACACCATCCTGTGGATTACAGGAGCAGTTGCTGTTGTATTCTGATTTTCCAGGCAGAAACTCAAAAATTATCGATTTCTCCGAGCTGCAGAAGGATCCAAGCGATCCTAGACCGACGATCCCACGGCCCCGCAGGGCTGACAGGGGACCTACGCTCCCCGGGTTTTTTCCCYTTCTTTCAGCTGAGATTGCTTTGCAGCCTGGATGAAAATGAGCTGGTAAAAGAGGGAGATGTGGTTTATGGTTCCCTCAGCTGTGCTGTGCCTGCCTCATTGGCGCCGTAAGCCGAGCCCCGCCGCCTTTCGGCAGCGCTAAATTAATTCGAAAGAAAACTCATTTTCTGGTAACGTGGTGGGTGCAGTAGGCATGGCAAAAAAATAAAAAAAAAAAAAAGAGGGGAAAAAAAAAAAAAAGGCGGGTTTAATTTCCATGTTTTTGGAGAAGGATGTGGAGAAGTGGTTTTCCCGTGGCTTTGGGGAGCGTCGTGCCAGGCAGAGCAGGGCGTGTTGGACTGGAAATCCGTGTGGCAGCAAAGGCGCCCTGGGAGTCTCTGCTTCCTCATGGCCCAGCGGTTTGGGAAGCTGGATGCTCAAAAGCTGGGAACAGGCAGAGCTGGGGGGGGTGTTTGTGCAGCCTGGGTTTGCTCACCCTCTGTCTGGGCCTGGGGTTGTGCAATTACCTCARTTTTTAACTCTCTCTGCACGACCTTTGCATGGTTCATCTCCAGAGACAGTTTGTGTGCTGCTCTGAAAACTCTAAAATTAGTGGGAAGGACCTTTGTTCCTTTGGTAAAAATAACATTTCCCCTTTTCTCTGGCAGCTCTGGGGTGAGATGTGGGTTCAGCTTGTGGGTCAAGAGCTCGGTTCAGATGTTGCTGTGTGCCTGATGTGCCCTTACAGGAGGTGAAATCAGTGGGGAGGGATGCAGCTCCTGCTGGGTCTGTGTTTCCCTGGGATCTGACTGCCATGGGAAGGGAGAGCCCAGCTCCACATGGATGTTTGCATCCAGGAGCTGGATCCCACCCCAAGAGTCTTGGCTCCATTGAGGGCTGGGAGAGGAGGAGTTTCTACTTCCATCTCCTTGAGCTCGTGCTGGTTTATGGAAGATACTCCTGTGTCTTCCAGTGTTGGGTTTTGGTTCCATTCTCTTTTCCAGCTCATAGGATCATGGAATAATTAAATTTAAGAAGGACCTTTAAGATCCTCAAGTCCCATCATCAACCCAGCACCACCACCATGGTCCTCAAGTGCCACATCCACATGTTTTTGAGCACTTYCAGGGATGGAGACTCCACCACTGCCCTGGACAGCCYGTTCCAATGCTTTGCAACCCTTTTAGGGATGGAATTGTTCCTAATATCTAACTTAAGCCACCCTGGCACACTTCAGGCCATTCTGTCTCATCCTGTCACACTTCAGGCCATTCCCTCTCATCCTGTCGCTTGTTCCTTTGGAGGAGAGACCCACACCCAAAATCCCTGCTTTTCCCCACCTCCAGGAAGACACAAGTGGTCACTCACCTTTGGCTGTGCCTTTTTACTGTCTCTTCCCTGTGTATTTGTCTCATTAAAAGCCAGGTTGTGCCATTGGAGGGAGTTGTATTTGACCTCACCCCATCCCAGGAACTTGCTCCTTGGGACAGCACATCCTCCCTGGAGCTGCCAGGGATGTCTGTGCCTGAGGATGATGCAGTTCTAAGCGACTGTAGCAGCTCAAAGCTGAAATAATTTCCCAAACAATGACTCAACCACCATTAAAAGTTGAGCAGAATCATAAAACGGTTCGGGTTGGACGGGACCTTACAGCTCATCTCATTCCAACCCCCTGCCATGGGCGGGGATGAGAGGAGCTGTTGGCACCTTGGAGCTACAGGAGGCAGCAAAAGGAGTCGGGGAAGCGGCACCAGGAGTTCCTGGAGCTGCTGCAGGAAAACCCAAGTGTGTTTTTATGGGAAAAACAAGAGTGTGAGCTTTCCCGAATGCGATCGTATCGCAGCTTTATAGGCGAGGGACTCGCTTTGGCGAGAGAACAAGACGAGCTAAACCCCAGCTTTCCACTGGCATCGTTGTGGCTGATGGCTGCTTTTTATTAGCTCTCTTTATAATTTTATTGATACAATTCCTTTGTTTCCTCCAAGCAGCAATCAAGCTGTTTTCCTTCCTCGAGCTAAATGTTTTCTCTCGCGGAGTCAGACGGGGACAAGGAGCTGCATCCCATTTGAGAGGTGGATAAAGAAACTGCAGAGCAAGGGCTGTGCTGGACACTTCCTTTATGCAGCAGCACTTTTAGGGCACTGAGTTTTCGGAGTTACTCGCAGCAGAAGTGGTTATTTTGCTCAAYAGCAGCTGAGAAGTGGCTGTTCCTAAGGATATGCAACTTCTCCTTAGGCCGCAGTGAGTCGATATCAGGGCTGAAATTGGAGCTGGATTTTTTGAAAGTCCGTGTCGGTCTCGCCCAGCGCTGTCTCTCTCATCAAGYGCAGCAAGAAAAACCTCAAATTTCAAGGCTGGATTTAATAAAAGAGGCTGTCGTGTCSTTTCTTCCGTAATTTTAGATGTGAGGGGKTTTTTTTTTTYCCCTCCCGAATCCTTTGTTAGCCCACGCCTGTAACTCCGTATTGACTATTCCCTGGGAAACTGTCGTTATAATTATGACCTAATCGTTGATGGTATYGATCTGGCAACAGGCAGGGAAATGGTTGTTCTTTCAAGTTTTCCTGAAGTAATTGCACGGCAAAGCTGTGAGGAATCAAGGACGAATCCTGGGCGTCTGCTCGTGGAAGTTTTCCGCCAGGCTTTGTTCCCCAGGCTGCTGGTATTCCAGTGGCACTGTGGGGGCACGGCTCGTTGTTCCTGGGGTGTGTTACCTGCTTCCATACGCTTGGATAAAGTGGGAAAGGGACGGAGAGGAAAACCTGCCCTCTGGGAATAGCTGRTATCGATTGCCTGGTAGAGGTGGAATGTAGCGAAAGGTCAAGGAAAATCGTCCTGGAATCCACAGAAGGGACCAAAATGGGACTGAACTGCTTCTTTTGAGGGTTTCTATTGCTTGGTGAAGAGGCAAAACTGAGCAAATTGAGACCAAAATGAAATATTGAACAAATGCTGCCCGAGCCTCCTGCCTTTCTCTCCTTGAAAGGAGCACAGGCTGATGCTCAAAGCAAAGAGACACTTGCGAGTGTTTATCCTGGATTACTGCACAGAAATTCCTCCTTGGATTACTCTCCTCTGACGGTGGTGAGGCCCTAGCACAGTTTTCCCGGAGAAGCTGTGGCTGCCCCATCCCTAAAAGTGTTCCAGGCCAGGTTGGACRGGGCTTGGAGCAACCKGGGACGGTGGAAGGTGCCCCTGCCATGGAACAAGATGATCTTTAAGGTCCCTTCCAACCCAACCCACTCTGTAGGGGTGGATGATTGTAGGATTCTATGAAATTCCCAAATTGTTCCTGAGAAACGCATTTGATTCTTTCTAAAACATCAGAGCTTCAAACATTTCGAATTTTCTCTCTTTGTGCTGAGCATCTTTTTGTTCCAAGCTTTTCCTTCTGCGCCACCAACCAAAAAATGGTTGGGAAAATCATTCTGTTTGGGGTTAGTAACCCTCACAAATGGGATTTTTCTCAGTTCTGTGTGGGTTTGGTAGCCTRGCAGGGCATGTCATCACTTTCTAAAAGAAATTAGTTTGTAAGTGATGTGCTTGGGACATGGGTGGGTGCTGGGCTTGGCAGTGCTGGGGGAATGGTTGGGCTTAATGATCCTAAAGGGCTTTTCCAACCTTAAAAAGTTTGTAATTCTGTGATTTTGGATTGAGGAGGAGCTGCAGTTTGGCCGAGGAAGCTTCACCYTCTTCTGTAGCAAGTCCAGGGCCTTCAAACTTCTGCTCCTCTGAACCTTTTTTGTAGCTTTGTCACGTCTTTCAGGATGACATTCATGGCTTCTTCTCTTTGGGTGTCATTGTCAGGTGCTATTAGTGGGAATTAAAGGAGATGGGAAGTCTGTAGGAGCGTCCTGGGAGCRAGGGCAGGAGCTTTGGGCTGGCTGGTTGGGTGTGTAGCCAACCATGCCATGGTTTCATCATCCAGGATCTCTCTGTCTTGGCTGCAGGAAACCCAGGCTGGGATGATCAGTGGTGTGTTGGATCTTCCCTATATAAGAGGAATTGTTGCTTTTTTACTGATATTCATGTAWTAAGCTGAAATTTAAAGTCCCTGCTGAAAGGAAGAGTGTGCACTCCTCACCTGATAAATTGAATATGGGATATTTTACAAGCACTTTGTGTATTTTCCTCTTCCAGACATACTGCAAAATGTGTTTTGCTGCTGTGTTGGACCTCGGTCGTATTTATTAGGACAAGTRTTTGTTTTCTTTAGCTGCTCAAACCCCAAACCACCTCCCTCTTTATGCAGATTGGGTACAGGGAGAGTCTTGTTGCCACAGAGCTCGTCTCCATCCCGTGGCAGATGAATTCCTGCCCTCTGGCTGCAGGAAATGCTTTCAACAACACGTTCAGGTTGTGGTTTCCTCCGAAGCATTTGACAAACCTGAGTAACCTTGCCTGGATTTCTGAAAACCAGTTAATCCCTTCACCGGATCGTGGGGATAAGAGCGGAGGCGTCGCACGCAGAAATTATTGAAAGGTACTCAGAGATGGACTAAATGATCAATTAACACAACAGAGGGGATTCRTTAGTGGTGTCCCAGAGGAACCTGTGCTGGAACAGGTTGTTTTGACCTGTTGGGAAAGGGCAGGAGAAAATCAGTGTAGATAYAAAGCAGTGTTTATAAAAAAAGATTTTTTTTTTCTCTGTTTTACTGCAGAACAACGATCTCCAAGTCGGCTGGTGCCACTCAGGAATAAGATTTTAAAGTTCTGGTTGGTAACTGTGAGAAACACAGCCTTGGTGCTTGGTATTAGTTAAAAAACCAGCTCGGTGTGAGGAATTACAGTGATGGGAATAGAGAGGAAACCGGGAAGTGGTGTTGTGGAGCCGCCTCGTTCACAGCTTGARCCTTGTTCGGTTCTTCCTTTCAAAAATCAGGGAGGAGGGGAATGATGCTGTGGAAGCAGGGAAGAGATATTTGAGAGGGATATAATAGAGATTTATGAAGTCCTGAGTGGCACAGGGGAGGCAAAAGGAGGATAAATGTTGATTATCTCTGAYACAAGAAGAACTGGGGGTATCCGGTGGAATGGGAATTAAATCCAAAGGAATAATTTCTTTGTGTGGGCCATGGTTGGGTTGAGAGTGACCAAACACACTYTTAGGAAAAATATCCGGTGGCAAATGCTGAGTCCTGAAGACACCAAACCCACTAAAGGCATCAGGGAGCCCCTGAAAATGGAATAATTGGCAACTATGAGGGTTTTCCAGGGAAATACGTCTGCAGCTTTCCCTAAGCATCTGCACCAGATGGGGGGATGGAATATTGGGCTAAACCGACCTTTGGATTTGCCCAAGGCGATGTTCCCGTGTTCCTGGAGCTCGTGCAGATCCCTTGTGCCACCTCCAGCCCTGTTTTTTTGTGGCACTCCAGTTGCCACCTGAGGGCAGGTCAGGGATTCATAGGATATCCTGAGTTGGAAGGATATCCCAATTCCAGATCTCCAACAAGCCCAATTCCAGGTCTCCCTAAGCTTCATTGTGGGAATCTGGGACCTCGTGTTGGTGCTTCTCTTCTGGGAGCAACGTGAAGCCAAAATCTCCAAACCATAATTTGGCTCAGCTCACTGGGACAGGTTTGGGAAAGGCAGAGAGCTCCCRTAAGGGAGGAGGAGATAAGCACTCCCTTGCCCAAATTAGCCTTGTTTTGGCTTTTTCCCCCCCTCTAAACCTTGATTTTTTACCAAGTTGGRTAAAAAAACAAGGATGCGACTCGGCTCCTGTTGGAGCCACGCTTTTGCCTCGTTGGAAATATTTCACCCCAGCATCTGTTAATTCATTCCTGGTGTTTGCAGTTCCAGCTGGCTGATAATTTGTTGCTGAACAAAAAAAAGAAAAAAATTCTCTGGATTGCTGTTGCCTTGAACTTGATGGATGGGAGCTCGGAAAACACCGCGGGCTCACAAAACCCAGCGGCGTTAGAAGGTCTTGTCAGGGTTTTCTGTTCAGTGTGTTGTTTTTTTTTTTTTTTTGCTTCCTGAGCTAGGACAGACCTTTCAGGACCTGCTTGGCTGTCTCTGAGAGCAGGCAGTGATTATGGCTTTTTTGGGATAATTACGCATTTCTCAGCCCAGCGCGGAGAGAGCGGAGCGCGGCTCCATCCCGGCTGACAGGAGTGGCAGGATCCCTCCTCGCCCAGAGGTCCTCGATCAAAGCTGGGAGCGATGTAAAAATAAACCCACCCACCCTTCCCTCTCCAGCCACCAGCATTCCCTGCTCCTCCTTACAGCCAGGGGGTTAATTAGGATGGCTTGGATGGGGCCTGAAGTGTCTTTTCACTGGAGCCGCTTGTGCTCGTGCTGTGCCTCGTCTTGGGAGGGTTTTCGGGTGGCAGAGCCATTTCCTTGGGGTTAAAACGTGGTGGAAACGTCAAGAAACAGAGAAAACTGTGTGTGTTTTAGGGTTTTTTACCTCAGAATCCCACTGTGGGTTTGGAACCAAGTGACACAGCAGGAGGGAGCAGAATTGCCTGGGATTTATCTGCTGGTATCTCATGGGAAAAAATTGTTCTCCCTTATCTTTTAGCAGGCGTAGATACTGCTGCCTTCTCAAAATTGGAAAACTGTATTTTAGTCCATAAATGGCTGTATTTTAACTAACTTTTCTCGGGGTTTGAAAGCTTGAACCTGGGGAAGCTGATGCTGCTAAGAAACCAAACCACTCTGTCGTACTCCTGGTGCTGGTGATAAAGAAAGCACCGAAAGGTTGTAATAAAAATGTTGTAATAGAAATGTTGTAATGAAAAGGCAGCAGCAGAAAGCCAAATAACTGGCATTTGAGCTTTCAGAAATGCTGAAATAACTGGGCAATCATCAAACCTGCAGCTTTTGAAACAGGTCAGCTAAGATGCCWCCTGCTTTGTGAGAATATTCCCTGATTCTGGGTTCGTTCACAGGGAATTGTGGATGCTGAATTAATTCCTGCTGGCTGTGTTTCAGAGGCTGCCCTGTGATAAAGCAGAGCTGTTGGGGATCAAGAGCAAGGAGGGCATTTCAGGAATAGGTGAGGATGTGCTACATGAGATCCTYGTGGGTTGTATTGACATTTTCCTCTTCAGAAACCTGTGGGGTCATTTTTGGACTTAATTTTACAAGTACAGATGTCATTGTCTGTCTTGAGCAGTGCCACTGTGTTTATAAACCCACAAGGGGTTGATTTACAACGTGTTGGACCTGTTTGAGGTGCTGGATGTTCCCAATCTTTGCTCTTCCCGAAGTTAAGACCAGAAACTTTCTGCCCAGGACTCCTTCRGTCGCTGATTAAAATTCTTGATTAACACACCCAATCCTCCCAASATTCCCTTCTTTCTACAAGGCTTTTAAGGATTTTTTTCTAAGGCAAATTGGAGCAGCTCTGGGGTGGCAGCAGGGCCAGGGCAGTGCCCATCCCTGTGCTGGCACTGCTGGGACACCTCCAGTGCTGGGAACAGCTCTGGGACCCTCCTGACAAGAGAGACTTGGAGGGGCTGGAGCGTGTCCAGGGAAGGGAACGGAGCTGGGAAGGGGCTGGAGCACCAGGAGAGGCTGAGGGAGCTGGGAGAAGGGCTCAGCCTGGAGAAAAGGAGGCTTAGGAGGGACCCTTTCCTCTCTGGAATTCCCTGACAGGAGGGGGCAGCCAGGGGGGGTCGGGCTCTGTTCCCAGGGGACAAGGGACAGGATGAGAGGAAATGGCCTCAAGTTGTGCCAGGGGAGGTTCAGSTTGGATATTGGGAACTATTCCTGCCTGGCACAGCTTCCCAGAGCAGTGTTGGAGTCCCCATGCCTGGAGGGATTTAAAGTCCCTGTGGATGTGGCACTTGGGGACATGGATCAGTGGTGGCCTTGGCRGTGCTGGGGAATGGTTGGATTTAATGATCCTAAAGGTCTTTTCCAGCTGAAATAATTCTGTGATTTGCAGCTGTTTGTAGGTTTGTTTTTGTTTGGGGTTTTTTTGGGATAGGCTAAGGGTGGATGAGCAGCAGGGCCTTCCCCTTCCCAGCTGTGACTGCTGCAATGGGTTTGGGTTTGAAGCACCACACTTTATGGAAATTGCTGCTCTTGGCCAATCCTTTGGCTCATCCAGCAGGGATTGAGTAAAATGAACATCTTCCTCATTTATTCCACCTTTAAGAATCGTAGAATGATGGAATGGTTTGGATGGGAAGGGRCCTTAAAGCCCATCCCATTCCACCCCAAGCCACCCCCCATTCCACTATCCCAGGTAGAAACCCAACCTGGCCTGGAACACTTCCAGGGATGGAGTCATGCTGGAATGTCCTGCAGGCGAGTTTTTGGGGGCTGTTGTGCTGGATGAGTTGATTTAGATCCTTCCCTTCTTTCCTAAACATTTCCTGGTGATTGCTTCCCTTTGCTGCTGCCTTTGAGCCTCTTGTTCTTGGAGCTTCTGCTGCTTCCCGTGCCTCTTCCCGCTTTTTTTTTTGGCCTCTTTCTGTTCTCTGCAACTCCAGCACCCATAAAGCAGTTGAACTGGTTTAAAGAAGTGTGATAATCCCTGTGTGAACCCCCCTGCTCCGTTCCTGGGGTTGGCGCTCTCGGAGCTGGCTGGGATAAGCCCAGTCATCCTGGCTCCCGGCCATCCCCATCCCAACTGGGGATTTGGGAAGCTGCCGGAGTCCTGGCCGTAAATAATTGAGTCTTTGATCTTCGGGTCTCTCAGCTGACTGAGGCTTTTGTCTGGAGAGCAAAGTTTAATGGAGAGGCTTTGTTAAATGAGTTGTTTTGTGCCGGAGCTGTGCTGGCTGATTTGTCTCGGAGTGAGGAAGTGCTCGAGCCCCTGTGTCTGGTGGAGAGGTGGCTGCCTTTTTCACCTAAAAAAAATGAGTTTATTTAAGAGGCAGGTTCTGATCTGAAGGTCTGTTTCGTGTCCCAGCTCTCTCTGCGAATTCACTCCAATCTTCTCCAGTGATTAAAATTAATTATCTCACCTTTACTTCTCCCTGTTTCAGACAGCTCTGTAATCACTGACTTCACAAAACCTGTCTGTACAAATCTTGAGCCTTCTGTGGATCTTCATTTGCATGACTTAGCAGCTGCTTCGTTTGCATAATGAACCTCTGTGGTCAGTCTGTTATTAAAATTGCCCTGCTCTCCTCTCGTGCTGTTCTCTTGTCTTGATTCCTGATTAKTCCTCGGATGGTGTGGGGATCCTCAGCACTGCCGTGGTACAAATAGCAAATAATTCTGTTCCAGGCAAGGAGGAGAAATATTCCAAGGGGTTTGTTGGTGCTTGGGAAGATAAAATGCATCTCCTATGGAGCCAGGCTGGGAGAGGTGGGGGTGTTCACCTGGAGAAGAGAAGGATCCAAGGAGATCTTAGAGCCTCTTCCAGAGCTTAAAGGGGATCCAGGAGAGCTGGAGAGGGACTTGGGACAAGGGATGGAGGTACAGGACACAGGGAATGGCTTCATACTGGAAAAGGGAAGATTTGGGTGGGATCTTGGGAAGGAATTCTTGTCTGGGAGGGTGGGGAGGGGCTGGGCTGGAATTCCCAGAGGAGCTGTGGCTGCCCCATCCCTGGAATTGTCCAAGGCTAGGCTGGAGCACCCTGGGATCGTGGAAGGTGTCCCTGCCCATGGCAGGGGGTGCRAGATGAGCTTTGARGTCMCTTCCAACCCAAACCATTCCAYCATTCCACGATTCCATGATCATGGGTGGAGTTTTCAGCTTGGATTCATTGAATTTCTCAGGGTTTTCTCTATTTCCCTTCTCGTGGTAATTAGTAAAGTTCAATTAGTTATCAGTTATCAAGGTTTTGACCTCTTGTGTGTGAGTATCCTGAAGTCACTCCAGGGATTCTCAAACCAGCCACGGCAGAAAAGGATTGTCACTGACCCCAGTGGTTCCTAGTGGGATTCTGCTGTTTTTCCCTCCAGGCTTCTGTTCCACGCTCGTGTTAAAACAGTCATTTCTCAGGGCTGGCAGCACCATCCATGCTGGAGAGGGGAAATCAGGGATAAATCCACGTTCCAGGGTAAATTGTGTACRAGCAAGCTGCGTACGATGGGAAAGTGCAAAGCAGCTTTTCTAGGAATGGTGCAGGGATTCTATTCCGAGAAGCACCGAAATATCCAGAAAATTTTTCGGATTTTAAGTCACAGGATCATGAGCTTTCTGTATGATTCAGCAGCCAAATTACCCCTGACTGTATAAATAGTGGAAAATTGGATAGGAATAGGCAAATCATGTCCCATCTGGATGCAGTTATGGTGGGGCTGCTTTTGGTAAAAAAGGCCACAAAAAGCTGGAGAAAAGCTAAGAATGAGTATGGGAATGATGTAAGGATTAGGATTTGAGAACAGGGATATGGGGTTGGAATGAGATGAGCTTTAAGGGCCCTTCCGACCCAAACCGTCCTGGGATTTTGTGACTACTTGACAAGACACAGAATTCCTCGGATCTGACTCCTGACACCTGAAYGGCAGCGCGGAGCAGCACAAGCAATTTAGGAGATTCCTGGAGGGAATTTTGCCGGGTTGTTGGCTCATCCAGAGGGCTGGAGAGGGGCTTGGAGTGCCAGGGCACAGGGAATGGCTTCCCACTGCCAGAGGGCAGGCTTGGATGGGATATTGGGAAGGAATTCTTCCCTGTGAGGGTGGTGAGGCCCTGGAATTTAGAATTCCCAGAGAAGCTGTAGCTGCCCCATTCCTGGAAGTGTCCAAGGCCAGGTTGGACGGGGCTTGGAGCAACCTGGGATAGTGGGAGGTGTCTGAGATGGCTGAGATGATCTTTAAGGTCCCTTCCCACCCAAACCATTCTGGAATTCAGGGATTCAAAAGCTTTTCCCASTAAAGAAGGGATTACTCCTAAGCACACCTCAGTTTTCCTGTCCTTTTCCCCTGCTGACCTGTCTCGGATTTGCCCATGCTTTAAAATAAGAGATCCTGGCAATTTGGTTAAAAAATCCCATAAATCCCTGTCTGTCCTGATGTAAATCCAGTATTTAGGAGAGAACTTTACAGGATTTCCTGCCCTTTCCAGGTCTCTGAGCTCTGTTTTACAGCTCACCCTTGGCTCAATCAATGGCTGTGCACTGGAAAATGTGGAGACCGAATGAAATCAGTGTCAGATTGATTTTTTTATAAAATATAAAATGTAATTTAGTCATATAATGCAGCTTTGTGCTGCCTAATAATAACCAGTTCAGCTTTTATGGGCRCTCTTTGATAACTCCCTCCAGAAAATGGCAGGTTATGTAAATCCAGTAAAGCTTTTAATTCACGTCCACTCCTGATCCTTTTTGTGTTTGGCTTCTCCACTCATCAAATTTCTGCCTCTGGTATTAGGTTTTGAATGGAATAGACTTTTCCTTTTGCAAACAGGAGAAATGTTGATTATCCAAGTGGCCGTTTCGAGTCTGCAGGTGGAGAAAAGAGAGAAGAAAAGTCAAATTTCTTTGTCTTTCTTCAGGAAATGATGGTGATTTAATAATTTCTATCCGCCCTCTGTATTTCCCCCCTGATCTGAGGTGTGACTATGAGCCAGGTACCCTTTGTCACAAATTACCTGCTGACTCTTTTCCCCCCTCTTTAGCTCCGATTTCTCTCTTTAATTCTTGCAGATCACGTCTTGAAAAGTGGGTGTTTGGGAGTCTGCTGTTAATGAATCACACTTTGGCTCTGCTTTCCCTGACGTGGTAAACAATGGTGCTGTTGGGCTGTCA
Organism: Amblyornis subalaris; assembly: GCA_018881555.1. Lineage (NCBI taxonomy): Eukaryota > Metazoa > Chordata > Aves > Passeriformes > Ptilonorhynchidae > Amblyornis > Amblyornis subalaris. Next base: position 618,353 of record JACAXG010000234.1, read on the forward strand.
GATTAGTGAGCCACAAACTTGGAAATGTTTTACGTAGTTTTTATTGTTTATTTTTTTTTAAAGATGCTTATTTTGACGGCCTGTCCCCCAAATAACTCGGTTTTTATATAGATTTTAACAGTTTGAAGGGAGTTAATATTTTTTTAATGAGCCTGAGCCCACTTGGAGTTGGTTTGGTTTTTTTTTGCTGGGTTTTTGTCAGGTTTGAGGATTGGGGTTTTTTTTTCTGGTGAAATTGTGTTCCATCCTTCTCTGAGGTAGCTCTGGAGCTTTATTTTGCTCCAGAAGTTTCCAGTTATCCGGAAATGGGATGATGAATCTTTACAGACTCCTAATAAAGAGCTGAACTTAGTCATCCTTTTGATTTGGGTGTGCAATATTCCTGCAGGTATAGGAATAACTTCCTCAAGGTGTCCCCTTTTCAGCARCATTTAATATTAATTCCAAGATCATCATTTGAGGCCATTAAAGAGACTGATATTCCTCCGAAACCAGGGCTGTTCATCCTGCCCACATCCTGGTTTGGGACTCATCCAGCTTCTCTCTGCGGTTCCAAAAGAAGTTTCCCCCTCTTCCTGCTGTAAATCTTTTCTCCTGGGCTGCAGTTCTGTTACACAACCACCTGAAAGTGCAGGAAAGGTGCTCCAGTGAATTGATTCCTGTATGGAAAGGAATATTCTCCTTGCTGGGGGTGTTGGAGATGATGGTGATCGATGGTTTCCTTTTGTGAACTTCGGTTCAAGGCTGCTTTGGATTTTTTTTTTTCCYCCTTTTATTTTCCTCTCTCACGGGTCAGTAACTTGCCATTTGTCATCAGGAGTGGGGTTTTTTTACAAGCTGGAGTAATTAGTCTTTGTTAGACCTCCAGTGATAAAGGGCAGAGAAGGAGACTAAAAGGGTAACAATGAGTTTTGTTTCAGCATTAGACTCAGCGAGGTTGGGAATGTGCTGCTTGCTCCCAGAGGRAAGGGATTTGTGGGATTTTTCATGGAAAACCTCGTACACCTCGTGAAGCCCCCTCCAGGCTGCCACACTCCGGCTCTTTGTCATACAAAGCAACCCCCAGATTGGATTAATCTGTATTTTTAATACATCATTTCATCCACGCGTTGCTCAGATATCAAAGGAATTTTAACCTGGAATCAGTCCTGGGAAAGCCACATCAAACCCCCCTCACCTGGAAGTTGTCGGGAAACTCTTCCAAAATTCCCTGTGACGCCTTAAAACGAAAACCCCTGGGGGTAAAACTCCCGAGTTTTGATGAAAGGCTGGGATTTTGTTGGGGCAGGTACTCGGAGCGGAGCCTGACCAAGTGCGTGGGGATCACGATCGAGACGAGGCCGGATTACTGCCTGAAGCAGCACCTCAGCTCCATGTTATCCTACGGCTGCACCCGCCTGGAGATCGGCGTGCAGAGCGTCTACGAGGACGTGGCCAGGGACACCAACAGGTGAGCGGAGGATTCCGTGGAATCCCGGCTGCTGTGGGCGGGATGCGCCCCGGAGCTCGTCCCCTTCCGCCCCCGGCACCTCCCGCTATCCCGACCCGGCCTTGGGCGCTTCCAGGGATGAGGCGGCCACAGGTTCTCTGGGAATTGCAGCCCAGCCCTTCCCCACACTCCCAGCCAAGAATTCCTTCCCATGATCCCACCCCAATCTCCCCTTTCCCAGTGGGAAGCCATTCCCTGTGTCCTGTCCCTCCAGCCCTTGTCCCAGGTCCCTCTCCAGCTCTCCCGGAGCGCCTTTAGGCTCTGGAAGGGGCTCCAACATCTCCCTGGATCCTTCTGGAATACCCTTGAATGGCTGTTTCCTTGGCTAAGAGAATATTGAAACATTTTGCTCATTTCCTTGCTTTTGTGGCCTGTCAAGAAAAATTAACAAACCACGGTGGCTTCGTGGCTTCCCTGGTGATGTTTTGTAGAGCACAGCGCGAGAAAATGGAATTGTGGTGATTTAGTTTTAAACTCAGATTCTTTCCTTGTGTTAAACACATCTTTTTTTTAATGTGTTCGTTCTTTCCCTGTGTTGTACACCTCTTTTTTTAATGTGTCCTTTCTTTTCCTGTCTTGAACACATCTTTTTTTTAATG